>OU342743.1:329098454-329698454 GCA_910589775.1 Avena eriantha
ATAAATGTTTACATCCCATGCTATAATTGTATTATTAGGAAACACTAATACATGTGTGTTTTGTAAACATAAAAGAGTCCCTAGTAAGCCTCTTGTTGAACTAGCTTGTTGATTAATTGATGATCATGGTTTCCTGATTATGGACATTGGATGTGATTAATAACAAGATCATATCATTAGGAGAATGATGTGATGGACACACACCCGTAGTAAGCATAGCATAAGATCAAGTCATTAAAGTTCGTTTGCTAGAAGCTTTAATACATAGTAACCTAATCCTTCGACCATGAGGTTATGTTAATCACCATCACCGGATGGGTACTTTGATGACATCAAACACCGCTTCGTAACTGGGTAGTCATAAAGGTGTCATTGGGTATTCTGAAAGTATGTGTTGAAGCTCATGGACCAAGATTGGGATTTGTCCATCCATATGACGGATAGATATGCTCTGGGCCCTCTCGGTGAAATGTCGTCTAGTTAGCTTGCAAGCATGTGACTGAGTCACAAGGGATGACATATCACGGAACGAGTAAAGAGTACTTATCAGTAACGAGGTAGAACTAGGTATGGAGATACCGACGATCAAACCTCGAATAAGTATAGTATCGTGTGACAAAGGGAATTGGTTTCGTATGTAATTGGTTCAATCGATCACGAATTCATCGTTGAGTATGTGGGAGCCGTTATGGATCTCCAGATCCCGCTGATGGTTATTGATCGGAGAGGTGTCTTCATCATGTCTGCATATTCACGAACCGTAGGGTGACACACTTAAGGTTCGAAGTTGTTTTAAGTAGATATGGAATGTGCGTTGGAGACCGAATGTTGTTCGGAGTCTCAGATTGGATCCGGGACATCACGAGGAGATCCGGAATGGTCCGGAGAATAAGATTCATATATTGGGGATCATTTTATAAGTTAGGAAATGTTCCGGAGTGTTTGTATGGGGATTCTAGAAGGTTTCGGAATGTTCTGGAAGGTTCTAGAAGAGTTCTTGGTGTTTGCTTGAAAACCAAGAAAGGGTCAAGGAAACCTTGTGGGGGCTAGACACGGATTCGTGGGGGAGGAGGACTCCTCCCCCCTTCCCAACCCGCCGGCCCAAGGAGGGAGGGGAGTCCTACTAGGACTCCCCCTCCCAAGGCGCCTCCCTCCTTTAAATAGAGGGGAGGGGGCACCCCCTCCTTGCTCTCTCTCTCATAACAAGATCTAGCCACCGCCTCTCTCCTCCTCCTTCCCTCTGCTCCGGCTTAGGCGAAGCCCTGCAGAATTCTCTACTCCACCACCACCACCACGCCGTCGTGCTGCTGGGATTCCGTGGAGAAGATCTACTACCTCCGCTGCTCGCTGGAACGAGGAGAGAAAGGTCTGCTTCGACTCCGCACGTGTGACCGACTGCGGAAGCGCTTCCCAAACGCGGCGCCGGAAGGATCGTCCACTTGACCGACTGCGGAAGCGCTGCCGGAATGCGACGCCAGAAGGATCGTCCACACGATCTTGAGATTGGCAAGTGATCGACTACATCAACCACGAGATCTAATCTCGTTAACACTTTCGGATCTACGAGGGTTAGTTCCTATCTATCTCGTTGCACATGTCTAATAGATTAGATCTTGGCTTTTATCTAGATTAGATCTGGGTTTTGTTCGTTCTTGCGGTAGAAATTTTTTGTTTTCCATGCTACGAACCCATCATTTCTGTGGTGAATGGTTGGTTTATCTCTTAGGGATCTGTCAAGATCTGAGGTGATGTTGGTTGTGTTCTGTCAACACCCGGATTTTAAGTCCAGATGCTTGTTATGCCGTACATCGCAATCCCAGGATTACCATTTTTGCGAGACATAACAGAATTGGTACAATAGTACATCATCCATTACAAACCATAATAGTCTTACAAATAGTTGATCTCATGATCAAGTCTTAATACACATCAATGCAGCAGAAATAAATGTAGTAGACTCCATCTTCATTGTCATAGGCAATGCTGATGATGGGAGATGATCCTAGTTATCATAGACCTCCTACTGTCCATCCTCCGGGTAGTCCTCTTCATAGTCTGGCCATGGGAATAGCCAGTGACAAAGCCATGAGTACTCTTTCAGTACTCGCAAACTATCACTAACACAAGTAAGGTAATACTAGTAGGACTCCTAAGCTCTAGTCTTGTTTGCAACAAGCCAATTTTATTTCATAAGTACTTAATAGTAAAGCCTATTTTAGTTCTCTAGATTACTCAAGTGGGAACCTAGTTTTCCTGTCCACAACCTTATTGCGGTCAAGTCAAAGTCATAGTTCAAGTCACAAGTCATTTTGAAAATATCTGACAACGGAACAGTATGGCCACTCCAACTGTCCTTCACCGCGGACGTGGCTATTCGAATAGTTTGACACTCTATAGAGATGGTACACTTTCACCACAAAATTCGATACATCCATCAGGGATAACCCTGAGTCATCATACTTGGTATGCGGATAATCAATCCTAACCTTTTAATTACACACCCTAGTATAGGCACCTCCCCTATGAGCTTGGCCTCCCAGCCATGGCCAACTACCATCCCAGGAACTGCATAGGTGGACAGTCATATTCACGAGGTAGCGTTAGCTTCACCTCTTTCTGCAAGGGAACCCATACTAATACATATAAACTTCTAGTTAAGCCCTACCCAACTCATGTATTGTTGTTATACGGTAAAATTGGAATGGTATCGCATTTGAACCCAACCATCAGTTTTTATCAAACTCAAGGCACATGCCTCATTCATTATCATCTCCAAGCCATTGTGTTTCACAACACATGTCAAAACATTTCAATAGAATGACTCATCCTTCCAAGGTTTTCATAATCATTTTCTCCAAATGTTCCCATCTAAAGTGATCAAGTTTAGTTTAGCACTAGCCACTATTAATGAGGGTATCACTATTGAGGGGTGCTAATCAAGTGTAACTACCCAATAATATTCCTATGCTCTTGATGTTATCCATCCTTTTCCGCTAATCACAATTAATTAACTAGGTAAGAAACTTTAGTAAAGGTAAAAGAATAAAGCTTACAAATAAAACTTGGGATTGGTATACTCAAGCTTGCATAACCAAGCATGCCTAGTGCATCTTGCATAGGTTAGCTTGCATATTTAAGCTCGCCTTGGCTATTGCAGTTGTTGAAGTTCTCTTCTTCTTTGTAGTACTCCTCTTCTTCGTACCTTGGATCGGTACTAGCGTCTATAAATAAATACGAGGTACACAATCACCAAACAATACTTAACTACTTCTATTTAGCACACAATGGCTCACAATAGATGATCTAGCATCATCTCAATCATCACATGAAATATTGACATATTCTTATTTATCTTATTTTGGAAAAGTACTTTCTACTCATTGAAAAAATACCTAAGATTTAATATCCTCCAATTAGAATATGGGCTCATGTTGACCCATGTCATCACCACATATTCCAATACTTGGGAAAGTGATTTAAAGAGGTTGGCATATATTACAAAGTTTAATATTGCTATTTAATACTATTAATGTGACTAGAAATGCCTAAATAGCATTATTTTATTCCTAGTTCATGATTACTACATGTAAAGCTACATCTTTTTACATATTAAGATAGAGCATGGCAAATGTGATTTTTGAGAGTTGGAATCAACTCAAAAGTATTTATGGTTAATTTTAGAAAAATGTTTGAAGTTGGAAAAGTCTCTGTCTTTTTATTTTCAATATAGGTGATCTATAGGTTCAAATGGTTTGAATCCAACGGGAGTGTGTAGATATTTTCAATACCTTTCTAAAAATATTGGACTCATGCAATTTGGTTCAGTAAATCTCTTTGAATTCAATTTTGAAATCACTAATAGAATAGGTTTTTAAATTAAATGGAAAATCCATATTTGAATTTCTAGGCTAAGCACGGGAATGACCATGGGCCGGCCCAACTAAGCGGCGCGCGCGCAGCAGGCTGCTCTCAGGCTGGTCCCACACGTCAGCGATAGTATCTCAGCAAAACGGTATCTGTGAATCTAGGCACGCGATTAAAACGAGATCGACGGCTAAGCGTCGTCATCTCCATCGCAGTGAGTGCGGGGGATTCTAAACCTAATTCGATGAGAGGGGTCGCTGGGGGCTTACCAGGGCTCCAGCAAGGTCCGACGATGGGGGAGAATGGGTTGGTAGATGATGGCGAGTTGAATGGTGGTCATGGCGGCTCTTGGGGTGGCTCCAATCAACGGCTCTTTTCCTTCACTGTAGCAGCGGGCTCCGGAGAAATTCTGGCGATGTGGTGCTCGCCTTGTTCCGAGGAATGCTCAAGGGTGTTTGTGAGTGAGAGAGGAGTCGAATGGTGTGCCTTTGGAGGCTGGGGGAGGGCCCTATTTATACACCGGCGAGAGGAGCAACACAGCATGGCCCAGGCTCATCGGAGACGTTGCTATAGGGCACTATAGGCATGGCGGGGGGAATAGGTCGACACAGTGATCTACGGCGGTCGTCATGCGCATCGTGGAGCAGCGAGGCGTGGTCTTAATCGGTCGGGAGACGTCCGTGCTCTATGCAGGTACCACGGTGTTCGTCATGGAACACGGTGGTTACGGGGCGCACAACGGTGAACGGTTGTGTCTGGGAGGTCGCTGGTGACGCAGCGAGTGCATGTACGCAAGGAGAGAGCAAGGCGTTGCGTGGCTGCGTCGGAATGGCTTGACGCTCTGGCATGTGCTCGGCATGTCAGCAAGTTAAATGGGCGCGATGTTGCTGGCTTCTCCACTACTTGGCTTTGGTCATGGCGTGGACAGAGGGGTGCGGTGAGGTTACGCCTACCTACTCGAGGTCGTGGTAGAGGGCGGCACGGCTTGTGGCGTCGTGCCCATGCTCGACCAGCATGGCACGCTCAAATACGGGCTTGGACTGGTCATTGCGGCGAGTGAGGGGTGCTAGGTGCACAGGCTAGTACTGGGGGTGATCGTGGGTGAGTAACTGAGGCCGAATTGGGTACAATGGTGAGCAATTGATTAATCAAAACAGTAAATAGTTGTATATTTGTACTCGGCCTGCTAAGTGTTTGATTAAATGGCCGCATGAACTAAAGATTTGAATTTTCAAATGTGTTGGTCACATTCTTGAGTGTCTCTGGTTGCTAGGATTTGTCAAGTGGAGATGGTTTGAGTGGTTTTTGCAAAATGGTGATCTAGATACCTACACTTGATTCAATTTTGAAATGTCTCTCAAATGGATTTGAAATTGGTTTTTGTAAGTTTGTAAAGTTTACTTGTGCTCATTTTCACTTGGTCTAGCAAGGGGGGAAAGAAGTAGAATTTTTTCTGTTGGAAAACATTTACTAGAGATGCCCAAAGTGGGCTAGTAGTTAACTTTGGCCAAAATGACCATTAGGTCATATGCTTCATATATTGATTTTCTTTTGATTTGTTTTTGTTTGGTTTTGACCTAGATGATATTATTTTGATCTTTAAACTATTTCTGCACATATATAACAATCAAACATTGCATAGAAAGCATTCATGCATTAATAACAATCACACATGCATTCATATGGGTTTAAGAATAAAAGTTTTTGTTAACCCTAAACTTGGGTGATTAGAACTTGATAATATTGTTTAGTATTTTTGAGATGTTACAAACCTTCCCTCCTTAAACAAAATCTCGTCCCGAGATTCAAGAAAATTAGGAACTAAAGAGATTGGGAAACTAAGTCCTAATATAATCTTCTCGCTCCCAGGTGGCTTCTTCTTCGGTATGGTTACTCCACTGGATCTTTAGAAACTTGATACTTCTGGTCCGGGTGGTTCTGAAGGCTTCTTTCAAAATACAAATGGGGACTTCACGATACGTTAGATCCTTGTTGATATCTATGGCTCTGTGATCGATGTTCTTGAAAACTTTGGTCTTCTCCGGAACTTCTAGGCATTTCCTAAGTAATGAGATATGAAACACATCATGTACGACTGACATCTCTTCAGGCAGTTCTAGCTGATAGGATACTTCTCCTCGGCGACTTAAAATCTTGAAGGGTCCGATATATCTAGGGGAAAGCTTCCCTTTCAGTTGAAAATGCTGCATTCCTTTCAAGGGTGATACTTTGACATACACAAAATCTCCGACATTGAAGGTTAGGTCTTGACGTCTTTTGTCAGCATAACTCTTCTGTCTGGATTGGGTGGTCTTGAAGTGTTCATGGACCTGGTGAACCTTCTCTTCGGCTTCTCATAGGATGTCTAGTCTGAATATCTAACTTTCTCCTACTTGCGATGAATTTAGGGGGGTACGGCACTTCCTTCGATACAAAAACTTAAATGGGGCCATTTCCAAACTGGCTTGATAACTGTTGTTGTATGAGAATTCTGCGAAAGGCAGACAATCTTCCCATTTAGATCCATATTTTAACACACATGCTCTCAACATATCTTCTAGTATCTAGTTTACTCTTTCGGTTTGTCTGTCGATCTGTGGGTGATAAGTTGTGCTGAAGTTCAGTTTGGTTCCTAATCTTTCTTGGACTTTCTTCCAAAACCTTGAGGTAAACTGGTTTCCTCGATCTGACACTATGGTCTTGGGGGTTCCATGCAGACTGACTATTCTAGCAATTTTACAACTCTGCTAGCTTCGAGCTCTGATAGGTGGTCTTGACGGGTATGAAATGAGCTACCTTGGACAGTCTATCTACAATGACCCAAATAGAGTCATTTCCCCTACTAGATGTGGGAAAACCTGTGATGAAATCCATTCCAACAGAATCCCACTTCCATTCCGGAATTTGCAATGGTTGCAAAAGTCCTGCGGGTCGCTGATGTTCTGCTTTGACTCTCTGACAGATATCACACTTGGCGATATAGCTTTTGACTTCTCTCTTCATTTGTGCCACAAAAATTGCTCCTTCAAATCCTGATACATCTTCGTTCCTCCCGGGTGAATAGAATAAAGGGTAACATGGGCTTCCTGCATAAAGATCAATGTAATATATACTCATTATTTAATAAAGCTTTTATTTCTTTGAGAATGTCCCTCTAATGTTTTTACTTCAAATAGATTTGGATTTATTTAATACTTTTGGAATAAAGGAAAGAATTAAGAATTACTATTTGAGTTATACTCTTATATTGTTATCAATTTTCTTTATTGTTTTATAAATGTAATATATTCAAACAATAATAATAACTAATTATTTTTGGAAATCAAATAAATACTAATTACCTCTAATTTTCTAACCTTATTCAAATGTTTCAAAAAAATGAAATCAATTTATTTTCCCGAGAACATTATAATCCCTAAGGATCAAAGGTTAAGGGTTTATTTCTAACTAGGTAATTATAGTTGATGTCTCAACCCCGAGTTGATATAGCCTCTTACTGTGATCTTGATTAAAGATTTCTCCAGAATATCTATCTTCAACACATCACTAAGCTTGGGTCCTAGTTAAGGAATTCCATTCCTAAACATACTCTATTTAAATCTCTCATCTGCTTCACTGAGATCTCTTCTGTCTAACTGATCTAGTCATCTGGCTCCACCATATCCATCATCATACGATGACATGGTCATGTCACTTCTACAATATTCCTTCATTCTGTTCCTAGTATATATATACGGCTTCCATTTACAAACTACCCTTAAGTAATTCATTCATCTAGTTAGTTATAACTTCATTATTGCATTCTCCTAGCATTCTTCCTTTACTGCCTAACTTGCACTTATTAACTACCCTTGATGAATCCATCCATGTAGTTGTTTCTAACTCCATCCATAAACTCCTTCATATTAGCCTTGCATATACTTCCAAGCCTTGCAAGATTTCAATCCTTTCTATATCATATGTGATATCAATCCCCTGGAATAGGTATGGTACTACTCCCCACAATACAAGTTGTTCTTGTATTAACTTGGGTTAAACTTCTATGTCTCCAACTACTCCATACAACTCATATTATATAATTCATCAAACTCTAGCTTGCCTTCTAATAATCAAGCTAGATGATTCATCTTACTAAAGTTTTGTTGAATTTGGTATACTCACAACTCTTCTTCATCCACTGGTCATCTATTCTCAAGTGACTTGAGAATAATGACCACCATCCTTTGATCTTGCTAAGCTTAGGCTTCTAATTGTCTGATCAAGATCTATCATCAACTAAGTAGTAAACTTGTACTAGTTTCTTTATAGAGTTTATCTTGTTAAGGAAGCTTACTCCAAAGTTGTATATACTTGGCTTAACAAGATTTATTATTTGACATTCTATCATTTCTAGCTTTCTGATAACTTCATAATTACTATCTAAACTCCTGGGTTTAAATACTTCTTCTATTTAACTCATGAGTGAGTTAACTCCTCCAACATCAAATGGTTTGATCACCACTAAGGATCGCATTCCATTGATGATGGCACATGTTGGGGTTATACTTTCCGGGTATCCTCACAGTTCCTTACTGACCATGGTGGCCCACTTCGGGTTAGAGCTTTGCTTCACGGGTGGCCCATTCAGGGAGAAGAGACGGAGTCGCATCCGGCTACGGGAAGGCCCAGAAGACTTACCGACATAGGCCCATAGTGTTACTTGTAGTTCAAGATGTACTCTGTAACCGACTCTTAGTCATAGCCAGATAGATCTCTCCTATAAACCCTAGGCCGGATATCTATATAAGCCGTCCTAGGGAGAGACTTTAGGGCACCCTCACAATAATCTGCAATCTCAACTCACACAGGCGAAACCCTTGTAACCCATATTCCGGCTCTGCCGTATTACTGGATTGCTAGCAGGAGTAGGATCCGTCCAAACCCGGCGGATTCAAACCAGGGTAAACATGTGTGATCACCGTCCCGGAACACCATACGTCTCACACCCCTCTCTTCCACATGCCCCGTGGACCCCCTCATGGAATACCTGTCATCAATCCGATGATAGTTGGCGCCCACCGTGGGGCAAGTGAGCTTCGGATCTGCGTTCCGAACGGAATCTGCAAGAATCAGAATCTGTGAGACCATCGCCGTTGGGCGCATCCTCTACGCCAGTGACGTCCCTCTCATCATTCTCGACAAGACTTGGATTCCGGCTAGGGAGGCCGTGACCACCTACACCATCATGTCTTTTGGTGATTTCGATGTTTACATCGGTTTTGCTAAACCTGCCCAACCCACCCCAGTGGTGATGATAGATGCAGAAGAAAATTCTAGGTCCCCATTATCCGTGGAGGCGGTAGAGTTACGGATCTCAAAAAATCCCAATCCCACCCAGCCCGCACCAGTTGCGGAGATAGTGGAGAAATCCGAGCCTGAAACAGACCTTGCGGTTCAAGTCGAATCTGGAGTGGATCTCCCTGGCGAGGTCGAATCACAGATTGATCCACCCGCTAAAGTCGAAATCCAGGAGGATCACAGCAACAACCTTGGTTCCAGCTCTACCAACGCCGGAACAGATCAACCGTTTCTGAGGCACATGTTGAGGCGTATGATGATGCAAGATGCAAGCGTGGATGAGGTTCTCGAGACTATCAGGATCTTCGAGGAAGCCCACGAGGAAAGACGCAACTACCTCAGGACCCACACATCGCACTTTGTTGCATACGTTGGATCTGGATCTGGCTCTGCCAATGCTGGAGAAAACACCAACTCAGTGCTGGAGGCGATCGGAACAAACATCGACTTACCCGCATGCTCGGATGACTCGATGATGTCGGCAGATTTCCGAAAGTTCTCTGAAGAGTATGAAGAGGAGTATAACACCAAAGCTGCAGAGGAAGGAGAAGCCATGGATGAAGGATCTGGGGAAAACTCTCCCAAAGCGCAGGATGACATGGATATCAGAGATAATCCCGAGGTCCAAATGTCCGAAAGTACCGATCAGAGCTTGACTCCGGAAAATGGACCCAAAGCCGTCTTTGCCACCGGCGCTGCCAAGAAGGCAAAGAAGAAGAACAAGACCCTAGCAAAAGATCCTCCAGCAGAGGAAGTGATTGCCGAAGAATATGAGGAAGACTCGGATGGAGCGTTGATCCCAGAAGAGCCCAAAGAAGAGTTGCTGGATGGACACGTGATCACCGAAGGTGCGCGTAAACTCAACGATGCTGCATTAACCACACTTATTCCTACAGCTGCAGAACTTACTGCTGAAGAGCTGGACGAAAGGGCCCAAGCCCTAGAAGTGCGTCACCAAGTACTCCTCAATAAGGCCAAAAACACTGAGGAAGAAAAGAAACGCATGGCGACTGCGGATAAGTACATCTCTCGGCAGCATTAGAAGACCTAGAAACATCACACTCATGACGACCAATTCCTGGAGATTCACAAAGTCCTCTTTGGAGGAGACGATGGGATGCCTCGATGCGACAGCAAGGGAGACTAGGTGTATCCAACACCAGTGCAAAACACCGTTGTGGCTCGAGAAATCCTAGCAAGTAATCCAGACCCAGAGCAGATTCGATTAGGCATTAAACTACTCAACAAGGGTCTAGAGCAGTAGAAGGCCGCCCTCTCCGGAAGCAGAAAACTGGTCTCCCAATCTGACCAATGACGCACGGTCCGGCCTGGAATGACGTAAGACCCCAACGTGCTCCGGAACAGCATCACCGTTCCGACCGTCAGGAAGACAACTACTCAAGAACCAGATCTTCAAGACAACATCACAAAGCTGCACGTGACTGGCGCAACGTTACCCCAGCCGCGGAGCAAGAGGCAATTGCTGCACTGAATCCAAAGAATCCTCCCCAGCGAGAGTCGAACGATTGCAGGGAAGAAGACAACGAGAAGCGTCGGGAGGAGGACCGTCAAAGAATTCCACCTTGTAACTACCTTGGTGAATTACGCTCTTAGTTGCATGCATGGATGAGTGAAAGTGGTTAAAATAGTACGGTGGGGCCCGGGGCCACTCACGGTAGACCTTTCGGCCGTCCTAACCACTTTCAGAACATCGGGACAAGAACGAGCGGCGTAATCGGCAGGCGAAGGGATCAACTACATACACAAGTGAGTATGTATGCAAGCCAGATACAACAGTCCTCAGAGCCATTCCATCTAAAAGAAATAGAAATATTGCAACGCCATACGACAAGATTCAAATATCCTAGATAGAGACAATATTTTAGGATAGCTCCTCATACGTCACACATCAGAGTACCAGGCGGAAGCAGAAAACAAGGTCCGAGTACGGATAAGAAGCAAATCGGCATAAGATGCCACATAAATAAACACATCCCGCCCACAGATCTCACGAATCCCCGTTCCCGGAATTTCTACATCGAGTGATCGTTGTCAACATCATCTATCTCCTCCACCATCCGCCTAACCAATGATAGACGGATGTCCGTGAATTTAGACAACAGTTTTAATAGTATAATTAACAGATCCATCCTCCTCCTCGCTTACCAACGAGGAAGCGGACGAACAACCCCCATCCGTTGGCAGTTTTATCAACCATTCCATGAATATTACGCTATTTACTAATCAGGTACTTAGTAAGATTAAAGCGGCACTTTAGTTATACTTGTCTATGATCGAGAAACTGTGCTCCAAGTCGTCCATAACCGCGGACACGGCTTTTAGAAAGATTTACCCTGCAAGGGTGCACGAATAGCAACACACACTCGATCAACCTCGGAAAAACCAACTCAAAACCCAACGAGGCATTCATGACAAAGCGATCACAGGATTCAGTAACATTTCAGGGGCCACCCCATTAATCTACCCGCAACGAAGCTAGCTGACTCCGAGACAGACTCAAGGTTTGTGTGGACGGCGGTAAATGACTGGGAACCCGAAAATGTGACTGGGCTTGTCGATACAGCGAAAACGTGTCATGATCCAAAATAGTACAGGTGCTCCTCGCACAATCTTAAATAAAGCAGTAACATGGCATAAGTATAGGATAGTAATAAAGCCCCAAACTAATTGTGGCCCCAAGAAATAAGAATGAATCAAGCTCTGGCTCAGGGGGGTCCATAAGGCCTCCCGGATGTGGATAGTGCGAAAAGTCAAGGAACAGGAATCAAGTACTCGGGGTCCTACGGGACACAAGTGAACATGAAAAACCAAATAGCAGATATTGCTCACCGGTGCCTCTTTCATTAGCTATCCTATTACTACTCAGGTTATGTTGTTTAGGTACCTCGTTATTCATCAGACACCCACATACCCTACACATGCTTTGCTACGACCCGCATGGCTCAAACAACTCCTGTAGTAATGGCTCATGGGATGGAGGAACAAGCTTCGGTGGGGTTTAAAATTAAAGTCTATGTAGTACTTGGGATTCAATTAATGCAATCGCGACTCGATGATGCAAGAATAAGATAGAGGCAATAGGTACTATATGTATGCAAGCATGTGGTAGTGCTTTCCTGGCAGCTCAGTTGAAGCGAGAGATGGATCTGGGTAGTACTCCTGTGATTCCTGGTAATTCTCTTGCTGGGCATCTATTCGAAGAAGAACCAAACAAACAAGGGCCAACATAAATAAGGTGCACAAGCATATGAATTAAAATGCGACAAGCAAACAAGCATGCCATGATGAGTGATGCACAATTTACATGGCATTAAAGTAGCATGGCAAGGTGAGGTGTGAGGTACAAGAATAAAGCATTTTATTATTTATTTAGTCAAATTTTATTGCCACAAACAGTTCTGATTTGTAAATATGGCATGATGCATGCTTCAATTCAGAACAAGGAATGCATAGATAGAACGGGCTCGTCGCGCTGATCGATTCAGACATATTATTTGTCAAATTTGGAGTTGTAGAATTAAAGTTATTAATTTATTAAGAAAAGGGCATTTTAATGTAATTTTAATCATCTCGAAATTTTAAAGTGCTCAAACATTATTTTGAATAGCATATTTGAAATCCTCACATTTTTCTGATTCAAAAACATATATTATATGTATTATTTGCATTTAGAATTTAAAAGTTACTTAAAATCTGGTTTGAATTTGAATTTAAACAATTTTGAATTTGTTTTATTAAACAGAGAAGTGGCTAGATTTTTTTACACATAAGCAGAGCCAGACGCAGACACCGACGAGTGGGCCATGCGCTGACTCAGTAGCAGGTGGGGTGCAGCGGGTCTGCCCGGCTTTTCTCACCGTGGTTCACCCAGCTGCGCTCACCGACCGGTGGGGCCGAGACCACGACGGGTCCACGTGCGGGCGGGCGAAGTGGACGCGGCCACGTGTCTGATCCCAGGGACCGCGGGTTGAGGTGTAAGAACCATGGGTGCCTATTCGTAAAAGTCGCACAGAAGCAGACATGTGGGACCAGGAGGAGCGCGGGTTGAGCAGCAAAAAGGCGGGGCTCGAACCTGCGATGCGGGGGCGCGCGTGCAGAGGTGAAGCCACTACGGTGGCTTGGGTTTGGTGTCAGGAGGGTGCTAGACGGCTAGATGAGGCTCTGTGCGGTGCAGAAACGTGCAGACACCAGCGACCTCTAGCGCACAGAGGGTGCTCGCTGAAACGAACGGCGTGACCGGAGGGTGTTCGCGAGGGGCAGGATGTCAGGGCGGCAGATCAGCTCACCGTGATTCCGGCGGAGAGGTTGGATCGGAACGGGACGCGGCAGATCGTCAAGGAAGCAGACGCTCCCGGAACTAGGGTTTGCGGCGGGACGGCGGGGGTTCTGGTGGCTGCAGAGCGGCGGCTCCTCGCTGGCGTGTACGGGGCGAAGCAGGGGATCCCTCTTGGCCTCTTCGACCACCTCCACGTCAACCACGCCCGCTGGAATGAGGGAGCGGCGGCGGTACTGACGGTGACCGGCGAGAGAGGGGTTGGTGTCGGTGGAGAAGAAGAGGGGAGAGGGCAAGGCCCTGGGGTGGATCTGGGGATCTGGGAGAAGCGCAGGAGAGGAGGTGGAAAAGGAGGGAAGTAGGCGTGCTGGGAGATGCCGTGGGGGCGACGCCGTGTAAAGGTGGCTTCGGCCACCTTTCTCCCTTGCTCTCACGTGCACGCCGTGGGAGGAGAGGGCTGGGGCTGCCGGTAGGCCAGCAGAGAGAAGAGGTCAGGGTAGGAGGGAGGATCGGGCTGGGGCCTCATGGCAGGGAGAGAGAGTGAAAAAGGAAGGGAGCTCGGTTAGGAGCTAGGGTTGGTTAGAGAGGGTGGTTCGGGTTAGGGTTTAGGAGAAGGGGTGGGGGTGGGGTAGCTCACATGGTTAGAGAGGTCTAGGTGGGACCTGCTGGCAGGGAGAGGAAGAGGGGCCAGCCCCGGCATGGGGAATGTATGGAGTTAGGGTTAGTTTAAAATTGGGGTTTTGGGAGAGAGGTAGGGTGTTTAGGGTTTGGTTATAACCACACTAGGTCATACATGGATGGAGGGTGAGAAGGGGGGGAAGGAGAGGACATGGTGTAGGGTTTTCTTTAAGGTGGTATGATCATGGCATGAGCAAGTGTATAGGAGGAAAAAATAAAAGGTATGGATAGTGTCTCACATGATCATGCATGGCATGGATGGTGAGGGTGAAGAGGTGGAGCTGTGAGAGGAAGAGAAAAGCCTCACAAGGAAAAGGATCCACTCAACACCAAAGACAAGCCAAAAGAAAAGAAATGGTGATGGTTGCATGGCCCATGCAAAGGCATTAAATGCCAAGTTTTAATCTTGTGAAAACAAAATAATTAACAAGGCATGATTCCCATGCATTACCAAAATATGGAATAAAGGCCAAGCAAAAGAAAATAGAATTGGATCCATCCCATCTCCCATGAGCTAGATTAAATACCAAAAGAAAATAAAAGCCCATGGGTAAGTAGAATGGTGGAATGATAAGGTGGTGTCAAAGAAAAGTGGTGGAGTGGAATAAAAGATATGCCCCCTACTCAACTTGGGCATCAAGCATTATCAAGATTCAAATACAATATATCAAGAGCCAAAATACAATTAATAATGCATAGGAGAGAAGAACCAAAACAAAAGGGTTTTATATGATGCTCAAATGCAAGGTGGCATGATGACATGAGCATGATATAATTACGATGCAAAAATTATATGTAGGAAGTAGCCATTATCTTACTAGACCAAGTAGCATTATAATTGTTAGACAATTGGGATGCTACACACCTCCTAGACACACAAGCCGTCCGGCTGACGGACGAAGGAACGACAGAGACCGTGCTGAGTCAAACCGGCAAGGGGCTTGTCGTAATTAAGATCCTCCCCGTAACCGCAATAATAACGCTCCGGACGGAGGCCGGCGATCAGCCGGAAACAATCCAGCTGCTCCACCCTCTCCACCAAGTAGCCATCAGATCGGCTCCCAGGGAGGCCAAGGAGGGCGTCATGGTGGAGGAGGTGGTGGCAGAAGCCAAAGTCCGGCTCCAAGCCACCGCATCCACAGCCGTCATTCGGGACAATCTTTATCCCCAAGTGATGCAAGGCAAATGATCAACTCCAACATAGAGGCGCGGCGCTATGAAAATGATGACATATACATGGGCCCAAAGTGCTTCGGACCATGCATAAGAGCCACAAAATTCCCGAAAGGATTTGCTATCTCAAGACACATTCAAGCCTACGACGGTATAGCTAGGCCAGATACTTGGCTCCAGGATTTTTTCCAGGCATGCTGTATCGCCAAAGGCGGAAACAGCCTGGTCGCGACCAGATACCTCCCACTCATGTTGCGGAAGACGGCACGATCATGGCTCAATGAACTTCCGTAGAACACCATCCACAACTGGTATGACATGCAAAGTGTGTTCTTTCGGAATTTCTAAGGCACATATCGGAGGCCATGTACGGTAGGAGACCTACAGCGTTGCACCCAGAAAGCCGAAGAAACTTGTCAGGATTATCTCGGACGATGGATCGACACCAAGAACTCTAGTGAAGGAGTAAATGACCAAACTGCGATTTAAGCTTTCATTGCAGGACTCCCAATTGGTTTACTACGTCATCACTTGAAGTGTGACAAGGTCACTGATTTAGGAGAGATGATAGAAATAGCGAGCAAGTATGCAGATGCTGACGATGATGTAGAGGGATTACTTAACACCCTAGTTGTGCCATAGTCAGCAAAACAACCAAAGCAGCAAGCTCAGAAGCGCAAAAACACCTCGGAAGAAAAGCCCAACACGGAAACGGCAGTGGTCACTGCTACTTTCGGGTCTGGAGGACGAGGAGGACGCGGCGGTGGCCGGGGATGCGGTCGTGGGACGTTAAGAGTCCAGGGTAGAGGAGACCAACAACCCGACAAAACTTAGTCCTGGGCCAACATTGCCAATAACCCATGTGTGCATCACTTGGACGCTAATGGGGGCTCGTCCCACACAAACGCCGAGTGTCGTTTCAATGACGACATCAAGAAAGACGATACCGCTGGCTACAGGGCTAAGCGGAAGAAGGGAAAGAAGAATCCCGAAAAAGATAAAGAGACCAAGGATGATTCTGACATGGAGGAAGCCGATGCTTCAAATCCCAAGCCGGAAGGGAAAAAAAATATCTCGACAAAGAAAGACACTTATGTCACATTCCTCGGATCTCAACCAGCTAAGGTCAAGAAAGCAGTTCCACATGAGCTCAACGCTACAGTTCCGGCTGCCCCTCAATTCTTGGACTGGTCGGAAGTGGCAATCACCTTTGACCACGCTGATCATCCGCCTAAATTGCACAGGCGAGGAAAATACGCCTTAGTCGTCAATCCACTTATTGACGGCTATGGTTTCTCCAAGACTCTCATGGACGGCGGCAGCAGCATTAACATTCTGTATGTCGAAACGCTACGCCGGATGAAGATCTCGGAGACCCAGCTGAATTATAGCTCTGTGATCTTTCACGGAGTTGTCCCAGGAAGACAAGCAAATTCCCTGGGAGAAATCACTTTGGATGTTACCTTTGGAACTCCAAAGAACTACCGGACAGAAGCACTTTCCTTCGAAGTGGTCCCGTTCAAGAGCGCGTACCACGCTATATTCGGACGTTTGGCTTACTTGGCTTTTGTAGCTCGTCCATATTACATTTACAATATGATGAAAATTCCAGGTCCCAGCGGCATGATCACCATCAGGGGAGACCCGAAAAAAGCGCGAGAGTGCGAGGATGGAAATGCTGCCTTTGCTGAAGCCGTGTTGCACGCCCAGGAGTACCAGGAGATCAAGAAGACCATAGATCCATCCGAGATGCCTGCGACAAAGAAGGAGGTGACAAAGCTGAATCCGGAGTTCAAGGCATCGTAAGAGACGAAGAAGACGCCGTTGAAGGATGATGACCCCTCCAAGGTGACCCAGATAGGTGTAGGCCTAGATAGCGCATAGGAAAGCACGCTCATCAAGTTCCTCCAAGCAAATCAAGATATCTTCGCATGGCAGCCATCTGACATGACCGGAGTACCTAGGGAACTTGCCGAGTACTCTTTAAATGTACATCCGAATGCTAAACCCGTCAAACAGTCCCTACGATGTTTTGGTGATGAAAAGCGTAAGGCAATAGCTAAGGAACTAGCACGGCTCGAGTTAGCCGGATTCATAGAAGAGGTCATCCACACTGAGTGGTCGGCCAATCCTCTAATGGTCACTAAAAAGGACACCACTAATTTAAGAATGTGTGTTGATTATACTGCCTTGAACAAGGCTTGTCCCAAAGATCCGTTCGCTATGCCTAGGATTGATCAAGTTATTGATTCTATGGCAAGCTCGGAACTCCTATGTTTTCTCAACGCATATTCCGGTTATCACCAAATCCGGATGAAGCAATCTGACAAAGATAAAACTTCATTCATAACCCCCTTCGGAACCTTCTGTTTCATTATGATGCCCTTTGGGCTGAAGAACGCAGGAGCTACGTACCAACGCACAATGCAGCGCTGCCTCCACGATCAAATCGGACGCAATGTACATGCATATGTGGATGATATTGCGGTGATGTCCAAAAATAAGGAAACCCTGATTTACGACTTGGAGGAAACGTTCACAGCCAAAAGTAATGCATATGTGAATCTATGAAAATACAACATAATGCTTAACCCGAAGAAATGTTTCTTTGGAATCCCAGCCAAAAAATTGTTAGGTTTTATCGTGTCTCAAAGAGGCATAGAGGTAAACCGAGACAAAATCAAGGCTATACTAAATATTTCTAGGCCAACTCGCCTGAAGGACGTTCAGAGACTAACTGGTTGCATTGCCACAGTCAGTCGGTTTGTAAGCCGGCTCGGTGAAAGAGCCACACCACTATACAAGCTCCTGAAAAAGACCAAGAAATTTGTTTGGACCGACGAAGCTGAAGCTGCACTACAAGACCTGAAAGCAGTACTCTCATCTGCTCCCATCCTCGCAGCATCGGAACCACAGGAACCGATGTTGCTCTATATCGCTGCGACAAACAAGGTCGTCAGTATCGTTATGGTGGTGGAGAGACCAGAGGAAAATTAGGAACACCTGGTGCAGCGTCCGACTTATTATCGCAGCGAGGTCTTAACAGAATGAAAACAGCGGTATCCGCATTATCAAAAGCTGGCTTATGGTGTGTTCCTAGCATCTCGTCAGTTACGACATTATTTTCAGGAACATCCAATTACCATGGTGAGCACAACTCCCATGAGGGATATAATCAACAATAGTGACGCCATAGGACACGTCGCCAAATGGGGCATAGAGCTCTCAACGTTCGACATTGAGTACAACCCTCATACAGCAATCAAATCCCAAATCCTCGCTGACTTTGTCGCTGATTGGACAGAGACAACGGGGAATATGACCCTGCCAGAGTCGGAATACTGGACCTTGCATTTTGACGGGTCCAAAGCGCTCGGGGGCTGGCGTGGTGCTCAAGTCACCCCAAGGAGATAAACTTCTCTATGTATTGCAGATACACTTCATGGCAACAAACAACATTGCCGAATATGAAGCATTACTGCATGGAATCCGGATTGCTAAGGACATCGGCATCCGACGTTTAATGTGTTATGGAGATTCGGATCTTGTTGCACAACAAGTGTCGGATATCTATAAGGCAAACAAGCACATCAACATATAGGGCTGTCGTGGATGAACTATCTAAATCGTTTGAAGGGTTTGAAGTTCAACACATCCCTCGAACAGAAAATGACGAAGCAAATGCACTATCTCGAATAGGCTCTACCCGGAAAAAGGTCCTGGATGGCGCTTTTTTAGAGCACCTCAAAGTTCCCTCTATAAAGAGAGTGGACGAGGAATATCCGACCAAATCTAACTCACCTTTAGTAGTAGTTCTGGCTGTGATTCCCACCTGGACTCAACCCTACCTTGATTTCTTAGTAGATGGAAAATTACCCGAAGACGAAGTTCTGATCCGTCAGATCGTCTGACGAGCAAAATCCTATACTATAATTAGTGGTGAGCTCTATAAGCGGAGTGCATGTGGGGTCTTTCAGCACCGTGTATCTCCGGAAGAAGGAGTGGAAATCTTACGAGAGATCCACGAAAGCGAGTGTGGTCACCACGCTGCAGCCAAATCTTTAGTGGCAAAAGCTTTCCGACACGGTTTTTTCTGGCTTACAACCAAGGCAGATGCCGAACAGCTAGTCAAGACGTGCAAGGGCTGCCAAAAGTACGCCAAACAAGCTCACGTTCCGGCTGATCAGCTGCGAACAATACCTATAACATGTCCTTTCGCGGTCTGGGGGCTTGACATGGTAGGACCGTTTAAACGGGCTCCAAGTGTATTTACACACCTCTTAGTGATGGTGGATAAATTCACCAAATGGATTGAGGCATAACCTGTTACTAGTTGTGACGGAACAACAGCCAGAAGATTTGTTGAGGATGTTATAGTCCAATACGGTTATCCGCATAGCATTATCACGGACAATGGGAGTAACTTTTCCATGGGAGAGCTTGCTGAATTCTGCAATGAACAAAATATCCGGCTTGACATTGCGTCAGTCGCACATCCACAAGCTAATGGACAAGTTGAAAGAGAAAATAGTTTAATCCTCCAAGGCCTAAAACCAAGACACGAAGCACCACTACGGCGTGCTGCGGGGGCTTGGGCAGAGGAGTTACCTTCTGTAATATGGAGATTACGAACAACTCCAAACAGTTCAACTGGATACACACCTTTCTTCTTGGTCTATGGCGTAGAAGCAGTTCTTCTTTGTGATTTGATTCACACTTATCCTAGAGTAGCCGCGTATATTAAAGAGGATGCCGAAATTTCTCGAAAAAATGATCTCGACTTAGTCGAAGAAGTTCGTGTCGTTGCTGAGATGAGATCAATAGCCTATCAGCAGAAGTTACGCAACTATGATAGCCAGAGAGTCAGAAACCGATCTTTCAATAAGGGCGATGTGGTTCTCCGGCTTGTGCAGCAAAGAAAGCACAAACTTTCCCCAATATGGGAAGGGCCATTTTTAGTTAGTAGAGTATTGCACAATGGTTCATACTACCTAACTGATATGCGGCCAGTCAAAGAAAGACCTGCTACTAAGAAGAGAAAGAGAGCTAGAGGCAGTACAAATCCGGATGAGTTAAACAGACCATGGAATATTGCTTAGCTACATCCCTTTTATTCTTAGTTTATTTTTCTTTGTAATCATATATGTGTACATGTTCAATGAGAAATAAAGTCTTGGTTGCCTCTAAATCTGTCTGAGAAGTTTTTTACCATCTTATTTCTGAATGATCATGTCACAGTCGAAAATCCCATAATACTTGAAAGTACTTTATGCTCATGTTTGTTCTGGTTTAGATTTCTGATTCTAAAATTGATACCTTTGGGTATAAATCTAAATTTTCTAATATATACTTTGGTTATTTGCCTGATTGGTTGATGCGGGCATTTTCTGAGTAGTGAATTGTTGGTACTAGAAGCCAGCTTTGCTTCCGAGTTTAAACTAGTTTAGCATTTGAGCTCCGTTGCTCGGCAAAGTTTCCGTGCTGAAAGTTGGCCGGCTCACGAAAGGGACGAGGCGGAAAGCCATATAAACGATAAGTGCAGACAAAAAATACAAGTGCTTATGCAAACATTTCAGGCACAAAATATCAAAGCCAAAAGTGCTGAATAGATAAAATAAAGCTTAGCACTAGCAAAAGTATTTTACTACTTATTACAGACAAATTGTTTTCAGAATAACATATTGTTCTTCTGATACTCTATGATGCAGGGGGAGAGGTAGGAGCTGCCGGCTCGCTGGATACATCGGCCTCGGCTTGATAACGTTCCGAGATGTTCAAGTCCGATATGGTTTGATCATCGTCGGAAACTTCAGCTGTTTCTTCGGAAGGCGAAAGCGGCGTGTCCACGTGGGTGAAAAAGGGAGTGTCGTAGCTAGTCAAACCAGCTACATGGCACCCATATCTAGCGCAGGAATCCATGATAGCCTTGATGTCTTGCTCCTGTCCGTCTTCGTCCACCTTGCAGTACCCTCTGGTTACTTGCCAGATTTCCATGTTTCCATGGTGACTCATAACCATGGTGAGAGCGTTTTGCGCTGCGGTTCGCGTGTAGGACATGTTCTAGTCCTGAACAAGCTGCGGCATATCCTTGGCCTTGTCTTGCACCTCAAAACCGGACATGCTATGCATATCCGGAACCTTGAGAACTTCGCCAATATCTTCGAGGGATTGGCGAAAGTCATGCAGCAAATCACCGACTTGGGTAAGCTGGTGGGTGCGAGGTTCGATAGAGGCTGAGTCCATCAAGTTCAGAGGACCTGCACATATAATGCAAAGGGTAAATCAAGTAAACCCGGACTCTAAAGAGTCGGAGGATGCAGATAAGTCAGAAAAAGGGAAACATACCAAAGATGACAACGTCGACTTTGGCCTTCTCTTCACGAAGACTCTGGAGTTCAGCCCAGAGTGCCTCGGAAATGTCCTTTTCTCTTAATAGCTCATTGCTAAGATCCAAGATTTTCTTATCTTGATGCGTAATCTTGCGATCACGCTCTTCGATGGCCATGGAGGTGGATTCGAGAATTTGAGCAATGCTTTTCTCATGATCTGCCTTAAGCTTATCCAGCTCTTGGCGAAGTTCTTTGTTTTCCACCACCAAGGTCTTAAGATTCTCGGCCTCTTCAATCATAGCGCATGACTGTTTTACTAGTGTTGTAAGTCAAAAGAACAACAGTTTAGCAAAAATTCGACTATGAAATAAAAGACAAGGTTTGAGTTTTAGAATGTTTACCTTCGGCCTCATCCTTTGAAACCTTTAGTTGTGCATTTTCAAGCCGGAGAGCTTTAATCTCTTTCCGCTTGTTGCAAACATTTTTCAAAAAATCATGGTTATAGGAATATACTTTCTATAAGTCAGAATACCCAGAGTCAGAAGTCTACTAAAGACTCGGGCTAATATTTTTTACTAATATCAGCACGAGCCTTGAGGGATACACTAGTTCATTCTTTGGCATCCTAAGGAAGCATAAAACCGGATTTAATTTTCCAGCTTCATTCTTGGGGGCTAGAGGATATGATATGAAATAAGGAAAAATGGGAGTTGGAATTCCGACTTACATATTTTTCACAAATGAGTTTGTCTAAACTCGTATTCACTTCGGTGGCAACCTTTTTGGCGAAAGTTAGGGGATCACAGGCGCAGTTGGAAGCTCGCCGGACCTCATCTTCTATTCGTGAAGACGAACTTGTTCAAGAAGATCAGAGTGTTTGATATTCTCTGCTTCTTGTGCTTCTTCTTCGGCAGAGAGAGTCCGGCTCTCCAGGCATTGCGGGGCCAGCCGTTGAATCTCCTCCACAGACTTCCAAGATAAGCCAAGTTTGGCAAGTCCTGAATTGTCCAGGAGATTCTCGGCAAAGGTCTCTGTCGAGGGATCATTACCCGAAGAGGGTTCACCCTTATCAACACCTGAGTCACTCATGGTGACTTCAGTTTGCGATTCAAGGATCGTTGGCTCTGATGGTTGAGCCGGATCTTCTACAACGGTCGGAGATGGAGCAATCTCCGGTGCTGCAGAAGGCTAAGGGGCAGGAGTTGGAGGAGCCACGGCAGGAGAAGCCAATTTGAGCTTTGACTGACGCAGGGGTTTCGAGGCAGGTCCCTTCCCCTTGCCCTTGATGAGCTGTTTAGCTCTGAGAAGATAATAGAACAAAGGACATTACATCTCAGAAGGAATTACAAGCAAAATACAAAGACCTTGTGAGGAAAGATCACCTCTTCACAACGGGCGCTTCTTTGGTGCCGGTGGCCAATGTCAGAGCCTTGCGTTTCTGAGGAACGACATCCGGCATTGGGACCAATTCACCCTCGTCCTGAGAAAACTCAGGAGGATATCCCTCGATAGGATCAAACTTCGACTCGGGGAGATCAGCAAGCTGAAAAGGGGAAGTATCTCAGTATTTCAAAGATAACATAAAGATGAGCACATAAAAAGAGTTACTTCTGAAGTTTACCGGCACAATAGGATCTTCCCCCGTATGCATGTCCAGGGACAGCTCCGGAATTTTCCTCTCAATAGGCTCCCTTATCAACCATTTGATTTGGCATACATAATCTTTTGGCTCTAAGGTCTTGGGGCTGATGGAGGGAATCCTTCTTCGACGACGTGATGGAATGCATCAGTAGATCTCCATGATGTTGAAGGGGTTGGATCTGGTGTGCCACCCAGCATTGAACCAAGTTAGACACTTTTAGGCCCTTATGCTTCATCAGATATTCGATCCGCCTCTTGGCGAGAAGCAGATTGTCACTGAGAGCCGGAGCGAGCTCGTCCCAGGACTCTTGGGGCGTGGCGGCTCTGTCGATGAAAGCCGGCAAAGCATGATCTTTTCCGAGAGCGGGGATATCCTTGTGATAGAAAAAAGTGGACGACCATTGTTTGACCGACTCACTTGCCATGATCCGGGGATAAACGCGCTCTCGCCTAACCGAAAAACTAATGGTACCGGTAATATAAGGATTACCGGTAGTTATGTAATTTCTCTGGACATGAAAGTAGTACCGGAAGAGAGTAAGGCTCAGCCTAATGCCGAGATACCCCTCGCACAAGGAGGCGTACAGACTCATCTCTAAGATGGAGTTCGGGGGGAGATGGTGGAGATGAACTCCATAGTGACTAGTGACCTCGGAAAAGAAATCTAAGGGAGGAAAACTCAGACCTCTGTCAAGGTGAGTGCCGAAGTGCACTCGCTCGTCGTCGCGGGGGTTGGGGCGGTCTCGCCGAAACTATTCCGCTAGTCGCCGGCGCGGAGGAGCCCTTCATCTTCAACGACGTGGAGTTTGGGATCGTCGAGGACCCACGGGATCCAAACCCCACGGTGGCTCTCCTTCTCTGCTGCTACCGCTGTCGTCGCTGCTGGGCCGGAGGATGATGAAGAAGCCATTCTTTCCGGTGCTCCGGTGACCTTGGATGGGTGGCGCTGGAGGTTTTCTAGGGAGTAGTGGAGCACTAAGTTCATGGGAGGCATAGAGGAGAAGGAAACGGCGCTGAGAACTGGTGAAGAAGATGGGGAAAGGAATCCACACCACTTATATCCACCAGGCGCGTCAAGATTCGTGTAAACGCTACAGTGAGCATGCCACGCGTCGTGGAAAGGACTGGGAAACCCCCACGCGATGATTACGTCGCCTCGATCTCCATGCATGCATTGAAACAATGCCTCGGTTCCACGAAAGGCGAACCCACCAACGGTCGTGCTAACAGGATATGTCTATTAGTGACGTGACTTGACCGTGACTGTTGTCAGATTACGTCAGAGACCAAGTTCTGGCTTAGTTTGAATTTCAAGCTGGAAACATGAATAAACATACTCATATGTCCTACTTATTTTTTGAGACCCGGATCGTATCTTTTGTTTTGAAGTTTCAGGAACCCTTCAAGATTCTGCAAGTCGAAGATCAAGCTAGATGATGATGAATCCGACTTTGGATCTTGGAGGCTTCCAGGGGCTGCTGTTGGGGATATACTTTCTGGGTATCCTCACAGTTCCTCACTGACCAGGGTGGCCTACTTCAGGTTAGAGCTTTGCTTCACGGGCGGCCCAGTCAGGGAGAAGAGACGGAGTCCCATCCGGCTACGGGAAGGCCCAGAAGACTTACCGACATAGGCCCATAGTGTTACTTGTAGTTCAAGATGTACTTTGTAACTGACTCTTAGTCGTAGCCGGATAGATCTGTCCTGTAAAACCTAGGCTGTATATCTATATAAGCCGTCCTAGGGAGAGCCTTTAGGGCACCCTCACAATAATCTGCAATCCCAACTCACACAGGCAAAACCCTTGTAACCCATATTCCGGCTCTACCGTATTACTGGATTGCTAGCAAGAGTAGGATCCGTCCAAAGCCGGCGGATTTGAACCTGGGTAAACTTGTGTGCTCACCGTCCCGGAACACCGTACGTCTCACACCCCTCTCTTCCACACGCCCCGAGGACCCCCTCATGGCGTACCTGTCATCAATCTGACGACAGCACACTCTACCAGATCTAGTTCCTACTTCTTACTAATTCACTTTAGGTATTTGGAAGGTCAATATAATAGGTCAAGGCTAAGAGTCAATAAGTGCTAGGTCAATAATTACACACACATTGATGATCAATTGACACTAGGACTTAGTTAAATAGGAATGTCATCTATTAATATGACAATAAGGGTATGTAATGAATGGTCTTGGCTTGACTTCCTTTCTACTCTTTTTGTGATAAGAGTTAATGTTTAAGAACTACCATGATACCCATGGTAGGAATAACTTATGGCAAACAAGTGTATCAAGATTTGTTATGAGATTCCTTTACTTGGTTATATACTTGATTGAGTATTCAGGATTTGTTGTAGATAATACCTCGATGTAATCTTTAGAATTTTATGTATTCATCCTTGAGTGGTTGTATGGAATACACAGTTATGATCTTTAAAAGATCCAGTACTCCTTATTAAGTAGTGTGTTGTGACTTAGTTTTATTACATTTGATCTACCCTTAGATCAAATTATATTACCCAAAGGTAAGGTTTTAGCAAAGGTCATACTGAAACTTATCGCAATCAACTTGATGATCTACTTCAATTCCATCAAGTTAAGAGAAGCTTCCATAACTTTGACAAGTTTTATTTAAAAGCGCGAAAATTATCCAGATTTTCTATGCATGAATGCAATGCACACACCTGAGCTCGGCTTATTTGGAAGCTCTAATGCTGGGATGTTATAGACTCTGCCCCTTAAAATAAACTCATCCCCGAAGTTCGTACTCTCTTACCTTTCGGAATACAGTATTGGCTTGTATTGATCACGGCATTTCTAACCTCCATTGTGATCACTATTGGGGATAATTGTGATATCCCGTATCCAGATATTTTCCTTGAATTCAGTTCATCCTACGCAACTTCCAACTGTCATTTCCAATATGTAGCATAACTCCTTCTACTACAATCCCTTGGGGTATGTCTTCATAGTCCTACTTAGAATTGGTTGTGGACACATTTTGTCTATTCCCGTCCGGTCGATTTTGGAACACTCTCTTTACTCTTAAGGACAACTTACGAGTGGTTTCCCCTTTATATCTAATCTGCTAAAGTTAGCCTGGTTTATCTCCTTCCATCATTCATTCGGACATACTCTCGGAAATATTTTATAATGATGGCTTCTTATAACCTTATGAGAATAAGGCTTAATCTTATCACCGTTTAGCACTTCTTATCCAACCTTTAGTCAGAAAGTTACACAACAACACTGCAGTGTTTATTGTTTACTCTCCCCCTTGGGGTTTCCTAATGGTCTCAAAACAAATTAGATAGTGACGGAAATCCGAGAAGCTATATAAAGGAAGGAAACCTAATTCGTGGGAGACAACTCCACCCACGAATTTGCAGCCACCAAAGCCACCTTTTTGCTTTCCCCATAGATTCCATCTCCATGGGGAAGGGCTCCCAAGAATCCATGAAGGAAGGGTGCTAAGGGGCGGTGTTCCCCTATGATACCGGCGGCGGGGAAGGAGTCCTCCGCACTGCCGCCACCGGAGCCATCTCCATCGACTCCACCGCCATCTCCATCACCATTGCTGATTCCCATGATGAGGAGGGAGTAGTTCTCTCTCAAGGCTAAGGGTTCTACCGGTAGCTATGTGTTCATCTCTCTCTATCTATGCATGATCATATTGTGATCATGAGCTTTGTAATCTAGTAGATCTACCTTGCTACTCAAGTGCTTTAATGAATCTCTGCTCTCCCCATGTGTGTGAAAGTGACAGCGTGCTCGCCATCGTGGCACTTAGGCTAGAGATTACAAATACTTGTTATGAGTTATATTTGGAGTTGGATGTCTTTACGAAATTGTGGTGTTTGTTGGACTCATCTAGTACTCAAGGTGACAGTGTGGGGTTTTCTAGATGGGAAAGGCTTACTTTGAGGTGTGCTGTTATAGCCCTACCATCGATTAGAGTGTCCAACCGGAGAGTAGTTAAGAGTAGTATCATAAAGAGACAATATTTATATGAGAGTGTTCACTAGTGAAAGTATGATCCTTAGACCTTGTTTCTAAGCATTGAAGCACCGTTTGCAATTAGATCTGTTACATGTTTGCTTGCTTCCGTCTTTATTCTAGTTTGCCTTTAGTCTCTTCCACGCCATCAAGCTATTTGCTGGCACCATTGTCTTATATCCATACCACTTGTATTTCACTATCTCTTCACTGAACTAGTGCACCTATACACCTGACAAGTGTATTTGGTGTGTTAAGGACACAAGAGACTTCTTGTATCTTGATTGCAGGGTTGCTTGAGAGGGGATACCTTTGACCACTTCCTCCCTGAGTTCGATAAACCTTGGGTGATCCACTTAAGGGAAAACTTGTTGCTGTTCTACAAACCTCTGCACTTGGAGGCCCAACAACTGTCTACAAGAATAGAAGTGCGTAGACATCAACCCTTCCAAGGTACTTCCATGAACTTGGTATAACTACTTCATCAACTTCTTAGCAACATCACCTATTTTGAGTGCACTTAGGTTCATTCCTTCATGTTGCTCCACACCTTTTTGTCAACACTAATATTCCTTCTTATTGGCAGCTCATGGTGAGTTGGGATTGATCCATCCTTCAAAATAGCGTTGATACTCCTTATATTTGGCTGAACTCTTCATGTAAGCCTTCATCTTGATCTTCGGAACTCGTCACTCCCTTACACGAATTCCCTTTTCCATCTAGGTCTATAACATCAAGTAATAACTTAATGATGCAACATGCCATTGCACACCAAGTCAAACTTCATGTACAGATCTAGTCAATCAAGAAGATCTAAGAAAACCAAGAAATCCAAATGTGGTACATATAACACACATCATTCTAAGCCCGTAATATAGTAGTTGAGTAAAACATCTCGAAAATGCAGGCTTAGCTGTGTAGTATATGACACCTCCTAGTATAGGTTTATACTGTGATACTTAGCACTTAAGCGTTAAACTACTCTTTGCCTCAATACTTACCCAAACTGTCCAATTTCAATTGGATAAGTTTGAGCAAAGTGGTCTCAATTTGGTTTTGACTAACCTCTTAGTTTTCTATTGAGACTACTAAATACTAGTAATTTTCCATTCTATCGTAAACTATCCTCACATGATCTCTCAAAACTACTAACAACATTGTCGTTACTACCTTAATCCAACAATTATCGTAATATTATGTCACCTATGCCTTCTATCACAGACCTACACTGTCCTTTTCTTACTGTTGTTACAAGATTATTGGCTAAGTACTAGTCCTAATTACACATTTATCATGGTTTCAGAGCTAATCCCACCATGAACTTATTAAGATTTACCTAGTCAACATGATTGAAGAGATAACCTCACCATGACGACCCTCCTTCTTAGCTTACTATTAATGATTCTTAACAGAATTCTACTCCATCACATGGAATGCTCAAGAGAATGCCACATGATTTATTTCCACTTGTATCTATACATATGTTGGGTTCGTAGCATAGAAAACAAAAATTTCCTATGATGAGAACTATTCTACGCTAAGATCTATCTACTAGATACAAGCAACAGGTGGATATACATCCAAAGAGAACATACCCTCGAAGACCGACAAAGTGTAACGAGATTGAACTTGTGGATGATGTAGACGAACGCTTGCCAATCTCAAGATCGTGTGGAAGTCCTAGCACCACAAATCAGTAGCGCATCCGTCCTCGCACACACGTTCAGGCCACCGGACAACGTCCACCTCCTCGCTCCAGTGAAGCAGCGGAAGCAGCAACTCCTTCTAGACGAAATGCCACCGGGAACATGTATCTTGCTAATCTGAGACCATGGGGAATAATTATAGAGGGGGAGAGAGATCCTTCACGAGGAGGTGTAAGTGAGAAGGAGTGAGAGGGGGGCTTTATATAGGAGAGGGGGGCAGCCCCTCCCCATGGCCAGCACACCATCGGGGTGCCTGATACGTCCAAAACGTATCTACTTTCTTGAACACTTTTGCTATTGTTTCTCCTCTAAACTTGTGTGAATTGGATGCAACTAACACGGAGTGACGCTATTTTCAGCAGAATTACCTTGGTGTCTAGTTTTTGTGCAGAAAATCAACTATCAGGAAAAATCCCAGAAAATATGCCAAAAATCTTATTTCACCAGAAGAGTCGCAGAGCCTGAAGACGAGACGGAGTAGATCCACAAGGGGCCCACACCACCTAGCAGCGCGGGCCAGGCCAGGCCGCGCCTGGGGGTGCTGTGGCTGCCACGGCTGCCCCCTCGGCCTCCCTCTTCGCCTATAAGTTGCCTCTTGACCTAAAAATCAAGGTGGTTCGACGTTTTTCCACAAAGAGTTATGCTGCGCCGCCACCACCATATTCCGTGATTCGGAACCAGAAACTCCGTTATGGCACCTTGTCGGGACGGGGAATTGGAGGAGATCATCACCATCACTTCTCCATCGACCATCCATGTTTCCCCCATCTCTGAGTGAGTAAAACCCTGTTGTAGGCTATGGGGATGGTAGGGATTGGATGAGATCATTCATGTAATGGCATCAGATTGTTAGGGCATGGTGCCTAGTATGTATTATTAGTGCTTTTTGACTTTGTTGCAACTTGTTATGCTTAATGCTTGTCACTAGGGCCCGAGTGCCATGATTCCAGATCTGAACATGTTATTGATTCATTATGATAGTATTGTTTATGGTCTTACTTGCAAGTTGTATACACACGTTGTTGTCCGGAACCAAAGGCTCCGAAGTGACAGAAATCAGGATAACCAGAGGGAATGACTTTGATGTGAGGATCACATGTGTTCACGGAGTGTTAATGCTTTGCTCCGGTGCTCTATTAAAATGAGCACCTTAATTGCCAATAGTTCCCTTGAGGCCCCGCTGCAAACAGGATGGCGGGACAAAAGATGTTGTGCAAGTTCTCATTGCGAGCACGTATGACTATATATCGAACACATGCCTATGATTATTTAGTACTTGGATGCTTTATCTTATTTATCTACAAATGCCCTATGTTCTGATTGCTATATGAATTGTCTTGTTCATGCAACACCCGTCCATCCATCCCTATGCCTACCGCGCTTTAATCCTACTATTTACTACAATTGTGACTATTATCTTTACTTTTACTACTGCTAGTACTTTACTATTGCTACTACAAAACTATTGCTACTGATAAACTGCTGTGAGCAAGATTGTTTCCAGGTGCAGCTGAATTGACAACTCAGTTGTTAAGGCTTATAAATATTCTTTGGCTCCCCTTGTGTCGAATCAATAAATTGGGTTTAACTTCCCTCAAAAATACTGCGATACACCCCCTATACTTGTGGGTCATCAAGACTATTTTCTGGCGCCGTTGCCGAGGAGCATAGCTTTATTTATCAAGTCTACTTGGAATCACTATTGTTCGCTGCCATCCATCCATCATGGGTAAGTCTCGTGATGGCAAGGTTCATATTTTACCATCCACTACAAGAAGAGGTACGGTTCTTAACACCTCTGTTGCTCTTGATTCACCATCTGTTATGAGTAAGCTCCTTACACCACCACATACACATGCTACACACACTGCTACTATTGTTGAATCTGAAACTTCTGATACTTATAATGCTGCTTCTACTGTGCTTGATAAGAGTGGCTCGTTAGGTCCTTTCCTAGGTGCTGCTGTTGCTAGAACTATAGTTGGAAATACTGAAACTCCAAGGAAGACAATACTACACCTGTCAGTTCACCTGAGTCTAGAGAAAGCTATGATATTGAAGACGGTTATATAGAGATGACCGATGAATTTATTAAAGAATGTCAAAACACCCATGATAGGAGTGCTATTAAGAGTCTCCCTGAGAGGCGTACTATAAAACCCAAATTGTCTCCTAATGCTAAGTTTGCTGCATCTCCCATAAACAAAGATAAGGATTATGATTTCTCTCTTGATCTATCTTACATAGCTATTGTTGAGAACGAACCTTTTTGTGGGACTAAGAATGAAAGTGTGGTAGCACATATGACTGAGCTTTCTACCATCAGTGGTTTATTTTATGATGATATTAAGATGCGCACCTACTTTGTTGCTAAAATTTTCCCTTTTTCACTGAAAGGAGAAGCTAAAAGTTGGTTTAATAATTTACCTCCTGGATCTATTGATAGCCCTGATTGCTTGATTAGTACCTTCCTTCAGAAATATTTTCCTCCTAGTGCTAGACATGCTATTTTGCAAGAACTTTTTGATTTCAAACAGGGAGAAAAAGAGATATTGCCTGAATCATGGGCAAGGGTTTGTGCTTTGATTCATGCATAGGTTGGATGTCCATTACATAAGAATGAGCTACTTGATATATTTTATAATGGACTAACTGAAGAATCTAGGACATACCTGGATAGTTGTGCTGATTGTGTTATCAGGAATATGACTCCCAAGGAAGATGAGGAATTAATGGCTAAAATAAGCAAGAATTATGAAGACATGACTCCTCCTGAACCAGCTATACCTAAGACAACTATACCTGAACCAACTATTCCTGTGTCTATACCAACATCAAAGAAGAGGGGAGTTATTGAACTAAATGATGAAGTGATGAAGGAAGCTAAGAAATGTCTTAAGGAGAAGGGAATTAAAGCTGCTGATGTCAAAAATTTACCTCCTATAGAAGAATTATGTAAGAAAATTCCCCACTCATCCACCACTATGGTACACTCTCTCCAACATTTTGATGAAGGTGATATCCCTTACTCTAAACCTCCTGATCAATGCTTAGAATAATTTGATATTTTTATTGTTAAGCAAGATAATTTTAATAAAAGGGTGCAAAACATCTAATGGAAAACTCTAGAGCTATTGTTGAGTTGAAGGATATTGTGGAAAGAACCTCCAATGATGTTAAAATGCTTGTTAAACATTTTCAGATGGTTCGAACTCAAATTGATCAGCTTATTAAAGTACAAAAATACTTGCTAGTTAATGCTGCTAAAGAAAAACATGCTTATGAAATTAGAACTAGAAGTGGTGCTGCCACCCAGGATACTCTATATCCTGAGGGGCATCCTAAAAGAATTGAGCAGGATTCTCAACAAGCTGAAAATAATGGTACTACTCCTCAGAAAATAAAGAAGAAACATAAAACTATGGTAGAACCTTCTGAACATGCTAAAGATCCTAATAGTATATATGTCTCTGATGTTGAAACTGAAAGTGGTAATGAAGAAAATGATGCTCCTGATAAAGAAAAGGTTGGAGAAGAACCTGAAAGGCACACTAAGAATACTAAATACACTAAAGAATATTTTGTTGCTAAGAAACATGGTAGTGAAAGAGAGCCTTGGGTCCAAAAACCTATGCCTTTCCCTGATAAGAAACACAAGTCAAAGGAAGATGAACACTATAATAAGTTTTGTGAATGGATGAAACCTTTATTCTTGCAAATTCCTTTTACTGACGCTATTAAATTGCCTCCTTATTCAAAGTATATGAAGGATATTGTCTCGAATAAAAGGAAGATCCCTAATGAAGAAATCTCTACTTTGCATGCTAATTATTCCTTTAATGGTAAGGTTCCAAAGAAACTTGGAGATCCAGGGATTCCAACCATTCCTTGCTCTATTAAAACTAGTTATGTTAGAACTACTTTGTGTGATTTGGGAGCAGGAGTTAGTGTTATGCCTTTTTCCCTGTATAAGAGACTTCAACTGGAAAACTAATACCAACTGATATATCTTTGCAAATGGCTGATAAATCTACTACTATTCTTGTTGGTATATGTGAGGATGTACTTGTTCAAGTGGCTCATAATTGCTTGATATTAACTGATTTTGTTGTGATTGAAATGCCTGAAGATGATAATATATATTATTCTTGGGAGGCCTTTTCTTAATACTCCAGGAGCTGTTCTTAATTGCAATCAAGGAAAGGTGACTTTCAATGTTAATGACGAGGAGCATATTTTCTATTTCCCCAAGAAGATTGATAGGGCTTATGGTTTAAATTCGATTGAACATGTTGAGGGCATTCAAGTTGGAGAAATATATTGTCCCATACCAAGAGAAAAATATGAAACTATTATGATTGGGACCATTGCTATCAAGGTTGAGGTAACATAATCATTTGTGGAATACAAAGTTTTGTTTCATATAAAATTGTTTTGGTAACAAGACCTGATCAACCTTGTTAACAAAGGGATTTTAATGAACAAAAGAATGTTTTCACCATGATTATCTTTGCTTAATTTTATTTTATCCATTTTAGTTTTTGCTTTCATTTAGTTTACTTTTCTGTTATTAGTTGCTTGCATTTTAGAGTGTCTTAGAACTTCTGAAGTTTTAGCTTTGTTTTGTTTTTGCATCATTCTAGAAATCTTTTTCTGTTAGAAAATCATTTATCTATACCTGAAAATTGCTCAAAAATAAAGTGTCTGGAAAATTTCCATAAAATTCATATTAAATTTTTACGTGAAAAAAGGGGCAGAGAAGTGCCTGGAGAGTACCAGGGGGCCCACCAGGCAGGCACACCACCTGGTGGTGCGGCCAGCCTAGGTGCGCGCCTGGCCATTGTGTGGGCCACCCCTGGCCCTCCACTCACTCTCTCACTTGCCCCTGCTCTCTCTCTCTCCCGAGAATACACCAGTTCATTTCTCGAAATCGCGTTCTTGCTATTCTTGCCCATGAGTTTTGGATCTCCTTGCTCAGCCCATCTTTGCTGCTGAAATTTGGAGCATTTGTTCTCCGGTATGTGACTCCTCCGCTTGTCCAAGTAGATTTGTGTTTAGTGGTTTATATCTTGAGTATTTTGCTGCTGTAGGTGACAGGTTATGAGAGCTTGTAAGCTTGTTCAATGCTTAGAGATATTGTATTGATGCATGTTTAGGCCTCTTACAAGTCCCTATGAGTAGTGCCATTCATTATATATTCACTTTGCAATCACTTGTTTAATGGATGTTTAAATTTCAGAATAGAAGATGAATGAGCATCAACTCAGCCAACATGAACTAAGGGTGCCTGAGGTTATGAAGGTTCACCGAGAGGAGGAAGTTTTTCCTTCCATCTATCCATGCTTCGAATTCATGAGGGTTGTAGGAATTTCCCAGGACTTCCATACCTTAGTTCCTAATGCAGGATTTCAGCACTTTGTGGAAGGTGAACCTTGTCAATTTGTGAAACTAACTATGTCTGTAGTGCAGGATTTTTGATTTAGTTACTCTTTGCCGAACCCCATGGTCCACTACAAAATTTACAATATAGTTGTCGACCTTCCTCCTGATGACTTTTGTGCAGCTATTAAGGTACCTCTGTGGGGATCGAGGGGAAGGATTAAAGAGCGACCTGCACCGCTCATGGACTTGTATGCGGAGATTTGCCAAGGGAGCAGCTTCTCAAAGGAGAGTGGGAAAATCCGTAACATTTATCTCCCATCTATTCGCTACTTTGCTTACTTTATTGCCAAGTGTGCTCTTGCTAGGAAAACTGCTAATAAGTTATCCTCATATGATCTAGCATTCATCTCAGCTGCTTTAAAATGAGATAGGACTTACAACTTGGGTGCCTTGATAGCTTTCTGTCTTGCTACTAACCGCGAGAAATGTGGAATTTGTGGAGGCCTCATCGCCTCTCGTTTATTAGCTTTGCATGGTTTAGTGCCTCATCATCTAGACCTACAGTTTCCCATAGAGAGGCTCAACCTTAATTCCATGATACAACATAATTTTTTTTCTTCTTGGGATAATTTGAGTGATTTGTCTTATGAAATAACCTTTCTCAAGGCTGGTTGGAGAAGGAGTAAGTCTGAGCGATTTGTTCTTTTGTCTGCACATGTTTTGTTTAACCTTGATACCAGGGTAGGATGGTCACTCACTGAGGAGGAGCTTGATATGTACCTGGGAGAGCTCTCCCAACAGGGGAAGGATACAAGGGAGGTTACAGATGATTCGGTCCAGCCCTCGAATGAGGGGGAGTCTTCATATCAGCAGCCTACCTATGATTGTGAAGCTTCTTCTTCTTCTCGAGGGCCTAACCACAATCATTCTTACAATAACCCGCCTGCTTGGAACTCTTACCCGCGTTGGGGTTGATACCCACTTAGGCCAAAAGCATAAGCTTGGGGGTAGGTACATCGACATCACACTCATCTCCATAGCATGTTTCGTCGGTACTTTGTATATCCTTGTTTCGTTCTCTTTTTAGTTTTCGTTCTTTCTTTGCTTTTGCTTTCTAAAAACACAAAAAGACCAAAAATATTTTTGTTGTTTCTCTTTGTTTGCTTCTTCTTTTGCCTTGGTTTGCCTTTTTCTTTTTGCTTTGTTTGAACTATTCAAAAAACCCAAAAAGATTTTGTTTTGCTTGTTCTTCCTTTTTGGTTCTGCCTTTAAAAATCGAAAACCCAAAAATATTTGTTGTTCTTCTTTGGTTTTGTGAAGTTTGTTTCAGGGTTTAGCAGTCCTCAGTAGAATTTGGTTTCATGTTATTATTCAAGCCACACAAGTGAAGGGCAATAATGAGGATTAATAACAACTTGAGGTGTGGTAAGAGGCTGGTAACAAACTCTATTTGTTTTCATTTTTGTACATATACTCATCATTGTGGGCATGCTTAGTCTGTTCATGTAGGGTGTATGTTATCTATGGATGCTTAGTAGTTCTTGCTTTCTTATGATTAGCTCTAGCTTGCTAATAGTTTGTAGCGTGTCGTATGAATGTTTACTTGCATTGCTCTATTCATAACTTGGTATGACACTATGGTATCTCCCTCTGAATGTTTCACTTGAATTGACTTGGCACGTGTTGATGCATGCATATGACTGAAACAACAATCAGTTAAGCCTCGATGAATTATTTTGCCTCAGGGGTCTTGAATCACTTTCATGCCATGATTAGTCTTGTTTTGTTGCAAGCATGATTATGACAGTTATTGCTCTCTCATTTGTCGCTCCCTTACTATTGCTAGCCTTCACATGCACTGAGTATAAGCTTTACTCGTGTTTCCAACTCCCCAAAACCAATATTTCCAAAAGAGTCTACCATACCTACTGATACATTGCAAATGTATCTATAATTTTTTATGTTCCATGCTTGGTTTTATCTACTTTCTTATGTTTTGTCCACACTTTGGAGTACTTTTCATATGATTTCTTGGACTAACCTATTAACAAGATCCACAGTGCCAGTTGCCTGTTTTCTGCTGTTTTTGGTTCCAGGAAAGTCAGAAATTCAATATTCTCGGAATTGGACGGGACAAAAGCCAAAGTTCCTATTTTACTGGAAGACTCATGAAGCCCGAAGCAGAGACGGAGGAGGGCCAGGGCCTGACCACACCCCCCCCCCCCCCCGCCCAGGCACAGGCTAGCCCTACCCACGCCACCAGATGGTGTGGGCCCCCTGGCACTCCACCGACCTTGCCCTCTGGCCTATAAGAAGCCTCCCGATGCGAAAACCCTAAATCGTCAAGCCTCCAGCCACGAAAAGTTCCACAGCGCCGCTGCCACCGAAGGGGAGATTCAGGGGACAGAAAGTCTCTGTTCCGGCACCCTGCCGGGACGGGGAAGTGCCCCCGGAGCCATCTCCACCATCTCCATCACCATTGCTGATTCCCATGATGAGGAGGGAGTAGTTCTCTCTCGAGGCTAAGGGTTCTACCGGTAGCTATGTGTTCATCTCTCTATCTATGCATGATCATATTGTGATCATGAGCTTTGTAATCAAGTAGATCTACCTTGCTACTCAAGTTCTTTAATGAATCTCTGCTCTCCCCATGTGTGTGAAAGTGACAGCGTGCTCACCATGGTGGCACTTAGGCTAGAGATTACAAATACTTGTTATGAGTTATATTTGGAGTTGGATGTCTTTATGAAATTGTGGTGTTTGTTGGATCATCTAGTACTCAAGGTGACAGTGTGGGGTTTTCTAGATGGGAAAGGCTTACTTTGAGGTGTGCTGTTATAGCCCTACCATCGATTAGAGTGTTCAACCGGAGAGTAGTTAAGAGTAGTATCATAAAGATAAGATATTTATATGAGAGTGTTCACTAGTGAAAGTATGATCCCTAGGCCTTGTTTCTAAGCATTGATACACCTTTTCCTATTAGATATGTTACAAGTTTGCTTGCTTCCATCTTTATTTCAGTTTTCCTTTAGTCTTTTCCACACCATCAAGTTATTTTCTATCACCATTACCACTTATAATTATCTATACCACTTGTATTTCACTATCTCTTTGCCGAACTAGTGCACCTATACACCTGACAAGTGTATTGGGTGTGTTGGGGACACAAGAGACTTCTTGTATCTTGATTGCAGGGTTGCTTGAGAGGGGATACCTTTGACCACTTCCTCCCTGAGTTCGATAAACCTTGGGTGATCCACTTAAGGGAAAACTTGCTGCTGTTCTACAAACCTCTGCACTTGGAGGCCCCACAACTGTCTACAAGAATAGAAGTGCGTAGACATCACCTACCTATTAGCATCATTTGTTATTCCGTGCATGCTTAGTATGCCTTGTTTTCTTCCGAATAAAATGTTTGCTTGTTATGAGAAAGTTAGTTAGTAAAGCTCTCACGAACTTGAAGGCACACTTTATTTCTTGCACTTAATAAACCTGAACCATTGTGATTGTCCATGAAAGTTATATGCTTGCAAATTATAGGCTGGGGATTAGCAGAACTGTGTTGTCGCGGGAAACGCTTTCAACACGTGTAAATATATACCCAGTTGGTATCATCCTCTTTTGTTTGCGGATGTCGTCGGTGTGCAATAAAAGGGGAGCTTGTAAGTCCATGGAGTTATGTATGTGTGTTAGAGAAACGCCTTGGCCGCCGGTCTAATCCATGCCTAATCATGGTGGAAACCTGCAGCGTAACCATAATGAGTGTCTATGAAGCATTCTTCTTATAAAAAAAGAGATAGCTATTAAAGAAAAAAAGAGAGATATGAGAAAAGAGGAAAGAGAGAAAAAAGCACCATTTTCCCATGGTAAATAAGAAGATTGGTGAGATACTCATTCTCTACTTGCCTTGTCATTTTGATATGGGGATTCTTCCGTATCATCGGGCAAGGGTTACGCTGTTCGCGGTTCTCTATGATACGCACGTATTTACTATGACAAGAACTTACTGGTAACTAAAGTTGAGTAGCATGAGGAGCGGCCCTCGTACTCAAGGGAGAGATTTCCAGTTTATAGTCTGTCAAGCATATAACTCAGATTGGACCTCACTTTCACCTTAACCATATTAAAGATGCTCATGATAGGGGCAATGAGAGCTCAAAGCTAATGAGTACCATACTTTCAGCATTTGGAAGCCTTTCAAACTATTCAAAAACTTTTTGGTTTCCTTGTTGAGTCTCCACACATTCTATGAACACTTTCTTGAGAGCATAGTTGTCATTCTTAGTGTGATGTGCTTGTCTCAAAACTTGATTAATTGTGTTATGACTTTGATGCTTGGATCTTTGACATCTTTACTTCTAGTCTTCACTTGAATTTCAGAGGTGCCTTGGCACTTATGCTCTACAATCAAAGGCAAGTGAGATACCACTCTATCACACCTTGTTATGAGCATTGCAATGTTGCTTATGTTTATGTTTCATGCTACTTATTATTTTTGAGTTGGAATCTCTTCATAGCTTGCAATGACTATTAAGTAAACTTAGTTGCATACTCTTTATTATGAATTGCCTGAGTAGTTGATCATATGCTGAGAATATATACATCTTATGAAGCAAATGTGTTCGTGAAAGTTTCTTTTATCGCACTTAGTTTTCAACTGAATTGCTTGAGGACAAGCAATAAGCTAAGCTTGGGGGAGTTGATACGTCCAAAACATATCTACTTTCTCGAACACTTTTGCTATTGTTTCTCCTCTAAACTTGTGCGAATTGGATGCAACTAACACGGACTGATGCTGTTTTTAGTAGAATTACCTTGGTGTCTAGTTTTTGTGCAGAAAATCAACTATTAGGAAAAATCCCGGAAAATATGCCAAAAATCCTATTTCACCAGAAGACTCACGGAGCCAGAAGACGAGACGGAGTAGAGCCACGAGGGGCCCACACCACCTGGTCGTGCGGGCCAGGATAGGCCATGCCTAGGGTGTTGTGGTCGCCTCGGCTGCCCCCTCGGCCTCCCTATTTGCCTATAGCTGCCTCTTGACCTAAAAACCAAGGGGGGTTCGACGTTTTTCCAGAAAGAGTTCCGCTGCGCCGCCACCACCAGATTCCATGATTCGGAACTAGAAACTCCGTTCTGGCACCCTGCCGAGACGGGGAATTGGAGGAGATCATTGTCATCATCATCACCATCGCTTCTCCATCGACCATCCATGTTTCCCCCATCTAAGAGTGAGTAATCCCCCGCTATAGGCTATGGGGATGGTAGGTATTGGATGAGATTGTTCATGTAATGGCATCGGATTGTTAGGGCATGGTGCCTAGTATCTATTATTAGTGCTTTTTTGACTTTGTTGCAACTTGTTATGCTTAATGCTTGTCAGTAGGGCCCGAGTGCCATGATTTCATATAAGAACATGTTATTGATTCATTATGATAGTATTGTTTATGGTCTTACTTGCAAGTTGTATACACACGTTGTTGTCCGGAACCAAAGACCCCGAAGTGACAGGAATTGGGATAACCGGAGGGAATGGCTTTGATGTGAGGATCACATGTGTTCACGGAGTGTTAATGCTTTTCTCTGGTGCTCTATTAAAAGGAGCACCTTAATTGCCAGTAGTTCCCTTGAGGCCCCGCTGCAAACGGGCTGGCATGACAAAAGATGTTGTGCAAGTTCTCATTGCAAGCACGTATGACTATATATGGAACACATGCCTATGATTATTTAGTACTTGGATGCTTTATCTTATTTATCTGCAAATGCCCTATGTTCTGATTGCTATATGAATTGTCTTGTCCATGCAACACCCGTTCATCCATCCCTATGCCTACCGCGCTTTAATCCTACTATTTACTACAATTGTTACTACTATATTTACTTTTACTACTACTATTACTTTACTATTTCTACTACAAAACTATTGCTACTGATAAACTGATGTGAGCAATATTGTTTCCAGCTGCAGCTGAATTAACAACTCAGTTGTTAAGGCTTATAAATATTATTTGGCTCCCCTTGTGTCGAATCAATAAATTGGGTTTAACTTCCCTCAAAAATATTGCGATACACCCCCTATACTTGTGGGTCATCAGTGCCCCCACCTCTTCCTCATTCATGTGGAGGGAGCTCCACTCACATAAATGGCCCCTCCATTTTCTCCACTCAAAAATCCCACTCATATGTATTAAATTTCCACCAAATTTAATACAACTCTCATTTAATAAAACTCTTTTATTTATTTTATTCAGAATTTTGTTAATTACTTTAATTAACAAACATTCACATAAAACCCCCTGCAATATTTCAGTATCACATGCAGAACCAATTTCAGCAATTTCACCTGAAACAATTCCGGAATACATAATAACAACTTTACTATTGCCTCTCAGGGCATATTTCCTTTAGTCTCCCACTTGCACTAGAGACAATAATCTAGTTTACAAAGTGATAAATCTAACACCCATGGAGTTCTGGTGTTGATCATGTTTTGCCCTAGGGAGAACTTTAGTCAACGGATCTGCTACATTTAGGTCCGTGTGTACTTTACAAATCTTTATATCTCCATCCTTGACATACTCGCTGATGGAGTGAAACCGACGCTTAATATGCTTGGAATTCTTGTGAGACCTTGGTTCCTTGGCATTGGCTATGGATCCATTGTTGTCACAATATATCACCATTGGGTCCAATACACTAGGAACCACACGTAGTTCTGTTATGAACTCCTTCATCCAAACCGCTTCTGAAGCAGCAACATATTCCGCCTCCGTTGTTGATCCAGCCACCATAGGTTGTTTGGAACTCCTTCAACTAACGGCTGCTCCGTTCAAGAGAAATACATATCTAGATTGAGACTTAGAGTCATCTGGATCGGTGTCAAAGCTAGTATCAACATAACACTTAGCGACCATCTCTTCTTCACCTCCGTATACAAGAAACATATCCTTAGTTCTTCTTAAGTACTTAAGGATATTCTTGACCACTATCTAGTGTTCCAAACCTGGATCATATTGGTACCTACTAGTCAAACTAATAGCATGTGCCACATCCGGTCTTGTACATAGCATGGCGTACATTATAGAGCCTATGACTGAGGCATAGGAGATCTTATCCATTATCTCTCTTTCTTCCACCATAGCCGGACTTTGAGTCTTACTCAATGTCTTGCCTTGCAACATAGGTAAGAACCCCTTCCTACTTCCGACCATATTAAACTTCTTTAATATCTTATCAAGGTATGTACTTTGCGATAGCCCAATTAGGTGCCTTGATCTATCTCTAGATATTTTAATGCCGAATATATATGAAGCTTCACCAAGGTCATTCATAGAAAATTTGCTATTTAGATAACTTTTAACAGTGTTTAAATGATCTATATCATTTCCAATCAATAATATGTCATCCACATATAATATCAGAAATGCCACATTGCTCCCACTCACTTTCTTGTAAATAAAAGCCTCTCCATAAGTTTGGACAAATCCAAACTCTTTGATCACCTCATCAAAGCGGAGATTCCAACTCCAGTTGCTTTAGTCCATAGATGGATCGCGGAAGCTTGCATAACTTATCAACATCCTTAGGATCGATAAAACCCTTAGGTTCTATCATATACAACTCTTCTTCAATATTACCATTGAGGAACGTAGTTTTGACATCCATCTGCCATATTTCATAATCGAAATATGCAGCAATTGCTAACATAATCCTAACCTACTTTAGCATCGCTACGGGAGAGAATGTCTCATCATAGTCAACTTCTTAAATTTTTCAAAATGCTTTTGCGAAAAGTCGAGCTTTATAGATGGTCACATTACCATCAGCATCAGTTTTTCTTTTAAAAATACATTTATTCTCAACAGCCTTTCGATCGTGAGGTAAGTCCACCAAGGTCCAAACCTGGTTTTCCTACATGGATTCCATCTTGGATTTCATGGCTTCTAGCCATTTGTTGGAATCTGGGCTCATCATCGCTTCTTCATACGTCCCAGGGTCATCTATTTCATCAATCATGAAATTTATAACATGATTTTCATACAATTCAGGAGCTGCACGTGTCCTGCTTGACCTGCGAGGTTCGGTCATGTCCTCTTTCGGAGCCTCATGATCATTATCATTAGCTCTCTCTTCATCAGGTGAAGTCAACTCCAAAAAAAATCCGGTGCTGTGCCACTCAACATTTCGTGAAGAGAAGGTGCAATAACCTCTTTGAGTTCTACCTTCTGACTACTCACACCTTTCGCGAGAAACTCCTTCTCAAGAAAGGATCCATTCTTGGCAACAAAAACCTTGCCCTCGGATCTGTGATAGAAGGTATACCCAATCATTTCTTTAGGGTATCCTATGAAGACGCATTTTACCGCTTTGGGTTCGAGTTTATCCCGCTGAAGTTTCTTCACATAAACATCACATCCCCAAACTTTAAGAAATGACAACTTAGGTTTGTTTCTAAACCATAATTCAAACGGTGTCGTTTCAACGGATTTAGATGGTGCCTGATTTAAAGTGAATGTAGCGGTTTCCAGTGCATAACCCCAAAATGATAGTGGCAAGTCAGTAAGAGACATCATAGATCGAACCATATCCAATAAAGTACGATTACGATGTTCCGACACACCATTACGTTGTGGTGTTCCGGTAGGCGTGAGTTGTGAAACTATTCCACAGTATGTCATATGTGCGCTAAACTCGTAGCTAAGATACTCTCCTCCACGGTCGGACCATAGAAATTTGCTCTTTTTTGTTACGTTGATTTTCCACTTCATTCTGAAATTGTTTGAACTTTTCAAAGGTTTCAGACTTATGTTTCATCAAATAGATATACCCGTATCTACTCAAATCATCCGTGAAACTAACAAAATAACGATATCCACCTCGCTCCGACACACTCATTGGTCCACAAACATCAGTATGTTTGATTTCCAATATATTTGTCACCCGTTCCATTGAACCGGAAAACGGCGTTCTAGTCATCTTGCCCATAAGGCATGGCTCACATGTATCAAATGATTCAAAATCAAGTGATTCCAAAAGTCCATCAGAATGGAGTTTGTTCATGCGTTTAACGCCAATATGACCTAGACGACGGTGAAATGGATCGTATGGGCACCTAGAGGGGGGTGAATAGGTGCTACTTCAAATTTTAATGCTTTTTCAATTTTAGGCTTAGCACAAAGGGTAAATTCTCTAGATAAACTATTAGGTGGAATTTCCCTATATGCAAACCTATCTACTAGCGAGTAAAGAGCGAGTGGAAGAGGAACGGGTGAACCATAGTGAAGCACGTGGAGACACATGATTTGTTTTACCGTAGTTCCTTCCTTGTTAAGGGAAGTACGTCTGCGTTGGAGGGGTGGGTGGTACTACGACCACCATGCCACAATAGGCCTCACCATGTTCTCCGATGGACCCTGCCACCAAAGGCCTAATCCACCTTTCCACTATAGGAACCCTTCAAGGCGGGTACCGGTGCCTTTACACAACTAGCGGGGCACAACTCCACAATCAACTTGGAGGCTCCCGTAATGACAACAAGCTGCCAAAGAACAAGTTATCAATAACAAAGAACAAGATCTAGATATTGACAAGAATACTAGATCAGGGATTTCTCCAAATGAATGGAGAGGAGTTGATGCGCTTGATTCATGATGACAATGATGATTCTCTCCTCCTTCAATTCCCCCAAAGATCGAAGCCTTCGGGTGGTTGAAGTGGGAGATCTAGAATGGGAACCCTTGCAAAGTGTCTGAATAATTTTGAGTGAATCAAGAGTTCTGCTTGTTGGGGAAGAAGGGATATTTATACCCCCTTCCAAATCCAAGTCGTTGTAGCCTTTGGGGGCCGGATTATCTGGTCCAAGTGAGGGCCGGATTATCCGGCCTGGGGAAAACTTTGCCCCTGGCTCAGATTATCCGGCAGATAAACCGCCCCCACTCTGAGTGACGCGCCAAGCCTGCCCTTGATCGCCTAATCCGGCCCCATGTGAAGGCCAGATTATCGGGCCTAGGGAGGAAAAACTGCCCCAGTTCGGATTTTCCGGGAGAAAATCAGACCGAACTCCGAGCGACGCGCCTTGGTAGCCTTTGGTCGATTTCTGGGGGCCGGATTATCCGGCCTGGGGAGGAAAAACCGCCCCAGTTCGGATTTTCCAAGAGAAAATCCGATCGGACTCCGAGCGACGCGCCTTGGCAGCCTTTGATCGATGAGATAGGCCGGATTATCCGGCCCTTGGTGGGGCGGATAATCCGCCCCACCCCCCCCAAACACCTGCACACTTAGCGCACATGAGAAAAACTCCACGGTATTGTTATCTAACACACAAAACACGGGATACATGAAATGTTCTTTCAATCTCCCCCTTTTTGGTGTTAGATGACAATAATAGGATTTGCAAGAAAGGATCACAAGACTACCAACAATAAACATGGAAGAGACTCCCCCTCAATGTGTGCATATTAGAATTTTGCATTTGAATACAAATGCACACAAATAGGTGTGAATCTATTCCATTGACATATGAACAACATAATCATACCACCGAGATAGGGAGAGAGGCATCCTTGAAATAGCCACAATTATCAACGTGATAACCAATATAAGCGCCTTCCTCGATATAGATTCCCAGCATTATAGGATATGAATAGATGAATCCATAAGCATAATCCATGAGATAAATCCAGACATCCACCGTCACAGAGTCTCAAACAAACCACAAATCACAAATTAGAGTTCAATGCTCAATGGGCATAAGCGAGAAAATGACGAATAGGAAAAAGTGCAAATGCTTGTGCTCGACCCATGCAAATCCTCGAAAACCTAATAGAACTACTTCTCCCCCTTTGGCATCGATATGCCAAAAAGGAAGAAGAGCGATGCTAGCGCCCCAAGAGATCACTCGTAGTCCTCATCCTCGTCGGCGTCCTTGTTCCCATCCTCATTCTCATCTTCAAGCTCCTTGGTGTCATCATCCACATCATCAGCAGTGGCCACAGAGGGGAACAAGTGACGTTCCAGCTCTCCATAGTTCATCCCATAAGAAGAGTTCCACCGGGCATATGGTGTGGGAGGGGTAGGAAAAGGCTTAGGATTGAGAGGGCCAAACAGAGATGGTACTACACACTAAAAAATTGCAAGAACCAAATCAACTAAAAGCCAAAATTGAGTGTGATTCCCATAAGAACATGAGATGAGCGAAAACAACCAAAAAGATCCAAAAAAATCCAATTCTCCTCACGGGAGAGGGCGGTGGCCGAAGCCACCTTGTTGGAGTGTATGGTATGACACCGCGAAGATATATCTTGGGTTCACGGCCAATACTCATCAATAAGATCACTTATCACAAAATGATATTAAGAGAAATGATTTATCTTAATTTTAGCATTATGGGGGGAGGGTTAGCCCAATTAATTAGGACCACACTCCCCCTATCCATGCCCACATCTAGACCAAATAAGACTGAGATGTACGAGTGAGTGCATGGGTAATCAAGACAAGCTCCTGGAATCAATGATATTTAGCTCATTCCTCAAGTAGCAGAACCTTGCTTCATCAAGTGGCTTCATGAAAATATCAGCAAGTTGGTTCTTCATGCTCACAAAAGATAGATCCATTTCGCCTCGAGCAACATGGTCTCGAATAAAATGATTCCGAATCTCAATATGCTTTGTCCTTGTGTGCTATACCGGATTGTACGCAATTTTGATTGCACTTTCATTGTCACATAAAAGAGGCACTTTGTCAAAATTGGCACTGTATTCCTTTAAAGTTTGCCTCATCCACAATAACTGAGTGCAGGCACTAGCAGCAGCAACATATTCAGCTTCAGTGGTGGAGAGAGAGATACAATTCTGCTTTTGAGATGACCAACACACTAAAGATCTTCCCAAGAATTGACAAGCTCCAGAAGTGGATTTCCGATCATCCTTATCACCAGCCCAATATGAATCAGTATAACCACATAGAGAGAAATTGGAGCCCTTGGGATACCATAGACCAAAGTTAGGGGAATGAACCAAATATCGAAAGATCCTCTTGACTGCCACTAACTGACTTTCTTTAGGAGCTGCTTGATACCTTGCACACACACACACACCCACACTCAACACAATATCGGGTCTAGATGCGGAGAGGTAAAGAAGAGAGCCGATCATGGACCAGTATACCTTTTGGTCCACATCTTTACAGTGGGGGTTAAGTTCAAGCTGACATTTTGTTTGCATCGGAGTGGCGACACGTTTCAGATCCGTCATCTTGAATCTCTTGAGCATGTCTTGGATGTACTTAGATTGATTGATGAAGGTTCCTTATCTAAGTTGCTTGATCTCGAATCCAAGAAATAACCGTAATTCCCCCATCATAGACATCTCAAACATGTCAGTCATAAGCTTTATTAGTAGAGCCAAAGATGATGTCATCTACATATAGTTGGCATATGAAGAGCTCCCCCTTAACCTTCTTAGTAAAAAGAGTGGGATCGATTTGCCCAACTTCGAAGCCATGGTCTAGCAAAAGCTCTTTAAGGTGCTCATACCACGCACGTGGGGCTTGTTTAAGGCCATAGAGTGCCTTATCGAGTTTGTAGACATGGTTCGGGAAGTTAGGATCCTCAAATCCCGGGGGTTGCTTTACATATACCAACTCATGTAGAGGACCATTAAGAAAAGCACACTTGACGTCCATTTGCTACAATTTAAAATTTTTATGGGCAGCATAAGCAAGAAGGATACAAATGGACTCAAGCCGAGCCACATGAGCATAGGTCTCGCCGAAGTCAATGCCCTCAACTTGGGAATAGCCTTGTGCCACAAGTCTCGCCTTGTTCCTCACGACAATGCCATTCTCATCTTGCTTGTTTTTAAATATCCATTTAGTGCCGATAACATTGTGGCAATCCTTGGTCTTCTCCACGAGTTTCAAGATGACGGATCTTCAAGAGCTTCAAATGCTTTCTTAGGTTCCACCATTGAGATGTGAGCTTGATGCTCACCAAAACTTTCCAATTCCCTTCTTGTGGAAACTGTTCGTCGAAGATCACCTACAACCTTGTCGAGAGTGTGACCCCTTAGCTCAAGGTTCCAATCAGCACGAGCCTTCCGACGAAGTTCAATAAGCTTGTTGTCTCTTGATGGGATAGTTTCATCACTTGAATCTTCATTGGAATCATTTGATTGACCTTGAGTAGAATTCGGATTAACAGTAGTAGGCGGTGATGAAGCGTGCCCTTAAGGTGGGTCAGCAGTCATAACAGGAGGCTGCTGAACAACAGGTGATTCAGGGCCGGATAATCCGGCCGTTGGTGAGGCCAGAGAATCCGGCCTGGGAGAACTTGTAGCAGCTTCATCAGGCTGCCTGGGACTTGCTTGAACTGGCGAGGGGCCGGATAATCCGGGGACATCCGGAAAATCTGGCCTGGAGCTTGTAGCGATTTCTTCAACACCAGGAGCAGTTTGGTCATCAGGAGAGGGGTGGCCGGATAATCCGGTGTTAACTGGATAATCCGGCCTGGAGCTTTCTGGAACATCTTGACCTTTAGCAAATGATGGAGATGGTGTAGAAGTTCCTGTGGTTAGAACATGTTGAGTATGTGTAGGTGATGGATCTTCATGAGTAGAGCATCGTCCTTCCCGATCCGCCACAAGGGGTTCCTCAATGGGGCAAAAAAAATCCCACGCCCATTCTTCTTATGGCATCTTGGGGTATTTCAACATCTGCATCACAAACATCAACTTTCCTCGCACGGGAGCCGTCATTTTCTTCGAACACCACACTACAAGATTCTACAACAGTTCCGGAGAGCTTATTGTAGACTCTATAAGTGTGGGATTCGGCACCATAACCAACAAAAATACCTTCTAGAGCCTTAGATTCAAACTTAGATAAAAAAAACTCCCTTGATGATAAAGAAACACTTACACCCGAATACCCGAAAGTATGAGATGTTTGGCTTGTTACCGGTAAGTATTTCATATGGAGTCTTGTCCAAGATTTTACGGAGGTATAACCGGTTGGATGAATGACAAGCGGTAGAGATTGCTTCAGCCCAGAAGTTATAAGGAGACTTGAATTCGGCTAGCATTTACCTTGCCACATCCATTAGAGTCCGAGTCTTCCTCTCGGCTACACCATTTTGTTGAGGGGTGTACGCATCGGAATATTGATGTCTTATCCCCTCTTCACTTAGGAACTCATTTAAGGTGTAGTTCTTGAACTCAGAGCTGTTATCACTTCTTATAGCCAGGATAGGGGCGTTGTGTTGATGTTGAACCTCGTTGGTGAAGTTGATGACCGTTTTTTGAGTTTCACTCTTCAACTTGAAGAAATAAACCCAAGTGTATCTTGAGTAATCATCAACGATCACAAGACAGTACTTCTTCCCACCGAGGCTTGCATGAGATGGATGTCCGAAGAGGTCCACATGAAGGAGCTCTAAGATCCTTTTTGACGAGATAATAGTCTCCCTTCGATGAGGAGAGTCATGCATTTTCCCTTCAACACAAGCCCTGCAAACACGATCTTTGGCAAAGGAGACATTTTCTTTTAGTCCAAGGATGTGGACACCCTTGTGGAGACTTTGCAAAGTTCTCATATTGACGTGGGCTAGTCAGCGATGCCATAACCAACCCACGTCAGCCTTTCCGAAAAGACACATCGGGCATGTAGTGGTTTTCCCCGAAAAGTCCACCACGTACAGGTCATTTTTGGCATATCCCATGAAAGCGACTTTTAGAGACTTGCTCCAAAAGAGTACCACCAAATCAGCATCAATATAAACTGCAAAGCCCATCTTACCAAGGGCGCGAACTGAAAGTAAATTGTACCCGAGGGTCTCAACAAGCATGACGTCCATGAGAGAGATATCGTGAGCCACCATGACTTTGTCGAGACCCAATACCTCAGATTTTGACTTGTCACCATAGGAGACGGTTATATGATCATGATTGGGCCGCATCTCCATGATGATCTCCTTGCTTCCGGTCATGTGACTCGTGCATCCGCTATCGAGTACCCATTTAGACCCACCGGAAACATAACCCTGCAAGAAAGTTACTTCTTGGTTTTAGGTACCCATTTTTCAATGGGTCCTCTCATATTAGTGACAAGGGTCTTGGGGACCCAAATAGACAAAGGAATGTAACAATCATAAGAGTCTACATAACTAGCATAAACATCACCATAATGATCGCAATATAACTCAAAGTTAGGATTGTTAGCCCCTGCAAAACCATCATAATTAGACTTGTCATTGGTGGTGGTGCTAGCCTTTGGTTGAGCAGTCTTGCTCTTCTTCTTATTGTTGTTTTTCTTGTTCTTTTTCTTGGGAATATAACCAAGACCTTCTTTTCCATTGTTTGTCCTTTGCTTGCTCAGTATCTCGTCTAAAACTTCTTTACCTTTGTGTTGAGAACCTCTTGCAAGTCCTTCTTTTCCATAGGATGATGTGGATGTGCTTGTCACATCATACATCTTCAATTGAGTTTGGAGTTGGTCATGAGGCTCATTTAGTGTCGAGTGATCACTCTCCAATGCCTTGTGAGCACTATCAAGTTTATCAAACTTCTCTGAGAGTCTAGCATGAGCAGCCCCATATTCAATCTTTTCTTTCTTTAGTTTCTTTACCTTGGCAAGAGCATTGTCACGTTCTTTGATGAGCTGAGCCACAACTTCTTCATGTGACTCCTCAATGGATTCGAGTCTCTCTTCCAAAGATACTCGAGCTTCCTCTTCTTCTTCCAAGGTATTCTTCAAAGAAGCTATCTCCAAGGCATTTTCTCTTTCAATTCTGCCCTTTTCTTCAAGAAAATCTTCGGCTTGAGAAAGTTGACTCATAAGAGCATCAAAATGAAGTTTGTGCTCACCTTGCAGGTCAGTGAAAAAGTTGTCCAAAGCAATAACTTCTTCTTTCATTTTAAGACTAGCATGATCATCCATATCCAAATTTATATTAGTCTTACGAAATGAAGAGCTAGAACTTGATACCTCGGACCCTCTTGCCATAAGGCAAGTGGCGTTGTTGTTGATGACGTTCTCGTTTGGCGATTCGAAGAGAGATGATGGAGTCGATGTGGTGGCTATAGCAGCCACCTCGCGAGAGCTCTCTTCATCCTCTTCATCTTCACTTGCAGAGGAGTATTCTTCTTGTGCCACCAAGACGATTTGGGGTTGCTTCTTGTAGGGGCCATTCTTTTTAATAAATGGCTTCTTCTTAGGTGCCTTGGATTTTTCTTTAAGAATGAGCCTGCCACCATTGTCTTCTCTATTTTGATATGGACACTCGGCTACGAAGTGCAGCCTATCTCCACAATTGTAGCATGTTCTCAGTTTTGGGCCACTTTCTCTTCTTCCACTTGACCCGTTCTTGCGCTCGAGTTCCGTCTTGGCCTTAGCAGGATCCTTCCAAAAGTTCCTTGCGTAAAACGCCATGTACTCACCATGAGCATGTTTGACTTCATCGGGGCAGTCCATGGAGGCTCCCTCAAAAGTTCTTTCATTCTCATCTTGCTCAACAACATTAGCCTTTAGAGAAACATTGACTCCCTTTTGCATTCCAATGGCACGAGCACGGGCATCTTCAGCGTTCTTCGCAGCAACTTTGAATGACGCCATTTCTTGCATGACTTCATTGGATGTCATTTGATGGTAGTTGTGTCTACCTTGCAAGATCTTCAAATCTGTTGGCTCAAAAGTCATTAAGGCACTCACATATTTTCTTTTTATCCATGCATAATCAATGTGGGTGGCTCCATGCTTTCTAAATGTTGTTGCAATGCCCTTGAGTCTTCTATACATGTCTTCATGGTTTTCACCATCCAACATGTAGAATCCTTCAGCTTCATTACTAAGGGCATCATACATATTCCTTCTCATGCTTTCATTCCCAATAAAGAGATCGGTGAGGGATCCCAAGCTTCTTTAGCTGTGTTGTGATGTTACATGTGGGGCATGTCCTTGGGACCCACACCGAGTTGTATCATGTGGAGAGCCGTAGCACTCAATTGGATGTCCACAACTTCTCTTCTTGTCAGGTTGGTATGATCTCCAATATGAAGACCCTCTTCAATAATCCTCCAAAGTTCAATAGAGGAGCTACAAACATGAGACTTCATTAAGAATTGTCATTGATTAAAAGAGGATGCAGTAAGCTTGGGTGGATCACCCCTATTGTTTATATGAGGATGAGGGATAGGTGGGTCGGGGGAATATACGTGACGAACCTCACTATATTCCTCTTTACCACTTCCCTTCTTGGAGGTGGAACCATTATGTTTTTCACCTACCACTTCATCATCCTTGGATCCGGTGTTAGCCTTATCCTTGATGATGGTGTGGCGGCCTCAAAGGAGGATGCAGATGGGGCTATGGATGATGTGAGACGAGCAATCATTGGTTTCATCTCCTCCATCTTGGCCTCAAAGGATTTCAACAAGGTTGTTTCCAACGTCTTGAGGTCATCCATTGTGACCTTATCCACAGCCTCATCCCCATCTCCCTTGGTACCCATACTTCTCTTAGGCGGTTAAGCCCGAATAAAGAGCTAGGGCTCTGATACCAATTGAAATGGATCGTATGGGCACCTAGAGGGGGGTGAATAGGTGTTACTTCAAATTTTAATGCTTTTTCAATTTTAGGCTTAGCACAAAGGGTAAATTCTCTAGATAAACTATTAGGTGGAATTTCCCTATATGCAAACCTATCTACTAGCGAGTAAAGAGCGAGTGGAAGAGGAACGGGTGAACCGCGGTGAAGCATGCGGAGACACATGATTTGTTTTACCGTAGTTCCTTCCTTGTTAAGGGAAGTACGTCTGCGTTGGAGGGGTGGGCGGTACTAAGATCACCACGCCACAATAGGTCTCACCTTGTTCTCCGATGGATCCCGCCACCAAAGGCATGATCCACCTTTCCACTATAGGAACCCTTCGAGGCGGGTACCGGTGCCTTTACACAACTAGCGGGGCACAGCTCCACAATCAACTTGGAGGCTCCCGTAATGACCACAAGCTGCCAAAGAACAAGTTATCAATAACAAAGAACAAGATCTAGATATTGACAAGAATACTAGATTAAGGATTTCTCCAAATGAATGGAGAGGAGTTGATGCGCTTGATTCGTGATGACGATGACGATTCTCTCCTCCTTCAATTCCCCCAAAGATCGAAGCCTTCGGGTGGTTGAAGTGGGAGATCTAGAATGGGAGCTCTTGCAAAGTGTCTGAATTATTTCGAGTGAATCAAGAGTTCTGCTCGTTGGGGAAGAAGGGATATTTATACCCCCTTCCAAATCCAAGCCGCTGGAGCCTTTGGGGGCCGGATTATCCGGCCTGGGCAAAACTCCGCCCCTGGCTCGGATTATCCGGCAGATAAACCGCCCCCACTCTGAGTGACGTGCCAAGCCTGCCCTTGATCGCCTACTGGGGGCCGGATTATCCGGCCCCATGTGAAGGCCGGATTATCCAGCCTGGGGAGGAAAACGGCCGTAGTTCGGATTTTCCAGGAGAAAATCCGGCCGAACTCAGAGCGACGCGCCTTGGCAGCCTTTGGTCGATTTCTGGGTGCCGGATTATCCGGCCCATGCGAATGCCAGATTATCCGGCCTAGGGAGGAAAAATCGCCCTAGTTCGGAGTTTCCGGGAGAAAATCCGACCGAACTCCGAGCGACGCGCCTTGGCAGCCTTTGATTGATGAGATAGGCCGGATTATCCGGCCCTTGGTGGGGCAGATAATCCGGCCCCCCAAAACACCTGCACACTTAGCGCACATGAGAAAAACTCCACGGTATTGTTATCTAACACACAAAACACAGGAAAACATGAAATGTTCTTTCAGGCAGTGCCACATATCTGCAGATATATCATTATCAAGTTTAATCTTTTTAGCAGCAACATTATAAATATGCGTAATACTACTATCGAGATCCAACAGAAATAAACCATTCATCACAGGTGCATGACCATAAAAGATATCATTCATATAAATTGAACAACCATTGTTTTCTAATTTAAAGGAATAACCACTTCGCATCAAACACGATCTGGATACAATATTCATGCTCAGTGCAGGAACCAAATATCAATTATTTAGATTTATCACTAATCCCGAGGGCATATGGAGAGGCAGTGTTCTAACGGCGATCACATCAACTCTTGATCCATTGCCGACACGCATCGTGACCTCATCCCTTGCTAGTTGTCGCTTGTTCCACAACCCTTGAATCGAGCTACATATATTAGCAACGGATCCCGTATCAAATACCCAGGTGCTAGTACAAGTACTAGTCAAGTACACATCAATAACATGTATATCACATATACCTTTGTTTGCCTTGACGGCCTTCTTGTAAGCCAAATACTTGGGGCAGTTGCGCTTCCAATGGCCAGACCCCTTGCAATAGTAGCACTCGGTATCAGACTTAGGGCCATCTTGGGATTTCTTTTCAGGTGCAGCAACAGATTTTCCGACCTTCTTTCCCTTCTGTTTGCCCTTCTTATCTTCTTGAAACCGGTGGTCTTATTGATCATCAACACTTTGATGTTCTTTCCCGATCTCCACTTATGCAGTTTTAAGCATTGACAGAAGCTCGGGAAGAGACTTCTTCATGCCCTACATATTATAGTTCATCACGAAGCTCTTGTAGCTAGGTGGCAGAGATTGGAGAACATGATGTATGCCTAAGTCAATGGGAATCATTATTCCCAAGGACACAAGCTTATCGGCGTACCCAGACATTTTGAGTACATGTTCACTAACAGAGTTGTTCTCTTCCATCATGCAGCTAAAGAACTTTTCAGAAGCATTATAACTCTCTACGACAGCATGGGTATCAAAAATCATTTTCAATTCTCTTGTGTTTTCAAAGGCATTGCCATTTTTGAAACGCTTTCGAAGTTCTGGCTCTAGCCCATACAGTATGCCGCAATGAACTAAGTTGTGGTCCTCCTAACGAGTCAAATAGACATTCTTTTCCTCTTCAGGGGCATCAGGAGCTGGTGGGGGGCCTAGCGACTCTTCTAGCACATATTGCTTTTATGCAGCAGAGAGGAGAATCCTCAAATTCATGGCCCAGTTGGCAAAGTTGCTACCATTTGCCGCAAGTTTCTCTTTCTCCATGAACACATTGAAATTAAAAGCAGGTGGTGCCATCTACAATAGAATTTGTAAAGTTTATTTAGACTAAGTTTACAATAGATTGAGTTCAACTAATCTAAATTATGAATGAACTTCCACTCAAAAACGACATCCCTCGTATCTTTTTGGTGATTACACGAACCAAATCCCCTACACCAAGTCCGATCATCACGTGAGCCGGTGTAGCTTAAAAGGCGAGCATCTATATGGGCATCATATCAACTATATGACTCATGCTTAACTTTTTGGTCCGTGTTCCGAGGCCATGTCTGTACATGCTAGGCTCGCCAAGTAAGAACCTTAGTATTCGCGTGTGTAAAACTGTCTTACACCCGTTGTATGAAAGCATAGAGTCGAGTACACCCGATCATCACGTGATGTCTCGAAACACGATCCATAGAACGGTGCATACTTAAGGAAGAACACATTTTTATCTTGATATTTAAATGAGGGATCATCTTATAATGCTACTAAAACGCCAAACAAGCAATATAAGATGCAAACATCATATGTGTAGAGTGAAATGACATGGTTTTTGCACTTGATCACTATCATGTGCATCGTGGTATGATCTTTATCATTACTTTGTGTGTAAGGCCAAGGTCTATGGAACTTACATGTTAGGTGTGTTGTAACAGTATCAACTATACATCAACTTACAACATTACCATATCATGACAGTAGCCCAACAACGATATAAACTAGACGCTTCTAATTTATCAGTTGCAAGTTTTACATGGCTTAGGGCCTTCAAAGATAGAACAGGTCTTACCTACGAACATGGAACCACAACGATGATAATCAAATTATTAGCAACTCGTTGTAAATCAGATATGCCTATAGTTGAAGAGACAGACACCCGCTAGCCACTTATGCAAAACTAGTTGCATGTCAAGCGTGGAACAGGTCTCATGTGCGAGGACATGTAAAGTTAGTCCGGGCCCCTTAATCCCACTATGCCACCAATATACAAAATACATATAAGATGTAATACCATGATCATCATCGCCCACATACTCATATGTGTAATACCCGTGCAAAGCATCTACGCATAGATCGGGTTCTGATACCACTGTTGGGTTTGCAGCATAGAAAACAACAAAATTCTTACGATGAGAACTATTCTACGCCAAGATCTATCTACTAGATACAAGCAACATGTGGATATACATCCAAAGAGAACATACGCTCGAAGACTGCGATACATTGCAAATGTATCTTTAATTTTTGATGTTTCATGCTTGGTTTTATCTATTTTCTTGTGTTTTGTTCACACTTTGGAGTAATTTTCTTATGATTTTTTGGACTAACCTACTAATAGATGCAAAAGTGCACAATGTTCTTGTTTTACACTTTGATGTGTAGGAATTACCAAGAATATAAGTGGAAACCAGTTGGAGTCAAATTGGGATTTTCCAGAAATCTGTCTCAGAACTCTTTTTGAAGATGGTAACATTCCGGGTGGAAGACGGCGTCAAACGAAAAACTCTTAAACTACAAAGTTGTTGGCAATTTCACGACATAAAATTTAGCTAATTCCGAGTTCGAACGGGCCAGATAGGCCCGATTTACTGCAGCCCAAGATAAATTCTATTTGTTCAATAGACCTTTATCAATGGACATAGAATGATAAGAAAACAAATTAGATAGTGACAGAAATCCGAGAAGCTATATAAAGCGAGGAAACCTAATTCGTGGGAGACACCTCCACCCATGAATTTGCAGCCACCAAAGCCACCTTTTTGCCTTCCCCATAGATCCCATCTCCATGGAGAAGGGCTCCCAAGAATCCATGAAGGAAGGGTGCTAAGGGGCGGTGCTCCCCTGTGATACCGGCAGCGGGGAAGGATTCCTCCGCACTGCCGCCACCGGAGCCATCTCCATCGACTCCACCGCCATCTCCATCACCATTGCTGATTCCCATGATGAGGAGGGAGTAGTTCTCTCTCGAGGCTAAGGGTTCTACTGGTAGCTATGTGTTCATCTCTCTCTATCTATGCATGATCATATTGTGATCATGAGCTTTGTAATCTAGTAGATCTACCTTGCTACTCAAGTGCTTAATAGATCTCTGCTCTCCTCATGTGTGTGAAAGTGACAGCGTGCTCACCATGCTGGCACTTAGGCTAGAGATTACAAATACTTGTTATGAGTTATATTTGGAGTTGGATGTCTTTATGAAATTGTGGTTTTTGTTGGAGTCGTCTAGTACTCAAGGTGACAATATGGGGTTATCTAGATGGGAAAGGCTTACTTTGAGGAGTGTTGTTATAGCCCTACCAACGATTAGAGTGTTCAACCGGAGAGTAGTTAAGAGTAGTATCATAAAGAGAGGATATATTTATGAGAGAGTGTTCACTAGTGAAAGTATGATCCCTAGGCCTTGTTTCTAAGCATTGATACACCGTTTGCAATTAGGTCTGTTACATGTTTGCTTGTTTCCATCATTATTTCAGTTTGCCGTTAGTATTTTCCCACGTCAACCACACGCCAGCAAGCTATTTTCGACAAACCTTGGGTGATCCACTTAAAGGATAACTTGCTGCTGTTCTACAAACCTCTGCACTTGGAGGCCCAACAACTGTCTACAAGAAAATAAGTGCGTAGACATCAAGCTATTTTCTGGCGCCGTTGCCGGGGAGGAAAGGTAAAAGGTATTCACCCCGGAGGATTAAAGAAGAAGAACCTGCCACGGCAAACGCCTATTTTCTGGTGTGAGTACTAGAAGTTATTTCCTTTAGATTCTTCCATTTTTGTCTTTTTGTTTCTTGCTTTCACTAGTTAGGCTTTATGGAAAACAACAAAAAAATTAGAGAGCTTAATAGTATCTATCTTGAGTTAGGACATGAAGTGTTTGAAGAGAAAATTAAAAAACTTATGGAACTTTATTTGCATACTAATATCAATGTTGTTAGTATGAACTCTTTGGACACCATTATTGCTAATGCTATGGAAAAGTCTAATCTTGGGGAAGCTAGTTTTTATGAAAATAATCTTTTTATTTCCCCAGCTTTGGAAGATAGCTATTCTATTGCTTATGATGATACAAAACCTCCAATATATGATGATTACAATGATGAGTATGATATTTTTTCAGTCCACCTACTATTGGGGAGGCAATTAATTATGATTACAATATGCCTCCTATATTTGATGATTATGGTGATGAGAATAATAATGATAGCTATTTTGTTGAATTTGCTCCCACCACAATTAATAAGAATGACTATGCTTATGTGGAGAGTAATAATTATTACATGCATGTGGCTCATGATAAGAATGTTTTATGTGATAGTTATATTGTTAATTTTATTCATGATGCTACTGAAAGTTATTATGAGAGAGGGAAACATGGTTCTATGCATCTCAATAATATTAAGTTTCCCCTCTTTATGTTGAAAATTTTGAAGTTGCACTTGTTTTGCTTTCCTATGCTTGTTGCTTTATGCTTTCAAGACTTGTTCCTTTACAAGATTCCTAAGCATTGGAAGTGGGTTAGACTTAAATGTGTTTTGAATTTGCTTCTTGATGCTCTCTTTTACTTCAATTAATATTTTCTATGTGAGCATCTTCTCAAACTATCATGCCTAACTTAAAGGCGTTAAAGAAAAGTACTTATTGGGAGATAACCCAAAAGTTTTAGATGAATCTTGGAAGTTATTACTTCATTAATAATTGCTCCTTATCCTTTTTATTTGCTTTTTGTGCCAAGAGTAACCTCTAATGAGAGACAAGTAATGATTGGGAAAGTTGCTGTCCCGAAACAGATTTTTGTGCTTCACCGTAAAAATTTGTGTAAAATCTCTGTACGTCCTTTTGAGGCGTGAATTTTTGTGCTTCTGCCCCAGGTTGTTATCTAACTTTCGTTAGTTCAACACTCTTTTATTTGAGCAACAGAAGGTCTTCGAAAAAATTGGTCTTTACCTGCTGGTCTGTTTTGACAGATTTCTGCCATTTTCTGCATTTGCTTCTTGTTGGTTCCTTTTTGAGTTCTTTTGGGGAATTGAGATTTTTAAGGGAAGTGCTACAGTATCTAGTGTTCTAATGGAAGTTTACTGGTGTTATAAATGAACCTAAAGACCTATTATCTTGAGTGCACTAATGTTGCTAATAAAGATTGTGTGAAGTTTTGCATGAAGGAAAAATTTCAGGTGTATCGAAGGAATGAGTAATGAGATGAAGGATGGACTAAAGCTCAAGCTTGGGGATGCCACGCATGTCACCCCAAGAAATATCCAAGAAGTACAAGCGTCAAAGCTTGGGGATGCCCAAAGCATCCCCTTCTTCATCAATAAAAATCCTAGGTTTCTTCCAAACGCTTCATTTTTATTGTTTCATGCACAGTTGTGTTTTTCTTGGAGCGTCTTCTTTTTCGTTTTTTTTTGGTTTTTAGTTTGCGTGGTTTGCTTAGTTTTCTGAATAAATTGGTTGGACCCCCTCTTTCATATATTGGCTTTCAATAGTTTGGTTTGGTTTGGAAAAGAGTAGGAAAGTTCATGCTTAAGAGAGCTTGTTTTTGATTGTGGCCTATGCTCTGTCATGCCATGCTTGATATTGTTTTGCCTTTTTTCTTAGTATTCTTTGCTGTAGCATGACTTGTTATAAACAATTGAGATTTATTAATGTGCTTTGGATGAATCATGCGTTGTTTTAGCATATTAAAGCATACTATAGCGGTATTCTCCTTTGATGCTTTATTTGGGTTGACTTGGCACATGCTCACACCATGTTATGACTATCCAAAGTCACCATAGCCTTTATGATCCTTTAGTCTTCAACTTGTAGTATCACTTTATGCTTTGATCAATGATGTTTTGTCGCTCTGCATGATTATGGCCATTATTGCTCTCTTAGTTTGTCGCTCCTAGTCTTTTGCTAGCCTCCACAACAAAGTATGAGTTCCACTCATGCATCCAACTCCCTAAACCAAGTTATTCCAAAGAGTCCACCATACCTACCTACTAGCTTATGCTATTCCAAGTACATTCATGCTTTTGTTTACCTTCCACTTGTTATGAGAAAACTAGTGATTAAAGCTCTCACGAACTTGATGGCACACTTTACTTTACTTGCACTTAATAAACTTGAACCATTGTGTCTTCTATGTTGTATATGCTTGCACTTATTTGTCGGGAATTAGCAGAACCATGCTTTCATGGGGAACGTTTTCAGCATTGCACTTGGTACTTGTACCTAGTTGATATCATGCTCTTTTGTATATGGATGTCATCGGTGTGAAATGAAAGGGGAGCTTGTAAGTCCATGGAGTTATGTATATGTGTTAGAGAAACACCTGGGCCGCTAGTCTAATCCATGCTGACATGGTGGAAACCTGCAGCGTAACCATAATGAGCTATCTATGAAGCATTCTTCTTATAAAAAGAGTCCTATATTGAGAAAAAAAGAGAAAAAAAGATACTATGAAAAGAGGAAAGAGAGAAAAAAGCGCCATATTCCCATGGTAAATAAGAAGAATGCTGAGATGCTCGTTGTCTGCTTGCCTTGTCATTTTGATATTGAGATTCTTCCGTATCATCGGGCAAGGGGTACCCCGTTGGCGGTTCTCTATGATACGCATATACTTACAATGACAAGAACTTATCGGTGACTAAACTTGAGTAGCATGAGGAACGGCCCTTGTATACAAGGGACATGAGATTTCTGACTTATACTTCGTCAAGCATGTACACCATAGTTTGTTCACTTTAAGCTTAACCACTTCAAGATGCCTATGATAGGGGAAATGAGAGCTGAAAGCTACAAGTACCATAATTTTTGGAAGCTCTTTATGAGACTTGAATCCCTACTTCCTTTTACAAAGACCTTTCTTCCACCATTATATTGAGTCTCCACCTTCTATCTTTATGCACCTTCTTTGAGAGCATAGTGGCCATTCTTAGTTCTATGTGCATTGTCCCAAGACTAGTTGACTGATGCATAACTTGTTATTGCTTGTTTTAAACTATTGTATCTAGTCACTCTTATGAACTTTGAAGGTGTCCTATGCATTTATATTTGCTACTCTATGAGGGATAAGCTGAATACTATTATGCTATGTTTTTTTATGTGAATCAAACAAACGTCTTGCAAAGCATTGTTATTCATGAATCTTTTTTTGTGCCTTTTCATGTTGCAACATAGTTTCTTTGTCTTATTGCTAGAACTTTGTCTTTCATGTTATGATTGAAGTACTATGATCCCATCTATCCATGTTTTGCAAATACTTTGATCAAGTTTATGATGGTGCATGTCACCTAAAAAATTATTCTTTCCTTTTATCACTTACGTACTCGAGGACGAGCAGGATTTAAGCTTGGGGATGTTGATACATTGCAAATGTATCTATAATTTTTGATGTTCCATGCTTGGTTTTATCTACTTTCTTGTGTTTTGTCTTACACCCGTTGTATGAAAGCGTAGAGTCGAGTACACCCGATCATCACGTGATGTCTCGAAACAGGATCCATAGAATGGTGCATACTTAGGAAGAACACATATTTATCTTGATATTTAAATGAGGGATCATCTTATAATGCTACTAAAACGCCAAACAAGCAATATAAGATGCAAACATCATATGTGTAGAGTGAAATGACATGGTTTTTGCACTTGATCACTATCATGTGCATCGTGGTATGATATTTATCAATACTTTGTGTGTAAGGCCAAGGTCTATGGAACTTACATGTTAGGTGTGTTGTAACAGTATCAACTATACATCAACTTACAACATTACCATATCATGATACTAGCCCAGCAACGATATAAACTAGACGCTTCTAATTTATCAATTGCAAGTTTTACATGGCTTAGGGCCTTCAAAGATAGAACAGGTCTTACCTACGAACATGGAACCACAACGATGATAATCAAATTATTAGCAACTCGTTGTAAATCAGATATGCCTATAGTTGAAGAGACAGACACCCGCTAGCCACTTATGCAAAACTAGTTGCATGTCAAGCGTGGAACAGGTCTCATGTGCGAGGACATGTAAAGTTAGTCCGGGCCCCTTAATCCCACTATGCCACCAATATACAAAATACATATAAGATGTAATACCATGATCATCATCGCCCACATACTCATATGTGTAATACCCGTGCAAAGCATCTACGCATAGATCGGGCTCTGATACCACTGTTGGGTTTGCAGCATAGAAAACAACAAAATTCTTACGATAAGAACTATTCTACGCCAAGATCTATCTACTAGATACAAGCAACATGTGGATATACATCCAAAGAGAACATACGCTCGAAGACTGCGATACATTGCAAATGTATCTTTAATTTTTGATGTTTCATGCTTGGTTTTATCTATTTTCTTGTGTTTTGTTCACACTTTGGAGTAATTTTCTTATGATTTTTTGGACTAACCTACTAATAGATGCAAAAGTGCACAATGTTCTTGTTTTACACTTTGATGTGTAGGAATTACCAAGAATATAAGTGGAAACCAGTTGGAGTCAAATTGGGATTTTCCAGAAATCTGTCTCAGAACTCTTTTTGAAGATGGTAACATTCCGGGTGGAAGACGGCGTCAAACGAAAAACTCTTAAACTACAAAGTTGTTGGCAATTTCACGACATAAAATTTAGCTAATTCCGAGTTCGAACGGGCCAGATAGGCCCGATTTACTGCAGCCCAAGATAAATTCTATTTGTTCAATAGACCTTTATCAATGGACATAGAATGATAAGAAAACAAATTAGATAGTGACAGAAATCCGAGAAGCTATATAAAGCGAGGAAACCTAATTCGTGGGAGACACCTCCACCCATGAATTTGCAGCCACCAAAGCCACCTTTTTGCCTTCCCCATAGATCCCATCTCCATGGGGAAGGGCTCCCAAGAATCCATGAAGGAAGGGTGCTAAGGGGCGGTGCTCCCCTGTGATACCGGCAGCGGGGAAGGATTCCTCCGCACCGCCGCCACCGGAGCCATCTCCATCGACTCCACCGCCATCTCCATCGACTCCACCGCCATCTCCATCACCATTGCTGATTCCCATGATGAGGAGGGAGTAGTTCTCTCTCGAGGCTAAGGGTTCTACCGGTAGCTATGTGTTCATCTCTCTCTATCTATGCATGATCATATTGTGATCATGTCCCAACGGCGTCAAACGAAAAACTCTTAAACTACAAAGTTGTTGGCAATTTCACGACATAAAATTTAGCTAATTCCAAGTTCGAACGGGCCAGATAGGCCCGATTTACTGCAGCCCAAGATAAATTCTATTTGTTCAATAGACCTTTATCAATGGACATAGAATGATAAGAAAACAAATTAGATAGTGACAGAAATCCGAGAAGCTATATAAAGCGAGGAAACCTAATTTGTGGGAGACACCTCCACCCATGAATTTGCAGCCACCAAAGCCACCTTTTTGCCTTCCTCATAGATCCCATCTCCATGGGGAAGGGCTCCCAAGAATCCATGAAGGAAGGGTGCTAAGGGGCGGTGTTCCCCTGTGATACCGGCGGCGGGGAAGGATTCCTCCGCACCGCCGCCACCGGAGCCATCTCCATCGACTCCACCGCCATCTCCATCACCATTGCTGATTCCCATGATGAGGAGGGAGTAGTTCTCTCTCGAGGCTAAGAGTTCTACCGGTAGCTATGTGTTCATCTCTCTCTATCTATGCATGATCGTATTGTGATCATGAGCTTTGTAATCTAGTAGATCTACCTTGCTACTCAAGTGCTTAATAGATCTCTGCTCTTCCCATGTGTGTGAAAGTGACAGCGTGCTCACCATGGTGGCACTTAGGCTAGAGATTACAAATACTTGTTATGAGTTATATATTTGGAGTTGGATGTTTCTATGAAATTGTGGTGTTTGTTGGACTCATCTAGTACTCAAGGTGACAATGTGGGGTTATCTAGATGGGAAAGGCTTACTTTGAGGAGTGTTGTTATAGCCCTACCAACGATTAGAGTGTTCAACCGGAGAGTAGTTAAGAGTAGTATCATAAAGAGAGGATATATTTATGAGAGAGTGTTCACTAGTGAAAGTATGATCCCTAGGCCTTGTTTCTAAGCATTGATACACCGTTTGCAATTAGATCTGTTACATGTTTGCTTGTTTCCATCTTTATTTCAGTGTGCCGTTAGTCTTTCCCACGTCAACCACACGCCAGCAAGCTATTTTCTGGCACCGTTACGACTTATAATTATCCATACCACTTGTATTTCACTATCTCTTCGCCGAACTAGTGCACCTATACACCTGACAAGTGTATTGGGTGTGTTGGGGACACAAGAGACTTCTTGTATCTTGATTGCAGGGTTGCTTGAGAGGGATACCTTTGACCACTTCCTCCTTGAGTTCGATAAACCTTGGGTGATCCACTTAAGGGAAAACTTGCTGCTGTTCTACAAACCTCTACACTTGGAGGCCCAACAACTATCTACAAGAATAGAAGTGCGTAGATATCAGACCAACAAAGTGTAACGAGATTGAACTTGTGGATGATGTAGACGAATGCTTGCCAATCTCAAGATCGTGTGGAAGTCCTAGCGCCGAAAATCAGCAGCGCATGCATCCTCGCACACACGTTCAGGCCACCGGACAACCTCCACCTCCTCGCTCTAGCGAAGCAGCGGAAGCAGCAACTCCTTTCAGACGAAATGCCACCAGGAACAAGTATCTTGCTAATCCGAGACCATGGAGAATAATTCTAGAGGGGGGAGAGATCATTCACGAGGAGGTGTAAGTGAGAAGGAGTGAGAGGGGGCTTATATAGGAGAGGGGGGAAGCCCCTCCCCATGGCCGGGACACCATGGGGGTGCCCCCACCTCTTCCTCATTCATGTGGAGGGAGCTCCACTCACATAAATTGCCCCTCCATTTTCTCCACTCAAAAATCCCACTCATACGTATTAAATATCCGCCAAATTTAATACAAATCTCATTTAATAAAACTCTTTTATTTATTTTATTCAGAATTTTGTTAATTACTTTAATTTAAAAACATTCACATAAAACCCCCTGCAATATTTCAATATCACATACAGAACCAATTTCAGCAATTTGTCCTGAAACAATTCCGGTGTCTATTGAAATAATTCCAGCGCTTTGTAATTCCTTCGTCTAGAACATATTTGCTCCAAGTGGTGTTGGCAACCCTTAAGTGTGTCACCCTACGGTTCGTGAATAATGCAGACATGATCGAGACCCCTCTCAGATCAATAATCAGAAGCGGGGCCTCGAGATCCATACTAACTCTCGCATATTCAACGATGACTTTTGTGATCGTGAGAACCTTTAACGATAGCAACTAAATCCCTTTGTCTCGCAATATATTACATGTCCAAGATTCGATCATCAGTATCTCAATACCTAGTTTGATATCATTACCGACATGCACTCTTTTCTCGTTCCCGTGATATAACATTCTAGTGATCACATTGCTTGCAAGCTATCTTAATGTGATATCACCAAGAGGGCCCAGAGTATATCTATCCATCATCGGGATTGACAAATTCCACTCTTGATCCATGAGCCTCAACATAACACCTTTAGAGTGTCTGAACCCACCTTTATAGTCAACCTTTTACGGTGTGACGTTTGATGTTATCAAGTCACTCTTCTGATGATAGCAATTAACATGATCTCATGGTCTAAGGACTAAGATTACTCTGTATGATGTTATAGCAATATAAACATAATGACTTTGATCATAATGCTATACTTCGGATGAATGTTCATCACATCATTTCACAAATGTTGTGACCTCATTATTAACAACATCCAATGTCCATGGTCGGGAAACCTTGATCATCTTGTTAATCAATGAGCTAGTCTATAAGAGAGGCATAACTAGGAACCTTTTATTTGTTTATTAAACACACATGTATTGATGTTTCCAATCAATACAATTATAGCATGCAAAATAAACATCTTTCATATACAAGGAATACATAATAACAACTTTATTATTGCCTCTCAGGGCATATTTCCTTCAACATACTCTAATGGTCTACCATGTATGGTATAGTAGTATCAACTAGTGGTGAGATTCTGTTGCTTCACAAGGATTCTAAATATAGTCTCCATCACTAATACAACTTCACATGATATCCTAATCTTAGTCGTAATCTTCTTTGATATTTGAACTTACTTAAGACATCTTAGTAATGGTATACCTATTTAGAGCTACATTAGAATGACATTTCCCTAGAGAAGGTAGATACTAATCCTTTAGAAAGATGACAAAAGTATCCAACTTAAGTGTGACAAGGTTTATCCGTAAGTGGATACCTATCACAAGTCTTAGTTTAGATAAGATGGCTCCTATAGTCACTATCCAACCTACGGATCTTCCTAAAAGGGTTTTAATCCTAAGGTCAAAGCATATGCTCTAATACCAGCTGCGGTGACCCAGCATACCACTGCATGATGTAGTACACTATAGTCATTGACATAACACCAATGAAACACCGTTCACTAGTATTACATCCCTCATAGTGGTACAACAGAAACATAGCAGGTCCAAGACATGACTATATATTATAACACGACTCTTTACAAAAGATCCAGAGAACACTCTAGGTTAAAGAGGAGGAAATAACTTCTTACATAGAAGAACCGAAATAACAATTCATAACTATCTAGTTACTAAGACTAGCATCTAAACTAATTGGCTTGCAATTGCTACTAGTGCAATGCTCTATAGAAGTAGGTTTTATGGCTAGAGAATCTACTCCTATATACTCAAGGACTTCGCCTTTGCTTTGGTTGATGTATATGTTGAATTCATTGACTTTATTGAAGGACTTGAGCTGCCGATGATGGTTTCGTGAGCAAAAATAGATGTTGACGTTGTCTTGAATGGCTTAGAACCTAGCAAGGGTTAAGACGGTACGGTTGAGTACGAGTGTACTCAGCAAGTTCACTAAAAAGAAGTGTATGATGCACTATGTCTACAGCCACAGACCAAAGGTCGTAGGCAATGTAGGTTTTCGTAAACATTTCTTCAAAGGTTGCTTTTATTCTGAAAACTATGTCCGACAACCTTCACAGGTTGACCAGAACATTCGTGGGGTTCCTTTCCTGCTGCGTTCGTAGCTCCTTACCGGAACATGGAGTAACGTGTCACAGTTCTTACACTATATAGAGGTGCGTTGATTTACCCATGAGAGACCTTAGCTTTGTTGCACATCCGAGTTATAGGCTCGTTCACACTTCCTTGGTATGAGGCCAAGACTAATATCCAAGCCAATCACTACCCTTCTCCACGACCCCACATGAAGACACGACCTCCCCAAGAAGATATACCTATGTTAAACCCCATATAGGCAGATATAACCCTAGCAACCCCTTGGAGACTCCAGTGAGAAGATCATGTCCCTGGCAACCTCCATATAGGCAAATATACCTCTGATAGCCCCTCACGGAAAGTCTAGACACAGATATCGCGGGGAACTAGGAGTCCCACTCATCTGCTGAGTCCCTGCAAGGAAGCTACTGCCTCACGATAAGGTCATCCGTCCATGTGAAAGGAAGAAGATCCAAGTGACTTCTCCGTCCCATTCCAAATCTCACGGTTAACGCGTAATATACGACGCTAGAATCACTGGCGACATTGGTTGTTAAGTCCTAGATATTATGTTACTTTATCATCGGAACTGTATCAATAGATTATTACCATTTGATAAATAATCCATAATCATATTATTATGAAAATAGTGTTTTCTGACCTTTTGAAATGCAGGTGATGACAACATTTGAGTTACAAGCATTTGATAGAAAATAATCAAAGGACATGAGCAAGTGTGAACTTGCCTTTTGTGATTGCAAGATTATGCACTCACGGTCTTCAAGATACTAGAAGATCCAAATTCTGAAAACATCATCATTGGTCCGGTAAGGACTAATGTGTAAAGAAGCAAGATGCAATTATGCATAAGTAATGTAATGCAATTGGATAAACATGAATCCCTGGAATAATCGTATCTAATCTAGGGTTTGGAAACTGGGAATCGCTTCTTTAGAATGTGTTTCACTTTTATATTAGCTTCACATGTGTGCTTCTTATTAAGGCTTGTGAGAGTGTGCAAAACAATATGTAAATACAATAAGTAACATACAATTCTAAAGCACTTAAGTGTGGAATGGTATCTAAAGAATTCTTAAAATCATACAATTATTATATTTAATAATTTTTGATAACAAATAATATTCTAGGAGTTAAAAATAATAATTTTAATTAATTTTAGCTCTTCTTAATATTTTCTTAAAATTCAATGAAGGAAATAAGATTTTATTTTATGCAAACTTACTTTACACAACTAAAATACAAGTTAGTATTTTTATAACTTAGTATATCCATTTAGGATCTTAAAAGTGAATTTTATTCAATTTTAAGTATTTTATTTATTTTTATAAAATTCTATGTAGGAATATACATAATTTCTACACTAGATCTTAACTTAATTACTTAAAATTATTACTTATTATTTTTATTGGGTAGAGGATATTTTTGTGATTTCATAGATATATTATTTGTATTTTTAGGATTTTTAATTATTTTTCTAGAGATCATCTAGTTCTAGCAGTATATTTGTAATTATGTATTTTACATAAGTCCTTTTAAATCACGGGCTTGGCCCACTGGGCTAGACCGGCCCGACCCGACCCATCTGGGTTGGGTCAACCCCTTTGGCTCACCCGGTACTGGCCCAGACCGACCCAATACCCCTCTCTCTTCCTCTCGCACTCGTGTTCACCCCTTGGTCATTCCCCTCCATGGCGATGTGGTGTCGCCGCCATCACCGTGTGATTCTGGCCGTTCCTGGACTTCCTGGCCACCGCTGTGACACAAGATACACCCCTACACCTAGGGTTTGGGTGTCGTCGGTGATATGGAGCTCCGCCGCTTCCATGGTGCTGCACTGGTCCCCTAGTGGCTATGTGGTGCTGCTAGTGCCTTCGTGATCTGTGGCTGCCGTGTTTGTGGCATGGCGTGGGTCGCAGCGCCTTCGGGTGCTCCCAGTCCCACCATCAACACCACCATTGGCCACACAACTTCCTCTTCTAAAACTTGCGAGGACCACCTGTGAGTTTGCCTTCCTTTCCCCTATCTGCTCTTTATATCACCTTGCTATCCTCCATGTGGTTGTTTATTATGAACCCTGATTAGGGTTCATCCCTGTGTGCTAGGGTCCTTCCCTTGGTATATTAATCATTCTAGATGATGAAGCTGTTTTATGTGATTACCTACTGAATCTAGGTTATGTAGCACTCCTTGCTATACTGAGGTTGTGAATGATGACAATGGTTTCTGTCAGTGAACTATTGTCTGGACTTTTACTTACTATCCTGTACTTGCTTGGTGAAGCTATGGTTAACATCTGGATTAAGATTGATTCATTCATCCTGGTTGCTATGCTTTGGGATGAGAGCATCCGAGTTGGTTATGTGTTGCAAATGTTATCTCATGACTTTGTAGATGACAAATGATTCCTAACTATTGTTTTAGGAAAATGATTAAGCATTTCCTTGAGAAGATTTGGCTATGGAGCCTATGTATCCGGATTACTTAATTAGTATGGGTCTTTGTGACACCTTCCATTGAATGGTACACAATCCCTATCTAATTCTAAGTTTTTTCCTAAACTGCGCTCTGTATTGGCTTATATTGTAAGCATTGAAGAACTTCTATCAAATACCGTGTTTTACTTGTTTAATATATTAGCCTATGGTACTTGTTTGAGGTACTTCTAGCAAAAAACAGATGTTTTTACTTGTTGTCTCCCTTCCCATGTGTTCCATGTGTTAATTATGTAAATGATTCCTAAATCTTCTAGGAAGATGATTATGTGGGTTTAAGAAAGTGGACTTGAGCTTGTACTCAAGCAACATCGAATCTGCTAGATATAGAGGTGTTAGCCTCTAGGGATGTGCCCTGTAGCCTAGCAGTTGTGGCTCATATAAATCTAGTTAAAACTAGATGATAGGGTTGATGATGCTGGTCTGAAACCCTCTGGGTAAGGACATATGTTTTATAGTGGCTATTTATCATATCCCATGATGAAGTATACACCCAACTTGGGTGTATCTCTAAGGATTCTTCTTATCCAACAGATCTTTACTTTCTGAATGGATAAGCACAGATACAAAGCATGTGTGCTTTATGAATCACCAACCTGTTAGTAATTGGTGAAGAGATGTGGTTGTTGCCTTGTCCTAGCCTTGCTGATGAGCTTGTAGATCAACTTCTAGAATTGCTACCCCTCCTTGTCCTTGCTCTGCACTCCCTAACCACCCCCCATATAGGTCACCATCTTGTTGATGATCTGATTGGTTTTCTGTGGTGAATGGTTGGTTTATCTCTTGGGGATCTAGCAAGATATGAGGTGATGTTGGCTGTGTTCTTGATTGCTTGTGATGATGTGAGACTGAGGTAAAAGCTAGCAGTTGTGATGTGGCTATGTGACCTCTTTTATGTGTGTTGGGTTGCTGCTAGTGTGTTGACAACACTAGGCAAGCATGCAGTGACCAAGATGCTTACCCGTGAGCTCCACTGGACTCAAGTTTCAATGGTTCATATATTTGACTATGGATTGGTTCAAATCCTAGTTGGTATTATCCTCAAATTGTTATTTTTTTCTCTGCTGAAATGGTGAAGCTTGCCTAGGCCAATGATGTTGTATTGAGGCTTAAACTTTGAAAATAATAGACTCTACACTTGATGGGTTTTGTCCCTTCTTTAAAAGATTTGGCTCAGTGATGTTTGGAAAATAGTGCATTACATTGTTAGAAACTGAGAGCAAACTAACTCTAACCATCTCTTTGTTTATTTCTTCTTCTATCTTATTTGCAGGTACAAGATCAAGTGATCAGGAGAAATAGTTTAGGATTAGTTTAGGATTCCATAAGTATTAGTTTAGGGCTTTATTTTATCTTATTTTGTAATATGTTATTAATACTCTTTATAAAGATCAATGTAATATATATTCGTTATTTAATTAAGCTTTTATTTCTTTGAGAATGTCCCTGTAATTATTTTTACTTCAAATAGATTTGGCTTTATTTAATACTTGTGGAATAAAGGAAAGAATTAAGAAGTACTATTTGAGTTATACTCTTATATTGTTATCAATTTCCTTTATTGTTTTATAAATGTGATATATTCAAAAAATAATAATAACTAATTATTTTGGAAATCAAATAAATACTAATTACCTCTAATTTTCTAACCTTATTCAAATGTTTCAAAAAAATATGAAATCAATTTATTCACCCGAGAACATTACAATCCCTAAGGATCAAAGGTTAAGGGTTTATTTCTAACTAGGTAATTATAGTTGATGTCTCAACCCAGAGTGAGATATTGATATAGCCTCTTATTGTGATCTTGATTAAAGATTTCTCTAGAATCTTGATACGTTGCAAACGTACCTATAATTTTTGATGTTCCATGCTTGGTTTTTATCTACTTTCTTATGTTTTCCCCACACTTTGGAGTATTTTTTACACACTTTCTTGCACTAACCTATTAACAAGATGCCACAGTGCCAACTACCTGTTTTCGGCTATTTTTGGTTCCAGGAAAGTCAGAAAATGAATATTCTCGGAATTGGACGAGACAAAAGCCAAAGTCAGTTTTTCACCGAGGGGGACACAGAGCTAGAATACGAGACAGGGAGGGGCCAGAGGGCCGCCACACCACCTGGCCGCGTGGCCAGGCCTGGCCCATGCCAGGGGGTGGTGTGGCCGCCTAGGGCACCCCCTCGGCCTCCCCTTTCGTCTATAAGATGCCTCCGATACAGAAATCCTAAGCACCCGATCAAAATTCCACGAAAGAGTCTGTAGTCGCCGTCATCTCCATCCCTAGATTGGGAGGGATCTGAAGCTCTTCCCGGCACCCTGCTGGAGGGGAGAATTCACCCTGGAGGCCTTCTTCATCACCATGCAAGCCTCTGGTGTGATGCGTGAGTAGTTCATCCTTGGACTACGGATACATGTAGTAGCTAGATGGTTGGTTCTTCTCCTTTGTGTTACCATGTTTAGATCTTGTGAGCTCCGTTCATGATCAAGATCATCTATTTGTAATACTACATGTTGTGTTTGCGGGGATCCGATGGATATTGAGATGGTATTTCAGATTGATTATTGATTCTATCATGTCTTTGTTATTTGTGATCTTGCATGCTCTCCATTGTTAGTAGATATCTTGGCCAAGTAGATGTTAGCAACTCAAAGAGGGAGTATTTATGCTCGATAGTGGGTTCATGCCTCTAGTAATCTGGGGAAGTGACAGAAATCTCTAAGGTACTAGATGTGATGTTGCTACTAGGGAGAAAACAACAATCCTTTGTTCATAGAACAATCATATTGTTTACTTTACACGCAATGCGTAATGCAATTATCTGTTGCTTGCAACTTAATACTGGAGGGGGTTCGGATTGATAACCTGAAGGTGGATTATTAGTCATAGATGCAGTTGGATTACAGTCTATGTATAATGTTGTAATGCCCAATCAAATCTCATAGGAGTCCAGATGATTAGTATATGCATTTATGCTTTCTCGATGTTTGTCAATTGCCCCGCTGTAAACTCAACATGTCATCTATCTTAAGGAGAACCACCACTAGTGAACTATGGACCCCAGTCCTTTCTTTTACCATCAATCTACAACTGTTTACTGCTTTCTATTTACTTTCTGCAAGATTTTACTTTCTTCCACACAATACGTTTAATCCTTTGTTTTCAGCAAAACGGTGAGATTGACAACCTCATTATAAGTTGGGGGCAAAGTTTTGTGGTTATGTTGTGCAGGATTTCAAGTTGGCAACAACACCTTGGAGGTGTTTCCTTGCTCCTACTGGTTCGGTAACCTTGGTTTCATAACTGAGGGAAACTTGTTGTTGTGCTCATCATGCCTTCCTCTTGGGGTTCCCCAACGAGCTCGAGATATCTTGGGCCATCAAGCTCTTTTCTGGCGCCGTTGCCGGGGAGTCAAGGACATCTTCACAAGGGGAGTCCCTCATAACCAATCTCTTAACTTTGTTTTATTTGTTTTGCTTAGTTTATTTTTGCTTTGTTTGCTTGTTTCTTTATCAAAAACACACACAAAAATAGTTTTACTAGTTTGCTTTCTTTATTAAAAACACAAAAAATGACTACTCTTGAAAATACTAAGTTGTGTGACTTCACTAGCACCAACAACAATGATTTCATGTGCACACCTATTGCTCCACCTGTTCTTGAAGCTACTTTCTTTGAAATTAAACCTGCTTTACTCAATCTTTTTATGAGAGAACAATTTGCTGGTATTGGTAATGAAGATGTTGTTGCTCATCAAAATAACTTTGTTGAACTTTGTGAGATGCAAAAGCATAGGGATATAGATGGGGATATTATTAAGCTTAAATTGTTTCCTTTCTCTTTGAGAGGAAAAGCTAAAGAATGGTTGCAATCCCTAACTAGGAATAGTATTGATTCTTGGACTAAATGCAAAGATGCTTTCATTGGAAAATACTATCCTCCTGCTAAGATTATATCTATGAGAAGTGAAATAATGAAGTTTAAATAATTTGATAATGAACATGTTGCTCAAGCTTGGGAAAGAATGAAATCTTTGGTAATGAATTGTCCCACTCATGGACTAACTGCTTGGATGATTATCCAAACCTTTTATGGAGGATTGAACTATTCTTCAAGAAATCTACTAGATTCTGCTGCTGGAGGTACCTTTAAGACCATTACTTTGGGTGCTGCAACAAAGCTTCTGGATAATATGATGGTTAACTAATCTGAATGGCACACTGAGAGAGCTCCACAAGGTAAGAAGATAAATTCTGTTGAAGAAACCTCCTCCTTGAGTGATAAAATTGATGTTATATTGGAGGTTATATTGAAGAAAATTGATGGTCATATTATCCAGAAGGTAAGAAGATAAATTCTTACCTTCTGTTGAAGAATCCAGTAGATTTCAGAAGGTAAGAAGCTCCACAAGGTAAGAAGATAAATTCATATTATCCAGAAGGTAAGAAGCTCCAAAAGGTAAGAAGATAAATTCTGTTGAAGAAACCTCCAATATTGAGTGATAAAATTGATGTGATAAAATTGATGTTATATTGAAGAAACCTCCTCCTTGAGGGCAAGAGAGCACAACATGTCATTTATCTTAAAGAGAACCACCACTAGTGAACTGGAGAGAGCTCCACAAGTTGGCAACAATACATTGGAGGTGTTTCCTTGCTCCTACTGGTTCGATAATCTTGGTTTCATAACCGAGGGAAACTTGCTGTTGTGCTCATCATACCTTCCTCTTGGGGTTCCCAACGAGCTCGTGATATATATATATACAGCTTCCATTTATAAACTACCCTTAAGTAAGTCATTCATCTAATTAGTTATAACTTCATTATTCCATTCTCCAAGCATTCTTCCTTTACTGCCTAACTTGCACTTCTTAACTACCCTTGATGAATCCATCCATGTAGTTGTTTCTAACTCTATCCATAAACTCCTTTATATTAGACTTGCATCTACTTCCAAGGCTTGCAAGATTTCAACCATTTCTATATCATATGTGATATCAATCCCCTGGAATAGGTATGGTACTACTCCCCATAATACAAGTTGTTCTTGTATTAACTTGGGTTAAACTTCTATGTCTCCAACTAATCCATACAACTCATATTATATATTTGATCAAACTCTAGCTTGACTTCTAATAATCAAGCTAGATGATTCAGCTTACTAAAGTTTTGCTAAATTTGGTATACTCACAACTCTTCTTCATACGCTGGTCATCTATTCTCAAGTGACTTGAGAACAATGACCACCATCCTTTGATCTTGCTAAGCTTAGGCTTCTAATTGTCTGATCAAGATCTATCATCAACTAGGTAGTAAATGGTGGGATGGGCACGCTCAACTCCGGCAACGCGCGTGGCCTGCGGTGCAGCTCGATATTGTGGGGCGTGGGCGGCAGCGGGCAGTTCTGACGGCAACGATTGTACCTGCTCTGGCCACGAATATGGAGGGCGGGATTTGGGGAAGGAGAGTGTCTCTTGTGCCACTAGCGAGAGGGCCCGGGCGGACTAGGGGTGGACGCGGGAGGACAAGCCGGCTGTCCAGACCGACGCAACCGTGCCTAAATTTGATGCATGGATAGATCGCCCCGCTGGGGTGGCGCGTAGCTGTCCGCCAGTCCGCATGGACGGGTTCGAATGCGTTGGAACTTGGGTTGGGTCGTGCGGGTGAAAATGCCCATTAACCCGATAGTAGGAAAGTTGGCGGGGGGACACGCCCATGGTTGTCTTTGGCATCTCCCGGTCCAGTCTATCCATCGTAAGCCGAAGAAGAGAATATGCTCGGTGTCCAGTGTTCCCCTTTTTTCTTGGCGGGGAGGGGGTCCGACTCAATCGTGGTTGTCTGGCAACGGGTGCTCCCAGATCGATGGCCCCTGACAGGACACGGACGGACGTGAGATGGATGGACACGAGGGTGCCGGTCTCGATCTCTCAACGCACAGGCGCAGCAAATCCGCCCGGGGTCGCGATCGGATATCGCCGTTTGCGTCACCCGATCCCTATTATTCTTGGCGCGCGGTCACGCCGGTTTTCCACGTACAGGACAAGGCGAGCCTTTTTTTTTCCCATGTTTGGCATCTACAACTACAAGTACCCGTGACTTGTTTCGATTGTATTGTACGTACGGAAAAATCTCAGCCGTTGCTGGCGCGGTAGGGCCAAACTCTGTACGTACGCATGCACCACAGTGCACAAAGGAACTGAATGGACGACCTCCATCGGTCACCAAATGGTTGGGCTTGCTTGCACCACTGTGGCCTTAACGTTAATTAAGCTCAGTCACAATTAAAATGATGTCAGCTAGTACTTAAGTCCGGATATCCTCGCACATGCATATGAGTACTATGACCAGCTAGCTGGTCACACACACACTCTATTTTCCCAATGGAGGGCTGACCGGCCCTGCCGTCGGGATCTCGCCACCGATCCAAGGAACCTTTCTTTCCCTGTTTCACTCCCCGATCGATCACATTTGCAGCTCTAACGCATTAGAGTAAGTACAATAAGATCCAGTCAGCAGGCTATATGAGTTAAAATAGTATATATTTATGCTTAGTTGAATGAGAGAGAAGAGGAGTGGGCTCTTAGTTAGAACAAGTTTTATAGTATAGCCGGTTGTTGCTATAAGCAAGTGACACGTCATCTATAGTCAGCTCTATAGCCGATATGTATAATAGTTAGCTACAAAAGTGTACTATTTAATCAATACGTGGCACAAATATCACTCTCATAAAGTGCCTAGGAGCACGTGGTAGAGTTGGTTGTTAACTTACAGCCGGCTTATCTTCTCTCCCCTCTTCTCTCTCCTCCACCTCACCAAAATTAAAATATTTTATCACTTATGGTCAGCTGACTGTATCAAATTGTACTTGCTTTTAACAACCAGCTGCAGCACGTGCTCCTATGCACCATGTGAGAGTGTAAAGTGACTCATATATTAATAATATAGTATATTTTTATCTCTATCTATTGTACATATTGGTTATTAAGTTGACCGTAGATGAGATGGACATGGCTTATAGCCAGCAGCTAGCTCTACTATTGCCCATGCTAACACCGCTAGCTAGCCAAACTAGTATAGCTGATTAGGACTTGCACGTAGAAGATCACAGCCAGCCATTTTCTGGCTAAACCTCTCCTGACTGCGAGACCGTACATGCGTGCAACTCGTACGTGTTTAAAGCATATATGCATGGTGGTGTCGCCTTGGATGTGATTTTGATTTTGCACGTCGGGAGTGTGTGGAACGTAACACTACAGCTTCTTGTTTCATTCCTGCCTTTGGTCCGCCAGCCGCTGCTCCAGGATGCATGCCAGTGAGGCAGTGATCGATCGGTGAGTTTTCATCTTTAGATATTATACAATGCGAAAAAATGTGACCATTTTTTTGTGTGGAAACCAGTGGGCGCCGAGGTCGGATGCTTAGCCAAAAGTGGACCACCGCTGCGCAATTCGGCTAGTTAGATTTACCGACCACAAGAGCAAGATCCAATTTACAATCATGTTGACTCAGGCTTCGTAATGATCTGTGGCGTAGTATTCGCTACGGCTACACACGTCGTATTCAAGAATCCTAACACAACCGTTTCAACTATCCAACTGGTGTGATTTCTTTTGCGGAGAATCATGCATATGCATGTGATCGTTGTTGTCCATCTTCAAACTCAAGCATGCATCCAGCTAACCATGGAGTGATAATAGACTTCCTCCAATGTGCTACGGGCATGGCTGTAAGTGTACATCACTCAAACCCTGATTAGTTATGGAGCAATTTTGCAACATGCCATTAAGATACAGGTTTACAACGCCTATTTAGGGTTTATTTATATATATATATTTATTTATTTATTCTATATATATTTATTTATTTATTTATTCTTCATTCACCTCCTATCTTTCAAACCGTACATGATTTTTACGTCACGTAAATTTTCTCTTATCCCGGAAGTCAAGAAAAACATAAAAAAATTTAGACATGTCGTAAAAAAATTTAGACATGTCGTAAAAAAAATTAGCAAGTCGCATGCAGTATGCATAACCTGTCTACCCTCCACGGGCTGTAGGAGCGACCAAGTACGGATCCAGTGGGACGCCATAAGAATAACCTGCAAAAAAGATATAGATCGATTGTTGTTAAAGATAAAATCATTCCGGGCATTCCAAATTGCCCAAACAACGGCACAAGCTCCCACCCGAATATTAACTTTTTCCTTCTTGGGGATACCCTTGAGCCAATTCCCAAAATTATTAGGTATGCTAGATGGTGGAGATATGTTTGTAGTTATGTGAATTATACGCCATATGATTTTAGCAAAAGGACATTCAATGAAAAGATGTTGTATTGACCCAGCCTTGTCACAAAAACAACACCCAGAATCCCCATTCCAATTTCGTTTTTTCAAATTATCTTTAGTAAGGATCTCTTTACGGTACACGAACCACATAAAAATTCTGATTTTTAGCGGTACCTTAATTTTCTATATGTACTTCTTTAGAAACCTTGTGTTTCCATTTATTAAATCAAGATACATGGACTTGACAGAGAACTCACCACATTGAGTCAACCGCCAAATAAATCTATCTTTTTCGTCCGTTAAATTAATTTGCATAAGCCTATTCACTAGATGCAACCATGAGTTCCATTTGTTACCTGTCAAAACTCTTCTAAAAGACATATTCATTGGATTTGAAGATAGCACATAAGATACGGTGACTTGTTTCCGTAAAGTAATATTATGTAAAGAACTATATTGTTCTGCTAAAGTAGTCTCCCCCAGCCAAACATCCTCCCAAAATCATGTGCTAGAGCCATTATGGACTTCGAAGCAACCTTTGTCTAGATAAATCTGTTTCACCTTCATCAAGCCTTTCCAGAAAGCGGAATCACTCGGTTTTGCAGTCACTTGTGACAAAGATTTCGAGTGCACATATTTGTTCAACAGGATTTTCTGCCAAACTCTCTCTTCATTCATTAATTTGTATAACCATTTACTTAGGAGGCAAATATTCTTAATTGCGAGATCTTCAATCCCTAAGCCACCTTGGTCTTTTGGCCGGCAAATAATGTTCCATTTTGTTAGTCTATACTTTTTCTTATGATCGTCGCCTTGCCAAAAGAAACGAGATCTAAAAAACTCCAAGCGTCTCCAAACCCCAATAGGTATTTCCAGAAAAGACAGTAGGAACATGGGTAAACTTTTTAGAACTGAGTTAATTAGGACCAAACGATCACCATAAGATAATAACTTTCCAATCCAATTTCCAAGCTTAATTTCAAAACGATCTTCCACGGGCTTCCATTCTCCATTTTTTAATTTGCGGAAGTGGATAGGTATACCAAGGTATTTAAAAGGTAGTGTAACTACCTCGGTGAATTACGCTCTTAGTTGCAAGCCTGGATGAGCGAAAGTGGTTAAAATAGTACGGTGGGGCCAGGGGCCACTCACAGGTAGACCTTTCGGCTGTCCTAACCACTTTCAGAACATCGGGACAAGAACGAGCGGCGTAATCGGCATGCGAAGGGATCAACTACAACACAAGTGAGTATGTATGCAAGCCACATACAACAGTCCTCAGAGCCATTCCATCTAAAAGAAATAGAAATATTGCAACGCCATACGGTAAGATCCAAATAGCCTAGATAGATATAATAGTTTCGGATAGCTCCTCATACATCAAACATCAGAGTATCAGGCGGAAGCTGAAAACAAGATCCGAGTACGGATAAGAAGCAAATCGGCATAAGATGCCACATAAATAAAAACATCCCGCCCATAGATCTCACGGATCCCCGTTCCCGGAATCTCTACGTTGCCAACATCATCCGTCTCCTCCACCCAGTATCCATCTTGCGAGTACACCTGTTCATCTGAATCAAACAATTTATCGTGTGAGACCCTAGGGGTACTCAGCAAGTCTTTATGCCTCTAAAGGGGACACAACCTGGGGTGACGCAATTGCAGCAAAAGGTAATAACTAACAAGTCTATAGATACTCGCTAACCATCCGCCTAACCAATGATAGACGGATGTCCGTGAATTAAGAACAACAGTTATAACGGTATAATTAACAGATCCATCCTCCTTCTCGCTTACCAACGAGAAAGCGGACGAACAACCCCCCATCCGTTGGCAGTTTTATTAACCATTCCATGAGTATTGCACTATTTACTAGTCAGGTACTTAGTCAATTTAAAAGCGATACTTTAGTGAGACTTGTCTATGATCGAGAAACTGTGCTCCAAGTCGTCCATAACCGCGGACACGGCTTTCAGAAAGATTTACCCTGCATGGGTGCACAAATAGCAACACACACTCGATCAACCTCGGAAAAACCAAATCAAAACCCAACGAGCATTCACGACAAAGCGATCACAAGATTCAGAAATATTTCAGGGGGCCACCCCACTAAGCTACCCGCAATGAAGTTGGCCGGTTCCGGAACGGACCCAGGGTTTGTGTGGACGGCGGTAAACGACTGGGAACCCGAAAGTGTGACTGGGCTTGTCGATACAGCAAAAACGTGTCACGATCCAAAACAGTACAGGTGCTCCACGCACAATCTTAAATAAAGCAGTAACATGGCATAAGTACAGGATAATAATAAAACCCCAAACTAATTGTGGCCCCAAGAAATAGAAACGAATCAAGCTCTGGCTCAGGGGGGTCCATAAGGCCTCCCGGATGTGGATAGTGCGAATAGTCGAGGAACAGGAATCAAGTACTCGGGGTCCTACGGGACACAAGTGAGCATGAAAAACCAAATAGCAGATATTGCTCACCGGTGCCTCTTTTATTAGTTATCCCATTACTACTCAGGTTAAGTTGTTTAGGTACCTCGTGATCCATCAGACACCCACATACCCTACACATGATGTTCTACGACCCGCATGGCTCAAACAACTCCTGTAGTAATGGCTCATGGGATGGAGGAACAAGCTTTGGTGGAGTTTAAAAGTAAAGGCTATGCAGTACTTGGGGTTCAATTTAATGCAATCGCGACTTAATGATGCAAGAATAAGATAGAGGCAATAGGTACTATATGTATGCAAGCATGTGGTAGTGCTTGCCTGGCAGCTCAGTTGAAGCAAGAGATGGATCTAGGTAGAACTCCTGTGATTCCTGATAATTCTCCTGCTAGGCGTCTATTCGAAGAAGAACCAAACAAACAAGGGCCAACATAAATAAAGTTCACAAGCATATGAATTAAAATGCGACAAGCAAACAAGCATGCCATGATGAATGATGGCCAATTTACATGGCATTAAAGTAGCATGGCATGGTGAGGTGTGGGGTACAAAAATAAAACATTTTATTATTTATTTAGTCAAGTTTTATTGCCATAAACAGTTCTGATTTTTAATAATGACATGATGCATGCTTCAATTCAGAACAAGGAATGCATAGATAGAACGGGCTCGTCGCGCTGATCGATTTAGACATATTATTTGTCAAATTTGAAGTTATAGATTTAAAGTTATTATTTTATTAAGAAAAGGGCATTATATTGTAATTTTAATCATCTCGAAAATGTAAAGTGCTCAAATAATATTTTGAATGGCATATTTGAATTCCTCACATTTTTCTGATTCAAAAACATATATCATTTGTATTATTTGGATTTATAATTTAAAAGTTATTTTAAAACAGATTTGAACTTGTATTTAAACATTTTCTGAAATTGTTTTTATTTATATAAACAGAAAAGAGCAGAAACTTTTTGCACACAGGCAGAGCCAGGCGCAGACACCGACGAGTGGGCCATGCGCTGACTCAGCAGCAGGTGGGGTGCAGCAGGTCCGCTCGGCTTCTCTCACCGTGGCTCACCCAGCCGCATTCACCGACCGGTGGGGCCGAGACCACGACGGGTCCACGTGCGGGCGGGCGAAGTGGACGTGGCCACGTGTCTGATCCCAGGGATCGCGGGTTGAGGTGAAAGAACTGCGGGTGCCTATTCGTAAAAGTCGCATAGAGGCAGACAGGTGGGACCAGTTGGAGCGCGCGTTGAGCAGCAAAAAGGCTTGGGGGGTTTTCTGGAAAAGTTTCCCCGTGCACCGTTTTTCTTCCAGGGTGTGTACTGACGACAGACAGAGAACACGCGGCGGGCGGCGGGGCTCAAACCTGCGACGCGCAGAGGGCGAAGCCGCTACGGCGGCTGTGGGGGTGTTGACAAGAGGGGGCTAGACGACTAGATGAGGCACTATGCGGCACGGGGACGTGCAGACGCCAGCGGCCGCCGCTGCACCGAGAGTGCTCAGCACAACGTCCGGCGAGGCTAGGCCGCGATGGAGAGAAAGAGGGTGTCAGAGGGGAAGGCTAGCTCACCGCGGTTTCGTCAGTGGGGTTGGATCGGAACGAGGCGCAGCGGATCGTCGATGATGCAGACGCCCGGCTCGTCTAGGGTTCCTCTTGGCTCGTCGGCGTTCAGTAGGTTCTGGGGCATCTCCTCCTCAATGCTGTGCACGGGGCGACGCAGCAGGATCTCCTCGGCTTCCTCGACGACCTCCACGCCACGCCCGCCTGCTGGTACGAGAGATCGGGGGTGGGCACCGACGGTGGGCGCCGGCGAACTGAGGGGAAGGTGGCGTCGGTGAAGAAGGAGAGGGGAGGGGCAAGGTCCTGGGGATGGATCTGGGCGATGCTAAAACGGAGGGGAAAGTAGATAAAGCGACAGAGAGGAGAGGGGATGCCGTGGGGGATCGGGGTGGAAAAAGGTGGCTTCGGCCACCTTTCCTTCTCCCTCACGCTCGCGTGCGGGCATCGCTAGGCAGGGCAAGGGTAGGGGCTGCCAGGTGGGCCAGAGAGAGAGAGAGACTCGGGTGTGTGCCAGCATGGCAGGGAGAGAGAGAGAAAGAGAGGGAGAGGCTCGGCATATTAAGCATGGGGGCTTGGTTAGGGTTAGGTTAGAGGGTGGTTAGGGTTAGGTTAGGGAGTGGATGGGGTAGCTGGTTGGGGTAGATGGGGTGGTGGTGTGGGGTAGCTAGGTGTAGATTTGTTTTCTTTCATTTCCATTTGATCTTATATGAATTTGATCCAACCAAAAACCATTCAAACCAACTAAAAGAAAATAGGAAGGATAGGGATAAAAGGAGGGAAATCCTTGCATGGGGCATGCATTAATTGCATTGTTGCTAGTTGTGCAAACAACTAGTTTTAATAAGAATTCAAGTTTGGTTTATTCCTCCAAATTTGGTTATGGAAGCCTCCCAACACATATGGTATATTAAAATCATGGTCATGCATGAATAAGAATGTGGCCTATGATAGTGGGTAGATACCACTATTATTATCATCTAGCCCCACCATAATTCAAGCATGATCCTAATTCAACAAACCATATGTGAAGTGGGATCACCGGTTCACATGGCATAAAAAGGTGGCAAGCATGCTATGATACACAATATTGTGAAAACAAGTATAGCCATTGTATGGGAGCATGTAGAGAGTAGAGGGAAACATCCTCAATTATTTATGAGCTAGATATAAATACCCAAAAGAAAAACATGGGCTCATATATAATTAAGATGGTGGAGTTGATGGATGGAACCAAAAGAAGGTTGGTGGAATTATGAGGTGGTGACACGGAAAGGTGATGGAGTTGAATAAAAGATATGCCCCCAACTCAACTTGGGCATCCAGCATTTATCAAGAACCAAATACAATGTATCAAGAGCCAAATACAATTGCTACTGCATATGAGAGAAGAACCAAAAGGAAAGGGTTTTTATATGATGCTCAAATGCAAGGTGGCATGATGACATGAGCATGATATAATTATGATGCAACAATTATATGTAGGAAGTAACCATTATATTACTAGACCAAGTAGCATTACATATGTTAGACAGATGGGATGCTACAGGTAGATCCCCAGATTGACATCCAAACAGATCTTTATATTCATCCTCTACCGTTTTGGCTTGTCCAAAACAAAAAAGTTCACTCTTATTAAAATTTATCTTTAGACCTGAGAGTTGTTCAAAGATGCACAAAATGAGTTTCATGATCGGTGCTTTCTGCAAATCGTGTTCCATAAAAATAATTGTATCATCCGCATACTGAAGGATGGACACCCCCATCCACCAAATGAGGAATGAGACCACTGACTTGTCCATCCTCCTTAACCCGATTAATAATAATCGCCAACATATCTGCAATAATGTTAAACAGAATTGGTGATAAAGGATCACCTTGGCGCAGCCCCTTATGGGTTTGGAAATAATGCCCAATGGTATCATTAATTCTGACCCCCACACTCCCACGGGTAATAAAGTTTGTTATCTAGTTACACCACTTTGGACAAAAGCCTTTCATTCGCATAACTTGTTGCAAAAAAGGCCACCTAACTTTATCATATGCCTTTTCAAAATCTATTTTAAGAAGTACCCCATCCATCTTCTTCTTATGTAATTCATGTATAATTTCATGTAAGACCACCACACCCTCTAAAATATGCCTCCCTGGCATGAAAGTTGTTTGGGACGGCCTAATAACCTTATTAGCTATACCAGTCAGCCTATTTGTCCCCACTTTCGTGAATATCTTGAAACTCACATTAAGTAAACAAATAGGCCTATATTGTTGAATTTGTATAGCATTTTCTTTTTTGGGTAATAGAATAATTGTACCAAAGTTGAGTCTATATAGAGGTAATTCTCCATTCTAGAAAGCATTAAACATCTTCAATATGTCAACCTTAATGACCCCCCAAAAAGTTTGATAGAATTCAGCGGGAAAACCATCGGGTCCAGGTGCTTTATTTTTTTCCATTTGCATAATAGACTCATGAATTTCCTTTTCATCAAAATCAGCACACAAGATAGCGTTCTCTTCCAAGGATAATTGAGGAATATCTTGTATATCCAACTCATTCATGGAAAAGAAGTTTTCAGATGGTGGTCCGAAAAGGACTTTGTAGAATTTCGAAATATACACCCTCAGATTTTATTCCCCAACAATCGTACCTTCATCCTGCTCCAGCTGAAAAATCATTTTTCTACGATATTTTCCATTAGCAATTAAATGAAAATATTTTGTGTTTTCTCCACCTTCTTGGACATGCTTAACCTTTGCCCTTTGTGCCCATTTAGTTTCCTCATCTCTACGAATTTCGGCTAGTTCATCATTTGCCTTTCTAAGAGCTTCTCTTTTGGTGGGAGAAATAGGAGTTGTTTCCGCTCTAGTGTCTAGCACCATAATTGTATCCAAAAGCCGTTCCTTTTGTTGCTTTACATGTCCATTTAAATTTCTAGCCCATCCTCTTAAGAATTGCCTGATACGGCGAATCTTGTTTTGCCAATTCAAAAGAGAGTTCTTGTGGAGAGGTATCGAATTCCACTCGGCCGCAACCATATCAAAGAATCCATCCTTACGCAACCAAGAAAGTTTAAACGAGAAAAAGGACGTGTTCCCATGATGAGCTTGTTCACCAGAATCCAAGAAAATGGGGGTATGGTCCAAACCTGTTCGAGCGAGAGCTCGAACAGTAACCGGAGGAAATTTTTGTTCCCATTCAGTACCGGCTAAAACTCGATCTAGTTTTTCATAAGTTGGGTTTTCTCTCCGACTAGCCCAAGTGAACTGACGGCCAGAGAGAGCTATCTCTCTCAAATCAAGACTCTCAATAATCGCGTTAAAAATAAAAGGCCACCGTGGATTAAAATTGTCGTTATTTTTTTCTTCATGCCTACGAATAATATTGAAATCGCCTCCAACTAACAAAGGTAAAGTTTCATGTTCACAAGTGCGCACAAGCTCCGCCAAAAACAAATGCTTGTTGACTTCCTGAGCCGCCCCATAGACAGGCACCAAAATCCACTCAAAGCCATCACTCTTAGACATGAGGTGAAACTTAACACATAAATCACCATTAAAAACTTTATTGACTCGAAGGGTTGTAGCATTTATACCAACCAAAATGCCCCCAGACCGCCCTTGTGGCGGAAGACAATACCATTGGAAATCTAGCCCCCCCCGACAGATAAAATCAACATTACAAGGAGGGGCTTTAATTTCGTGTGGAAAGGAGACATCGGCTACCTTGCGTGTCGAGGTGAACCGAAGTGCGCTCTGCCGCCAAAGGGAGATAGAGCTCCAAGTGTTGAGGGTATCAATAGTCTGACCTGGTCGGCATGATCCTACAATTACGATGCCGAGATCATGAAAGAATTCCCTCACCTCCCTAGCTATACTCATCTCGTGTGAGATTTGGAATGAAAAAAGGGAGACTCTATTGATCTGAAATAATCTTATCTAGAATTGTTGTGACCCAAATTTGAGGCCAAAAAGATGCAATACACATGAGTTATTTAATGTCAGAATAGTAGACTTTGTTTCGTCCTTATTTACGATCTAGGCGAACAATCTAAATCTTTTTTATAAGTAATAAAAAGGAAAATGTATTTTGTCTTGTTTTTTTTAAAGTAGTAGGCATGTATAATTGTCTTATCTTAGCTAAAAAGAGAGAGAACGAAAAAAGGCTTGTTTTCACTTTATTAAGACCGCATCGTTGTTGTTGTCTAAGGCCGCGGCGAAAGCTTTCAATGTACAACAAGGGTGGACGTCGATGAGGAGGAGAACTGGAGTAGCTGAAAAGTTGGATGTAAAGATATGGGTGATGAAGTCTTCTAAAGATATAGGTTGATGATTGTCTGGAAAAGATGACAGTGTCTGTTTTGTGTAATAAAAATTGGACGAATTGTGTTGTTTTGTTCTGCCAGTAGTGTTTTCCATATATGCGTTCTGTTTGTAGTGATTTGTTAGAGCTGCAAAAATTTGTGGTACTTAACAGTTATCTGGAGTGAGTAGTCATGGGGAGAAGCTGGTGGTATGGGGGTTGGGTTGTGAACAATCCGAATTTGTGTCATTGGTTTCATTTATGAAATGAAATTGGCAACTTCGCATGCACCTTAATTCGGAAAAAAAATGCATATAAGATACTTCTGTTGTATGAGATGCCTTATCTTAATCATCGTATTTTCTAGTTTATTTTAATTACACGATAATATGAGGAGCATGCAAAGAATAAATAAATGAGAGAAAATGTACTGCATTACGTGTTCTTGTCCTCTCAATACGCAGGCAAGAGTCTCTACAAAACCATTGTACATGCACTTATATCATCCGGTGTTTTTTTATGGAATATGCTTGTACTAGGTGCTAAAAAAACACGAGTAGTCTCGTAACAGCATCATAAAAACTCCTTGTGATTTAAAATTTAGGCGGATATACACTGTGCAAGCCGCACACATATAAAAAAAAGATGCATACCTAACGTAATCGAAAATGAAATACTAGCGCTTGTGGTGGGTGGGTGCTTGTAAAATGACGTTTTTTTTTGACATTAATGGAGAGCTTTATTCAGATAAGAGCACTTGCTGGACGGTCCGCCATCAGCCAGTTGAACAGAAAGCTGGGAGCCTCAACCATCCAACTCTCGGACACATTCAAAGTGCTCGCACGTTTTGCACAAAGATGCGCCGGGAAGTTGGATGATCTTATTACATGCTCAATAACAGAAGAATCAAAAGAAGAAGCTAACTCTCCAATAATAAAATGACGTTGTTGGCCGGCACCGAAGACCGTACTTTCACGGTCCACCTGACGTAGTACTACCGGGAGCATTAGAAGCGGCAAAATACTATGCTGCCTCGCTGCGCTTATCCTGATTACGCAAGCAGCGCATCAGCGCGGGTCAGGCCGACGAGACGCCGCACATGCCAGACGGGTGGACACACATGCTTCCCTGCGTCACCCGGATCGGCGCAGGTCAGGCTGGTCTGACCGATTTGACCGTCCCCCTATCACCCTCACTCACACTGCCTTTTCGATCGCGCTGGCCGGAGAGATGCCCCCAAAGACCAGCGCACCACACCGCACCACGCATAAAATACTCTTCTTCCGGTAAATGTTTCCGGTGCGTGCACGTACATATACGTACCGTCTCCTCCTCTGCATCTGCGTGCAGTGCAAGTGGGAATAGTTGTTTGCCTCGCCGGCATCGAGGAAAAGGTGATGCGGTAGCACTACGCAAGGTGTCGTTGCTCGGATCTTTCTTTGGGCTCAGCCTCAGCACACAGGTATCCAACACTGATAAGCATGCTACCTCCTCCTCACATTATTGTGGTGTGGTTTACCCATAATGTAGTAACCTCTTACCGATAGTGTTGTCTTTACTTGGCATGGCAGGGACGATCGAGAGCATATGCATGGACATACACAACGTTGGTAGTACTAAATTGGCAACTACTCCCTCCGTTTTAAAATATAAAATGTTTTAGCTTTATGAAAAGAGTGTATCCAGACTATTTTTAGTGTGTAGATTAGAGAGGAATCTACACACTAAAAGTAGTCTAGATACAGTCTTTTCATAAAACTAGAACGTTTTATATTTTAAAACGGAGGGAGTAGTTTTTACTGAGAACCACTTTGACTTGTACTACTGCACATGAAGTAACGTTGCTGAAGATACACAGTGACAGATCGAGCGAGCCGTTAGCCGAGCATACGCTGGACTGGCATCGAGCCTGCCTCTGCGGCGCAGGCGGCCACAGGAAGCAAACGCGACACAAACAGGCAAGCCGCCAGCACACACCCGGTGCGCACGTACATGCGGTCATGTCGGCCTCGCGCGCGCGCCGTGCCTGCCTCGCCACCGGCACCACGGCCTGCGCTGCCTCCAACTGTAACTGTAAGCGCGGCAGAAAGGTAGTACTCCTTCGATCCCAAGGCTTAAGCATATAATTTTTTAAAAAAGTCAAGACACGTAAAATTTAATTAAACTTTTAAAAAAACTATCAAAAATTATTATATTATATAGATACCATGTGAAAATATGTTTTAAGATGTATAAAAAAGTAGATTACATAGTGTAAATGTTAATATTTTTTTCTAAAAACTTGATCAAACTTTAGTTGGTTTGATTTAAAAAAAATTATATGCGTTAAGTCTTAGGACGGAAGTAGTAGTATAGTATATCTGTTCTGCCACTTTTCTCTTTTTTTTTACTACTACTATACAGTACTACCTCTCTGCCGCGCCAGCGCGCGGTTGAAAAGAAGAGAGCGTGACCGCGCCACACCCCCAGCTAGCTAACACCAATGGATGCGCCGGGGCGGTGTCACCGCACGCACGCGCACGCAGCGCCCACATGCGCGCGCACAGGTGGAAATCGCCGTGATTTCGTCTGTTTCCGGTCAAAGGCGCGGGAGCCAGCGACCGGAACGGGCTCGAATGCTGTGCGCTAGCCTAAGCTCCCGACCCCCGGCAGGCGCGCGCCACCACCCCACCCACCCACCCACCCCTTCCAGTGCAGTGCAGTGCAGTGCAGTGCAGTCCTCCGAGTCTGGTCTCGACTCCTGCCCAGCGCGCGGGAGGTTGGTCGTCGCCACCATCTCCGACTCCGAGGCATGTGCGCCACCGAACCAGCAGCAGCAAAATTATGACGGAGTACCGTGCACGCAGACGGACGGATACCACTACGACTCACTATACATTCACGCTCATGGTACTTGCAAGTACTAGTACATACAGCTGCCTTCTTTTGCAGGGCCACGAGTCAAGTCGAAACCCAACACATGTCACATACCTACTTGTACATAAATCTCACCGTGTCGGCAGAGACAGTAGAATCACACGAGAGGAAAGTTTAGGAACCTTAAACTAGAGACAACAAATAAAACGAACATCCAACTCCTAATCCTAAAAATTGGCACAAACACTAACCATTCAGTCTACTGGGTGGGCTAGGCCACCACCTAGGCTAGTGGCTAGACAACACACAATCAGGATAATCGGCTGTTAACACCCAGCGAGCGGGGCGACGCCTCGTTTGATCCGGAGCCAGCCGCATGAGGTGCAAGGGAGCTTGGGAAGCACGACCACAATGAGCTCTAGCGGCGGCGCCAGCCAAAACAGCAACACGGGGAACACTGAGGACTGAGAGGAGGGCTAGAGATCAAGGATATCGCTAGAAGTACATTGTCGAGGTCTAGGAGGTCGGGAAGGCTCAATGCCGACTCCATGGACGATGGTGACACTGGCCGGAGCAGAGCGTGTTGGGGAAGTTGCTCGAGGAAGATGGAGAGCTCAGGGAGGCTTATGCATGCTCCACTAGACTCAACAGAGCACTAGAGACCGGCAGACATAGGTATGCCCCAGCGGGTACCTACCTCTAGCCTACCTGGCTCGGCCCAACAGGAGGCCCACATGATGATCTTTTATGGTCCACGAAGCTCAAGACAATTCAACTACTCCGAAACCCACAAGGATACCGACTCCTGATGTGCCTAACAAGAAGAAGATCCTGATTAGGAAACTAGAGTTCAAGTTGTAACCGACTCGAACGGTACCCGATACCTAGCCTCCTCATATAAAGGCTAGGAGGGGCCGCCGAGGAGGAGATGCGCAACCACAACACCTATAGCCTTGTTAGGTCTAATCTATGCACTCATTGCCATCTCAGCGACATTGTAACCTTCATCATCATCAATCAAATAGCAAACAAGCAGGAAGTAGGGTATTACCCTCCAGGGGCCTGAATCTAGGTAAACAGTGTCCCTCTGTTGTTTGCTAGCCGACGAAGTCACCAACGCACATCCTCTTCCTGAAAACCCAAGTCCATCAACAATGGGGATTATCGTGGAGACCCCACGTCAATTGGCGACGTCCGTGGGAAACCTGTGTGCTGATGTTGCGACTTTAGCGGTTCCATCATCGGCGATCTATGACTCGTCGACTTTCAAGAAGAAGAACCACTTTGGCTCCCTCAACTTCATGCTACACTCGTTGGCTACCCTTCCAGCCTTCGAATCCCTCAATGCTAGGACAAATCTGATGCTTGGCGACCTACTTTTCCATGTTGGAAAGGTGGGCACACTTTGTCTCCTAGATCCGACCTGTGCGGTTCTAGTGGAGCTGACACTATCATTGATCGTCGTTGCCTCGTGGATACCACCTCCCCTCAACTCCTTCGGGGAAGCCTAACTTCACCACATCGTCGGACCATTTCACTAACTATGACATCCACCATGACGTTGGTCCCAACGATCTGCTCGCAGATCATGATCACATCGGCTCCGATCTCGAGAGTTGCAGAAGTAACATCTACCCAACTCACTACTTGTGCGCTACCATCAATCTTGACACGGGACTCGAGGACGAAACCGGCCTAGATGGAAGGCCACGGACCGGCAATAGCGGCGACCAGACCAACAACGGGGGCAACGCAGGCAACCGACCAACTATCAACCCCACACCTACTGAATGGGAGAGGCCGACGCAAGCCCTAAGGGGTGTACTCCTCGGACCCGACACAACACGCGAGGAGTTGATGGCTTACCATCAACTCCTTAACCAGCAAAACCATCGCCAGTGGGAGTAGAAGATTCTATTTGGTGAGCAGAGGTGGCTAGCTCCTCATTAACGAAAAACTACGACAATGGAGAACACATGTGACCTCTCGGATGCAGCACCTGGACAAGGGCGAAAGACGTGAGTTCTCTAGAAGCCTGACTCCTCCTTCGTGACTGTGGACTCATCGGGTAACATGATGCCCAAGACACCACATGCTGACTTTATTGCAGCTACCACGTACCTGCTATCCAACCAGCCTCTAGCAGGCGATCCACGAGCTTCCCTCCACTGATATACCATAGCCGACCTCGGCATGGTGGGAGTTATGCTCACGGCATATCCAAAGCGAAGCGTGGAAAAAGCGGTCGCACCACGAAGGTCCAATCGCTCACCGCCACGAAACGACGACTCGACATGTCATCGTTATAGCCAGCGGTGAGAGACTCGAAGGACACGTGAATACGACGACCTTGATAAAATCACGCAGCGCAAAGTCAAAAAAATCTCGCGCAGAACACGCCAATCGTGACTCCGCCGAATCTGACGATGAAGACATCGAGTTATGCGAGGCTAGATGCTTCAGCCATCACATCCGATGATCAATGATGCCAAAGGGCTTCAAGCTTCCCTCAGACAACCCCGAAGTATGACGGGTTGGAGGAGCTGAAAACTTGTCTAGAGGATAAACTGCAATCAGTATGGTGCCATATCGGGTCGAAAAACACCGCCATGCCATGCCTGCAGCTGCAGCTGAAGGTATCCATACGTGCTTGTTTTCGAAGCTTCCTCGAGGATTCAATTGGAGTTGTTAAGAGCTAGTCCACAGTTTCGTTTGAAACTTCAAAGCCACATACAAATGACTCGCATCTATCGAGGAGATTCAGGCGTGTGCTCTGAGATCATGTGATTCAATACGATCATACATCCAGCGGTGGTCCACCATCAAGAACTCTATGAAGGATATCCCAAGGAACAAGCAATCGATGCCTTCAACACTGGCCTATGCAGGTGAGACCTCAAGGAGGAGCTGGGATGTGTGAAGCCAAAGACCGTCGACCACCTGATGGATATTGCCAACTGATGGGCGGATGGCAAGGATTCCATGCATAACAACCGCGCACGCTCCATAGATTACCTGGGGCACATACTCGATCGCCATGGAAAACGCAAGATGCGTGTCTACGAGGACAACGATGGAGCCGACATGGTCGTGATTGGTTTTGTTAATAAGCATGATGATGATAATCGCCCGACAGAGGTACCGCTGTGGCGGCTACCGTGATGGAGGAAACTTCTGCAAGTCAGGTCGCGAGTGGTAGAAATGTCCCCACGAGGACGGACCTTCCCCCATCTAGCTCCTATTGGGACCCTGCCATGTTCACTTCTATGTGGATGAAAAATATGGCAAAAGAAAATGAAGACACCTCCTAAAGGACTGCAGCTAATTCCAGAGGCTTCAAGATGCTTACGACAAGATGTAGAAAAGTGCAACCGATGAGGATTATTCAATAGTCCCAGGGCCCATAGCACATGGAGCACCACCACCACCCCTGCTACCAGCACATGGAATGCCACTACCCATGGTTGCGGGTGCCTAGAACCAACCCGAGCAACAGCTCATACTAGTGAACAATAGAGCTGAGTCATACCCATGTCTGCTTGGAAACACGAGCATGATCTAGAAAGAGCGCCCCTCCAACTAGAGCCAAAAGGTGATCACCCGAGCGGTGAACCTATCCATAGCGTCACCCCTATCCATACCTGAATACCTAAGCGGTTATGAGTCATGCATCACCTTCAGCACATCTGATCATCCTCATCAGGTCCGACGCCCGGGCCACTCCACCCTAGTGCTCGAGGCCTAGATCGGTGGGTACGAGATGAGCAAAGTCTTCATGGATGGTGGCAGCGACATTAGCCTCATCGTCGCCATCACCCTACATGCCAAGAACCTATCCCTAACAAATCCAGCACCATCCGACACCACCTTCCACAACATTGTTCTATGGAAATCGTTCCTCCCCTGGGTAAGATCGCATGGACATGATCTTCGACAAATCTGACAACTTTAGGCGCAAAAAAATTGACTTCAAAGTGGTCGTCTGGCCATCGCAGTACCACGTCATACTTGGACGACCCACGTTCACCCGGTTCATGGCGGTGCCTCACTATGCCTACCTCCTGATGAAGATGCAAGGACCCAACAGTGTCATTACCATTCACAAAAGCTTTACACGGTCCAACAACTACGATAGGGGCTTCAACAGAATCTCCTAGTCATTCGGGATAGAGGAGGAGCTTCTACATCTCAAGGATTTAACAAATCACAACCTTACCCCCGTGATGCACCTCAAGGAGTCAACCAATTCTCCACTTAGGTCCGCGTCGGGTCTAAAGTCCTAGTGTACTTCCACATAGGGTGGACCCTAGCATGGAACGGTTGAGCCTAGTGTCGGATGAAGGTCGAGATTATGTGAATCCCGGACACCTCTTTTCCAGGGTTGTTTTGAAGCTCCAGGACCCGGTCGTAGAGGATTTTGGCTTCAGTTGCCTCGTCTTCAGTCAACTCGTTCTTCTAGGACCTCTTCTTCTTCAGGGTGCATTCGCGATGAACTCCGACATCCCAAACTTCTTACTGGTGTTCGGCTCGTTGGTACGTCGTAAACGTATCTATAATTTTTGATGCTCCATGCTTGTTTTGTATCAACTATCTTATGTTTTGTCTACACTTTGAGGCATATATATATATATATATATATATTGGAACTAACCTATTGACAAGATGTCGTAGTGCTAGTTGCCTGTTTTCTGCTATTTTTGGTTTCAGAAAAGCTAGTAAACAAATATTCTTAGAATTGGACGAAGTAAAAGCCGAAGTTCCTATTTTTCCCGACATGACACAGAAGTCCAAAGCAGAGACGGAGGAGACCCACGAGGCGGCCACACCATAGGGTGGCGCGGCCCCCTGGGTGTGCCAGGACCTAGTGTGGGAACCTCGGGCGGCCATCGACCTCGCCTCTTCGCCTATATAAAACCCCCGAGACGAAAACCCTAGGGAGAGGATCACAATTCGTCGAAAAGTTCCACAGCGTCGCCTCCACCGAAGAGGAGATTCGGGGGACAGAAGTCTCTGTTCTGGCACCCTGCCAGGACGGGGAATGCCCTCGGAACCATCTCCATCGACTCCACCACCATATCCATCGCCGTTGCTGACTCCCATGATGAGGATGGAGTAGTTCTTTCTAGAGGCTAAGAGCTCTATCAGTAGCTATGTGTTCATTTCTCTCTCTCTCTATGCTTGATCTTATTGAGATCATGAGCTTTGTAATCTAGTTGCACTAGTGGAAAACGGGCCTCCAGCCCCGGCCCGTAAGGGGCTTTAGTCTCGGTCCTGGTAACCGGGACTAAAGGCCCACCCATTAGTCCCGGCCCTCTTACCAGCCGGGACCAATGGGCATCCACGTGGTTGTCTCTGCGGGCGCTGTGTGCCCCCCATTAGTCCCGGTTCGTATTACGAATCGGGACAAATGGTTCTCTGCCGCGGCAGAATTTTATGCACTTTCTCTGCTGCGGCAGAGAATTTAATTTGTATTCTTTTTTTCATTTCAAAATAGTTTTCTACGGTACCACATACCGTACATGTTCGTGCATACATAAGATAACTTCTCTTAAGATCGAGCATACAAATATATACATGATAGTTACACATGGAGATCACAATTATCGGGACTAGAGCCCGTCTATTCAATTACACGGTCGGGGATCATCGGCGCCTATTCATACTAAATTCTCTGGCATCATCTATCATCTCGTTCATCAAGAATCCTGTCAGTTCTTTAGCAATTGCTACTACGCGTTGCTGCGGTAGGAGCTGATCCCGCATTTTCTCGAACTATATAAGAAAAGGAGATCAATATGAATATCAATCATGATAACAAAAAGTGACAGTAATAAAAATAATGTTATGAATGTATTGCTTACATCGACTCTATAATCATTCAGCTCACTGGTAAACGTACGAATGAACTCGCAAACGTAGAATCCACATAGATTCGTCCCCTATGGCTGGCTCGCGCACTTTACGAGAATAGAATTCAATCAAAATAATAATCTAGCATCATAATTATATTGAAACTAGAAGTAAAGAGATGCGCCTACTACTTACCGAGACCGGCTTAAACATCAGCTTCTTAGTAAAGTCACCCGTAACCGCACTCTTGAACTGGTTCCAAACCCTACACGGTAAAGAAAATGAATGAGTTATTTATTACGTGATATCTCAGGAAATCAACGAAAGAGACCGCTGTAGCGCGAAAATTACCTCTGGAGCATGTCCTGCATGTCACTAAACTATTCCAGGGGTCTCTTTAATGGGTCCATGACTTCAACTCTTCCCTTATCAAGTTGAATGTCCATGAGAATCCAGTAGAAACTGTACACGTTTATATATACATCAGTAACTCATCAATTACACTTAACATTGAGTAAGCAAAAGAGAATGTGTACAATAGAGTAAGACACTCACGTAAAACTGTAAGGAAATAGTATGTGGTCACATAAATTTTGCTCCGTTAGAAACCTTAGAAGGTTTTCCTGTGTGTCCTCGGGTTTTTCCTTTAGTGTCCGACAATGTATTTTATCTGGGTCAATGAACCCAACACTGAAGATTGACCTTCTTTTACATTCCATGATCTTCATTCTGCATAAGAATAGAGTACAAAAGGATATAATTAGGATAATTACATGCAATGAACTGAACAACTGAAAAAATGAACAGCTTATATATAGACAATGAATTCAACAACTTACAGACAATAGCAACTCATGAGACTTTTGTCGAGGGAGTCGAAAGTGTATAACTGGAAGAGTTCTGGAAACTCAGCATGGACCTCTTCTTCTCGGAAGTAGTAGTCATGTGGGACTTTCGCCACGATCATTATTCTCTCCTCCTTTACGGCTTTCAAGTACCATTTATGTAAACTCCGCATTTGTGTTGGCAGTTGTTGGAACTGCTCAAAGCTGACCAGAGGCTTCCCTGGGACATATGTAGGGACTACCTGAGCCTTGGGTAACTTGTCGTCCTAGGAACCTAGCAATTCGTCAACAGTCACATTCATAGCGGCCGCAAGCATCTTAGCTTCTTCCGTATCCTGCTGGGGAGTGTCATAGGATACCACCTTGAGGGGTGGGGTCGATTTTTTGGCCTGTTCCTCGAGCTGGTGGACGTCCTTTCTTTTCCCGGTTGCACTTTGACTTGATGATTTGCTCCCGCTTGCACTTCTACTTGATTTGCTCGTCTTCACTTCCTTCTGAAGTGTGCATCGATAGTCATCTGGCTTATGGTGCAAGTCATATTGCGATTTTGTGTTCAGAAAAGAAAGTGCATACGCTTTTTGCTTCTCGGTGTATACCGGGGCGGGCTCGGGTTTCTTCTTTTGAAGCTGCGCAACACATTCGGCCTTTACGATCATGTCGGTTTCCTCGTCAGTACGATCGTAAGGTCTGATAGAAAGATTCTTATGAGGTACTCTTGGGAGGGGCGACATTTGTCGTTTTGGGCTCATGTGTCGTTTAGTACTAATCGTAGGCTGCGGCGGAGATCGAGATGGACTCGAGCTGTGGTGGTCGTAGTCATGGGGTGGGCTTCTTGGAGATGATGGAGGTGAAGGTGACATGCGACCACTCGGAGGCGGTGTTGGCTTTGGCGTCCAACCTAGAAGCTTGATGTTGTTCTTGTCCCATAGAATGATACCACCCAGTACTTCTCCGAGTGTCCTCTCACCTTCAGGTCCAGGGATGTCAAGCTCCGTTGAGTCCCACCCCATTGCGCTTTCATCCACACCAACTTTAGCATAGCCAGCTGGAATCTCACGGCCATGCCAGCGTGCGCCAGGTGGACAAGGTAAATCACATCCGACCGCCACCTTGATGGATAGGTTATTCACCTTCTGATGGAGCTCACAAGATGCCTGCTCCGTGATTCCATCCACGGGGTAGCCGTCAGATCCCATTCTTCGCGTATTGGTTCTGGAGTGACCCCTTTAGCAAGCAGCTCATTCTCTTTAGCATCCCACTTTGGCATGGCAGCCGCGTAGCCCCCTGGCCCCAGGTGATGGTGATATTTCTTCATCGCGGCATTTTTCTTGTTTTTTTCCGACATTTCCATAGCAGGTTGTGACTCCTTGTACTTCACAAATGCATCCCAGTTAGCCTGCTGCTTCGTTAGATAGCATTCAAATTTAGGAGTCTTCTTCGTCTTCTGATACTTTTGCCATAATGCTTTCTTCCAGTTCTTGAATAGTTCGGCCATCTTCGTAAGAGTCCACTTCTTGACTTTCTTCCTCAATGCAGCTATGTCGGCATCATCCTCACATTCTGGCAGGGTGAAATGTGTCATGAGGTCATTCCAAAGACCCTCTTTGCACCTGTCGGAGACATACTCACCCTCTTTCACCCCTTTGTTCTTATTCCACTCTCGAACGGTGATCGGGATGCGATCCCTAACCATAACTCCGCATTGTTGTTTAAATACAGTTTTAGCCTTTTCGGGTTCCACCGGTTCACCCCATGGTGATACCCGCGTAATTGTATAACGCGTAGATGCATCCAACTTTTTGGCCGGGCCTCGTTTGGAATATTTTTTGCTCGATGTGGAGGCCTAAGAGAAGAAACATTCATCAATTTTTATATATATATACAACTCAGTTAATGCATCTATTGATCACCAGACTTCATATATATACCTCGCCGTTGGCTTCTCCACCACCAGAGTCGTCGGCTTCTCCACCACCGGAGTCGTCGGCTTCTCCACCACCGGAGTCGTTGGCTTCTCCACCACCGGAGCCGTCGGCATCTCCTTGATCATTTCGGTCGACCTCCTCTCCCTCACCGGAGGGGTTCAGATAAATCGACGGAGATTCGGGTGGATCAACATGGGGGGTGTCGTTGATCATATCCTCGAGAATTTCTTCCTGTGCTAGGTCTCTCTGGATTGGATCCATAGTTTTCTACAAAATGCACACAATAACATTTTTCATTCAATATTGCTGCATAAAGTAATACTAAACAATAATATGAACACACAATTTGCTACAATAATACTAAACAATAGGAAAATTCTAGTGATGCCCTAACCCTAATCCTAAATCCGGGCGGCCCGCAAGCACCACCACCCTAACCCTATCTCCGGGGCCGACGAGCACCACCACTCTAACCCTAAGTCCGGGGGCCCGCGAGCACCACCACCCTAACCCTATCTCCGGGCGGCCCGCGAGCACTACCACCCTAACCCTAAGTCCGGGGATCCGCGAGCACTACCACATTAACCCTAAGTCCGGGGGCCCGCGAGCACTACCACCCTAACCCTAAGTCCGGGGGCCCACGAGCACTACCGGACTTAGGGTAGTTATTTCTTTAGCACTACTATATATATTATTACTAGTAATAAATATATATACACAAACATATATATATATACTATATTTATATACTAGTAATAAATATTACAATATAAAAAGGATACAAGAAATAAAAAAACATATATATATATACTATATCTATATGATCTATTACTATTATACACAAACATATTTATATATACTATATCTATATATACTAGTAATAATTATTAACATATAAAAAATACACTAGAAATTAATATATACTATACTAGTAATACTAGTAATAATTCTATCTATTACTAGTAATAATTCTTAATTAATATATAAAAAATACAAAAAAATAAAAAACTAGCCGGGCTCGGGCTCGCCGGTCAGGGCCGGCAGGGATGGAGGCAGTGCGCGCGGTCGCGGGGTGCCGCCCGGGCTCGAGCGGCACGCGGTGGGGTGGCCGGGGATGGGGACGGAGAGAGGCAGTACCTCCCAGCAACGGGCCGGCAGACGTGCGCGCGTGTGGAGAGGCGGCGGCGCGGCGTCTAGAGAGGCGGCAACACGGCGGGGTGGCTATGCGGACGGGCGGAGAAGCGGCGAGGTAGCGAGGCGGCGACGTAGCTCCAAATTTTGACAGCCTGGCGGCGTACTGCTAGCTCCTCGCGAGATGTGCTCCGGTCGATGGATTCGACCGGGGAAGAAGCGGCACAATAAATATCCCCACACCCTTTAGTCCCGGTGCGTGGCACAAACCGGGACTAAAGGGGGGTCTTTAGTCCCGGTTCCAGCCACGCACCGGGACTAAAGGCTTTGGATGCCTTTTCGCCTGCAGAGCCTTTAGTCCCGGATGGTGTTCTGGGCCGGGACTAAAGGCCCAAATTTGCGCGCGCTGGGCCTAAGTTGGCGCCTGTTTTTTCAAATATTACAATTTGTAACTATTAGATTTTTTAAACATTTGAATTATACAGTTTTTGCATATCTATGAATTTGAGAAAATTTTCAACATGAAAAGTTTTTGAATTTGAATAATTAATCCAAATTTATTTTCCGTTTTATAAAATAATTATTCTAACTAGTGAAACTAATAACCATTTTTCCATTTCCAATTTAAAAATGCATTAACTATTATATTTTGCATATTTTTAACATAAAAAGTGCTTGAATTTGAATCAGAGATTCAAATCCATTTTCTGTTTTATAAAATAATTATTTTAACTAGTCAAACTATTAACCATTTTGCCATTTTCATGTGATTCCGATGCTCCGGTGGTCTTCCTCCGGCGAAACCCTAGACCGGGGGCCTCGGATCGTCTACCCGTGTAGCTTTCTCCGTACGAGGGTAGCCCCTTTAGGGTTTAGGGTTTAAGGTTTAGGGTTTAGGGTTTAGGCTTGGTCGTTGCCATAGCACATCTAGACTCATATCTGCCGCCTCTCTCCACTCTATCCCATGGCTTTCACCATACCTCTAACCCTAGGGAGGCGGAGATGGAGTCTTTCAGGGCTAGCAGGAAAATATTTTCCGAGGCAGAACTTTCGAAGATGTCATAGGGCGTGTGCACCAAGGGCATCTTCGAGAAATTCCGCCATGGGAGATTTCCCAACCCTTTCCTCCATCCATGGGGATGAAACTCTCCATCCATGTTGGCTTGGTCGTTGCCATAGCACATCTACACTCATATCTGCCGCCTCTCTCCACTCTATCCCATGGCTTCCACCATACCTCTAACCCCAGGGAGGTGGATATGGAGTCTTTCACGGGCTAGCAGGAAAATATTTTCCGAGGCGGAACTTTCGAAGATGCCATAGGGCGTGTGCACTAAGGGCATCTTCGAGAAGTTCCGCCACGGGAGATTTCCCAACCCTTTCCTCCATCCATGGGGATGAAACTCTCCATCCATGTTGGCTTTGAGTTGCTTGCCATGGCGTATCGATGCTCCTTTTATAGGCACGACGCCGCTTCTACTTTGTCTTCTTCCTCCGACAGGGCGTCATGCGCTACATGCTTTATCTCATCGAGCAGTGCGTCCACCCACGCGTCCTTATCCTACCGACAGCTTTAGTCCCGGTTTGAGCCCCCACCCGGTACTAAAGGTTACCCACGTGTCCTTATCCCACCCATAGTTTTGTTAGATGACACAAAAACCACCTTTAGTCCCGGTTGCACCCACCAGCCGGTACTAAAGGTTAGCCACCCCCTAGATAAGGCCCTCCCAGATAAGCCTCCCCCAGATAAGGCCCCCCCATATTTTGTCCCGGTTTGAGCCCCCACCCGGGATGAAAGTTTCTCGTGCACTGCGTTCCCGCGCTTTCCACCGGTTCCCACCTCTGTCTCAAATAAAAGGTTTAATACATTACATAGATTTATGTCTCAAATAAAAGGTTTAATTACATAGATTTATGTCTCAAATAAAAGGTTTAATACATTATTACACATCACCAACATCTAGTGTTGTGGTTTTCTTCTGCACCGTAGACATGGAGAATCTTCATCATTTAACAGGATGCTTGGGTCAGTTTTCACTTTGAAGGGCGGAATTTCATGAAACTTATTGTAATCTTCTGACATGTCTGTCTTATCATCCGCTCCCACGATGTTTCTTTTCCCTGAAAGAACTATGTGGCGCTTTGGCTCATCGTATTCTGTACTCTTTTGCTTATCTTTCCTTTTTCTCGGTTTGGTAGACATATCCTTCACATAGAAAACCTGAGCCACATCGTTGGCTAGGACGAATGGTTCATCCATGTACGCAAGATTGTTGAGATCCACTGTTGTCATGCCGTACTTTTCGTCTACATGTACCCCGCCTCCTGTCAGCTTGACCCATTTGCACCGAAACAAAGGGACCTTAAAAGTAGGTCCATAGTCAAGTTCCCATATCTCCTCTATGTACCCATAATATGTGTCAATCTGCCCATTGTCATTTGTTGCATCAAAGCGGACACAACTGTTTTGGTTGGTGCTCTTTTTATCTTGGGCGATCGTGTAAAATGTATTCCCATTTATCTCGTACCCTTGGAAAGTACATATAGTCAAAGATGGTAACCTGGCCAACGAGTACAACTCATCTCCAATAGTGGTGTTATTCATGAGATGTGTCTGCAACCAATTGCCAAAATACTTCTTGTGTTCCCCTTTAATCAAGGTTTCAGGCTTCCCCGGGTTTTCGGAGCGTAGAATATTCTTGTGTTTCTCGATATACGGAGCCACCACAGTGGAATTGTGTAGAACTATGTAGTGTGCTTGAGTGAAAGAATGCCCGTCCCTACATACCATTGATTTCCTTCCTATTGTGCCTTTTCCAGTCATCCCCCCCTCATACCGAGATTCAGGAACACCAATCGGCTTAAGGTCAGGAAGAAAGTCAACACAAAACTCAATGACCTCCTCTGTTCCATAGCCCTTGGAGATGCTTCCTTCTGGCCTAGCACGGTTATGAACATATTTCTTTAAGACTCCCATGAACCTCTCGAAGGGGAACATATTGTGTAGAAACATAGGACCGAGAATTCTAATCTCTTCGACTAGGTGAACTAGGAGGTGCGTCATAATATTGAAGAAGGATGGCGGGAACAACAACTCGAAGCTGACCAGACATGGGACCACATCAATCTGTAATCCTGATAGACTTTCTCGATCGATTACCTTCTGAGAAATTGCATTGAGAAATGCACATACCTTCACAATGGCTAGTCGAACATTTTCTGGTAGAATTCCCCTCAATGCAACTGGAAGCAATTGCGTCATAAGCACATGGCAGTCATGAGACTTTAGGTTTTGAAATTTTTTCTCTTTCATATTTACTATTCCCTTTATATTCGACGAGAAGCTAGACGGGACCTTGATACTAAAAAGGACTTCAAAAAAGATTTCCTTCTCTTCTTTGGTAAGAGCGTAGCTGGCAAGCCCTTGAAACTGCCCTGGATGCTTGCCGTCTCGTCCTTTATGATGTTGCTGGTCCTCCCGTGCTGCCAGGGTATCTTTTGACTTCCCATACAAGCCCAGGAAGCCTAGAATATTCATGCAAAGATTCTTCGTCAGGTGCATCACGTCGATTGCAGAGCGGACCTCATGCACTTTCCAATAGGGTAGCTCCAAAAATATAGATTTCTTCTTCCACATGGGTGCGTGTCCGGTAATGGGGTCTTTCAGAACAGGTTGTCCTCCAGGACCCTTTCCAAAGATTACATCCAAATCCTTGACCATACCAAATACATCCGCACCACTACGGGGGACAGGCTTCGTCTGGGTTTCTGCCTTGCCATTGAAATGCTTGCCTTTCTTCTTTAAGGGATGACTGGGTGGAAGAAAACGACGATTGTACGGGTACACATTCTTTCTACATTTATCCAGATATATACTTTCAGTCTCATCTAAACAGTCCGTGCATGCATTGTATCCTTTGTTCGTCTGTCCTGAAATGTTACTAAGAGCAGGCCAATCATTGATGGTTACGAACAGCAACGCTTTTAGGTCAAATTCCTGTTGTTTGTGCTCATCCCACACACGTACACCTGGTTTGGCCCACAACTGTAGAAGTTCATCAACTAATGGCCTTAGGTACACATCAATGTTGTTGCCGGGTTGCTTCGGGCCTTGGATGAGCACTATCATCATAATGAACTTCCGCTTCATGCACAACCAAGGAGGAAGGTTGTAGATACATAGAGTCATGGGCCAGGTGTTGTGACTGCAGTTCTGCTCCCCAAAAGGATTCATGCCATCGGTACTTAGACCAAACCATAAGTTCCTTGCGTCACCAGCAAAGTCCGGGAAGTCTCTCTCGATTTTTCTCCACTGCCGACCATCAGCAGGGTGCCTCAACATCCCGTCTTTCTTACGGTCTTCCATGTGCCATCGCAACAACTTGGCATGCTCTTTACTTCTGAACAAACGTTTCAACCGTGGTATTATAGGAGCATACCACATCACCTTGGCAGGAACCCTCTTCCTGGGTTGCTCGCCCTCAACATCACCAGGGTCATCTTTTCTGATCTTATACCGCAATGCAGTGCATACCGGGCATTTATCCATATTCTCGTACTTCTCACCGCGGTAGAGGATGCAGTCATTAGGGCATGCATGTATCTTCTGCACATCTAATCCTAGAGGGCAGACAAGTTTCTTTGCTTCATACGTACTAAAGGGCAATTGGTTATTTCTTGGAAGCAGCTTCTTCATTATTACCAGCAACTTTTCAAATCCCGAGTCAGTTATACCGGTCTCTGCCTTCCACTTCAACAATTCCAGTGTGCTACCCAGCTTCTTCTGGCCATCTTCACAAGTTGGATACAGCAATATGGTGTGGTCCTGTAACATCTGCTCGAACTGCATCCTCTCCTTTTCTGTGTCGCGGTCTCGCCTTGCATCACTAATGACCCGACCAAAATCATCAACGGGCTCATCTGGTTCCTGTTCTTCACCCCCTTCTTTTTCATTATCTTCAACTGTGGTATCATCGTATTCAGGGAACATAGGTCGGTAGTTGTCATCATCGTTCTCTTCTTCATCGTCGTCTTCCATCATAACCCCTCTTTCTCCGTGCTTGGTCCAAACATTATAGCCGGACATGAAATCGGACCGAAGCAGGTGGCTCTGAATGACTCTTGAGAAAGTGTGAGCCTGCTCATTCCGACATTCAACACATGGAAAACACATAAAACCATCCCGCCGCTTGTTCGCCTCGGCCACAAGGCGAAAAGAATGCACGCCTTCTCTATAAGCGTCAGAGCGTCGGTCACCGTACATCCATGGGTGGTTCATCTGCATCATACAACCATGCATATATATCAAACGCAATCACGATGCTCAAATTAGTACCGCACAGTCAAAACGATAAAATAGTTGCTATCCTTTTAGGACACTTCAAAACAAAGAGGAGAAACCTTAAGTATCGCTCTGACACCTCATATCATATTTTGTCTTGTGTGAACCCAAGTGGCATCGCTCTAATAGGCATTTCACCGAACACCTCTAGTGCATATGAAGAAAAAAAGTTAGCACAAAGTTTATACCCACCTCTCACATAGGAAAAAAAACAGGAGAGAGTGGAGGGCTGGGTGCATATATATAGGGCCAGGCCATTAGTCCCGGTTTGAGATACAAACAGGGACTAAAGGTTCTGCCAGGAGCACGCGCGCCGGCCCAGACCCATTTGTCCCGGTTTGTATCTCAAACCGGGACTAATGGTTCCTTACGGACTGGGACATAGTGCCTCGGCCTCCTCGGGCCGTCTGGTTTGGACCATTAGTCCCGGCCCCAGCCACGGCCGGGACTAATGGCCCGAACCAAAGGCCCATTTTCTACTAGTGTTGAATAAGTAGATATATTATTCTACTCAAGTGCTTTAATTAATCTCTACTTATCCCCACGTGTGTGAAGTTGACAGTGTGCACACCATGTGGCACTTAGGCTAAGGTTACATAAATACTTATCATGAGTATAATTTGAGTTGGATGTCTCTATGAGATTGTGGTGTTTGTTGGAACCATCTAGCGCTCAAGGTGATAGTGAAGGGTTATCTAGATGGGGAATGCGAACTTTAAGAAGTGTTGTTATATCCCTACATCGTCCAACCAGAGAGAAGTTTAGGGTAGCATAATGAAGAGAAGGTATTTATATGAGAGTGTCCACTAGTGAAAGTATGATCCCTAGGCCTTGTTTCTAAGCATCGAAACACCGTTTATAATCAGTCTTGTTACATGTTTGCTTGCTGCCACTCTTATTTCAGATTGCAATTACCACTTATAATCAGCCATATTACTTGTATTTCACTATATCTTCGCCGAACTAGTGCACCTATACACCTGACAAGTGTATTGGATGTGTTGGGAACACAAGAGACTTCTTGTATCTTGATTATAGGGTAGCTTGAGAGGGATACCTTTGACCACCTACTCCCTAAGTTCGATAAACCTTGGGTGATCCACTTAAGGGAAACTTGCTGCTGTTCTACAAACCTCTACACTTGGAGGCCCAACACTGTCTACAAGAATAGAAGCATGCATAGACATCAAGCTATTTTCTAGCATCGTTGCCGGGGAGGTAAGGTAAAAGGTACTCACATCCTCTGTCTACTAAGCTATCTTCTAGTACTGTTGCTGGTGTGTGAGTGCTCGAAGTTATTTCCTTTAGATTATGCAATTATATCTTTTTGTTTCTTGTTTTTATTTTCACTAGTTATGCTTAATGGAAAACAACGACAAAATTAGAGAGTTTTATAGTATTTATCTTGAGTTAGGACATGAAGTGTTTGAAGAGAAAATTAAAAAACCTATGGAACTTTATTTGCATGCTAATAGTAATGTTATTAGTATGAATTCTTTGAACACCATTATTGTTAATGCTATGGAAAAGTCTAAGCTTGGGGAATCTGGTTTTGATGAGTATGATATTTTTAGTCCCCCAAGCACGGAGGAGAAAATTTACTTCGATGATACTATACCTCCAATATATGATGATTACAATAATGAATATGATATTTTCAGTCCACCTACTATTGAGGAGAAAATTATTTATGATTACAATATGCCTCCTATATTTGATGATTATGGTGATGAGAATAATAATGATAGCTATTTTGTTGAATTTGCTCCCACTATGATTAATACGAATGACTATGCTTATAGGGAGAGTAATAATTATTTTATGCATGTGGATCATGATAAGAATGTCTTATGTGATAGTTATATTGTTAATTTTATTCATGATGCTACTAAAAGTTATTATGAGAGAGGGAAACATGGTTTTATGCATCTCAACAATATTAAGTTTCCCCTCTTTATGTTGAAAATCTTGAAGTTTCACTTGTTTTGTTTTCCTATGCTTGTTTCTTTGTGCTTTCATGACTTGTTTCTTTACAAGATTTTTTTCATAGGAAGTGGGTTAGAATTAAATTTGTTCCATATTTGCTTCTTGATGCTCTCTTTTAATTCAATTCATATTTCTTATGTGAGCATCATCGAAATTACCATGCCTATCTTAATGGCTATAAAGAAAGAGCTTTTGGGAGACAACTGATTATATTTTTACTTTTAGTTTATTTTTGTTTTGTTGAGTCTTGGAAGTTATTGCCTCTGTAATAACCTCTCCTTATCCTTTTTTTGTTTTTTGTGCCAAAAATAACCTCTAATGAGAGGGAAGTAAGATATGGGGAAGTTGTTGTCACGAAACAGATTTCTATGCATCACTGTAAAATATTGTGAAAAATCTCAGTACGTCGGATTGAGCTGTAATGTTATGTGCTTATGCCTCAGGTTATTACCCAATTGTTGTTAGTTTAGCACTTTTATATTTGAGCACCAGAAGATTTTCTAAAAAATCAGTCTTTACCTGCTGGTCTGTTTTGACAGATTTCTGCCATTATTTGCATTTTCCTCTTAATCGGTTTCTTTTTTAGTTCTCTTGATCACTTGAGATTTTAGAAGGAATTGCTACAGTAGCTTTCAAGACACTTTATTTTTCAGGTCTTCTATCAAGACACTTTATTTTTATTACCTTATGCACTATGTGTTGTTCTTGGAGCATCTTTGTTTTTAGTTTTCTTTTGCTTTCTTTGCTGCAATAAGTTGGTTGGATCCCAACACACTTCTTTGGAGAGAGACACGCCCCGTTACATTGCCTAGAACACTCTAGTTTTCACTCTTATTGTTCTGTGAGTGTTATCCTTTGCTAGCACTGTGTTTAGCTTTAGTTTGTTTATTCTTTAGGATTAGAACTCTTTAGTTATTCTTTGTAGATGGGTGAGACATGCTCTGTGGTCTTTATTGATTATTATCTTTGAGATTTGTTTCAAATAAGTTGATTTGTGTTGGAAAAGAGTAGGAAGCTTCATGTTTATAAGTGGTACAAAAGGAGCTTGTTTTGACTGTGGCCTACACTTTATCATTTCATGTTTGATGTTGCTTTGACCTTATGCTTAGTGATTATTGTTGTAGCATGACTTATTCCAAACAATTGAGATTTCTTAATGTGCCTTGAAAGGATCATGCGTTGTTTTAGCATACAAAAGTATAATAGTGTGGTATTCTCCTTTGATGCTTTATTTGGGTTAACTTGGCACATGCTTACACCATGTTAAGACTATGAACCATTCACCTTAGCCTCTATGATCATTTAGTTTTTGACTTGTAATATCACTTTATGCTTTAATTAATAATGTTTTGTCGCTTTGCATGATTATGGCCATTATTGCTTTCTTAGTTGGTCGCTCCCAGTCTTTTGCTAGCCTCCACATGTACCAAGTGTGAGTTCCACTAATGCATCCAACTCCCAAGAAACCAAGTTATTCCAAAGAGTCCACTATAAATTCCTATGTATGGTGTGTTACCCCATTCCAAGTATATTCATGTTTTTATCTATCTTCCAAATTAAACTTGTTATGTGAAAATTAGTGATTAAAGCTCTCACGAACTTGATGGCACACTTTATTTTCTTTCACTTAATAAACTTGAACCATTGTGTCAATCTATGTTGCTTATATGCTTGCACTTTATAAGTTGTGAATTGGCAGAACCATGTTACCATGGGGAACGCTTTCAACATTGCACTTATTATTCAGTTGATATCATGTTCTTTTGTTTGTGGATCCCGGCAATGTGAAATAAAAGGGGAGCTTGTAAGCTCATGGAGTTTGTATGTGTGTTAGAGAAACGCCTGGGTGGCTAGCCTAAGCCATGCCTAATCATTGTGGAAACTTGCAGCATAACCATAGTGAGCATTCTGTGAAGCATCCTCAATAAAAACCTATGCAAATAGCAAATAAAAAGATCACTGAGATGCTCATTGTCTATTGCCTTGTCATTTTGATATGGGAAAGCTCCCGTGTCATGGGGCAAGGGGTACCCTGTTGGCAGTTCTCCATGATACACATGTACTTACAATGACAAGAACTTACTTGTGACTAAAGTTGAGTAGCATGAGCTTCGGTACTCGTAAGCAAGGGGCATGAGATTTTCAACTTATAACTTGTCAAGCATATCCTCATATTTGTGTCACTTTAACCTTAATCACCTTAATATGCTTATGATAGGGGTAACGAGAGCTGAAAGCTAATAAGTATCATAATTTTTGGAAGCTCTTTATGAAACTTGAAATCCCTGCTTCCCTCTGTGAAGGGCCTTTTTTTACTTTAATTTTGAGTCTCCATCTTCTATCTTTATGCACCAATTGAGAGAGCATAGTGGTCATTCTTAGTTTAATGTGCATTGTCCCAAAACTTGTTGATTGATTCATAACTTTGATATTGCTTGTTCTTAAATTATTTGTATCTAGTCACCCTTATGAACTTTGAAGGTGTCCTATGCATTTATGTTTTGCTATACCACAAGGGACAAGGTGAATACCACTCTTATTATGTTTTCTATATGTGAAACAAACAAATGTCTTTCAATGCATTGTTATTCATGATCTTTTGTTTATTCCTTTTCATGTTACAACATAGTTGCTATGTCTTATTGTTAGAACTCTATCTCTCATGCTCATATTTAGAGTACTTTGATCCCAGCTATCAATGCTTTACAAATACCTTGATCAAAATTGTGATGGTGCATGTCACCTCAAAAATTATTCTTTTTATCACTTACCTACTCGAGGATGAGAAGGAGTTAAGCTTGCGGATGCTTGATACGTCGTAAACATATCTATATTTTTGATGCTCCATGCTTGTTTGGTATCAACTATCTTATGTTTTGTTTACACTTTGAGGCATTTTTATACATTTTCTGGAACTAACCTATTGACAAGATGCCGCAGTGCCAGTTGCCTGTTTTCTGCTATTTTTTGGTTTCAGAAAAGCTAGTAAAAAAATATTCTTGGAATTGGACAAAACAAAAGCCGAAGTTCCTATTTTTCTCGACATGACACAGAAGTCCAAAGCAGAGACGGAGGAGAGCCACGAGGTGGCCACACCATAGGGTGGCGCGCCCCTAGGCGCACCAGGCCCTGGTGTGGGCCCCTCGGGCAGCCACCGACCTCGCATCTTCGCCTATATAAACTCCCTAGACTAAAACCCTAGGGAGAGGATCAGAATTTGATGAAAAGTTCCGCACCGTTGCTGCCACCGAAGAGGAGATTTGGGGGACAGAAGTCTCTGTTCCGGCACCCTGCCGGGATGGGGAAGTGCCCTCGGAGCCATCTCCATCGACTCCACCGCCATCTCCATCGCCGTTGTTGACTCCTATGATTGGGAGGGAGTTGTTCTCTCTCGAGGCTAAGGGCTCTACCGGTAGCTATGTGTTCATCTCTCTCTCTATATATATATATATGCGTGATCTTATTGAGATCATGAGCTTTGTAATCTAGTTGAATAAGTAGATCTATTCTGCTACTCAAGTGCTTTAATTAATCTTTGCTTATCCCCACGTGTGTGAAGTTGACGGTGTGCATACCGTGTGGCACTTAGGCTAAGGTTACAGAAATACTTATCATGAGTATAATTTGAGTTGGATGTCTCTATGAGATTGTGGTGTTTGTTGGAACCATCTAGCGCTCAAGGTGATAGTGAGAGGTTGTCTAGATGGGGAATGCGAACTTTAAGGTGTGTTGTTATAGCCCTACATCGTCCAACCAGAGAGTAGTTCAGAGTAGCACAATGAAGAGAAGATATTTATATGAGTGTCCACTAGTGAAAGTATGATCCCTAGGCCTTGTTTATAAGCATTGAAACACCATTTACAAGCAGTCATGTTACATGTTTGCTTGTTGCCACTCTTATTTCAGATTGCAATTACCACTTATAATCATCCATATTACTTGTATTTCACTATCTCTTCGCCAAACTAGTGCACCTATACACCTGATAAATGTATTGGGTGTGTTGGGGACACAAGAGACTTCTTGTATCTTGATTGCAATTTGCATTGGCACATCATGATAAAACATGCAATTTGCAGAATGGAATTGGTGTTAGCTCAGGAAGCTGAACGTCGTAAACAAATAGAATCCAATGAAGGAATTTGTGGATAGTAAGAGAAATGGCTCGAAGAATGTAGGCAATGAACATCACCCTCTACTTAGATTATGGATTAGGGATTACCTCGTCTCAGGGAGGCATACATTGTCATCAGTGGGCAGCAGCCCGACCATCTACAGGGGACGGAGATTCTTGGCGCCGCAGGTCAACCTCTTCCAATCGCTGCATGTCTTCCTCTTCCCGCGATGTCGGCAACTTTTTTCGCGGCAGTGGTGCTAGAAGTGGATCTTGAAAACTTCTTCGGCTTCTCCATGGCCATTCATAGGAAGTTTCTTCTGAATACTTTAAGAGTATCCAGTGTCGCAATTTCACTGGCTAAGGTGGAGAACTCAAGGAAGAGACGATGGCAGCAAGAACGAGGGGAGAAGAAGATCCCATTGTTCCTTTTCTTATAATACCAACACGATTGATCTTGGATGTCGAATGGATTTCGTGGCCACGTGGTGCGCATTCATGGGGACACGTGAAAGCACGAGGACCAAACCGTTGCCTTATTAACTCCACCTCGCGCGGAAATTGAGGCAACTATTGTCAAACCCAGTTTTCACGTGTCATGCGATCAAATCTAGTAAACTTTTACAATGGTCCCACACCGTTACTTCCCATCAGCTGCTTAGGCTGACACTTGGCGCACCAGGTTGCATCAGGGCCTCTAATAGGAGTTGACAAACATCTACAGATGTGTCAACTAAGTCGATTACCTTTTAGAGAGGCTATCTTTCTTAATGCCATGGAAGTACGAGCCTATGCTCGGCAAAAAGTTACCCTCCATAGCCTCGGGGGCTACCAATAATCCCCAAGGATGGGGATTCACTATAGCACAATTTGATAAGTACTTGAGTTTTAGACCCACGAGGATTTGAAGGTAAACTCCGTATTCTCTAAAGCCCTATAACCCACTTATATGGCCATTTATGCAATGCAAAGAAGTAGAGTGTGTAGGGTACTTTTTACTTCTACTATAAAACTATAAAGTGCTGAAAGTAAAAACAGGAAATAAACTATTGCAAGTGAAGTAAAAGTAACACCAAGTAAAGTGAAAGCAAGTAAAGTAGAAGTAGGTAACTCAAGGGACCAAGTAAAATTCATTTGTTTTACAATTAGTGAAGCACATGGATGGTATTATTATTATTTCTTCTAGATAGGAGTCATAAATAGGTGCAGCCAAGTTACCATGCAAATACATGATACGCCCATTTTGCATCATTATTGTATATCACAGTTTACTGTTATTTATTGATATATTTTATATTAAGAGATGATACTTATATTATTTCATCTCTTTTTGCATGGTTGATGACTTTTGGAGGATGGACCGCTGAAGTCAGGATTCTGATGGAAAAGGCATTGTTTGGAGGCGAAATTCGCGACGATTAGAAAATTCTAGAAAATACATAGAAATCCTATTTTTCTAGAAGACGAAGGATGCCAGAAGGGGGAGCGGAGTTGGGCCATAGGGGGCCCACACCACTCCCTGGGGCGGGCCACCCCTGGCCGTGCCACTAGGTGGTGTGGCCACCCTGGCCCATCCCTAGTTCTCCTCTTTGGCGTATATTATCCCCACGAAATCCTAAGACTCGGGGAGTGACCACAGAAAGATTTCGCTGCCTCTATGGGGCGGAAAACGGCAGAGAGAGAAAGAGCTCTCCGGCAGGCAGAAATCTGCCGGGGAACACTACAAGGAATCTAGCTATATATGACCCTCCATTTTCGTCACAGAATCGTCATAGTAGTTCGTTTATGACGATTCTATGACGATTTTGAGATCGTCGAAAGTTGGGCATCGCAAATGAACTATAAAGTTGGGCATCGTCGAAATAACGTTTATGACGATGCAATATCGTCATGGGCCATCTAGCCTGGCCAAGTCAGATCCTACGTGGCAAAATTGTGACGAAATTAAATCGTCTTAAATCAAATTCAGCCCAGTCCATTTCTGGGTTCCACATGAGCTCGGCCCAACTATTCTAGATTGTTTTTCATGTCAAATCTGGTCAGCTTCATGGGCCAAGACCCACATTCTGGCATTTTTATTTTCTTTGCATTGGCCTTTTATATGGATAGATTCTTACTTTGGGCCTTCTTATATTGGGCTGGTCCCACCAGTAACTAGTTTCGGCCATTATACAGTCCATTTAATATATAGTTTCAGCCTTATTTAAATGTGGGTCCAAATTGTCAGAACTGTTAGACAGTGGCCCAGTAACAAGATTCGTCTTGACAGTGGGTCCCATTACACCAGATTAATAGCAAAATTGTACCAATTAGGAGAAAATACATGAAAATCTTCAAACAACATCACAGCAAAGATGAGTTTATTACAATATTCTGGTCAAAATAGATGGAGCACATGAAATTCCACTCAAATTAAAATTACAACTAGTTTATAAATCAAATCTTTGATGACCTAGTACCTACAAATCAACAACTAAAGCTCACAGCAAGTATAAAAACTAGCTACAATTTGATCCTCTCAAACTTATGCATGCTTCCAGATCTTCAGCCTACAACTCCTGTAAACAATAGGGTATCTGCAACCGTCCCAACAAAATAATTACAAATAGAATAAAAAAGGCAGATAAATGGAATGTAAGTAGTTCACTGTTTAATAGAAATAAGTGCATTTTTCATTGTTTAAGCATAACATCTTCACTGACAGGAGACTGCAACAATTAAATGTGATATTGCAAACACACAACATTGAGAGAAATAGAAACAGCTTACACCAAATATCAAGTATTTACAGGATAAATGGTAGTGCAATAATGAAGCATATTTTATACATCGACATATTTGAATTACTGCATTCTTTGAGGGTGCTTTACCTTTTCATGGGCCTTGAGAAATAACTAAGGTTGACCTATAAAAACAGCATGCACCGACATTAAAAAATACTTCGATAAATGAAAGGACATGGTTATACAGGAAAAGTAATTCAAAGTAGCATAGATAGCATTAAATAGCACATGCTAGAAGACTCAGAACATCTATATTTCTAACTTGCAGTAACCATCTAGGCTGATACACATAATCTTTTTAGCACATTTCTGGCCCTTATTGCCTTAAAATCCATACTAAAGTCATTCGGAACAACACATAAATATCAACACATAAAAGCATCTGTGTGTAGAGCCACTTTCGTTGAAACCTGTGTTTTCAATGATTCAACTACAACAAGTAGAGAGATATCACAGTATATTTCAAGTACCAGCAAGTAAATAATGTAAGTATGACAAGCCACGTGTCAGGCTGTAAGTGGGCACGCCCACAGCGCCCCACCAAGTGACTGCTTATACCCTTTTAAATTAAATCGAAAGAGCACATGATAAACTAGCTACTGATTGAGAAAGAGCAATACATGAATAGGCATCAGTACACACTATAAAGACTAAAGCCTGAAGATCGAATGAGTTTACAAAATAAACTAGAAAGTTTAGAATATTAGACTAGGATTGTTACAAATCCTTATACAGTAGAAACTAGACAGTAGTACACACTACACAGCCTCATTCAGGCTGCTCCTCACGGACATTGCCAGACGACGCTGCTCCTCAAGGAGCTCACTAGATGCTGGAATGCAGCTCTGCTGAAAAATTGAACTAGTGGACTACCTATAATTGTGTGGCTAAGACAACACAATCTATGTGGCTAACAGTACTAACCATGGATCAACGTGAAATAACAGTACTACTAAACAAAGCACAAAATTTATGTGGCTAAGACAATACAAGGCAAAACATGACAAAGTATAATCAAAGAGAACCAGATGTGGAACAGGGGACTTATCTACACCATGGAGATTGTGAAGAAGATGATTAGACCGTGAAGATTTGAAGACCTAGCCAGCAGATGGAGACCTAGTCAAAGAGAACCACAACAACCGGGCGCGACATTAACTCCCCGAGATTCGTTGTTGGGCTCGTCTGCAAACCCAATATAATCCCAATTGAATCAGCACTCGAGAAACTCGGTAGGGGGTCGCTGGATCGACAAGGAAAGAAGCTATAGAAGTACTTACTGGTCGGTGAAGACCGACCGATGCCGGGAGCGGCGGTCATCGGGATCTGAGGAGGAGGAGCAACCACCGGGATCAGAGGAGGAGGAATGCACCTCATAGGAAAGCACCCTCCGCAGGTTCTCTGCTGCTCAAGCTTTGGTCTCTTCGCCTCGATATGTGTTGGTCCGATGATAGAGACGAGCTCCCGGGCCGTTTCCTGGGCTGCGCGGCCGACATCCCCACGGGCGGCGGCGGGCGGAGACCGGGTCATGTGTGGGTGGTGCGACGACAGAGTGGGAGATCCGTAGCACCACAACGCCCTCGCCAGGACGGTGTCCTCCTACTAGCGTAGGTCGAGGAGAGGGAGGGGATCAAGCTCGAGCCGTAGTTTAGGTTCGCGCTGCTATTGCTCTAGTCGACCCATCGACCGCGTGTCTAGATCTAGCAAACCAGACATGGCAGGATACGGGGATGGAGAGAGGGAGGCGCCGGCGAGATTAGGGTTTTCTGGCTCACGAAGGAGGAGGAAGTGGTGGCGGGGTCGGGCACGCGTGGGGATTAGGGTCGGGTTTGGGCGAACGGGTCATGGGTGTGGGAGGATTTTACCAAAGTACCCCTTATCCTTTCTGTGGTGCAATACTATGAACTAGGGCGTTTATGTCCATTTTACGCCCAAGTGTGGGAGGCGGGAGAAACTGGTGCAGCGACTTTGGAGCGTTGGATGGAGGCCCTATCAATGGTTGATATCAGATTGGGTGGGTGATCCGTGGGTGGACCGATTTTCTCTTCTGATTGGTCGCCCAAAAATGATAGTTTAAAATGGGCATAAGAAATTCAAAAACGGTCCAAACAAGGTAAATCCTTCGTGTGGCGTCTTAATATGTGACATAGTTGCAAGGAAAAATACCAAACTTGGTATATTGCAAGTGTCTCAAAAAACCTTCTCAGAAATGACCTATCATGTTCGATGTTTCATGGCTTTCGGGCCAAAGGACCAGTGTTATGGCTAGAATCGCAGCATAGTTTGTGATAATGTACCCATATTGTGCACGCATGTGCATATTGGGACGGCGAACAATGTTGCAGGAGGAAGTTTTTCTTTTCGTCGCATGAAAAAGCCATTTTCTATTTTTCGAATATCAAAATCGGGGCATTTTGTGAAGCAACAACAAATGTTCAATTCAAAAATGCTACCACCCCATTTTTCAAAAATACTAGACCACCTTACATGGATAATGTCCTAACGGGGATTTTAAAACCTTTCTGTCCACCTCTAGTGAAAAAGACAAATGTGTGCCAAATCATGGCCAGCCCGCCTTCAGGCTCGACCTCCAACATGTTGTAGTAGGCGTCGACGATGCAGAGGTCGCCGGTCCTGCTAGGGTTTCTCCCACGGTAGCACACCTTGCTAGGGTTTGCTAGGGAGACCAGACAACGAAGTAATCAGTGGGGCACACACACGAAGGAAGGGGACTTTGGGGAGATAGGAGAGGAAGGGACTCACATGGTGATGGCATATTGGCTCTGAATCTGGACCTCGCGCAAAGTCATGGAGGCGGCCAGACTTTCGTGTGCCATCGGGCATGTCCGCCTTTCGCCGCATTGACCTAGCAAGGCTCGAGATCCGCAGCGGCCTACGGCGCTGCCCTTGGCCGGAGAACGAGGAGGAAGGAGGGCGGGTTGTCTCTCTTGCAAGGTGGGAGAGAGGCTATGAGAACAGGGAGGTGGGCATCGGAGCGACACGAAGTGGGGATGTGCTGCGAGGTGGGCATCGGAGCGGCATGAGGTGAGCATCGGAGCAGAAGGACGGCGGCACAAGGGATGTAACTCCAAAGAAGATGGGGATCTGAAGCGAGCTGGTGGCGGCGGTGGAGGGGAGGAGAGGCCAGGGGTTTTTGTGATTTGTGGATGTGGAGGGAGGTAGGTGGTTGCGTGGGGCTGGGGAGTGGGGACTTGGTGCTGCAGCGGACGGTGGCATGTGTGTTTCTTCACTGAGAGACTAAGTCGTTGGATCGGCAGTGAGAGGTTCAAATCAAACAAGAATGGACGATCTGTGGGAGGTGATTTGCTGTGATTTGATTGGTTGTAGACTATTTTCCATTTTCTAAGTGCCAAAAAGAGGGCTTTGGACAGTTATGGCCAGAATCGTGGCATAGTTTGTGATAATGTGCCCATATTGTGCACCCATATGCATCGTGGGATGGCGAACAATGTTGTAGGAGGAAGTTATCCATTTCGTCGCACGAAAAACCATTTTCCATTTTCCGAGCACAAAAACCGGGTCGTTTTATGAAGCAACCACAAAATGAAAGTTTGAAAATGCTACCATCCCATTTTTCAAAAATCATAGGACACCTTACATGGAAAAATGTCCCAACTGGGATATCTCAAACATTTCCGTCTACCCCTGGCGAAAAAGACAAATTCCTGCCGAATCGGTAGGAAGTGGGTCCGATTTGAACTACAGGTACATGATCTGATGCCCATTATTTTTCGAAAAAATCATTTTTAGACTCATAATATCATATTTCTTCAGAGATCCAATGCAAGTTTAGCGAGGCTCATCCCCGAGCTAAGAACCTTAATGCCTGCCGTTTTGACCCTAGTTTGAAACGGGAATAAAAAATTAAAAAGCGGTCCGATCAAAGAAAATCCTTCGCGTGGTGTCTTATTATGTGACATAGTTGCAAGGAAAAATACCAAGCTTGGAATATTGCAAGTGTCTCAAAAAACCTTCTCAGAAATGACCTATCATGTTCGAGATTTCATGGCTTTCGGGCCAAACGACCAATGTTATGGCCAAAATCATAGTATAGTTTGTGATAATATGCCCATATTGTGCAGGCATGTGCATCTTGGGATGGCGAACAATGTTGTAGTAAGAAGTTTTCCTTTTTGTCATACGGAAAAGCCATTTTCTATTTTTCGAGTGCCAAAATCAGGATGTTTTGTGAAGCAACACCAAATGTTCAATTCAAAAATGATATCACCCCATTTTTCAAAAATACTATACTACCTTACATGCACAATTTCCCTACCGGGGGTTTTAAAACCTTTTCGTCCACCCCTGGTGAAAAAGACAAATGTGTGCTGAATCGGTAGGAAGTGGGTCCGGTTTGAACTACCGGTACATGATCTAATGCTCGTGATTTTTTGCAAAAATCATTTTTAGACTCACAATATGATATTTTATCAGGGAACCATTAAGGGTGTAGCAAGACCCAATCCCCAATTTTTTAATTCAAACCCCTAATTTTAAATTCATATTTCAAATTGTCATATTGTTCCTATTATGGAATAATGTGGAAATAGTAAATCAACTAGTTTTAAATAATCAAACATTGATAATCAACATCCTAAGATGATCTACTGAATTTTTTAAAAATTTAGAAACAAGCATTAATTCTTTTGGACATCTTATGAAAAAGATAGAAAAGAATTATGAAAAAAGAAAGAAAAAAAATCTATCCAACCGGACCAGTCGAGCTGGACCGGACTTAAACTGCCGCACGAAGGCCCAGCCCAGCCCATACCTAAACTCCTATGCGCAGGCCTACTCCCTTCCCAGGCAGCCGAAAAAAGGAAAAAATCGTGCGGAATCTATGTTTAGTTTGGCACATGGGTTCTAATCACAGAAGGTGGAGTGGCCTAGTGGTTGTGAGTGTTGTCTCACTGCGAAAGGACGCAGGTTCGATCCCTCACCTCTCTATTTTTGCTTGCTTCTTTCCTAATAAGCACGCGTGTGTGTCTTGCTTCGTTATTTCCTAATATGCACACATGTGTGTCTGGTTGACACGTGGATGTGACATGTTGGCAAAATCTGACATGTAGACAGGACACGTAGGCAAACTGACACATCCAACATGTTCTATATGCCAGTTTGCCAACTGGATATGACACATAGACAAAAATTGACACATAGACATTTTATGTAGGCAAAATTTTGACACATAGACATGCCACATTGACTAAATTGCTGACGTGGAGGCTTACTTATTGCAACTTATCCTATTTTAGACCTTACGACCAATTTAAATCATCGTAATTGGCTACAAATAATGTCGTAGTCCACATCAGGCATATTATGACGATTTTGCCTAGTCAAATTATGACTTTTTTTAGCCAATTCGTCTTAATTTTTCAGTGTTCCGACATATTCTAACATCTTGCGACTATCTGGTGCAAAATCGTCATAGATCTATGACGATTTGGTCCACGGTCACTATCAGAAGGTCATAGATTAACACATTTCTTGTAGTGGAAATTCCTTCCGGGAGAGGGGAGATCATCGCCATCAACACCACCATCAAGCTGGACTTCATCGGGATCATCTCCATCATCATCTCCACCAGCACCACCATCAAGCTGGACTTCATCGGGATCATCTCCATCATCATCTCCACCAGCACCATCATCACCACTTCATACCGCTGTAACAATTGGGTTGAATCTTGCACAGTTCTTAGGGGAAACTTTCCCGGTGTTGATTACTTGTTGTAGTTGATGCTATTGAGTCGAACCATTGAATTATTTTTATGTTCAGATTGTTACTTATCGTTATTTCATCTCTGATCTTGATCCATATGATGTCTTGTGAGTAGTTCGTTTAGTTCTTGAGGACATGGAAGAAGTCATGTTGTTAGTAGTGGAATTGTGTTGAGAAAGATTCAATAGTTTGTTATTTAAGTTGTGTTATTCTTCTAGCGGTGTCATGTGAATGTTGACTACATGACACTTCACCTTTATGGGCTTAGGGGAATGCATTGTGTATTTGGCTACTAATCGTAGGGGTTGCCGGAGTGATAGAAACCTAAACCCCCGTTAGGAAACCTTTGCACAAGGGAGTGTAGGATCTCAGAGTTTAAAGCTGTGGTTAGGTTTTTATCTTAATTACTTCCTTGTACTTGCGGATGCTTGCAAGGGGTTTAATCACAAGTACTACCTCCGTCTCAAGGCTTAAGGCATATAGTTTTTTGAAAAAGTCAAACTATGTAAAGTTTGACCAAGATTTTAGAAAAAATATTAATATTTACAATATGATATATATACTATTTGATACATCATGAGACATATGTTCACATGATATCTATATAATATCATAGTTCTTTATAGTTTTTTCAAAAAGTTTGGTCAAATTTTCCGGAGCTTGACTTTTCAAAAAAATTATAGGCCTTAAGCCTTTAGACGGAGGGAGTATGTATTAGTCCTAGGAAGGTCAGTACATTAGCATAGGTTCACCCACACAACACTTATCGAACTAAAGAAGATTAATCAACGATATGAAGCGAAAGCACTTGACGATATTCCCATGTGTCCACGAGAATGTTTGGTCATCTTAAGTAATACAACTGGCTTGTCCTTTGCTAAAGAAAGGATTGGGCCACTTGCTGCATCTATTATTATTGTATTTTATTTACTCGTACTTTATTTATCTCTATTATCAAAAACCCCTAAAATATATTTGCTAAGTATTTACAGAGAATTCCTACTCCAAGCCACTTGTCAACACCTTCTGCTCCTTGTTGGGTTCGACACTCTTACTTATCAAAAATACTGCGATACACCCCCTATACTTGTGGGTCATCAATACACCACTAGTGACTGATCCCAAGTGGAAGGGCATTTCCCGTCTTAATGATGTTTTGTTGTTTGTTGTCAACACAAGTGAATTTTTACCGCGTGCTCAGTGTCGTGCAGGTCTTAAATTTAAATAATAAGTCACAAGACAGTGTTGAATTTGGCAATGAAGAACACTTTGAAAAAAATCAAGAAGAGGTTGCCTGAAATGGAAATGAAGATCGAAGGTGCCCTGAGTCTGGAGACTCTGGCCTGGACTCTGGCCCAGAATTGCTCTCTATGTTCCCCCCAGATACTGGACCAAAGTCTTGCTCCACCTCGGAGACTCTGGTGTTGGTGCCTGGAGACTCCGGTGTGGTCTTAGGCTTGGACTCTGGCCCTCCGTAGTTTGCTCCATGTATGCCCCTACGGAGTCCTGCTAGGAGTCGTGTGTTATGGTACAGAGACTCTATCCCTAGAGACTGGAGTCTCCGGGTTTAGTTGTCCACAACGACTCTTTTTCTGGAGGAGCTATATAAGGACACCTTTGATACGTTGTTAACGTATCTATAATTTTTGATGTTCCATGCTTGTTTTATATCTACTTTCTTATGTTTTGTTCACACTTTGGAGTATTTTTATACACTTTCTTGGACTAACCTATTAACAAGATGTCATAGTGCCAGTTGCCTGTTTTCTGTTGTTTTTGGTTCCAAGAAAGTCAGAAAATGAATATTCTCGGAATTAGACCAGACAAAAGCCGAAGTCGATATTTTACCGAAAGACTCACGGAGCCAGAAGACGAGACGGAGAGGGGCCACAGGGCGGCCACACCATGTGGTGGCGCGGGCTAGCCCTGGTCGCGCCACCAGGTGGTGTGGGCCCCCTAGCCACCCACCGAACTTGCCTCTTTGCCTATAAGATGCCTCCCGATGCGAAAAACCCCAGATCATCAAGCCTCTAACCACGAAAAGTTCTGCAGCGCCGCCGCCACTGAAGGGGAGATTTGGGGGATAGAAAGTCTCTGTTCCGGCACCCTGCCGGGATGGGGAAGTGCCCCCGGAGCCATCTCCATCAATCTCCACCGCCATCTCCATCACCATTGCTGATTCCCATGATGTGGAGGGAGTAGTTCTCTCTCGAGGCTAAGGGTTCTACCGGTAGCTATGTGTTCATGTCTCTCTCTATGCATGATCATATTGTGATCATGAGCTTTGTAATCAAGTAGATCTACCTTGCTACTCAAGTGCTTTATTAGATCTCTGCTCTCCCCATGTGTGTGAAAGTGACAGCGTGCACACCATGGTGGCACTTAGACTAGAGATTACAAATACTTGTTATGAGTTATATTTGGGGTTGGATGTCTTTATGAAATTGTGGTGTTTGTTTGAACCATCTAGTGCTTAAGGTGACAGTGTGGGTTTATCTAGATGGGAAAGGCTTACTTTGAGGTGTGCTGTTATAGCCCTACCATGGATTAGAGTGTCCAACCGGAGAGTAGTTCAGAGTAGTATCATAAAGAGAAGATATTTATATGAGAGTGTTCACTAGTGAAAGTATGATCCCTAGGCCTTGTTTCTAAGCATTGAAACATCGTTTGCAATTACATCTGTTACATGTTTGCTTGCTGCTATCTTTATTTCAGTTTTCCTTTAGTCTTTTCCCACGTCAACCACACGCCACCAAGCTATTTTCTAGCACCGTTACCACTTATAATTATCCATACCACTTGTATTTCACTATCTCTTCGCCGAACTAGTGCACATATACACCTGACAAGTGTATTGGGTGTGTTGGGGACACATGAGACTTCTTGTATCTTGATTGCATAATTGCTTGAGAGGGAATACCTTTGACCACTTCCTTCCTGAGTTCGATAAACCTTGGGTGATCCACTTAAGGAAAAACTTGCTGCTGTTCTACAAACCTCTGCACTTGGAGGCCCAACAACTGTCTACAAGAATAGACGTGCGTAGACATCAAGCTATTTTCTGGCGCCGTTGCCGGGGAGGTAAGGTAAAAGGTACTCACATCCTCTGGTGTGAGTGCTCGAAGTTATTTCCTTTAGATTCTGCAATTTTGTCTTTTTGTTTCTTGTTTTCACTAGTTAGGCTTAATGGAAAACAACAACAAAAATAGAGAGCTTTTTAGTATTTTTCCTAATGTAGAACATGAATTGTCTAAAAAGAAAATTAAAAAAACCATGGAACTTTCTTTGCATGCTAATAGAAATGTCATTACTATGAATCTTTTGAACACCTTTGTCTAAGCTTGGGGAAGTTAGTCTTTATGAAAATGATCTTTTTAGTTCCCCAGCTTTAAAGAAGAAAATTTTCTTTGATGATACTTTATCTCCCATATGTGATAATTCTAACGATACTTGTGATATTTTAAATCCACATACTGAAAGCATATCTTTTAAAATACCTATAAAAATTGTTGAACGTGTTATGAACAACTGTTATTTGGGAGATGGAACTGTCCATCATGGTGATCATTTACTCATTATACACGAATTGTGCGAGTTGTTCAAGTGTGCAGGTATTTCAATAAACCAAGTTAAGAGGAAGCTATTCCCTATTTCACTTAAGGGCAAAGCAAGAGAGTGGTATGAGATACTAGATGATCCTCATCATTTGGAGTGGAAGGAACTTGAATCTCTCTTTTACTCTAAATTTTATCCTCCTCATGAAATTCATAAAGATAGGAATTGCATTTATAATTTCCATCCACATGATGGAGAAAGTATTGCCCAAGCATGGGGGAGATTTATGTCACTAATGCTCAAATGTCCCATTCATGATTTCCCTAGTAATATTGTTATTAATAATTTCTATGCAAGGCTTTCAGGACATTACAAGGACTATCTAGATACTTGTTTAGAGGGATCCTTCACAAGTAAGGATGTCAAAGCTAAGTGATATCTTCTTGAAACAATTCAAAGCAATACCGAAGATTGGGATAACAACAAAGGTAAAGAACCGGGTATAAACTATGAGTATGGTTGCATTAAGTCTTTCATTGAAACTATTGATTTTCAAGAGCTTAGTGCTAAATATGGTCTTGATCCTCAAATTCTTATTGATTGTTTTAGATCCTTTGCTTCTCATATTAATGCTCCTAAAGAAAAATGGGACATGTATCATGAGCCTTTTAAAGACACTTGCATGGAAAAGGAAATTGTTATTAATGATAGGAACAAACATGCTCAAACCTCTGAAAGTACTATTTCTTATAAGAATGTTAATTTTTGTGGAATACATAGACCTTGTGAGAATAATCAAATTGAAGAAGAATATCGTATCACCCACAGGAATGAAAAACTAGAACATGGTATAGGGCTCTAAATGATCTTGGTAAAAAAGTGTGTGCCCTCTATCCTTTTATTTGTGAACTTTGCTTTGAAGTGGGTCATTTCAATTTTCAATGCTCAGGCCATAATAATAGCCCTTCTAATCCAATGAGTACTACAAGTTTGTATTGTGATGACATGATCACTCCTAATCAGCATGATGAATTTACATTATTTTTGGGGTGTGAAGAGTTATCAAGAAAAACTTCTTTGGTAGATATGAGTGCTTTTGGTATGAATAGTGTCATGCATGGTTGTCATCTTTATTGTGTTGATACTGTCACCCAAATACTTACATACAAAATATTATAAATGATGAGATTTTACCAAAATATGACAGGACTAATATGTGTTTTGGCCTTATTAATGAAAAGGAGGAATCCTCCAAAGTTTCTTCTATTGTCTCTAACAATGAACCAGGGTATATCGAGAAGCTTCCTTTCAAGCCTCTCCCTCCTAAAGAGAAGAAGAAAAACAAGAAAACGAGGAGTAAAAGGAGAGAGGAAACGGTATTTTTCCCTAAGCATGTTGCTCCTATTATAGTTTTTGATGAGTCTGAACTCGATGATGTTCCTATGCCTATTACCTATAGTAGTGATCATGATTGGTAAAAGCACACTACCTTTGATATTGAAAATCTCTTCGGTACCAATTCTGAAAATGATGATATTAATAATTGCTATACTATTAGTGTTATCCATGATCCTTCCAATGATGATACAAATGAACACACTTTGGAGGATAACTATTCTATTGCTTATGATGATACTATACCTCCAATATATGATGATTGCAATGATGATTATGATATTTTCAGTCCACTTACTATTGAGGAGGAAATTAATTATGATTACAATATGCCTCCTATATTTGATGATTATGGTCATGAAAATAATAATGATAGCTATTTTGTTGAATTTGCTCCCACTATAATCAATAAGAATGACTATGTTTATGTGGGGAGTATTAATTCTTTTATGCATGTGGCTCATGATAAGAATGTTTCTTGTGACAGTTATATTGTTAATTTTGTTCATGTTGCTACTGAAAGTTATTATGAGAGAGGGAAACATGGGCTTATGTATCTCAACATTATTAAGTTTCCCCTCTTTATGTTGAAAGTCTTGAAGTTGCACTTGTTTTGCTTTCGTATGATTGTTTCTTTGTGCTTTCATGACTTGTTTCTTTACAAGATTCCTATGAATAGGAAGTGGGTTAGACTTAAATGTGCTTTGAATTTGCTTCTTGATGCTCTCTTTTACTTCAATTCATATTTCTTATGTGAGCATCTTCTCAAACTATCATGCCTAACTTAAAGGCGTTAAAGAAAAGTACTTATTGGGACATAACCCAAAAGTTTTATATGAGTCTTGGAAGTTATTACCTCTGTAATAACCGCTTCTTATCCTTTTTATTTTCTTTTTGTGCCAAGAGTAACCTCTAATGAGAGGGAAGTAATGCTTGAAAAGTTGTTGTCCCGAAACAGATTTCTGTGCTTCACCGTAAATATTTGTGTAAAATCTCTGTACGTCGTTTGGAGGCATGAATTTTTGTGCTTCTGACCCAGGTTGTTATCTAACTTTCGTTAGTTCAATTTTTTTTTGATTTGAGCAAAATAATGTCTTCGAAAAAATTCGTCTTCACCTACTGGTCTGTTTTGACAGATTTCTGCCATTATTTGTATTTGCTTCATGTTGATTCCTTTTTGGGTTATTTTTTGGGAATTGAGCTTTTCAAGGGAAGTGCTAGAGTAGCTTGTGTTTAATTGGAAGTTTTATTGGTATTGAAACTGAACGCAAAGACTTATTATCTTGAGTGCACTAATGTTGCTAATAAAGATTGTGTGAAGTTTTCTATGAAGGAAAAAATTTCAGGTGTATGGAGAGAATGATGTAATGAGATGAAGAATGGACTAAAGCTCAAGCTTGGGGATGCCACGTGCGTCACCCCAAGAAATATCCAAGAAGTACAAGCGTCAAAGCTTGGGGATGCCTTGGGCATCCCCTTCTTCATCAATAAAAATCTCAGGTTTCTTCCAGACACTTAATTTTTATTGTTTCATGCACAGTTGTGTTGTTCTTGGAGCGTATTTGTTTTTGTTTTTTCATTTGCTTGGTTTGCTGAATAAATTGGTTGGACCCCCTCTTTCATACAGGTGGTTTTCAAATAGTTTGGTTTGGATTGGAAAAGAGTAGGAAAGTTAATCCTTAAGTGGTAAAGAGAGCTTGTTTTTGACTGTGGCCTATGCTTTGCCATGCCATGCTTGATATTGTTTTGGCTTTATGCTTAGTATTCTTTGCTATATCATGACTTGTTATAAACAATTGGATTGCTTAATGTGCCTTGGATGAATCATGCGTTGTTTTTGCATATTAAAGCATAGTATAGTGGTATTCTCCTTTGATGCTTTATTTGGGTTTACTTGGCGCATGATAACACCATGTTATGACTATCCCAAGTCACCATAGCCTTTATGATCCTTTAGTTTTCGACTTGTAATATCACTTTATGCTTTGATTAATGATGTTTTGTCGCTCTGCATGATTATGGCCATTATTGCTCTCTTAGTTGGTCGCTCCCAGTCTTTTGCTAGCCTCCATAACCAAGTATGAGTTACACTCATGCATCCAACTTCTAAAACCAAGTTATTCCAAAGAGTCCACCATACCTACCTATTAGCATATGCTATTCCAAGTATATTCATGTTTTATCTACCTTCCGAATTAAACTTGTTATGAGAAAACTAGTGATTAAAGCTCTCACGAACTTGATGGCACACTTTACTTTTCTTGCCCTTAATAAACTTGAACCATTGTGTCATCTATGTTGTATATGCTTGCACTTATTTGTTGGGGATTAGCAGAACCATGCTGTCATGGGGAACACTTTCAACATTGCACTTGTACTTTATACATAGTTGATATCATGCTCTTTTGTCTATGGATGTCGTCGGTGTGAAATGAAAGGGGAGCTTGTAAGTCCATGGGGTTATGCATATGTGTTAGAGAAACGCCTGGGCCGCCAGTCTAATCCATGCTGTCATGGTGGAAACCTGCAGCATAACCATAATGAGCTGTCTATGAAGCATTCTTGTTATAAAAAAGAGTCAGATATTGAGAAAAAAGAGAAAAAGAAAAAAAGAGATATGAGAAAAGTGGAAAGAGAGAAAAAGCACCATTTTCCCATGGTAAATAAGAAGATTGTTGAGATGCTCGTTGTCTGCTTGCCTTGTCATTTTGATATGGGGATTCTTCCGTATCATCGGGCAAGGGGTACCCCATTGGTGGTTCTCTATGATACACATGTACTTACTATGACAAGAACTTACCCGGTAACTAAACTTGAGTAGCATGAGGAGCGGCCCTCGTATTCAAGGGACATGAGATTTCCAACTTATACTTTGTCAAGCATATACTCCATAGTTTGTTCACTTTAACCTTAATCACTTCAAGATGCTTATGATAGGGGCAATGAGAGCTGAAAGCTATTCAGTACCATAATTTTTGGAAGCTCTTTATGAAACTTGAATCCCTACTTCCTTCTATGAAGGCCTTTCTTCCACTTATATATTGAGTCTCCACCTTCTATCTTTATGCACCTACTTTGAGAGCATAGTGGCCATTCTTAGTTCTATGTGCATTGTCCCAAGACTTGTTGATTTATGCATACTTTGATATTGCTTATTCTTAAACTATTTGTATCTAGTCACTCTTATGAACTTTGAAGGTGTCCTATGCATTTATGTTTTGCTACTCCATGAGGGACAAGCTGAATGCCACTATGCTATGTTTTCTTTATGTAAAATAAAAAAACGTCTTGCAAAGCATTGTTATTCCTGAATCTTTTGTTTTCTGCCTTTTCATGTTGCAACATAGTTGTTGTGTCTTATTGTTAGAACTTTATCTTTCATGCTATGTTGAAGTACTATGATCCCAGCTATCAATGTTTTACAAATACTTTGATCAAATTTATGATGGTGCATGTCACCTCAAAAATTATTCTTCCTTTTTATCACTTACCTACTCGAGGACGAGCAGGAGTTAAGCTTGGGGATGTTGATATGTTGCTAACGTATCTATAATTTTTGATGTTCCATGCTTGTTTTATATCTACTTTCTTATGTTTTGTTCACACTTTGGAGTATTTTTATACACTTTCTTGGACTAACCTATTAACAATATGCCACAGTGCCAGTTGCCTGTTTTCTGCTGTTGTTGGTTCCAGGAAAGTCAGAAAATGAATATTCTCGGAATTGGACCGGATAAAAGCCAAAGTCGATATTTTACTGAAAGACTCACGGAGCCAGAAGACGAAACGGAGAGGGGCCACAGGGCGGCCACACCATGTGGTGGCGCGGGCTAGCCCTGGCCGCGCCACCAGGTGGTGTGGGCCCCCTGGCCGCCCACCGACCTTGCCTCTTCGCCTATAAGATGCCTCCCGATGCGAAAACCCTAGATCATCAAGCGTCCAGCCACGAAAAGTTCCGCAGCGCCGCCGCCGCCACCAAAGGGGAGATTCGGGAGACAGAAAGTCTCGGTTCCGGCACCCTGCCGGGATGGGGAAGTGCCCCCGGAGCCATCTCCATCGATATCCACCGCCATCTCCATCACCATTGCTGATTCCCATGACGAGGAGGGAGTAGTTATCTCTCGAGGCTAATGGTTCTACCGGTAGCTATGTGTTCATGTCTCTCTCTATGCATGATCATATTGTGATCATGAGCTTTGTAATCAAGTAGATCTACCTTGCTACTCAAGTGCTTTCTTAGATCTCTGCTCTCTCCATGTGTGTGAAAGTGACAGCGTGCACACCATGGTGGCACTTAGGCTAGAGATTACAAATACTTGTTTTGAGTTATATTTGGAGTTGGATGTCTTTATGAAATTGTGGTGTTTGTTTGAACCATCTAGTGCTCAAGGTGACAGTGTGGGGTTATCTAGATGGGAAAGGCTTACTTTGAGATGTGATGTTATAGCCCTACCATGGATTAGAGTGTCCAACCGGAGAGTAGTTCAAAGTAGTATCATAAAGAGAAAATATTTATACGAGAGTGTTCACTAATGAAAGTATGATCCCTAGGCCTTGTCTCTAACCATGGAAACATCGTTTGCAATTACATCTGTTACATGTTTGCTTGCTGCTATCTTTATTTCAGTTTTCCTTTAGTCTTTTCCCACGTCAAATACACGCCACCAAGCTATTTTCTAGCACCGTTACCACTTATAATTATCCATACCACTTGTATTTCACTATCTCTTCGCCGAACTAGTGCACCTATACACCTGACAAGTGTATTGGGTGTGTTGGGGACACAAGAGACTTCTTGTATCTTGATTGCAGGATTGCTTGAGAGGGAATACCTTTGACCACTTCCTCCCTGAATTCGATAAACCTTGGGTGACCCACTTAAGGGAAAACTTGCTGTTGTTCTACAACCTCTGTACTTGGAGGCCCAACAACTGTCTACAAGAATAGAAGTGCGTAGAAATCACCCTTCTTCTCCAATCTAGGGTTGTGGCTTCCACTCTCTCTCCTCCATTGTTGCTGAGCTCAAACCTCCAAGATCTCCCTCCCTAGCCACTAGAACTTGATGCCCCTTGGGGAATCAAGGGAGGAGACCTAGACCTAGCTTTCCACCTAGGGGATTCGTATTTCCCCACCATTCTGTGTAAGAAGTTGTTTCTCTAGGGTTTGAGGAAACTCTAACTTGAAGAAGTGACTCTCCTTAGCTCATCCTCGTGTGTAAGAGCTTCGGGGTTGTCTTGGGAGCCTCTAATTTAGTTGTGGAGAAGTGCCCCAAGGTTTTGTACAAGTTTTCGGTCGTGACCTTCAAGGCCACCACATAGTGGAACGTGTGCTTGCCGTGAGGCATATGCGTGGGAGAATAGGGTGAGGCCTTCTGTGGTGCTGGTGGTCTTAGTACTACCCACCCCTAGGGGAGACGTGCTTCCCCTCAAAAGGAAGGAACTTCTAGGGGGACGTGCTTCCCCTCAAAAGGAAGGAACTTCGAGAAAACATCTCCATGTGTACTCTTGGTGACTTCTATCCTTTACTCCTTATTGTTGTTGTTGCATGCTTGCTTGTCATATAGGTTCCCTCACCTAGTTTCGTTTCTAGAGAACTTACTTTGTGTCAAGCCTTAATTTGAAAAGAAGCAAATAATTGAGTAGCGCATATTCACCGTCCTCTAGTCGCTTATACTGATCTTTGAATTGGTACCAGAGCCTTTGCTCTTACTTTGTATTAACCTCCTAAGAGAGTATGGGCGACAAGAGTAATAAAGGCGAGAATTCTTCCGATGAGATTCCCATCTCTAGGAAATAATTTATTGAATCCACTTATATGGTTCGACAAGAAATGAGAGCCATATTCGAGCAATACCTAGGGAAAAAGGATGGCGTCATTTTCGAATACAATGATAAACCATCACTGGGTACTAAACCATTATAAGATTTCCCTAAGGAATCTTCCAACGGTAAGGATGGCAGGAAGGAAAAAGGGAATCCTATGGGAAATATGCCGCCACTACCTACCTATCAAAATGCTCGCCTACCAATACCTCATATAAACCATCGTGGTCCACCACCTAAGCTTGATGAATCCAAGTTTGCCAATTAGCAATATCTAATGCGCTCTCACTTCAAAAGTTATAGTGTTCATCTTTGGAAGGTTGTGGAGTATGCCTTCTATCCCTTCAACCCCCCCCCCCCCCCCCACAACATGATGCCCACCGAGGAGATAAACAATCAACTCAATGCCACCACAATGACCATTCTCCAAGATGCTTTGACACATGAGAAAATGACCCACATCCATGCTCATGAAACCGCCAAGGAAGCTTGGAATGATCTCCAAAGAGTCTATCTTGGCAACGAAAGCATTCAAAGCTCCAAGTTTGAAGAAATACACTATGAAGTCGATGCCTTCGTTGGAAAGGAATATGAGACTCTAGAAGACCTCTATCGGAGGGTCATGACACTTTCAATTAGGATGATTGACCATGGGAGTAGGGATGTGGATGATAAGTGGATCAAACGTATGTTCATGCAAGCCATCTTGCCTTTTTGAAGAGAAATGGCCAACAATATTCGCTCAAGGGCAGATTTCTATGCTATGTCCTCTAATGAAGTGTTGAGTGAGTTTGTGGCTCTTGGAATCATGAACAAGACCGCCGATGATGCTCTCACTCATGCTCGAAGAATGGATTCTCCAAATCTTTCTATTAAGGCCAAGGCCCATGTTTATGAAGAAGAAGGAGATTCTTTGGGAATGATAGAAGGCAATGACAAAGACATCAAGTGTGCCTTACATGAGCAATTGGCTTTAGTCTAAATAAGGTTTTGGAAGAATCAAGGAAAGGATAATCCCTCAAAGATTACCACAAGTAGCTCGAGACCCAAGCTAAGATCGTGCTAAAATTATGGACAAAACAACCACTTTATTGCCGAATGCCCGTATGAGAAGAGAGAAGACCCTAAGGGACGGCTTGTATTGAAGTGTAAGTACAAGCCCACTCCTAACAAGAACTTCATTAAGAAAGTACAAAAGAAGAACTTAGGCAACAAGAACTACCCCAACAAGAAGGAGGCACAAACGTATATTTTGTTGGCTCATGAAGAATACAAAGAGAACAATGATAATGAGAGTGATGATGAAGATGATGGAGAGATTGTGGGTGTGGTCGTCATTGCCACAATTTCCACCGCTTCCGCTACTAATACAACAACCTCATCACCTACATCCCTCTTCGACTCTCCCAATGAGAAAAAGATCATCACCAACCCTACATGTCTCATGGCTAAAGCCTCCTTGGTAACTCCTTTATCCCCAATAACTCCTTTTATTGATGTATCCTCTTTTGATGATGATATGAGTCTCAATATTAAGAATGAAGTGGTGGAATCCACTAGTTGTTTGACTAACTTGGAAGGTGAAGACAATATTTGTGTGGAGGATCTTATGAGACAACTAGATGAAGCATGATATATCATTGATGAGTGACATGATTCCGTATTTGAGATGTTTGGGCATGCTCATGAGGCCACCATGGAAATTTCCGCCTTGTCCGATGCGCTCGAGGAAGAGCGAAGTAAAAGAGTGGCTCTTGAAGAGACCAATATTTCTCATGAAGAATATTTTAACTTGAATATCTCAAAACTTGTTAAAGAACATGATGATTCTCTTGCATTAACTAAAGTTCTTAAAAATGAAAACCTCGAGTTTGGGGTTGGTCATGCTAGACCAAATGAAGAGTTTGAGAAACTCAAGAAGGATTATGAGTCCTTATTGAGCAAATTCTCGGATCTTTCAAAGTCACATGAACAACTTCAAACTCAAGTGACTAAATAAGTCTCAACCTTGCCAACTAGTATTGCTTCATGTTCTACTAACTCTTGTTGTGAGCCTGGAGATTTTCTTGAGTAGAAAAATAGGTTAAAGGCCACGATTGAGAAAGTCCCTGTCTAATGCAACCAAGGTGGGAAAAGTCTAAATGAACTTTTGAGTAATCAAAGGGACAATGTGACTAAGGAAGGACTTGGATTCGCAACCAAGTCAAAGAAGAAGAACTTGCCCACTCCCCCTTCCAAAACTATTACCTTTGTGAAGGAGGGGGAGAAGGCAAAAGAGGAGGAATCAAGTGCCAATGAGAGTGGTGACGAACCCTCTCATAATTATTTTGCGGGAAAATATAACCCATCCTATGTTCTTATGAAATCTTATGATGGTCATGTCTATGCTAAATATGTAGGCACCTCTTATGGTGATGATTACCATTGGGCCATTTGGGTTCCTAAGATACTTGTGACTAACAAAAGAGGACCCATTCAACAATGGGTACCTAAGACCAAGCATTGATTTCTTGTAGGACTATGCTTTCGGTGGAAAAAACGGGTGGTTGATAGTGGTGCCACTAGTCATATGAACAAAATCAAGGAGATGCTTGATGAGATGAAACCAAAGACTTCCAATATGTGTGTCACTTACGGAGATGGATAAACCTTGGGTTTGGGTAAGGTAGTGGTCACACCAGATATATCCATTATGGACACTATGCTAGTCAAAACCCTTTCATACAATTTACTTTCCGTTCATCAAATCATTCTTATGGGCTTTGTAGCCTACTTTACCCCTAAGGTTGTGGTTCTCATGTCGAGCAAGACTCTCTCTATAGCCTTTGTTGGGCATGCCGATAATGGTTTGCATGTGGTAGATTTTGATAAGAAACCCACACCTACCACGGCTTGCCTGATGGCTAAAGGTGACGTGGGATGGCTTTGTCATCGTTGTCTTGACCACACCAACATGAGGTATTTTCAAAGCCTCCACGTGGGAGGTCACATCCTTGGGCTAAAAGATAATGTTCGTTTTGTCAAAGATCATGTTGTACGGCTTGTATTGAAGGAAAGCTCCATGAGTCGGCTCACCCCCCCCCCATGATGGTCATCTATTCTGATGGGATCCTAGAACTCCTTCACATTGACCTCTTTGGTCCTCAATCTTTTGATAGTATTGGGGGAAAGAAGTGTTGCTTGGTAATTCTGGATGCCTACTCAAGATACACTTGGGTATATTTCTTCAAGAAGAAGAGTGAGACTCAACAAACCATCATCAACTTTGCCAATGAAGTTCAACATCAACATAACAAGAAGATCTTGGCTATTAGAAGTGACAATGGTACCAAGTTCAAGAACTACGCCTTGGATGAGTTCCTTAGTGATGAGGGCTTTAAACTTCGATGTTCCACTCATTATACCCGTCAACAAAATGGTGTGGTGGAAAGGAAGAACCGAATTCTTATGGATATGGCAAGAACCATGATTGCGAAGTTCAAGTCCCCATATAGTTTTTGGTCCAAAGCTATCTCAACCTCTTGTCACATTGCCAACCATGTTTATGTCCGCAAGCACTTGGACAAGATTCCTTACGATATCCTCTCCGGCAAGAAACCAAGCATTCACTATCTTTGACTGTTTGGTTGTAAGTGCTATATTCTCAAGTAAGGTAACCGGTTATCTAAATTCAAGTCTAGAGCTATTGATGGTATCTTTGTTGGCTATGCCTAGGACTCTCACGCTTATAGAGTCTATAACAACTCCACCAGGCAAGTTATAGTCTCTTGTAATGTGAGGTTCGATGAGCATCAAGGCTCCCAAGTGGGGAAAAATGATCTGGGTGATGTAGGTGATGAAGTTCGTCCTCAAGCCATAATAAGAATGGGTATGACATTTTTCCGACTCGTTGAGGAACCCCTTGTGGTGGAAGGAGAAGGACAATGCTCTACTCAAGTGGATCCCTCACCTACTCAAGATCTACATCAACCCCATAGCCATCGATATACCATGGTTGAAGATATAGCTCATGGTCAAGGTCAAGAACAAAGGAATGATGGGTGTATACCACCCCATGTTGACCAAGGCCATGCTCATGATGATGGACAAAGTCAAAATGTTGAGCAAGCTCATGAAGAGGAGCAAGTTCAATTTTAAGGTCGAGACGAGGATCAAAATAGTGGTGATGACCAAGTAGTTTCTCAAGAATCTCTTGATGAAGCTCAAGCTCATCGTGAAGCAAAAAGGATCACCAAGATCGTTCGAGAAGGACTTATACTTGAAAATATTGTTGGTGATATTGAAAGGGGAATTACTACTCCTAACCAAGTGTCTAACTTTGTTGGCCACAATGTTTTTATTTCTTGTGTAGAACCCGAAAAGGTGTATGAAGCATTTGAATATCCCGATTGGCTTGATGCCATGCATGAAGAATTGCACAACTTCAAGGACAACAAAGTGTGGTCATTGATGGAGAGACCCAAGGAATGTCAAAATGTCATTGGGACCAAGTGGATTTTCATTTCTTGCAAGTGGGATGGTCATTCACAACAAGGCAAGATTGGTGGCTCAAGTCTTCTCCCGAGTTGAGGGTATCGACTACGGTGAAACTTTTGCTCCCGTTGATCATCTTGAATCCATCCTTATCTTGCTTGCATATGCATCTAATCATAATTTTTCAATTTGCAACAAATGGATGTTAAGAGTGCATTTCTTAATGGTCCCCTAAATGAGTTGGTGTATGTCAAGCAACCTCCAGGTTTTGAGGATCTCAAGTTCTCTAACCATGTATACAAGCTTGATAAGGCACTCTATGGGCTTAAGAAAGCTCCACATGCTTGGTATGAGTACCTTAGAAAGTTGTTGGTAGACCGTGGCTTCGAAGTTGGGATAATCAACCCCACTCTTTTTACTAAGAGAGTTGGAGGAAACTTGTTCATATGCCAAATTTATGTTGATGATATTATCTTTGGTTATCCTAACAAAGCTTTCAATGATGTTTTTGGTAAGCTAATGTCCGATGAGTTTGAAATGTCTATGATGGGTGAACTGCAATTATTCCTTGGATTTGAAATGAAGCAATTGATTGGAGGTATCTTTATTAATCAAGCCAAATATATTCAAGATATACTCAAGAGGTTAAAGTTGTCGGATCTCAATGGAGCAAGACTCCCATGCCTCTCAAATGCGACCTCAATCTTGATACCCATGGTAAAGATGTGGATCAAAAGGTATATAGTTCTCTGATTGGTTCTTTACTCTATCTTTGTGCATCTAGACCGGATATCATGTTGAGTGTGGGTATTTGTGCACGGTTTCAAGATGCCGAAAAGGAAAGCCACCTTGTGGCGGTCAAGTGAATCTTTTGATATTTAGTTGATACCCGAAACTTTGGCTTATGGTATCCCAAGGAATCAAGCTTTGCACTTCATGGATTCACAAACTCGGATTGGGCGAGAGACAAGGTTGGAAGGAAATCAACCTCCGAGGCTTGCCAATTCCTTGGTAGGTCCTTGGTGCGTCGGTCATCTAAGAAAAAAATTGAGTCTCCTTGTCATCCGCCGAGGCCAAATATATTGCGGCAACTAGTTTTTAGGCTCAATTGTTGTGGCTGAGGCAAACTTTGAAGGATTACGGTGTCACTTGTGACAAAGTTCCTCTTCTTTGTGATAATGAGAGTGCCATCAAGATTGCCCACAACCCCGTTCAACACACAAGAATGAAGCATATTGATATTCACAATCACTTCATCCAGGATCATGTGTCTAATGGAGATATTGATCTCTCATATATTAGCAACGAGAAGAATCGTCTAGATTTGTTCACCAAGCCCCTTGATGAAAGAAGACTCCGAGAGTTAAGGCATGAGCTAAATATCATAGATTCGAGCAATGTTGCTTGAGATCATGCACCCATACCCATGCTTTAATGTGTTATTCTATCTAGATGTAGGCATCGATATAGGGGGAGTGCGGTCCTAATTGATTGGAATATCCCTCCCCCATTATGCCTAAAGTGACAAAATTATTCTTTTAATATCATTTTGTGATATGTGATCTTCAATGATGAGTGTTGATAATGGACCCAATATATATCTTCGCGGTTCCGAGCCAAGTATACCCAAACATGGTCTCCTCGGCCACTGACCCTCTCTATCATGAGAGGTTGGTATTTCCTCGTGTTTGTCATCTTTCCGTGTTTTTTGTCCTTGAACATGCACTCCCATTTGTTTTTATTCCTTGTACCCAAACCTGTATTTCTTTTCTTACTTGTCCATTCTTGTTCTTGGTGCTTTCTGGCTGAGGAGGCTGGAGACTCTGGCCCTTGGGCCCAGAGACTCCAGCCTGGACATTTTCGACTCATCGAGTTACGGGACGTTGAGGTAGGGGTAACTTTCAGTTACTCCTCTCCACCGCAACCCCTTGCTCTCACCCTCCTATCCCATCCTCCATCCAGCACCATCGGGGCCGCCGCCACCACCTAGTCCAGCACCGCAGCCGGCCTACCACCTATCTCCGTCACTGTGATTCTTCCCCTCCGACTAAGCCCCTCCATGGAGCCATGTCTGCCCTTCTCTCTCTCTCTTTCCACTCCAGGGTTTGTCCCTAAAGTGTTATTTGAGGTATAGGGCATGCTTTCCCCCATGGAATACACCTTGTATGGCAATTCCATCCTGCATGTGAAGTTTGCAACTTCGATCCACTGCTTGGAATGGTTTCCTCGATTCCCTATTGTTAGCCACGTCTCAGGGCCAGAGACTCCGTTCATAGTGACTGGAGACTCCAGCCTATGCCAGAGACTCTGGGGCTAGGGTGCGGAGACTCCGGGCATTCTTCTAGCAACGGATCTGGGTTAATCTCTTCATTCCCTCATACATGTCTGGACATGCATCTTATCCCTGTGCTTTCCTCCCTTTGTTTCTTGTGTTCACATGTAGTTCCAATAGCTCTTGTCCTTGTCGTACCAAGTCTGGGACTCGGAACTATAGGGGAAATCCTCGCAAGTCTGCTAGTCGCAGTCAGTTTGAAAGTGAAGAGGAATTTTCTGCAAGGCAAAAGAACAAGCAAATCTTGTCACATCGAAGGAAAGAAGAAGAACGCCTCCGTCATGAGGAACTTGCCAAGAAGAGGAAGTATGACAATATCACCACTCTCAAGAAGCTGAGCACCGATGAGTATCGGGTTATGAGGAGGCATCCGTTCTATGAGATGTCTAACAATAGCCGAGATAGTCATTTTTGGAGTTGTAAGCAGTTCTTGGTCATGCATGAGGTTTATGCTCACTTATCAAAGAAAAAGCACGTGTGTCCACAGCAGCCTCTTGACTTTGCCTTCATGGAAAGCAAGTCCTACTTCCATGATGCTCTTTGGATTACTGGTAATCTCAAGTTGCATGATCTCATGAAGTTTCAACAAGACTACAACATTTAGCTTGTGCATCAGTTCTTTGCCACTCTCGTGTTTGGAGATGGGAATGATATTCCTATGACTTGGATTATAGGTGAGGTCCGGTGTGAGTCCAACTTCATTGAGTTTGCCGAGGTGTTGGAATATCCGTTCGAAGGCAAGATCAGCCTAGTTGGTCTTAGGCTGCATGAGACAACCGGTCTTGAGTATTGCAAGAAGCCTCTTGCCCCCTCTACTCCAAGAATGGTGTTATTGGTGAAGAAAGGAACCTCAAGCCTCCGTTTCACATTGTGCTTCGCATGTTCCGTGAGAACATCCATCCTCAATCTGGCAACCTCGACAGTATCCGTGGGGCTTTGGTTCCTCTCATGGGCCAGGCTCACTTAGTGTACATTCAGGGTCATGATGCTACTGCCACTCCCCTTGATGCCATGTACTTTATCGACATGGATATGGCCATCAATCTTGCCGAGAAGAAGACTCCCACCTATGCTCCCTATGTCATGAGGCTTGTGCTCTCTCACTTTGCAAAGATGAACTTGCCTTCCCCGCTTATCGGTCTTCCTTTAGTGGAGCATGCTTCTCTTCAACTGCAATGTAAGGCTCCTTCTACTACTTTAGACCCCTGTGGATACACTAAGCCCATGCCTCCTAGTGATGATGAGATTGGAGAAGAAGAGGAGGACATCCCTCCATCTGTCAGCCCGTTTTGGGCTAGGAGGAAGAATGCTAGAAATGCAAGGATGCCTCCTCTTTCCTGTGAGTATGTGAGAGGAAAAGTGAAGAAGACTACCTTTTGCCAAAAGAAGTTCCTTTTCATGAACATTGACATTTGCAAGGGGAAGTATGATGCTTACAAGAGGGACACGAAGATTCTCCAAAGGTTGAAGCAATGGGATGATGATGAGGGAGAATGATCCTCTCAGCCACATGCGTCTCGCACTATATCCTATGGTTCATGGGCTCAAGGTCATGTTGATTAGAGGTTGTTTGAATATGATGCCTCTTCTACTCACCATGGCAAGGGCCCCGCCACATATGATGCTCAAGATTCTGAGGAGAGCTCCAAAGAAGAAGAGGAGGACAAGGATGATGAGTGATCTGGTTGGTGCATGTAGTTTCGCTCTCCCTCCTTTTTGGTGTCTCGATGCCAAAGAGGGAGAAGCTGCTCTATTAGGTTGTGTGCGGGATTTGCATGGGAAGTCACAAGCTTGCTCTTCAATTGATCTTCCATTGCTTGTGAACTTTATTTGCCTTGTATTATTTGTGAACCTTATGTGTTATCTATGTTGTTCTCCTATGTAAGTGGATACTTTATGGTCATATATCTTGTGGTTTTATCATGTGTGGTGAAGATGTCTCTAAATTATTACCGGCCTACAATTCTTCACCACATTATTTGGTGCAAAGGTATGAGCATTTATTCACTTCCTTAATTTTGTGCACTTATGTTGGTTGGTAATGGCTTGGGGAGTGTTGCTCCTTGTCTTTGTGCACTTGTATTCAAATGCAAAATCTCAAATGTACACATATCAAGGGGGAGCCTCTCTAGATCTTGTGAACCCTGTTTTGCGTGATTATTATTGTCTATTCTTCTGTGCAAATCCTTGTGTTGTCATCAAGCACCAAAAAGGGGGAGATTGAAAGGGCATTTCCTGTCCTAATGATGTTTTGGTGTTTGTTGTCAACACACATGAGTTTTTACCGTGTGTTAAGTGTCGTGTAGGACTTAACTTTAAAAAATAAGGCACAATACGGTGTTCAATCTAGCAAAGGAGAAAACTTCGAAAAAAATCAAGAAGAGGTTGCCTAAAATGGAAGTGAAGATCGAAGGTGCCCTGAGTCCAGAGACTCCGGGGCTCCATCCCGAAGACTCCGGTGTTGATGCCCAGAGACTTCGATCTAGTCTCTGGCCCTCCCAGAATTGCTCTCTGTATGCCCCCAGAGACTGGACCAGAGTGTCAACACCCGGATTTTTAAGTCCAGATGCCTGTTATGCCGTACATCGCAAGCCCAGGATTACCATTTTTTGCGAGACATAATAGAATTGGTACCATAATACATCATCCATTACAAACCATAATAGTCTTCAAATAGTTGATCTCATGATCAAGTCTGAATACATATCAAAGCAGTGGAAATAAACATAGCAGAGTCCATCTTCATTATCATAGGCAATGCTGACGATGGGAGATGATCCTAGTTATCATAGACATCCTGATGTATGTCCTCCGGATAGCCTTCATCAAAGTCTGGCCATGAGAATAGCCAGGGACAAAGCCATGAGTACTCTTAAGGTACTCGCAAACTATCACTAATGTAAGTAAGACATTTCTAGTAGGAATCCTAAGCTCTAGTCTCGTTTGCAATAAGCCAGTTTTATTTCAGATTACTTAAGTGGGAACCTAGTTTCATGTCCACAACTCTGTTGTGGTTAAGTCAAAGTCATCTTTCAAGTCACATGTCATTTTGAAAACATCTGACAACGGAACAGTATGGCCACTCCAACTGTCCATACCCGCGGACGCGGCTATTTGAATAGTTTGACACTTTGCAGAGGGTGTACACTTGCACCACAAAATTCGATACATCCGTCAGGGATAACCCATAATCAATTCTATGAACAAAGGATTGTTGTTTTCTCCCTAGTAGCAACAGCACATCTAGTACCTTAGAGATTTCTGTCACTTCCCCAGATTATCAGAGGCATGAACCCACTATCGAGCATAAATACTAACTCTTGGAGTTGCTAGCATCTACTTGGCCAATATAGCTACTAACAACGGAAAGCATGCAAGATCACAAATAACAAAGACATGATAGAATCAAAAATCAATCTGAAATATCATCTCAATATCCATCGGATCCCCGCAAACACAACATGTAGAATTACAAATATATGATCTTGATCATGAACGGAGCTCACAAGATCTAAACATGAAAGCACAAAGGAGGAGAACCAGCCATCTAGCTACTACATGGATCCGTAGTCCATGGATGAACTACTCACGCATCACACCGGAGGCTTGCGTGGTGATGAAGAAGGCCTCTAGGGTGAATTCCCCTCTCCGGCAGGGTGCCGGGAAGAGCTTCAGATCCTTCCCGATCTAGGGATGGATATGACGGCGGCTACAGACTCTTTCATGGATTTTTGATCGGGTCCTTAGGGTTTTTGTCCCGAGGGCATCTTATAGTCGGAAGGGGAGGCCGAGGGGGTGCCAGGGATGGCCTCACCACCCCCTGGCGCAGGCCAGGCTAGGCCACGCGGCCAGGTGGTGTGGTGTCCCCCTGGCCCCTCTCCGTCTCGTATTTTGGCACTTGATGACTTCCGGAAAAATAGACACTTTGGCTTTTGTCCCGTCCAATTCAGAGAATATTCATTTTCTGACTTTCCTGGAACCAAAAACAGCAGAAAATAGGCAGCTGGCACTGTGGCTCTTGTTAATAGGTTAGTCCAAGAAATCATATGAAAAGTACTCCAAAGTTGGAACAAAACACAAGAAAGTGGATAAAACTAAGCATGGAACATCAAAAATTATAGATACATTTGCAATGTATCAACATCCCCAAGCTTAACTCCTGCTCGTCCTTGAGTAGGTAAGTGATAAAAAGAAAGAATAATTTTTGAGGTGACATGCACCATCAAAGACTTGATCAAAGTATTTGTAAAACACTCAAAGTTGGGATCATAGTACTTCAATCATAACATGAAAGACAAAGTTCTAGCAATAAGCAAAGAAACTTTGATGCAACATGAAAAGACACAAACAAAAGATTCATGAATAACAATGCTTTGCAAGACGTTTGTTTGTTTCGCATAAAGAAAACATAGCATAATAGTATTCAGCTTGTCCCTCAATAGAGTAGCAAATATAAATGCATAGGACACCTTCAAAGTTCATAAGAGTGACTAGATACAATAGTTTAAAACAAGCAATAACAAGTTATGCATCAATCAACTAGTCTTGGGACAATGCAGATAGAACAAAGAATGGCCACTATGCTCTCAAAGTAGGTGCATAAAGATAGAAGGTGGAGACTCAATGTAATGGTGGAAGAAAGGCCTTTGTAAAAGGAAGTAGGGATTCAAGTCTCATAAAGAGCTTCCAAAAATTATGGTACTTATAGCTTTCAGCTATCATTGCCCCTATCATAAGCATCTTTAAGGTGATTAAGGTTAAAGTGACACAACTAAGAGGATATGCTTGACAAGTTAGAAACCGAAATCTCATGCCCCTTACCTACGAAGACCGATCCTCATGCTACTCAACTTCAGTCACGAGTAAGCTCTTGTCATTGTAAGTACATGTGTATCATTAAGAACCGCCAACGGGGTACCCCTTGCACATGATACGGGAGCTTTCCCATAATCAAAATAACAAGGCAAGCAGACAATGAGCATCTCAACGATCTTTTTATTTGCTATTTTCATAGGTTTTTATTGAGGATGCTTCATAGAGTGCTCATTATGGTGATGCTGCAAGTTTCCACCATGATTAGGCATGGCTTAGGCTTAGGCCTAGGCGTTTCTCGAACACACATACAAACTCCATGATCTTACAAGTTCCACTTTTATTTCACACCGCTGGGATCCGTAAGCAAAAGAACATGATATCAACGGGGTACAAAGTACAAGTGCAATGTTGAAAGCGTTCCCCATGAAACATGGTTCTGCTAATTTCAACTTATAAAGTGCAAGCATATACGCAACAAAGAAGGACCCAATGGTTCAAGTTTATTAGATGCAAAAGTAAAGTGTGCCATCAAGTTCGTGAGAGCTTTAATCACTAGTTTTCTCATAACAAGTTTAATTTGGAAGGTAAACAAAATCATGAATATACTTGGAATAGCATAAGCTAGTAGGTAGGTATGGTAGACTCTTTGAAATAACATTGGTTTAAGGAGTTGGATGCATGAGTGGAACTCATACTTGGTTGTGGAGGCTAGCAAAAGACTGGGAGCGACAAACTGAGAGAGCAATAATGGCCATAATCATGCAGAGCGACAAAACATCATTGATTAAAGCATAAAGTGATACTACAAGTTGAAAACTAAAGGATCATAAAGGCTATGGTGACTTGAGATAGTCAAAACATGGTGCGAACATGCGCCAAGTCAACCCAAATAAAGCATCAAAGGAGAATATCACTATACTATGCTTTAATATGCTAAAACAACGCATGATTCATCCAAGGCACATTAAGTAATCTGAATTGTTTATAACAAGTCATGCTAAAGCAAATAATACTAAGCATAAAGCCAAAACAATATCAAGCATGGCATGACAAAGCATAGGCCACAGTCAAAAACAAACTCTTTTTACCACATAAGCATGAACTTTCCTACTCTTTTCCAATCCAAACCAAACTATTTGCAAACCAATGTATGAAAGAGGGGGTCCAACCAATTTATTCAGAAAACTAAGCAAACCAAATCAAATGAAAAACCAAAACGAAAACGAAAAAGAAGACGCTCCAAGAAAAACACAACTGTGCATGAAACAATAAAAATTAAGCGTTTGGAAGAAACCTGGGATTTTTATTGATGAAGGAGGGGATGCCTTGGGCATTCCCAAGCTTTGACGCTTGTAATTCTTGGGTATTTATTGGGGTGACACGCGTGGCATCCCCAAGCTTGAGTTTAATCCATCCTTCATCTCATTACTCATTCCTTCCATACACCTGAATTTTTTCCTTCATACAAAATTTCACACAATCTTTATTAGCAATATTAGTGCACTCAAGATAAATAAGTCTTAAGGTTCAGTTCTAACACCAAATAAACTTCCATTAGAACACTAGCTACTGTAGCACTTCCCTCAAAAAGCTCAATTCCCCAAAAGAACTCAAGAAGGAACCAACAAGAAGCAAATGCAGAAAATGACAGAAATCTGTCAAAACAGACCAGCAGGTAAATACGAATTTTTTCGAAGACCTTCTGTTGCTCAAATCAAAAAGTGTTGAACTAACGAAAGTTAGATAACAACCTGGGGCAAAAGCAAAAAACTTCACGCCTCAAAAAGGCGTTCAGAGATTTTAGAAGAATTTTTACGGTGAAGCACAGAAATCTGTTTCGGGACAACAACTTTCCCAATCATTACTTCTCTCTCATTAGAGGTTACTCTTGGCACAAAAAGCAAATAAAAAGGATAAGGAGAGGTTATTACAGAGGTAATAACTTCCAAGACTATTCTAAAACTTTTCGGTTATCTCCCAATAAGTACTTTTTTAACGCCTTTAAGTTAGGCATAAGAAGCAAGAAAGAATCAAGTGTTCTCAAATGAAGAAGCATTAAGACCAAATTTCTTGCCCTTACCTCTCTTAATTTTATTCTTAACCTTGGGGAAAATTTGATTGTTTGGTGGAAAAGAAAGGTGCATGGTCCCCTTTCCCACATCTATTATTGGTCCAAGGAGTTTTAATATGGAACTTCCAAGTGTAATTTGTCCTTTTCCTGCACATTCAATAACAAGATAATCAGTAGACATCATTTTCCCAAGGATCTTTGTAAACACTCCTTCAGCTATTCCAAGAGGTAATATGTTAGTATTATTAGCAAGAGATATTTATTTTCCTCCTTCAGTAAGCCCCCAAGTATTCAGAGATTTATAAATATCTTTGGGCATAAGACAAAATTCAGACATGATATCACAACGAGCTTGAAAAGTTTCAGTGTTTATCTCAATCTTTACTGTAGGGAGCCACTTTGATGGTTCAGAATTTATTGGGACATAATTGTGATGCTCCCTAAGCGTATTATAACAATCTTTTAAGCTAGTAGTGCTAGTCTCAAGAGTGTTCAACCTAGCAAATATTTTTGCAAAAGAAATATCAGTTTGGCTAGGCAAGTTGTAAGTGAGGATCAATTTCTTTATAGCACTAATAGCATCATCCTCATTACATTGGAGGAAATCTCCTCCCACAACATCATCTAGAGCATATCTATAGCAAAGAGCAATCCCAAGGTAAAAAGTGCTAAGGAACAAGCTTTGAGTCATTTTAGGCTCAGTTTTTTCATGTAGATCGGAGATTTTAGACCAAGCTTTCTTAAAACTTTCCCTAATTCCTTGTTTAAAAGTGAAAATCATTTCCTCGGGTGACATAGTGATTGGATAAAGGCTAGACATAGTGGCAACTAAGGATAGGAACTAATTTTTTTGAGTTTCTGAAATAAGAAAGCAAACAAGTAAAACTAATTTTTTGTGTTTTTTTATAAAAAAACAAGCAAACAAAGCAAAAAGAAACTAAGCAAAACAAAAATAACAAAGTAAAGAGATTGGTTATGAGGGACTCCCGTTGTGAAGATGTCCTTGACTCCCTGGCAACGGCGCCAGAAAAATGCTTGATGGCTCAATGCACGGCGCCCAGAAAAGTGCTGGTGCGTGGTTGATGTAGAGCTCGTTGGGAACCCCAAGAGGAATGTATGATGAGCACAGCAGCAAGTTTCCCTCAGTTATGAAACAGGTTTAATCGAACTAGTAGGATCAAGGAATACCCTCAAAGTGTTACTAGCTGAGCTTTGGCAGGGCGCACTACCGGTGCTAGTAGCAACGTGGAGACCTGCACAACACAACCATAGAACTTTGTCCCCAACTTGCGATGAGGTTGTCAATCTCACCGTGTTTTGCGGAAAACAAAGGATTCAACGTATCGAATGGAAAGAAGTAAAATTTCGTAGAAAGTAAACACAGAGCAGTAAACAGTTTATAGATTGAATATAAAAGACATGGTACGGGATCCATAGTTCACTAGAGGTGGCTCTCCTTAGATAGATAACATGCTGGGTGAACAAATTACAGCGGGGCAATTGACAAACATCGAGAAAGCAATACATGCATATACTAATCATCTTGACTCCTTTGGAACTTGATTGGGCATTACATTATACATAGACCGCCATCCAACTGCATCTATGACTAATAATCCACCTTCAGGTTATCATCCGAACCCCCTCCAGTATTCAGTTCCAAGCAACAGATTATTGCTTTACAAACTGCGTGTAAAGTAAACAATATGATTGTTCTATGAACAAAGGATTGTTGTTTTCTCCCTAGTAGCAACATCACATCTAGTACCTTAGAGATTTCTGTCACTTCCCCCGATTACCAGAGGCATGAACCCACTATCGAGCATAAATACTAACTCTTGGAGTTGCTAGTATCTACTTGGCCAAGATAGCTACTAACAACGGAAAGCATGCAAGATCACAAATAACAAAGACATGATAGAATCAATAATCAATCTGAAATAGCATCTCAATATCCATCGGATCCCCGCAAACACAACATGCAGAATTACAAATAGACGATCTTGATCATGAACGGAGCTCACAGGATCTAAACATGAAAGCACAAAGGAGGAGAACCAGCCATCTAGCTACTACATGGATCCGTAGTCCAAGGATGAACTACTCACGCATCACACCGGAGGCTTGCATGGTGATGAAGAAGGCCTCTAGGGTGAATTCCCCTCTCCGACAGGGTGCCGGGAAGAGCTTCAGATCTCCCGCGATCTAGGGATGGAGATGACGGCGGCTACAGACTCTTTCGTGGATTTTTGATCGGGTCCTTAGGGTTTTCGTCCCGAGGGCATCTTATAGTCGGAAGGGGAGGCCGAGGGGGTGCCAGGGCTAGCCTCATAACCCCCTGGCACGGGCTAGGCTGGGCCGCGCGGCCAGGTGGTGTGGTGGCCCCCTGGCCCCTCTCCGTCTCGTATTCTGGCACTTGATGACTTCCATAAAAATAGGCACTTTGTCTTTTGTCCCGTCCAGTTCCGAGATTATTCATTTTTTGACTTTCCTAGAACCAAAAACAGCAGAAAACAGGCAGCTGGCACTGTGGCTCTTGTTAATAGGTTAGTCCAAGAAATCATATGCAAAGTTGGAACAAAACACAAGAAAGTGGATAAAACTAAGCATGGAACATCAAAATTATAGATACATTTGCAATGTATCAATAAATACGAGGTACAGAATCACCAAACAATACTTTACTATTTCTATTTAGCACCCAAGGGCCCACACTAGATGATCTAGCATCATCTCAATCATCACATGGAATATTGACACATTCTTATTTATCTCATTTTGGAGAAGTAATTTCTACTCATTGAAGCAATACCTAAGATTTAATATCCTCGAATTATAATATGGAATCATGTTGACACATGTCATCACTATATATTCCAATACATGGGAATGTGCTTTAAAGGGGTTGGCATATATTTCAAAGTTTAATCTTACCATTTTATAATATTTAAAGGGACTAGAAATGCCTATATAGCATCCTTTTAATACTAGTAATATATGTAAAACTAAATATTTTTACATATTCACATAGAGCATGGCAAATGTGATTTTTGAGAGTTGGAATCACCTCAAAAGCATTTATGGTTGATTTTATAAAAATGTGTGAAGTTGGAAAAGTCTTTGTCTTGTTATTTTTACTATAGGTGATCTATAACTACAAATGGTTTGGATCGAATGAGAGTGTGTAGATATTTGCAATACCTTTCTAACAAAATTGGAATCATGCAATTTGGTTTAGTAAATCTCTTTGAATTCAATTTTGAGTACAGCTACATAATAGGATTTTGAAATAAATGGAAAATCTACATTTGAATCTGTGGGCTATGCGCGGGAACGAACATGGGCCGGCCCAACTGCACAACGCGCACGCAGCGGACTGCTTACAAGTTGGTGCCACGCGTCAGCGACTCTGTCTTAGCGAAGCGGTATCTGTGAATCTAGGCCATGCGATTAGAATGAGATCGACGGCTGAACGTCGTCGTCTCCGGTGAACGGCACGCGGGGGATTCTAAACCTAGCTCCATAGTGGGGGTCATCGGAGGCTTACCAGGGCTCCATCTAGGTCCGGTGATAGGGGCGAATGGGCTGGTAGATGACGACGAGTCGAATGGTGGTCGCGGCGGCTCCTGGGGTGGTTCCAATCAACGACGCATTTCCTCCTCTAAAGCGGCGGGCTCCGGCGAAATTCTATCGATGTGGTGCTCGCCTGGCTTCGGGGAATGGTCAGGGGGTTTCTGGAAGAGAGGGGAGTCGAATGGTGTTCCTTTGGAGGCTGGGGAGGGTCCTATTTATACACCGGCGAGAGGAGCAGCACGACATGGCTCGGGCTTGTTGGTGATGTTGCTATAGGGTGCTATAGGCATGGCAGAGGGCATAGGTCAACGAGGTGGTCTACAGCGATCGTCATGCGCACAGTGGCACAGCGAGACGCGATCTTAGTCGATCGGGAGACGTCCGTGCTCTGTGCGGGTACCGCGGTGTTCGTCATCGCGTACGGTGGTCACGGGGCGCGCGGCGGTGAACGGTCATGTCTAGGAAGTTGCTGGTGACGCGGCGAGTGCGGGTACACGTGAAGAGAGTGAGGTGCGGCGTGGTTGCACAGGAATGGCCTGGCACTCTAGCATGCGCTCGGCATGGCTGCGAGTTAAATGGGCACGGCTGCGCTAGCTTCTCCACTGCCCATCGTTGGTCAAGGGGTGTACAGAGGGGTGCGGTGAGGTCACGCCTAGCTGCTAGTTGTCGTGGGAGAGGGCGGCGCGGCTTGTGGCATCATGTCCGTGCTCGACCGGCACGGCACGCTCGGGTATGGCATGGCACTAGTACAATTGGTGAGTGAGAGGTGCTCCACTGCATGGCTGGGTACTGGGGGTGATCGTGGGTGAGTAGTGGAGACGAATTGGGTACAAATGGTGAGTAATTGATTGATCAAAACAGTAGATAGTTCTTAGTACTCTGCCTGTCAAGTGCTCGATCAAATGGCCGCATGAACTAAACCTTTGAATTTTTAAATGATTTTTGGTGGGTGTGCTGTTCACATGCTTGGGTTTCTCTGGTTGCTAAGATTTTTCAAGTGGTGGAGGTTTGAGTGGTTTTTGTAAAATGGTGATCTAGGTACCTACACTTCAATTTTTAAATGCCTCTCAAATGGATTTGAAAATAGTTTCTGTAAGTTTGTAAGGTTAGCTTGGGTTCATTTTCACTTGGTCTAGCAAGGGGTGAAAATAAGTAGAATTTTTTCTGTTTGAAATCATTTACTAGAGATGCCCAAAGTGGGCTAGTGGTTAACTTTGGCAAAAATGACCATTCGATCATATGCCTCTTATTTGATTTTATTTTTATTTGATTTTGTTTGGAATTAACCTAGATGATATTGTTTTCATCTTTAAACTAATCCTCATCATTTATAGCAATCAAACATGGCATAGCAAGCATTCATGCATTAATAATAAACACACATGCATTCCACGAAAGATATGGCTCTCAGTCGGTGTCATGATAGTCTCACTAGTTGAGATATGGTTGACTAAGATTTAGAGCATGTAATCAAATGAAGAGTTATTTATGTACATCAAGATATTGAGATGAAGCATGAGAAGATACATGGTTAATGAATACAAAGAGTGAAGAGTGAATTCAAGTTGGTCAACACATGAAGCATAACGAATGTACCACATGGATCTTGTGGTATGGTAAGCCTTGTCAATTATGCATCATGAACTAACCCATTATATATGTGCCTTTGCATTTTCTATATGGGATAGGTATCTTTTCATAGGCGTGCTTCAAAAGTGAAAATTTCATATAGCCCATGAGAGGATGGCATCAAGTGGTGATCGTCATCAAGGTTGAGAAGTGCAAGTTCAGTATAAGTATCTCATGAAGATCATATGGTTGAAGCTTGCTGTCCATATTGGTAATAATGGACATGTGAAGATGTTCCTTGATGAAGCTATCCCATAGTGTGTAGGAGGGGGGGCAAATTATAAGACATCACGAAGCAACAATGATCAAGTGAGGCATTCCGCCTTGAATGAAGCTTGCAGTGTTATCATCAAGATCAAGAGGGATGCACAAGGCAAAGGTATGGCCTTGCTAGGTTTTACTTTTACTGGTCTCAAGGTGGTTGTTGGGAGACCGGTTTATAGGATAGATAGCCGCACTATCAAGAGGGGCTTTCAATTAGGTAACTTGATCATATCGTCTTAGGGAGCTCAATCCTTTACATACTTTGCTTCTCCCTATTTTGTTGCTTCTTGGTGTTTCTCTATATGAGGCTCTTGACCTTGTTGCTAGCTCTTCAGCAAGCCTAAGTTCATCAAAAACAGTATTCATATGCATCTTCTATTGCGTTTTTGAGTTTGAAGGTTTTACTAGTTCTTCTTTAGGGAGGTTTTATACCTCACCTTATTTGGTGCTTACCTCTTTCTCTTTCTTGGGTTTCTACTCTATAATAGATAGAGCTTGTTCTTAACTTTTCTAAAAGCCCAAGTTTGCTAAAATCCGAGTCCGGGCTCAAAAGTTATCACCGTTTTCGTGTGCCCTGTTTTGGTTCCGGCGGAAATTTCGGCGGCGCCGGGTCTATGGCCAAAAAGTTCCGGCGACCTCCTGAAATTTCCGGTGACCACCAGAAATCTGTTCAGAATGCCTTTTCGGTGAAGACCGAAATTGTTTCAGCCGGCCGGACCATTCCAGCTCCAGATCTGACAGGACCGGTTTTCCAACCGGAACACGTCCGTCCAGCTTGTTTTGACCCCAACGGTCATCCCCTTGAAGGGGTATAAAAGGGGGCTTCTTCCCCAAAGTTCTAGGGTTCTTGAGCATTTTTTTTATCTCCATTGTTGACCCCTTTGAGCTTGCTTCCTCTCCCTTTTTTCCTATGATTCTTGCATCTTTTTGAGGGCTTTGAAAGAGGAGATCAAGATCTACAATTCTCACCAATCAATTCCTCCTCTAAGTGAGGGTAACCCATTGGATCTAGATCTTAGAGTCATTAGTTGATTTCCACCATTGTTATTCCTCTCTAATTCCTCCCTAGAACACCCTTGGTGTTCTTGCTTTGCATTCTTGCATAAGTGCTGGGCTCTCCATTATGATTTGTTCGAGTGAGAGACCGTGAGATTGTTACTCTTAGAGGGTGGCCTCCTAGTTGGCTTGGCGGTTTGTGCGGCGTGTCCTCTTCGTGGAAGATTGTGAAGAGACCCGGGCTTCTCCTTCATGGAGCTTGTGAAGTGGTTGTGGAGCTTTCCATATCTAGAGCGGAGGAAAATCTAGCCATAAGGAAAGGGCATATTCCTTCATGGGATAGACTCAGAGAAGAAGGTGAGCCTTCGTGGCATTAGGAAATCCTTCGTGGAATCCCACACCTGTCCAATGTGATGTACCTTACTTGTGGGAACAGGGAATACATCATCTTCTCTGGATGCATCGGTTATGTCTATAACCGATCTTATTTTCCTTGTGATAGCCATCAAGCTTGAAGTACTTATATCTTTTACTATCTTGCTTAGCTTAACTTGTTGTTGGTTCACTTAGTTGAGCCTAGTGTATTTAGGTTTTTTGCTTGTAAAATAAACGTTTGTTTAATTCTGCATTCTATCGAGTCAAAACAGTAATAGTTCTAAAATTTCCTATTCACCCCCCTCTAGGCGACATCTCTATCCTTTTAGCTTGTCGTGAGGCGGGTGCGCGGGAGAATGGGTTGAGGCTTTTTGTGGCGCTGGTGGTCTTAGTACCACCCACCTCTCCAACGGAGACGTAGTTCCCCTTAAAAGGAAGGAACTACTGGAAAACATCTCCGTGTCTACCCTCGGTGACTTCTATCCTTTACTCCTTATTGTTTTTGTTGCATGCTTGCTTTTCATATACGTTCCCTCATCTAGTTGCATATCTAGAGAACTTACTTTGTGTCAAGCCTTAGTTTGAAAAGAAGCAAAAAATTGAGTAGCTTCTATTCAGCCCCCTCTAGTCGCTTATACCGATCTTTCACCAATGTCGGTTACGAGCAAGCAAGGGAGTTATTAAAAGATAGAGTCCAATCACCGTTGTAAGTTTCAAGGTCTCCACAACTTATCCCCTACTAGTTAACCATGAATTAACATAGCATATATATTTAAGACTTGGGGCACAGTTTTTATCAATGTCTGGTTGTCCCTCCTCCTATCAACATGCAACGGTGACAACCTTTTGCATCCACCAACATATGTGTGCGCTCATATAGCAGTACATAATACCATCATAGAAGATAACATATACTTGTATGCAACCAACAATGAACTATTTCACAATTGCCACAAACAGATCACTACTCAAACATAGACTTGAAGATACAATAGATCATGGTAAAACAATAGATTTCATCACATATCAATATTTCCAAGAGATTACAATAGAGGGATGGAGAGGATATCGGTGTAGATGGTCATGATGACCACGTCAAAGGGGGCGGAGGCAACCAGAGGCGATTCCAGCAGCAGTTCTCCCCTCTGATCTCCGCTGGCAGCAGCCTGCAGACTCTCTGTTTTGGTGTTTTTGATCTCGGCTTCCGTCTATTGTGAGATCATGTTGGGGACCCTTTTAATAGAAGGTTTTAGGTCAATACAAAGAGGATGACGGTGGAATCGACGACATCCGTGCAAAGAGGCTCGAACGAGGGTGGCTCATGTGACCACTAAGTGGGCATGTGCCACTGTTCCTCTTTCCCAGCCCATGAGGCACCTGGTGACCTCCCAGTGCTCCAACTGAATCTCTTTGCGAAAAAATAATCCTCCAAAAATCCCTGGTCCATTTAATTTAGTTTAGGTTGCTAAAGATACCAATACACAAAACATGGTGTTTCTGTCCTGCAGAGTTAGAACCAAAGGAGAGGTGATTGTTTAGAAAATCCACAAAATCCATGTAAAACATGGATATAATCTCCTATAAGTTGTAAATACATGAGAATATGTGTTAATAAATTACAAAGTCCGCATCAGCTACTCCCGTCAGGAGCATTGACCGCGCACCGACAGAAACTTCTATGTCAACTATGTCCGCGACATCGACTGATGGTCATCTAAAACTATAAAGAAATGCTAACCTGATGTACTTCAGCTCAATGTTTCCACCTTATAAGGTTATCGACTACGACTACATGGTATAGGACCTACAACCTTGAGTCTCTACCTGAATATACGATTCGACTAGACACAACAGGGACTACTCTCATGAGAAGTGCTAGTCGCACACCCTATAAAAAGAAAAAATGCACAATTTGGCCATTGTGTAAACTCCGTCCACAATGTTGACTCCTTACTTTTAATGGATAAAAACTTGGCGACTTCGCTCACTAATGCATCTTATAATGATGTCGAGTTCGGAGGAGGCATCTCCTCAACTGCCTAGATCGCATTTGATGCGAAAAACATCTAGATGTTGTTTCTACGATATAAAGATAAGACCTATAAATCCAATCAACTAGCCTAGCAAGATCATCTGTTGTGCTCTACCAGATAAATATCATGCCCATGGCGTGAAGAAAATCCTGACGGACGTGTTGGCTATACACTTATTGGCTGGAGTTTAATTCAGTAAGGCTTCCGCGACATGAGTCGAATTATCCTAGTCCATATCAGGTTCGAGTCTGAGGACTCGAGTCTGAGTAGGTAGTGTTTTTTCCAAGAGCAAGTAACTGGCCCGATTCATTGAGAGCACCAGAAATGTTTACCAACATCCCTATGACTACTACCATCTATAATATATACATACGTATGACCTGATGTATTTCCGAATCAGTACCTTACCTTATGAAACTGTCGACTTCCACTATGCGTTCAAGACTACAAAGTCTCCACCCGAATCTACGATTTGACTGAACACTCGGGGGTTACTGGCTTAGGTATTCCCAGCGGGCACCTGCCTCTAGCCTACCTAGCTCGGCCTAACAGGAGGCCCACGTGACGATCTGCTTGGGTCCACAAAGCCCAGGACAATTCGGTTGCTCCGAACCCACAAGGATACCGACTTATGGCGTGCCTAACAAGAAGAAGATCCTGATTAGGAAACTAGAGTTCGACTTGTAACCGACTCAGATGGTACCCGAGATCTAGCCTCCCCACATAAAGGCCAGGAGGGGCCATCGAGGAGGAGATCTGCAACCACATCACCTGTAGCCTTGTGAGATCTAATCTGCCCACCCTTTGCCATCTCGGCGGCATTGTAACCTTCATCCATCAATCAATGAGCAGACAAACATGAAGTAGGGTATTACCCTCCGGGGGCCTGAACCCAGGTAAACATTGTCCCCTGTTGTTTGCTATCTGACGAAGTCACCAGCGCACATCTTATTCCTGAAAACCCAAGTTCATCAACCATAGGCATTGTCATGGAAACCCCGCGTCGCCGGCATTGAAGGCCCGTACACGACGACGGGGCGAAATCGACAACGATGGTGCCCAACCGGCCATGGGGAAGACGATTACCATGCCTTCGATTAAAAATCATGTATGGTCGATTCCTTAGGCCCGGAGCATCACAACTGCGTGGCAGGCTGTAGGGGTTAACGACAAAGCTCTTTTTGGCTTAGACGACGAGACACAACGAGGGTAGCTGACGATCATGGTTGAATGCAAGGAAGATACCGATAGAAAGAAGGAAAGAAGAGGGTGCTCAACTTGTTGGGATGCGCTTGATGGTTGACATCGCCAATCCGGCATCGCTGTCGGAACATGGTGACGGAAGGGGATGGATATGACAATGAGTCAAGTTCGTCAGTGATAGTGGTATCTTACCCGTGTCGGGATTTTTGGATTTCCGGTACATTAAACAAGTCTAGGGTTCAAAATAGATTGGGATCGATAAGTTTGGAGTACATATTCCGGGATTAGGAGTTCAGGGTTAGATTTATATTTAGTCTACCAGTTTGGTTAAGCTTGGCAATACTGACAGAGTCAACTGGAACTCGAAGAGGCTCCGTCAATCCAGAACATAGAATCGTTGATGATGCAAGGTGTTTTATGAAATCAGGTAGCAAGACGTGCATTTCCGTCGGTGATTTGCTGGAAGAATAGTGCGTTTGATAGCAGGTGTAATCGATAGAGTTGTTTGCTGCTAAATTCTTCCTTGTTTAATCTCGAAGAGAAAACCACATAATCACGAGCACTGACACGCTAAGTTTTGCAACTAAAGACACCATGACCACCAACTTTTTGCTGTAAAAGCGTATAAAGGTCACCCGCTCCATGCACGGCCTCCACTGACAACTTTAATAAACGTGCAGGCAGCTAGTAGAAACAAAGACAAAAAAATCAGAAAACCATGACATCTCTAGCCCACATGTCACAGGCGGCACGGCCATCGTATTCGCAAAAGGGACGCCTCCTCCGAGGCGCCAACGTCTCCGTCTCCACTGCCCGCTCGTACCCCGACGTATCAGATGCACACGACACGATGGCAGGATACCGTGATTATTCACACAAGAATAGGGCTACTCGTGTCATTTCGTACGTCAACCAGCCACCGCTTTAAAACGCGCCCAAAAGCGGGAGCGTTGGCCTCGGCGAGCGAGGCACCCAGAGCGCCCCACCAGAACACACCTCACATCCAGAGAAACGGAGGAGGAGTTGAGGAGACGAAGAGAGACACAAGGAAATGGTAGCGATGGGCGCGGAGGAGGACGAGCGGCCCGTGCACCAGGGCTGCATGGCCGGCTTCCTCCACCTCTTCGACCGCCCGCAGATCCTCTCCGGCAAGCGGCTCCACCACCAGCCACGCCGTCTCCTCTCCTCGTCCAGTGTACGCGCGCTAGCTCCAGAAATCTCCTTTTTTTTTTTCTTTCTTTGCGCTCCCATGAATGGTTTTCTGACGGCAGTTGGTTTGTGTATGTGCGTGCAGAGCTCGGCGACGCCGTCCGAGATGTCCATGCCGCTCGACCGCGGCTCGGAGCGCGCCACGCCGCTCCCGTCGTCGCCGGACATGACGCCGCCCGCGGCGCCGAGGCCGTCGCTGCAGCTTCCGCCGCTCGACTTGAAGGACAGGGGAGGCGCTGCCGCGTCCTGGAGGCTGCCGCGGTTGTCGCTGGACAGCCGTGCAGTGGTTGACGCCAAGGGCAAGCTCCGGCCAAGGGACATCAGGACGTCCTCGCCCGCAGCGGCCCCGCCGTCACCAGGGATGGGTGGCGACGAGCGAAGGTCGCCCAGTGTCGTCGCGCGGCTGATGGGTCTCGACGCGCTGCCGCACGGCGTGGCCGACGAAGAGGATGGACAGCACGCGCCTCGAGGTGGCGAGCTCAGGCGGTCGGCGTCCGAACGCGTGCCACGCGACCCGGCACGCTTCCGGTTCGTCGACCCAACTTTCTTCGAGAAGCCGGCGCCACCGGTGCTTCTGCCCCCTCAGAGGCCGTCGTCCCCAACGACAGAAGTGGCGCTCCGTCGTTCGCCGGATCCAGCCTATCACAGGGCCGCGCTGCAAAGGCGCAGCAGCCACTTCGACGCGCGCGAGGTGTTCCCCGAACCGGCGAAGCGCGTCGACTCGAACGCCGGCCAGGGCGAGATCGCCCTCTACGGCGAGATCGAGCGGCGCCTCCGCAAGCGTGGGATCGCCGAGCCAGCCAGAGATCTCGAGACGCTGAAGCAAATCTTGGAAGCGCTCCAGCTTAAAGGGCTCCTGCACCACACACCTCCCCCGTCTTCTGTCTCGGTGCGCAACCATCCGCCTCCAATCGTCGTCATGCGCCCGTCCTCTCGGCCGCCGCAGGCGCCGCTTGCACGGACGTCTCCCACCCGGCGATTGCGCGTCGATGTCGACAATGCCCGGCGCGCGCGTTCGCCCGACCGGGCCGCGTCCCCGGCAAGGAGCCCGGCATCGCCCGCGCGGCGCGGTCCGCAGTCTCCTCAGCGCCGCATCTCCCCGGCGCAGTCGCCAAAGCAGCACCAGCCGCTGAAGAAGCCGAGCAACGGTGAGCTCCCCATTGTCCGAGCCCGCATTGCCCGCCGCGCTGCACAGAATGCAGCGGCTCTGTCTTTCGACGACGATGTATCAACCATCTTCTCCGACGGCGGCAGCAACAGCACTGTCAGTGCCTCCTCCTCCCGCTGGGACTTGGAGGTGAAAATTAGCTCATCCCTTAATCTCTGCGCGAAGAATATCTTGAACCCTGTTCTCACTTGTCTGTCCGTTTTGCAATGCAGCAGCGAGCGCGTCTCGAGGACACAAAGACGGACCGCGGCCTGCTCGAGCGCTGCGGCAAGCTGCTGAGCAGCATCCACGCGTTCACCAGCGCCGGTGACGCGGCCGCCGACCAACAGCCGAGCCCGGTGTCCGTGCTGGACGCGGCAGCATTTCTCGCCGACGAGGACTCGCCGTCGTCGTCGGGGTCGAAACGTGGAATGGAGTTCAGAGCCCCGAGTCCCCGGCCAGTGGCGGCGTCCGATCTGGACGATGACGAGTGGGACCCTGAAGCGTGGCTCGTGGGACCGCAGACGGGGGGCCCAGACTTTGCGTACGTGGCGGAAGCCATCCGGTTACTTGACCGAATGAAGGACCCGGATGACGTCTACAAGACGATCGAGAAGAGGCGCCAGCGTGGCGAGGACACGTGGCAGCACCGAAGGTTGCTCTGCGGCGCAGCGGCGGAGGCGTTTGACCGGTGGCGGTGCGCCCATCCGTCCGAGCCCGTCGCGTGGCTCCGCGGCGAGGAGCTCCTGCAGCACGTGTGGGCCGAGGTGCAGCGCGCCAGGGAGCCCGTCGCGCCGGCTGCCGACGACCTGAACGACCTCACATGCGGCGTCATATTACGCGACCTGGCCGCGGACCGGCGGTGGTCGCCCAGCGCCGAGGCGGCGGAGGCTGTGCTGCAGATCGAGCGGCTGCTGTTCAAGGACCTGGTGGCCGACACCATCCGCGAGCTCGCTGACGTTGACCGCCTCCGCCTCCCACGCCGGAAGCTGGTGTTCTGATTAATCCTGGCCACTTCCATGTCTAAAACCGGATTCCAGCGGGGGTAGTAGGATGGTGAGAGTAGCTTAGGACTATTAACATGAAAAATAATGGTGCTTTTAATCTTCTTCATCTTGTACTAGTACTTTTCTTTTCTTTTTAATTAATCGATAGAGCGAGTGCTACTACTACTCCGTATGTAAAATTATTGCTACTACTACTGTTCTTAGATGTAGTGGACGTGAATTACTCCGATGGGACTGTGCGTTTTTAAGCCCTCCCAATGAATGTATGAATGAATGAAAAATTGAGTGTGTTTCCAGCTTCTGCATTATTGCTAGAGTAGTAGTACTAGATCTCCTTCCCCCATGTGCTGCGTTCCATGCGACCACTGGGTTGCATGTGGTGTACCAACGCGAGCCTTTAAAGGGAACCCGGTTTTTCTCTTTTGACTCTGTCCTCGTCGCATCTCGCACATGTCTGCTTCATGTTGCCACTGTTTTGCAAGCTGGACCTGCCGGCGCTAGTTAAGAAGAAGAAAGGGATGTCTCTGCCGCCACGGATCCCGCCGGCCGCCGACTAGCAACGGCCGCTCATTGCTATGGGTCAAACTGAAACCTGGAGTAAGGCCCAAACACCTCAAGATTTGGAATTCAGAATCGGCGGCGGCCAGTCTGTCGCCCTGGAAAGGCCCAACTTTCTTTCTCCGAAAGCTGGGTTGCTTATATCTACGCTATTTATTTTAAAATAATATATTTTTCTTAATCAATTTCATGAATAATACATAAAATTAGAAATTCGGAAATGTAGGGCGGCCTCGGAGGCCCGTGCCCCAACGAGAACCAATCGGGTTGCCGTACCCCGACGAGCTTGTCAGAGGCACTGCCAGGCGTGGCAAGGTGGCAGTCGGAGGCCGAAACCCCGATAGGTCTAATCTGTGCCTCAAGCACCGATTAGCTTAGAGCCCTCTGAAGCCTGCATTGAACATGCAACGTGTTAGCTTTTCCTAATCAAACGTGAACAATTTACTCGCCTATTTCGCTCGCTATCGATTCCCGCCATTTTGTTCCGCCACCCGGTTGCCGCTATTTTTTCTCCCGCCACTATTTCCTGCCGTTTTTCTCCCGCCTATTCTGTCTAGTACCTCTATAAATCCGGACACAGATATGTTTTCTTCCACCAGTTCATCTGCTCATCCTCTTTCTCTCGCATTCCTCCTCATTCTCTCGCTAATCCTTCCATCATGAGTGAAGTCAAAGCACATTCTAAGTGGGCCGCATGGGTCGGCCCTTTTGCCTCATTCTTTTCCGTTTCCACGCTCTGAAACCGGGTTCTCTCTCGCTTCTGGTCCCTCGCTATCCTAGTGTTCTTCCTTCAGGGTTTACCAGGGGGCAGGTCTATTAACCCAGTTCGACGTACACTCTAAGTCCACAACATTTTTCAGACCCAGAGTATAGGCCTAGGAAGATGAAAGATGCGAGGTTGCTAGAGGGGTGAAACAAGAGCGATGTTCGTACGGCCATCTCGCCAAGGTCAAGGAGTCGGTAGGTTTCTCCACTTACATGAGCATGAAGTTTTTCATGTGTGCCAACTACGACGCAAGCCCGCCCCGGCAAGCAAGTTTGTCCCAGAAGAGGCCTTCGGTATGTTCCCAAAACATGATGAATATGAATGAATTACGTTATTATGTGTTTTTTATTCATGCCATTAATGTGCTTGCAGTCTCCTCCTTCTCTTTGCAAGTGGTACCATTGGATTAACACAGAGCAGCTAGGTTGGGCCATGCAAGAGATTCATGATAGGAACCGGCGTGCCTGGCTGACTTTCACGCTGACGAACATGCCGAAAGGATGGCCGAACATGAGAAGAAGGAGCGGGAGAGAGAACTGAAAAAATAAGAGAGGAGAGAGCTCAGAACCGGGAGATCAATGCGAAGAGGATGGCGAAAGAGGAAGTGCACAGGTATGCGGAGGAACAGGTGCGCAAGGAGGCCCGAGAGGCAGAAAGGAAGAGATTAAGAGAAAGGACTACTAAGGCGCGGGCGGAGGAATGTGGGGACAAGATCGGGAAGTACCCGCGCTAGACTCAGGAAAGGTAGATGTATGTCTCAGTAGCAATGTATCTTCATTTCAATTGTAGTGTCGTGATGTATCTTAGTTTTAGTTGTAGTGTCATGATGTATCTTCATTTTAGTTGAAGTGTTGTTAAGTATCATAAGTTCCGCATTACTTTATAGTGTTCAGTTAATTTTGGAGACAATGTATCTTAAGTTGTCCCGTCAAAATGTTTCCGGTCAAAAAAAATCTCGCCAAAATGTATCCCGCTTAGTTCTTCCCACCAATGAGTTACCGCCATTTCTTGTTCGTTTAATCTATAAAACACCCTCCTCATGAAGTTGTGTTAGCACACCATTCACGTTTTAACCACCATGTCAGGTTTTCCCTATGACTATAGTTTTCACAGCAGAATGTTTGAAGAACTTTTTTTATTTCGCCAGGACATGTAGGATAGAGAATAATCCAACCCAATTGGAGGTACTCATTTCTAGTGATTATATCCTCACTGAGCTAGGTGAGGCATTACATAGAAAAGGGTGGACATCTAGGACCCCAGAGGAGATACGCCAAGAGCTTCTCAGGATCAATGCAAGGTGGACCAAGCTTAAATTCAACAGTGAAGCTTTAATGCTGAGGCAGGCTGAGAACCCTTGGCTGTGGATAGAAGAGAGCAAAGATGAAAATGATATCTTCATGCAGCCGATTGTTGGGACCATGGAGAGAGCTGAGTGGGACAAGGCGCATGCCAAAAATAAGGTATCGTCGAAGGGGAAGGGCGAGGCATCATCGAAGGGAGAGTCAACCTGATCCTGCTATGTCTGCTAATCCTCCTCCTCATCAGTCGCCCACGAACCTATGGAGGACATGTTCAATTTTCCATATCCTCCTGCCCATGTAAAAAATTTAAGTACTCAATGATTGCATACTGCATATAATAAAAAATAGGTAGGAAAATAGTTACCCTCAGGCTGGGATTGTGGGCGATAATCAAAGTTCATGAAGGGGATGTGCTGCTGTTGTTGCCACTGGTCGAAAGTAAACTGCTACTGGCACTGGTCGAAAGTAAACTGCAGTTGCTGCTGCTGCCAAGCCGAGCCTCTAGCCTGGTCTAGAGGTGGTGCTCTCGGCGTCTCCTATTGTGAGAGCCATGGGCGAGGCCCATGGAGGAGTGGACGAGGGTGTTGCTGCTTCCACGCAGAGCCTCCAACCTGGTCTGGAGGTGGCTACTGCATGAACGGACGTGGGGTGCGCTGCTGCGGGGAGGCACACGGGGAATGCTCCTCCGTGGAGTGACGTGGGGGCGCTGTGCTGCTCGGTGCTGAACAACGTCCGAAATGTTGGTGCACGTGATGGTTGGGTAGATACTTCATAGCTTCTCCTGGACACACTAGAGAAAGGATTGAGTCTGTGACTGCATCTGACGTGCTACAAGAGGAGCGTACGAAAGAGAACGTCCATACTGAGCCACCTCGGCCTGTGGCTCCCATGTCATATCGGCCTACATTTGTATCGTAGATAAGTAAGCCTTATATAGGCGAACATGTTCATTAGGCAAGAAAAGAGTATTTACCGTTGACTCTCTGGACTCCAAAGTTGACTGGCTAGGGTATATCTCATCGTCGTGCGCGTGATGGATGGGACGTTGTCGTGTCATGGTCATGTACCTCTATAAGTATGCATGGAATAGCTCCATATTAAACGGGCCAGCTTGCCACACTTGAGCCATTGCGTCCTGCCACTCTATAACATAACTCTAAACCCATTGAAGCCATTGAGTTGCGCTTCTGTTATTACCCTTCCAAATATACCTGCAATTACACTGTGTTAGACCATCATTAAAAAAATGAAATGAAGACAATCTGAATGTGTATATAGTTACTCACGTGTGCGCGAAATCTATAAGGGGGACCTCTGTATGTGGAGGATCTACCAATTGGCAAAGGCTGAATTGCCTCATGACCCTATGTTTAGATGTCTCCTTGACTTGAAAATCGAAGATGATATTCAATTTAGTCAGCCAGTACTCCTGATCTCTAGTATACAAAGTAGATATCCCATTGAGATATCTTTCGACTCTCGCAAATGATGTGTCCAGCTCCCAAATGACCGCATCCGCTCTTAGGAAGTCGAACTGCTCGCTGAACGAAGGATAGTAGTTATTGACTTGATCTCCCGCAAAACAACATTCTAGCAAAAACTAGTTGTTAGTTTCCTTCGTAGTGTAGTAGCAGAAGTGCATTGTATTAAAACGTTTCACTTGCCTTGTGAAGGATCCAATTGTTGGAAATATGCCCTAGAGACAAATAGTAATAAGGACTATTATCATATTTCATAAAGTTTATGATTAAGTTTTATATCATGCTATAACTGTATTAAGTGGAAACATCAATACACGTGTGATATATAAACAACCAGGGGTTCCCAGTGAAACTCTAGTCACTGGTTCATTGGTCAACAAATGATCAAGTTTCCTGATCATGTGGCATTTATGCAAGTTGGAAATGGAGTCAACTCATTCTGAGAATGAGATGATGAACCAATACCCAACCTAAACATTGTGACCTGATCATGTCACGAAGTTCAAGTTACCATGATTAGAAATGGATCCTCGTAGATTATTCCTTAGACCGTGAGGCTATATCAATCATTGTCTCCCGAGAGTGCTTAGATAGCATCAAGCATCACTTGGTAATACAGTGATTATAAAGGTGTGTTCAGGTACTCGGAGGAACCGTAGAGGCAATATATGTCAATAGCGGGATTTGTCCGTCCACGTGACGGAAAGATACTTAAGGGCTTACTCAAGAGAAGTTATATCCAATAGCTGTGCAGCGTGTTATTTGATCACAGGGATATCACTTGTCGGAACGAGTCAAGTAGCATTGTTCAGTAACGAGATTGGACATGACATGGTGATGCCATTGATCAGATCTCGGGCAATGCAAGTATAGAGCGACAAAGGGAATAAGACACGACCGTCCTAGTTCAAACGACAAAAAATCTTCATGGAACGCACAGGGGTCACATGGCCATCCAGGTCCCTCTATCGATCATTGGTCCGGGAGTGTCCCGACCATGTCTGGAGTGTTCCCGAACTGTAGGGTATCACGCTTAAGGGTTTGATGATGCTTAGAGAGTGTTTATAGGATCGAAAGAATCACTGAAGAATAGTAGAGAGAATACCGGAAGGGTTTCGGTAAGTCCGGAGGATGTCCAGAGTGGAGGTGGAAGGTGTTCCATAACCACGGAGATTGAATAATATGTGAATGAATGTTAAATATTGTTTTAATCATTTATTCATAATTATTTAATAAAAGAGAAAATCAATTTAAAGGTCAAAAGGCTTAATGGGCCAATTCCGGAGGGAAGAGGGCCCATTAGGGAAAGGCAAGAGGGAGAAGGGCCAAAGGGGGTGGCTGGCGCCCTAGTAGGCCAGCCCCCTCGCACGGGGCCCATGGGGGTGGCCGGCGGTGCCACCCCTCCCCCTCTCCCTCTCCTTTAGTCCCACCCCGGTACTTTGAGAGAGGTAGTACCTCACCTCCCCCTATATATAGTGGGGGTATTTGGCCAGATAAATACACACAATATTCAATAAAGTTTTTCTCACTTTTGGGGAGACCTCCAATTGATACTCTCTCTCTCTCTCTCTCTCTCTCTCTCTCTCTCTCTCTCTCTCTCTCTCTCTCTCTCTCTCTCTCTCTCTCTCTCTCTCTCTCTCTCTCTCTCTCGTGACCATGGTCCGAAGTTCGGACTGCGCGAATGAGAGACATCTTCATCGCGGAGCACCATCGCGCTGCAGGATTCGGATCCAGGAGCTCTACTTCCACAATTACTGCTGGATCAGGGAAGCAGGAGTCATCGTCAGGCATCAGTCGTGTGTATATTCCCGCGAGGTGTCACACTTGAGGCACTCAAGTCATTCGCAGGAGCGCAAGGACTTCATCACGACCTTGAGGTCGGCTTCAACTCGTCTACATCAACCACGCTCTCCTGAGCATTGACAACGCTTTTCGGTCTTCAAGGGTAAGTTCACGAAAATCCCCTCCCGTTACTGCATTACTAATAGATAGGTCCTGGCAACATCAGGTGTTCAGGGGCATAGGGTAAAATTTATTGTTTTCATACGTGGAACCCCTAAAGTGGTATGAGAGCTAGATCTATGTGTAGTAATGCTAGTACGGGTAGAACACACGAGATGTAGCGTGTGGGCGTTGATATTTTAGTTGTTGCCCTCCCACGTGTACTTGTGTTTACCACAGTAATGCTTGATGAAGCGGCCCCCAACCGACTTTTCGCATTCATTCGCGAGATTGGTCCACGCTTGACATACGACTTGTACCGTATAAAGTGGCTTAAGGGGGTGTCTGTCTCTCTCGCATTAGTTGGTATGCCATTTGCAACGGAGGGCCCCGAAAGGGGTGTAGTATAGACAACTACTTGATCAGCGTCGTGGTAAAAGTTCGTAGGTAAGAACGGTTCTTGTGCGAAAGCCCATTCAGCCCATGCAGGGGGCGTTGCTCTGTGATATGGTTGTGGCTAAGGTAAAGTGATTACCTAATGTTACGTAGTAGTAGATAGTCACGGAGGTGATGCACTACCACGCCGGAAAGACACCGGTACCCTGGTGTCTACGGCGCCGGAACCCTGGCGCCAGAATCCAATGACGACGGATGGAGATCACGACATGAAGGACCATATCACATCGCATTTACATTCAATGTTATTGTCTGTATATCTTATTGTGTGCTAGTATTAGATACTCGACGGTAGCCTAATAAGATGATCCTTGGTTAAAATTACCAATTGTTGTTTTCCCCCTTAGTGTGCACCACCAAGAAAGTTCTTAGGTATGAGGCAGGCTGTGATGATTGGTTGTCAAACATATCTACGTTCGCATACAGTGGGTGACGAGGGTTTAACTCATCAATGCCCATTGTTATGGACTTGGGTTTTGGAGAAGGAGGGAGCGTTGGAGGCATCAATCGGCTAGCAAACAAGCACACAGGGACGCAAGATTTACCCAGGTTCAGGCCTCGTAGAGGTCCCTACTCCTGCTTGTCTGCTCTTGGAATTAATGAAGGAATCGAAGATTACAGGGGCGCAGATGCAATCTGGCGAGAGTTGTGGAAACTAGGGTTATGTGTGTCCTCCTCGCTGCCCCCTCCTAGCCTTTATATAGATAGGCTAGGTCTCGGGTAGCAGGTCGAGTCGGTTACAGATTAGGATTTTTCCCTTTGAACTTTCTATCTTAAGCTTCTTGTTGTCTCGCAAGCAATCGAGAGTCCGTGGGCCACTCGAATTCTGTATTGGGCCTTGGCAACGCCGTGGGCTTCCGCCGTATCCGGACCGTATATACCGAACTCGAGTACCTGTAGGGTATACCCATGTCAGTAGCCCCTAAGTGTCCAGTGGAATCACAGATTTGACCGGGGACTCTATGAAGCCTTTCGAGTGCATGATTGAGTATTTTTGGAGTGTTCAGTTCATGTCATAGGGATCGTTGATGTGCGTGCCTGATTTAACCGATTTATCGGTATCACTTAACTGCCTTAGGTCAAAACAACGCAATCTACTCAAACTCGAGTCCCCGGACTCGAATTCGGAAAAGTGCTAGCGTAATTTAACTCAGGCCACGGAGGTCTTACAACAGTTGAATTCCAGTGTATGGGTGTGAGCACTTGACGCGTCCGTCAAGGCATGTTCATCGTACCTGTAGGCATGGATATGTTTATGGTAGTGCACAGTAGATGCATTGCCAGGCCTTATTCAAGTCTTACCTTCATGCTGTAAGCGCGACATCCGAGCTTTTGTCATCGGGGAGATGATTCGGGTGGCCTAGGAGACACAGTCTCTTTGCAGGAAAAAATATGAGGCGGTGTCGCCATAGACTTCGAGTGTGGATGTTATCAACACACAATACGATGTACAAATAATCATAGGGTGCGCGACCAGCGCTCCCTATGGGAGTAGCCCCCGAGTGCCTGGTTGAGTCGAAGACTCAGGCGGGGACTAAAGAACATTTTGCGACTGCTGTCGTCTTTTGTTGCTTGTTTCAGTCGAATTTTCTTCCTGCGCTCCCTATGGGAGTAACCCATGATTCACACTTGAATCGTAGATTCGAGTCGTGGGTATGCACTTAATGTTCATATTCCTGCAAAAAGATAAATCGTAGGGTGCGTGATCAGCGCTCCCTATGGGAGTAGCCCCCGAGTGCTTGGTGGAGTCGAAGACTCAAGGAAGGACTTAATAGTCGAAATCTTCTGATGCTCCTCCTGATGACATCAGTGCTGACGATGTGATGAGCTCAGTTGCCCGCGTGAGCGGCTTTGACGGGACGCGACGAACGGTAGGTCCCACTTTCTGACTTTGATTTGACCGGCGTGCGTAATCTTTCATTTTAACTGCGTCTCCTCGATTTCCGCGCGTAATGGAGATAGTGGGGGACGGTTCGTGTTTTGACCTCTCCACGTGTCGACCGCGATGTGCGCCACGCGTCCAGTAGGGTTTCTGCTAGCTGTTGGATGGCATCCGCAAGGGGGTTAAGTAGCAGCGCAGCTGCGGTAATTTCCCATCTGCCCTTTCTCTACTTGTGCTTCCATTGCCATTGCTGCTACTCTATGCTTCCCAGAGCTCGTCCTCTTCGTGGCGCTAGACCAACTCTGTGTCTTGCCGAGCTACTTCCTCCGCTCGCACCGCCATCGCAAGATGGGCAAAAAGAAGGGAGGAGCCGCCATTGGGTCTGCTGCCGCCACTGCCATCGCCAAGAAGAAGGGTCGCTCCGCCACCGTGGGCACCAGCGCCGCAAGCGCCTGCAAGAAGAATGGTGCGGGCACCCGCGTCACCAATGGTGCATGGCGCGCATTGATGACCCACAAGTATAGGGGATGTATCACAGTATTTTCGATAAGTAAGAGTGTCGAACCCAACGAGGAGCAGAAGGTGCTGGCTAGTGGTATGGATCAGGAATTCTCTGCAAATACTTAGCAAACAGATTTTTAGGGTTTTTCGATAATGCAAGTAAATAAAGTACGAATAAATAAAAGACAGTAAGAATTAATGGAGCAAGTGGCCCAATCCTTTATGCAGCAAAGGACAAGCCGGTTGTATTACTTAAGATGACCAAACGTTCTCGAGGACACATGGGAAGACTCTCAAGTGCTTTCGCTTCATATAGTTGATTAATCTTCTTTAGCTTGCTAAGTGTTGTGTGGGTGAACCTGTGCTAATGTACCGACCTCCCTAGGACTAATACATACTTGTGATTATACCCCTTGCAAACATCCATAAGTACAAGAAAGTAATTAAGGTAGAAACCTAACCACAGCTTTAAACTCGAAGACCCTTACGTCCCTTGTGCAATGGTTTCCTAACGGGGGTTCAAGTTTCTGTCACTCCGGCAACCCCTACGATTAGTAGCCAAATACACAATGCATTCCCCTAGGCCCATATAGGTGAAGTGTCATGTAGTCGATGTTCACATGACACCACTAGAAGAAGTACACCATAACTTAAATATCAAACTATTGAATCTTTCTCAACACAACTCCACTACTAACAACATGACTTCTCCCATGTCCTCAAGAACAAAATGAACTACTCACAAGAAATCATATGGATCATGATCAGAGATGGAATAATGATGTATAACAATCTGAACATAAACAATAATTCAACGGTTCACTCAGTAGAATCAACTACAAAGAGTAATCAACACCGGGAAAGTTTCCCCTAAGAACTATGGAAGATTCAACACAATTGTTACAGCAGTATGGAGATGGTGATGAGGGTGCTAATGGTGATGATGGTGATGATGATGGTTATGATGATCCCGATGAAGTCCAGCTTGATGGTGGTGTTGATGGCGATGATCTCCCCTCTCTGGGAAGGAATTCCCCCGGCAGAAATCTGTCTACTGGAGAGATCTTTCTCTCTCGGTGTTTTCCGCCCCGTAGAGGCGGAAGAATCTTTCTGTGGTTGCTCCTCAAGTCTTAGGGTTTTAGGAGGAATATATACGCCAGAGGGGAGAGCCAGAGGTGGGGCAAAGAGGCCACACCACCTGGTGGCGTGGCCTAGGGTGGCCCGCGCCAGGGGGTGGTGTGGGACCCCTATGGCCCATCTCCACTCCTCCTTGTGGCTGCCTTCATCTTCTGGAAAAATAGGATTTTCCATATATTTTCCCGGATTTTCTGATCTTCGCAAATTTTGCCTCCAAACAGCACCTTTTCCATCAGAAACCTGACTGCAGCGGTCCATGCTCCAAAAGTCATCACCCATGCAAAAACAGGTGAAATTACATAAGTATCATGTCTTAATATGAAATATATCAATGAATAACAGTGAATTATGACATAGAATAGTGATGCAAAATGGACGTATAAACTGCCCCCAAGCTTAGACTTCGCTTGTCCCCAAGCGAAACTGAGCTCAATAAACATGACCTCATGTTTATGGAGTGAAGAGTCGATAAAAGAATACTGACAAGAAGCATCACATTCATTAACACATAGATCATAATAGAAGACAACTCACTATTATATAACTTAACTTGCAATAAGTAAATGAAACACAATAAAGATACATAAAGTAAATCATAATTGGTAATGGCAAACTTGGCTCTTGGTCGAAGAATAGTTGATAATTTGCCGAAGTTCACAAATAACTGATTTTCAATTATAGCTTTCAAAGTAGTAATCACCAAGATAAGAGCAATGTGCAAAACAAGGAACATAAGAAACATGATTGAATAAATCATCATATGAATGAATGAAACACAACAACTCAAAATACTTGCTGAGGTAGAAGGGAATATGTTTACTGACTCAACTAAAAAGTAAAAGAAAGGCCCTTCGTAGAGGGAAGCAGGGATTTCAAGTTTCATAAAGAGCTCCCAAAAATTATGGTACTTATTAGCTTTCAGCTCTCATTGCCTCTATCATAGGCATCTTTAGGTGGTTAAGGTTAAAGTGACACAACTAAGAGGATATGCTTGACAAGTTATAAGTTGAAATCTCATGCCCCTTACCTCATGCTACTCAACTTCAGTCACAAGTAAGCTCTTGTCATTGTAAATACATGTGTATCATAGAGAACCGCCAACGGGGTACCCCTTGCACATGATACAGGAGCTATCCCATAATCAAAATGACAAGGCAAGAAGACAATGAGCATCTCAGCGATCTTTTTATTTGCTATTTGCATAGGTTTTTATTGAGGATGCTTCATAGAATGCTCACTATAGTTATGCTGCAAGTTTCCACCATGATTAGGCATGGCTTAGGCTAGCGGCCTAGGCGTTTCTCTAACACCCATATGAACTCCATGATCTTACAAGTTCCCCTTTTATTTCACACCGCCGGGATCCATAGGCAAAAGAATCATGATATCAACTAGGTACAAAGTACCATGGTAGTGTTGAAAGCGTTCCCCGTGATACATGGTTCTGCTAACTTGAACTCATAAAGCGCAAGCATATACGCAACAAAGAAGGACCCAATGGTTCAAGTTTATTAAGTGCAAGAAAGTAAAGTGTGCCATCAAGTTCGTGAGAGATTTAATCACTAATTTTCACATAACAAGTTTAATTTGGAAGGTAGATAAAAACAATAATTTACTTGGAATAGCAATAGTGCTAATAGGTAGGTATGGTGGACACAAATGTCATAGGTTTTGGGTTTAAAGGATTGGATGCACGAGAAGAATTCCCTCTCAGTACGGGTTTTTGGCTAGCAAGGCTGGGAGGCAAGTACAAGAGTTGAAGGAAACAAACAAACATACAAGTGATAAAGACAAACATGCAATCTTCCTTGGAAGCACAAAAGATCTTAACCAGAGAATACTAAACACATGAGCTAATCAAGAAAAAAGATGATGAAATTATTTTTCTTTAGAGTACTTTTATCTTTTCATTCAACTCTCAAAAATAGTGTTGCTACTGACCAAGCCAGGTTTGCCAAAACCAACTAAATTAACTCAATGATCCCAAAGTGATACCAATACTAACAACAAGATCAATCATATAACTAAGAATTGAAAACTAATATAAGCTATGCAAAAGAGTAAATGATAGAACTTCTCATTAATATTCCATAACGACAACTCACACCATGGGATACATATCTAACGAGAGAGGGGACACTTCCATAGTGCAAACCATCCTACATAATAACTTCTCTATTCATGATATAACTCTACTAAAAAGGTAAAAAGATAGAAGATGGTGATGTGATACCGCGGCACTCCCCAAAGCTTGGAAGAAACCAAGGGAATGCCAAACCTGATGACGAATTACTCCTTCGGTGGTGGTGGTATTCTTTCGATGAGCTCCTTGATCAGTTTCCCCAAGTCCTCAATCTCAAAGGTGACATTGCGAATAAGCTGCGAGTTTTGCTCAATGCGGCTCATGATCATGTCGGGTTGCGAGTTCCAGCTCTTGTGATTCTTTCCCCACTCTTCCTCCGTGAAGTATTCTTTTCCTGCATGGCTAGAATGAGGCAAATCCCAATTGGAGGGTAATTCCTCCTTGGGCATATTCTGGTATTGATGCTCATGGATAAGGGTGTGGAAAGGATTCTTGGCGCGTGGAGGAAGTGACCAGGGATCTGAACGGTGATGAGGAGGCTTCTCTCCAATTGACATAGTCCTGGCAGGGTTTGCCACCACTCCAATGCTTGCAATTGTTGTGCCAGTGTGCTTTGCCTCCTCTTCATCTTCACTCTTGATCTCCTTCTCCTGCCCGGGGTCTTGGAGATCTTCCTCCATAGGCTCCTTCCCCTTATCCTTGGCAGACACCATTGTGCTTCTAAACTTTCAAGAATAGTTCCTGGCAGAAACAGATCGAAACAAAAACACGATGAGAATAAGATATACGAACCTCGGGGGATCCGAGGGATTATATATTACTGAGTTTCACAACAAAAGGAAGGTACTGGGAGAAAATGGGTCGGAGACAGAGTCTAGGGTGGCCACACCACCTGGTGGCGCGGCTAGGGGTGGGCCCGCGCCACAGGGTGGTGTGAGCCACCCTGGCTCCATTTTCATCCCTCTTTCGCTTCGTAGCTTTCCTTATTGTCTAAAAACTGCAAAAATATACTTGGATAGTATTTTCGCGGAACTTTTCTTACCAGAACTGTTACCTATTTGAAAACGGACTCTGCAGGTCTCTGAATTTGGTATCTAGTAGATTCTTCCGGAGTCACCACTTGAACAACATCAATATCTTCATCTTCATACACTTGTTACTTGAGTCATAAAACCTTTCACTTCCTTATTACACCATTATCTCCACTACCTGGAAATTTCTTTCACACAAAACTTCACACAGTTCTCATTAGCAACATTAGTGCAAGTGAAGTGATAAAACCTTTTGAGTTCAACTTCAACTGAAAACCATCAAAACATAAGCTACTGTAGCAACTTCTTCCGAAAACCCAAAAAGAATTCAAAAAGGAAATCAATAAGAAGCAAATGCATAGTGGCAAAATCTGTCAAAACAGACCAGCAGGTAAATATCAATTTTTTAGAAAATCTTCTGTTGCTCAAATCAAAAAGTGCAAAACTAACGAAAGTTAAATAACAACCTGGATTAGAAGCGCAAAACATTACAGCTCAATCCGACATATAGAGATCTCTCACGAATTTTTATGGTGAAGCACAAAAATCTGTTTCGGGACAACAACTTCCCCAAATCTTACTTCTCTCTCATTAGAGGTTGATCTTGACACAAAAACCAAAGAAAAAGGATTAGGAGAGGTTATTACCGAATTACTAACTTCCAAGACTCAAAGAAATAAAAACAAACTGAAAGAAAAAATAAATTGGATTGTCTCCCAAAAAGCTCTTTCTTTATAGTCATTAAGATGGGCATGATAATTTTGATGATGCTCACTTAGGAATATGAATTGAAGTGAAAGAGAGCATTAAGAAGCAAAAATACACACATTTAAGTCTAACCCACTTCCTATGCAAGGGATATTTTTTAAACAAACAAGTTGTTGAAACCAGAGGCTACAAGCATAGGAAGGCAAAAGAAGTGCAACATAAAAACTTTCAGCATAAAACAAGGAAACTTGATTATTGAGATACATAAGAACACTTTTCCCTCTCTCATAATAACTTTTAGTATCATGCATAAACTTAACAATATAACTATCACAAGGACCATCGTAACAATGATCACTTATTCTAACAGAAAACATAGGAATACTAGCTCTCATAACACTACTTTGTGAAACAACATTAGAGGTATCCTTACAAAGGATAGGGTGTCCCTCTTCTACATATTTAGCAACAAAGTCTTTCACATTTGCTATTATAGGTTCATCAAACATTTGTTTATCAGATTCAACAGCTTTATTTGTACTTTCATTAACCATACTAGCTATCATAGAATGTTCCTTTATCTTAACTGGGAAAGGCATTTTCTCAATATAAGGTTCAAGTAAAGCATGATTAGTAGTATAAACTTCAGTATTTCTTGCAGGAACACTCTTAGCAATATCTTTATAAGGTTCTTGATACTTATTCCACTTCTTTTTAGGCACTTCAATGTAGGAAGCAAAAGCCTTAAAATAAGAAGCAATAGCTTGACAGTCTAGGCCATAAGCATTTTTAATATTTTGAAAGTCATCAGTTCCCATAAAAGATTCAATGCATTCATAATCATAATTTATACCTGGCTTTCTACCTTTGTCATTCTCCCAAGCTTCAGCATTGTCTTGAATACGGTCCAGAAGATCCCATTTAGCTGCTTCTTCCATGCGAGTGAATGATCCAGCACAATAAGCATCCAATAAATCCTTATCATGTAGAGGGAGCCTTGCATAAAAGTTATTGATAATAATATTGTTGGGGAGCTCATGAATGGGACATTTGAGCATTAGTAACTTCAATCTCCCCCAAGCTTGAGCTGTACTCTCTCCATCAAGAGGCCAAAAGTTGTATATTTGATTCCGATCTTTATGAATCTCACTAGGAGGATAAAATTTTGAATAAAAGAGAGGTACTATTTCCTCCCATTCAAGAGCTTGACCATTCTTCAGCAGCTTATACCATTCCTCAGCTCTTCCTTTCAGTGACAATGAGAATAACTTATTCTTAACTTGATCTGTAGTAATACCTGCACACTTGAACAACCCGCATAATTCGTGTATAAAGAGCAAATGATCACCGGGATGGACAGTTCCATCCCCAACATAGTAGTTATCCATAACACGATCAATAATTCTTGTAGGTATTTTAAAAACATCATTCTCAGCAGGTGGTGGTTCATCTACTACCTTACCAGTGGTAGTAGCATTACCAAATAAGAAACTCAACGAATTATCCATAACGAAAATAAAGTAACTAACAGAAGTAAACAATACTCATAGTAGAAGTTTCCTTTACCAGTTCCACTCTCCAATAGCGCTTCACTCCGTGGCAACAGCGCCAGAAAATAGTCTTGATGACCCACAAGTATAGGGGGTGTATCGCAGTATTTTCAATAAGTCAGAGTGTCGAACCCAACAAGGAGAAGAAGGTGTTGGCTAGTGGTATGGATCAGGAATTCTCTGCAAATACTTAGCAAACGGATTTTTAGGGGTTTTTGTAATGCAAGTAAATAAAGTACGAGTAAATAAAAGACAGTAAGAATAAATGCAGCAAGTGGCCCAATCCTTTATGCAACAAAGGACAAGCCGGTTGTATTACTTAAGATAACCAAACGTTCTCGAGGACACATGGGAAGACTGTCAAGTGCTTTCGCTTCATATAGTTGATTAATCTTCTTTAGCTTGCTAAGTGTTGTGTGGGTGAACCTGTGCTAATGTACCGACCTTCCTAGGACTAATACATACTTGTGATTATACCCCTTGCAAATATCCGTAAGTACAAGAAAGTAATTAAGGTAGAAACCTAACCACAACTTTAAACTCTAAGACCCTTACGTCCCTTGTGCAATGGTTTCCTAACGGGGGTTCAGGTTTCTGTTACTCTGGCAACCCATACGATTAGTAGCCAAATACACAATGCATTCCCCTAGGCCCATATAGGTGAAGTGTCATGTAGTCGACGTTCACATGACACCACTAGAAGAAGTACACCACAACTTAAATATCAAACTATTGAATCTTTCTCAACACAACTCCACTACTAACAACATGACTTCTCCCATGTCCTCAAGAACAAAACAAACTACTCACAAGACATCATATGGATCATGACCAGAGATGGAATAATGATGTATAACAATCTGAACATAAACAATAATTCAACGGTTCACTCAATAGTATCAACTACAAAGAGTAATCAACACCGGGAAAGTTTCCCCTAAGAACTATGCAAGATTCAACACAATTGTTACAACAATATGGAGATGGTGATGAGGGTGATGATGGTGATGATGATGGTGATGATGATCCCGATGAAGTCCAGCTTGATGGTGGTGTTGATGGCGACGATCTCCCCTCTCCGGGAAGGAATTCCCCTGGCAGAAATCTGTCTGCCGGAGAGATCTTTCTCTCTCGGTGTTTTCCACCCTGCAGAGGCGGCGAAATCTTTCTGTGGTCGCTCCTCAAGTCTTAGTGTTTCGGGAGGAATATATACGCCAGAGGGAGAGCCAGAGGTAGGCCTAGGGTGGCCCACGCTAGGGGGTGGTGTGGCCCCCCTGTGGTCCATCTCCACTCCTCCTTCTGGCAGCCTTCATCCTCTGGAAAAATAGGATTTTCCGTATATTTTCCCGGATTTTCTGATCTTCGCGAATTTTGCCTCCAAACAGCACCTTTTCCATCAGAATCCTGACTGCAGTGGTCCATGCTTCAAAAGTCATCACCCATGCAAAAACAGGTGAAATTACATAAGTATCATGTCTTAATATGAAATATATCAATGAATAACAGTGAATTATGACATAGAATAGTGATGCAAAATGGACGTATGACGCATCCACCATCAGGGCCTCTGAGCTCCATCTTCTGCGCCAAGATGGAGTTCTTCCGCTCGCCGAAGATGATTCGCGAGTGCCTGGTGACGAGGTAATCCCCCGTCCTCCGTTGGGTTTCTGGGTGATGTTCCTCGCGTTCATCATCCGCGGTCTGTCTCTGCCCCTGCATCCCTTTGTCAGGGGCCTTCTTTGTTTCTATGGGCTCCAGCTGCACCAGCTGTCCCCAAACTCTTTCCTTCACATTGCGTGCTGCATCACGCTTTGCGAGTGCTGGCTTAGAGTCGAGCCACAGTTGAAGCTAAAGCGTCAGTCGGCTTCTGGCTCGTTAGTCTACGACGTAGGCGGCTGCGGGATTCATGTCGACTCCTCTGCTACGTATTTCGACATCAAGCTCACGTCGTCTGTCCAAGGATGGAGAGATAAGTGGTTCTATATCCGCGACCATAAGGCCGACGGAGAGCACTACGGACTCGCGCCCTTCGATCCTGCAACGTCGTGCAAGAGGAGGTGTTCTTGGAAGAATGTAGTGATGCCCGACGAGTCCGAGGAGATAGAAGTGTTGTACAAGCGCGTCTGCGACATCGAGAGCCGCATGGGTAAAGAAGAGGGAGGCACCGCCCTCATTCTCACATGGTTGCATCGTCACATCGAGCCTCTACAGGCTAGAGTCCACCCCATGTTCCAATGGGCTGGTGCGGATGATGCCACTCGCGTATCTGCTGATGGCATTTCCGCGGGTGAAGTAGATAAGAGGTTGTGACTGGTGAGAAAGTACACCACCAAGGAGGTTCTCCCAGGCGCGCCAGTCGTGCCTCCCTTCGACGCCTCTAACCCTCCTCTTGAGGTAGAATTGTGCTACGAAGTAGCTTTATTGGTCAATTACTTCTAATTTCTTTATGTATATTGAATTGTTTTCTGAATGTAGGATTGGAAGGTATCTCCCAGTTTACCCCCTCTTCCTGAGGGGGTTATTCCTCATGAAGTGGAAGAAGAGGACAAGTCGGAATCGACCGTCCCATTGAAGAGGAGGAGGGAGCCCCCGAATCCAGTGATCCGGATACTCGCAAGCGTTCTCGCATTGAGGATTCGGATGCTTCGTCTCCTTCGACTCCAAAGGGCCCATCTATCTATGCAGAGGAGCCAATTCCCGCCTTTCCTGTGCGCTCTATGGCTCCTCCTGCCCGGAAGAAACTTTGGCTGCCAAAGGAATCGCCAGAGTCGGAGGAGCAGTCCTTTGATCTTGATAGATTTGACTAGTAAGTTCCATATTCGTGACCTCGTTTTGGTTTCCTCTTTGAGTTGCCATTTGTCTTGAAGCTTTTATTTGATTTGTGTTTCAGTCAAGCGGTGACGTCGTCTTTTGACGACGTCCAATTTTTGAAGGAGTCCGGAGTCGTGGACTCCAAGTCCAAGAAGGTGGCTTCGTGGTCTCCTTCTCCTCCATTGGTGGCCCACTCCGGGCATAATTCATCGAGTTTCCCGCATGCTGGGGAGCATCAGATGGTTACTCGGATGATTGTGCAACAACCTTCTTCGAAGTCTGTGGAGGATCATGTAAGTATCTTGCAGTTGGTAATCAAATTTATTCTTGGCGTGCTTTTACTTGAACTTTAAATGTGTCTGATGTAGCTCATCGTGAAAGAAGCCGCCCGCCTGGCGGAGCAGGTCCTTAACATGGGTCGACAGCATGCACGACTAGACAATCGCCATCGCATTGTCGAAAGTAAGTTTTGACTTCGTCTTTGTCTTTTGCGAATATTATTGATTCGATTTGGTAACACTCTCTGTATGTTGCAGCTGAGCACAATGAATTACTTCGCCATGCTATTGCATTGGATAAGACGTTGGCCGCGGCAATAAAGAATCGCGACGAGGCGATCGCAGCCTTGGAGGAGTCACGGAAGCGAGAGCAGGATCTCCTTGCCTCCACTCCTGAGAGGGAGAAGATGTTCAAGGAGCACCTTAACTCGATTGGCAACTCCCTCTCAGGTATGACTTTTTCATCTGGATATGCCTTGCTCTTCTATACTTCGACGTGTGATTTTTGTACTGATGCTTTTGTGTATACAGATGCCGGTGGCTTGAGTTTCGATGCCCAATCTCTGCGCCATGCAGATGCTTTGGCTGGTGCCATCGCCGCAGTCGAGGACCACAACGTGTCCGTCCAGGAAATTTGGGGAAGGCCAAGGATGTCCTCAGTCGCATCCGTGAGGATTTAACTCCCAAGGCCAGAATGATCGACAACCTTGGCAACTTGGTGGAGTCTCTGGCCAGAGGAATCCCTGCTGACTTCAAGAACTCGCAGCGCTCCATCGGCGCTACCATGGCACTCGCAATGGTGCATGCCCATGGTGTGGAGATGGATCCTGCTGCTATCTCTGAGGCGAGGCCAGTCGATGCTGGAGGCCAGTAGGTGGTGTTTTCTCCCTTTGCTGGTGAATGCAAAAATTATGGTCCCCATCTTATCGAGACACTCACCAAGTACTCCGAGGAGCGGCGTCAAGCGAAACTTGCGAAGGCTGCGGCATCTGGGGGTACTACCGGCAAGTCTATGGCGTCGGAAACGGCCACAGATGCGATGAAGCCCCCGAGGCCGAAGTCGAAGTCGAAGAAGCACGCAGCTCCTTAGTTTTTATATGTAATAGCTCTAGCGTTTGACCTTTTGTGTCTATGAAACAATGCTTTTGTGGGGGTACCCCAGTCAAGACTTTGATATGTTTGAATGCATCCGAGCCTTCTGTCAGTGCATATTCAGCCTCTTATTTTTATTTTGTTTGGTTCGTGATAGGGTGCCTCGAGTGGTCCTTCGAGTGATCCTCGGGATCTGTCACCCGCAGATGAGACCATGGCCTAGTCGCGTTCAAGGGTGGATGAGTTGTCCCTACTTTCGTGACTGCACGATCACGTTAAGCAGCTGGAACATGAGTTGCCCATCCTCCGTGGTAACGCGGGCGTTTGGAAATCGAGGGCAGAGAAGGCTACCGCCCGAGAGCAATATCTATTGGAGGAGGTGATGCAGCTAGTCTATCAGTTCAAGTGTTAGCTTCCTGCTCTCTTATCTTTTCTTGTAGTCAATCGCGGTAGTTCCTTATCTTCATACTTTGCCCTTTTTGTAGTTGTTAATGCTCGTCATCCGCAGGATGAGAAAGACAAGATCGCCATTCGAATGAATGACCTGACCCAAGAACAGCTTTAGGCGAGTGGGTACTTCTGGGTGGACCATGATCGTGCGATCGCACTTGCGGCCCTGAAGGATCGTGCTTCTCGAGTACTCCATTTTCTGAAGAAAGCGCAGTCGTGCCTTAGGAATATCTACCAGACGATGTTTCCGCTGGACGCGTCTCTTCGAGCCTGTTGGCTCTGCTGGCTAAGTTTCAGGATTTGAGTGCAGTTCACGAGTGCGTGCAACAACAGTTAGTGGCTGGTGCCAAGGCTGCTTTGTCGCTGGTGTGACTACATAGGCCTGATTTAGACGTTGCGGCTGTTGCTGCTGGGCCGCCAACTCCGTCGGCAGGTTCGACCTAGAACATGGTTCCACATTACCAAGCGGTGGATCGTCCGGCAGAAGAAATTGTCGACTTCTTTGAGGAACAGAAAAACGTTCTTCTGCTGCAGCAGTAGTTTAACTTGTATCCTGCACATAAGTATACTAGTGTTGTAAAAGTTCGTATGGATATATTGTACGTCATTAATTTATATTTATATGTAAAGAGCTTGCTAGCTTGTATGTTTGGCGAGTGTATTTTACTCGCAGTTCCTTTTCGTTAGCCTGACTTGTTTTATCTCAGCACCTTGCCAACCTGTCAGGTGCGTTGCACCTAGGTTGGTGTTTTATCAAGGGTTCGATTGATGTTGTGTCAGCTACTCGGGATACTGCGACTTGTTCATAGAACGAATATGTAAAGGGTGGCGTAGCCCCCGAGTGATAATACTGCCAGAAAAATAAGGAAGAACACAGAGTTTCGGGGCACTTAGCTTTATTTATTCGCAGGACAGTACGAGGTATGATGTGTGGCTAAGTAGCCTGGCTGAATAGCCTTATTTGTAATGTAAGAAAAGAAAGATGACTAGGGGTAGAAGCACCGTAGATGCGCGACGTTCCAGGGGTTGGAGTATGCGATTCCTGTCTCGAAATCTTTGAGGCGATTGGCGCCACCTAGAATTACTTCTGTAATCACGTATGGTCCCTCCCAAGGGGATTCGAGCTTGAGGTGTCCTTGCTGCTTCAGTCGCAGGACCAGGTCTTCTTCGACGAAGGATCTAGGGTGTAGCCTTCTACTGTGGTAGTTGTGCAGGTTTTGCTGGTAGATCATCGATCTTTCTGCTGCGATATCCCGTGACTCGTCAAGGAGATCGACGGAGTCTTCGAGTGCGAGTGTTGACTCCTGCTCGCTGTATGCGACTACCCATGTCACCTTGAGTACTAGATGATCCAACAAACACCACAATTTCATAAAGACATCCAACTCCAAATATAACTCATAACAAGTATTTGTAATCTCTAGCCTAAGTGCCACCATGGTGAGCACGCTGTCACTTTCACACACATGAGGAGAGCAGAGATTCATTAAAGCACTTGAGTAGCAAGATAGATCTACTTGATTACAAAGCTCATTACCACAACAAAATCATGCATAGATAGAGAGATGAACACATAGCTACCGGTAGAACCCTTAGCCTCGAGAGAGAACTACTCCCTCCTCATCATGGGAATCAGCAATGGTGATGAAGATGGTGGTGGAGATCGATGGAGATGGCTCCAAGGGCACTTCCCCGTCTCGGCAGGGTGCGGGAACAGAGACTTTCTGTCCCTCGAATCTCCCCTTCGGTGGCGGCGGCGTTGCGGAACTTTTCGTGGCTGGAGGCTTGATTCTTTAGGGTTTTGGCTTCAGGAGGCTTCTTATAGGCCAGAGGGCAAGGTCGGTGGGCAGCCAGGGGGCCCACACCATGCCCTGGCGCGACCTAGGTGGACCCGCGCCTAGGGGTGGTGTGGCCACCCTATGGCTCCTCTCTGACTCTCCTTCTGGCTCCGTGAGTCTTCCGGTAAAATTGTAACTTTGGCTTTTGTCCCGTCCAATTCCAAGAATATTCATTTTCTGACTCCCTAGAACCAAAAACAGTAGAAAATAGGCAACTGGCACCATGGCATCTTGTTAATAGGTTAGTCCAAGAAAGTCTATGAAAAGTACTCCAAAGTTGGAACAAAACACAAGAAAGTAGATAAAACCAAGCATGGAACGTCAAAAATTATAGATACATTTGCAATGTATCAACATCCCCAAGCTTAACTCCTACTCGTCCTCGAGTAGGTAAGTGATAAAAAGAAAGAATAATTTTTGAGGTGGCATGCACCATCAAAGACTTGATCAAAGTATTTGCAAAACATTCAAAGCTGGGATCATAGTACTTCAATCATAGCATGAAAGACAAAGTTCTAGCAATAAGCAAAGAAACTATGTTGCAACATGAAAAGGCACAAACAAAAGATTCATGAATAACAATGCTTTGTAAGACGTTTGTTTGTTTCACATAAAGAAAACATAGCATAATAGTATTCTGCTTGTCCCTCAATAGAGTAGCAAATATAAATGCATAGGACACCTTCAAAGTTCATAAGAGTGACTAGATACAATAGTTTAAAACAAGCAATATCAAGTTATGCATCAATCAACTAGTCTTGGGACAATGCACATAGAACTAAGAATGGCCACTATGCTCTCAAAGTAGGTGCATAAAGGTAGAAGGTAGAGACTCAATATAATGGTGGAAGAAAGGCCTTCATAAAAGGAAGTAGGGATTCAAGTTTCATAAAGAGCTTCCAAAAATTATGGTACTTATAGCTTTCAGCTCTCATTGGCCCTATCATAAGCATCTTGAAGTGATTAAGGTTAAAGTGAACAAACTATGGTGTACATGCTTGATGAAGTATAAGTTGGAAATCTCATGTCCCTTGTATACGAGGGCCGCTCCTCATGCTACTCAAGTTTAGTCACCGGTAAGTTCTTGTCATTGTAAGTACATGTGTATTATTGAGAACCGCCAACGGGGTACCCCTTGCCGGATGATACGGAAGAATCCCCATATCAAAATGACAAGGCAAGCAGACAACGAGCATCTCAACATTCTTCTTATTTACCATGGGAATATGGTGCTTTTTTTTTCTCTCTTTCCTCTTTTCATAGTATCTCTTTTTTTCTCAATATAGGACTCTTTTTTTATAAGAAGAATGCTTCATAGACAGCTCATTATGGTTACGCTACAGGTTTCCACCATGTCAGCATGGATTAGACCAGCGGCCCAGGCGTTTCTCTAACACATATACATAACTCCATGGACTTACAATCTCCCCTTTCATTTCACACCGACGACATCCATATACAAAAGAGCATGATATCAACTAGGTACAAGTACCAAGTGCAATGTTGAAAGCGTTCCCCATGAAAGCATGGTTCTACTAATTCCCGACAAATAAGTGCAAGCATATACAACATAGAAGACACAATGGTTCAAGTTTATTAAGGGCAAGTAAAGTGTGCCATCAAGTTCGTGAGAGCTTTAATCACTAGTTTTTTCATAACTAGTGGAAGGTAAACAAAAGCATGAATATACTTGGAATAGCATAAGCTAGTAGGTAGGTATGGTGGACTCTTTGGAAAAACTTGGTTTAGGGAGTTGGATGCATGAGTGGAACTCATACTTTATTGTGGAGGCTAGCAAAAGACTGGGAGCGACAAACTAAGAGAGCAATAATGGCCATAATCATGCAGAGCGACAAAACATCATTGATCAAAGCATAAAGTGATACTACAAGTTGAAAACTAAAGGATAATAAAGGCTATGGTGACTTGAGATAGTCATAAAATGGTGTGAGCATGCGCCAAGTAAACCCAAATAAAGCATCAAAGGAGAATACCACTATACTATGCTTTAATATGCTAAAACAACGCATGATTCATCCAAGGCACATTAAGCAATCTCAATTGTTTATAACAAGTCATGCTACAGCAAAGAATACTAAGCATAAAGCCAAAACAATATCAAGCATGGCATGACAAAGCATATGGCACAGTCAAAAACCAACTCTTTTACCACATAAGCATGAACTTTCCTACTCTTTTCCAAACCAAACCAAACTATTTGCATACCAACTCACAAATATGATAATAAATAAAGATCAGTGATCTTGTCTCACAAATCCACAAAGAAGAACTAAAAAGTTCTAAGCTGAAAGCATGAGAAATATAAGGCTAAACACGGTGCTAGCAAAAGAGAACACTCACAGAACAATAAAAATGAAAACTAGAGTGTTCTAGGCAATAAAAACGGAGCGTGTCTCTCTCCAAAAGAAGTGTGTTGGAATCCAACCAACTTATTCAAGCAAACTAAGAAAACCTAGCAAACTAAAACTAAAAACAAAAACAAAGACGCTCCAAGAGCAACACAACTGTGCATGAAACAATAAAAATGAAGTGATTGGAAGAAACCTAAGATTTTTATTGATGAAGAAGGGGATGCCTTGGGCATCCCCAAGCTTTTGACGCTTGTACTTCGTGGATATTTCTTGGGGTGACACGCGTGGCATCCCCAAGCTTGAGCTTTAGTCCATCCTTTATCTCATTACTCATTCCTTCCATACACCTGAAATTTTCCCTTCATACAAAACTTCACACAATCTTTATTAGCAACATTAGTGCACTCAAGATAAATAAGTCTTAAGGTTCAGTTAAAACACCAAATGAACTTCCATTAGAACACTAGCTACTGTAGCACTTCCCTCAAAAAGCTCAATTCCCCAAAAGAACTCAAAAAGGAACCAACAAGAAGCAAATGCAGAAAATGGCAGAAATCTGTCAAAACAGACCTGCAGATAAAGACGAATTTTTTCGAAGACCTTCTGTTGCTCCAATGAAAAAGTGTTGAGCTAACGAAAGTTAGATAACAACCTGGGGCAGAAGCACAAACAATTACAGCTCATTCAGACATACAGAGCTCTCTCACGAATGTTTATGGTGAAGCACAGAAATCTGTTTCGGGACAGCAACTTTCCCAATCATTACTTCACTCTCATTAGAGGTTACTCTTGGCACAAAAAGCAAATAAAAAGGATAAGGAGAGGTTATTACAGAGGTAATAACTTCCAAGACTCATCTAAAACTTTTGGGTCATCTCCCAATAAGTACTTATCTTTAACGCCTTTAAGTTAGGCTTGACAGTTTGAGAAGATGCTCACATAAGAAATAGAATTGAAGTAAAAGAGAGCGTCAAGAAGCAAATTCAAAGCACATTTAAGTCTAACCCACATCCTATGCATAGGAATCTTGTAAAGAAACAAGTCATGAAAGCACAAAGCAACAAACATAGGAAAGTAAAACAAGTGCAACTTCAAATTTTTCAACATAAAGAGGGGAAACTTAATATTATTGAGATGCATAGAACCATGTTTCCCTCTCTCGTAATAACTTTCAGTAGCATCATGAATAAAATTAACAATATAACTATCACAAGAAACATTCTTATCATGAGCCACATGCATATAATTGTTACTCTCCACATAAGCATAGTCATTCTTATTGATTGTACTAGGAGCAAATCCAACAAAATAGCTATCATTATTATCTTCATCACCATAATCATCAAATATAGGAGGCATATTGTAATCATATCTAATTTCCTCCTCAATAGTAGGTGGACTAAAAATATCATAATCATCATTGCAATCATCATATATTGGAGGTTTGGTATCATCATAAGCAATAGAATAGTTACCTTCCAAAGCTGGGGGACTAAAAAGATCATTTTCATGAAAACTAGCTTCCCCAAGCTTAGAATTTTCCATAGCATTAGAAATAATGGTGTCCAAAGAATTCATATAACAATATTGCTATTAGCATGCAAATAAAGTTCCATAGGTTTTTTGATTTTCTCTTCAAACACTTCATGTCCTAACTCAAGATAAATACTATAAAGCTCTGTAGTTTTTGTTGTTGTTTTCCATTAAGCCTACCTAGTGAAAACAAGAAACAAAAAGACAAAATTGCAGAATCTAAAGGAAATAACTTCGAGTACTCACACCGGAGGATGCGAGTACCTTTTACCTTACCTCCCCGGCAACGGCGCCAGAAAATAGGCATTTGCCGTGGGAGGTTCTTCTTCTTTAATCCTCCGGTGTGAATACCTTTTACCTTACCTCCCCGGCAATGGCGCCAGAAAATAGCTTGATGTCTACGCACTTCTATTCTCGTAGACAGTTGTTGGGCCTCCAAGTGCAGAGGTTTGTAGAACAGCAGCAAGTTTTCCCTTAAGTGGATCACCCAAGGTTTATCGAACTCAGGGAGGAAGTGGTCAAAGGTATCCCCTCTCAAGCAACCCTGCAATCAAGATACAAGAAGTCTGTTGTGTCCCCAACACACCCAATACACTTGTCAGATGTATAGGTGCACTAGTTCGGCAAAGAGATAGTGAAATACAAGTGGTATGGATAATTATAAGTGGTAACGGTGATAGAAGATAAGTTGATGGTGTCGAAGAGACTAAAAGCAAACTGAAATAAAGAAGGAAACAAGCAAACATGTAACAGATCTAGTAGCAAACGGTGTATCAATGCTTAGAAACAAGGCCTATGGATCATACTTTCACTAGTGAACACTCTCATATAGATATCTTCTCTTTATGATACTACTCTTAACTACTCTCCGGTTGAACAGTCTAATCGATGGTAGGGCTATAACAGCACACCTCAAAGTAAGTCTTTCCCATCTAGAAACCCCACACTGTCACCTTGAGTACTAGATGAGTCCAACAAACACCACAATTTCATAAAGACATCCAACTCCAAATATAACTCATAACAAGTATTTGTAATCTCTAGCCTAAGTGCCACCATGGTGAGCACGCTGTCACTTTCACACATATGGGGAGAGCAGAGATTCATTAAAGCACTTGAGTAGCAAGATAGATCTACTTGATTACAAAGCTCATGACCACAACAAGATAATGCATAGATAGAGAGATGAACACATAGCTACCGGTAGAACCCTTAGCCTCGAGAGAGAACTACTCCCTCCTCATCATGGGAATCAGCAATGGTGATGGAAATGGTGGTGGAGATTGATGGAGATGGCTCCAGGGGCACTTCCCCGTCCCGGTAGGGTGCGGGAACAAAGACTTTCTATCCCCCGAATCTCCCCTTCGGTGGCGGTGGCGCTGCGGAACGTTTCGTGGCTGGAGGCTTGATTCTTTAGGGTTTTGGCTTCAGGGGGCTTCTTATAGGCCAGAGGGCAAGGTTGGTGGGCGGCCAGGGTGCCCACGCCATGCCCTGGCGTGGCCTAGGTGGACCCGCGCCTAGGGGTGGTGTGGCCACCCTATGGCTCCTCTCCGACTCTCCTTCTGGCTCTGTGAGTCTTCCGGGAAAATAGTAACTTTGGCTTTTGTCCCGTCCAATTCCGAGAATATTCATTTTCTGACTTCCTGGAACCAAAAACAGTAGAAAACAGGCAACTGGCACTGTGGCATCTTGTTAATAGGTTAGTCCAAGAAAGTTTATGAAAAGTACGCCAAAGTTGGAACAAAACACAAGAAAGTAGATAAAACCAAGCATGGAACATCAAAAATTATAGATACATTTGCAATGTATCAACATCCCCAAGCTTAACTCCTACTCGTCCTCGAGTAGGTAAGTGTAGGAAAGAAAGAATAATTTTTGAGGTGACATGCACCATCATAAGCTTGATCAAAGTATTTGTAAAACATTGATAACTAGGATCATAGTACTTCAACATAGCACGGCGGATAAAGTTCTAACAATAAGACAAAGAAACTATGTTGCAACATGAAAAGGCACAAACAAAAGATTAATGAATAACAATGCTTTGCAAGACGTTTGTTTGTTTCACATAGAGAAAACATAACATAGTGGAATTTAGCTTGTCCCTCATAGAGTAGGAAATATAAATGCATAGGACACCTTCAAAGTTCATAAGAGTGACTAGATACAAATAGTTTAAAACAAGCAATATCAAGGTATGCATTAATCAACAAGTCTTGGGACAATGCACATAGAACTAAGAATGGCCACTATGCTCTCAAAGTAAGTGCATAAGGATAGAAGGTGGAGACTCAATATATATAGTGGAAGAAAGGCCTTCATAGAAGGAAGTAGGGATTCAAGTCTCATAAAGAGCTTCCAAAAATTATGGTACTTAATAGCTTTCAGCTCTCATTGCCCCTATCATAAGCATCTTGAAGTGATTAAGGTTAAAGTGAACAAACTATGGTGTATATGCTTGACGAAGTATAAGTTGGAAATCTCATGTCCCTTGAATACGAGGGCTGCTCCTCATGCTACTCAAGTTTAGTCACCGGTAAGTTCTTGTCATCATAAGTACATGTGTATCATAGAGAACCGCCAGCGAGGTACCCCTTGCCCGATGATACGAAAGAATCCCCATATCAAACTGACAAGGCAAGCAGACAACGAGCATCTCAGCAATCTTCTTATTTACCATGGGAATATGGTGCTTTTTTAGCTCTTTCCTATTTTCTCATATCTCTTTTTTTCTTTTTCTCTTTTGTCTCAATATCTGACTCTTTTTTTAATAAGAAGAATGCTTCATAGACAGCTCATTATGGTTATGCTGCAAGTTTCCACCATGTCAGCATGGATTAGACCAGCGGCCCAGGCGTTTCTCTAACACATATACATAACTCCATGGACTTACAAGCTCCCCTTTCATTTCACACCGACGACATCCATGGACAAAAGAGCATGATATCAACTAGGTACAAAGTACCAAGTGCAATGTTGAAAGCGTTCCCCATGACATCATGGTTCTGCTAATTCCCAACAAATAAGTGCAAGCATATACAACATAGACGACACAATGGTTCAAGTTTATTAAGGGCAAGAAAAGTAAAGTGTGCCATCAAGTTCGTGAGAGCTTTAATCACTAGTTTTCTCATAACAAGTTTAATTTGGAAGGTAAACAAAAACATGAATATACTTGGAATAGCGTATGCTAGTAGGTAGGTATGGTGGACTCTTTGGAATAACTTGGTTTAAGGAGTTGGATCCATGAGTGGAACTCATACTTGGTTGCGGAGGCTAGCAAAAGACTGGGAGCGACAAACTATAATGGCCATAATCATGCAGAGCGACAAAACATCATTGATCAATGCATAAAGTGATATTACAAGTTGAAAACTAAAGGATCATAAAGGCTATGGTGACTTGGGATAGTCACAACATGGTGTGAGCATGTGCCAAGTCAACCCAAATAAAGCATCAAAGGAGAATACCACAATACTATGCTTTAATATGCTAGAACAACGCATGATCCTTCCAAGGCACATTAAGCAATATCAATTGTTTGTAACAAGTCATCCTACAGCAAAGAATACTAAGCATAAAGCCAAAACAATATCAAGCATGGCATGGCAAAGCATAGGCCACAGTCAAAAACAAGCTCCTTTTTACCACTTAAGCATGAACTTTTCCTACTCTTTTCCAATCCAAATCAACCTATTTGAAAACCAATGTATGAAAGAGGGGGATCCAACCAATTTATTCAGCAAACTAAGGAAACCAAGCAAACGAAAAACCAGAACAAAAACGAAAAAGAAGACGTTCCAAGAACAACACAACTGTGCATGAAACAATAAAAATGAAGTGTTTGGAAGAAACCTGGGATTTTTTATTGATAAAGAAGGGATGCGTTGGGCATCCCCAAGATTTGACGCTTGTACTTATTGGATATTTCTTAGGGTGACACGCGTGGCATCCCCAAGCTTGGGCTTTAGTCCATCTTTCATCTCATTACTTATTTCTTTCATACACCTGAAATTTTTTCCTTCATACAAAACTTCACACAATCTTTATTAGCAACATTAGTGCACTCAAGATAATAAGTCTTAAGTTTCAGTTATAACACCAAATAAACTTGTATTAGAACTCTAGATACTGTAGCAATTCCCTAAAAAATCTCAATTCCCCAAAAGAACTCAAAAAGGAACCAACAAGAAGCAAATGCAGAAAATGGCAGAAATCTGTCAAAACAGACCAGTAGGTAAAGACGAATTTTTTGAAGAACTTATGTTGCTCAAATCAAAAAGTGTTGAACTAACGAAAGTTATATAACAACCTGGCGCAGAAGTGCAAAAATTCACGCCTCAAAAGGACGTACAGAGATTTTACACGAATTTTTACGGTGAAGCACAAAAATCTGTTTCGGGACAACAACTTTCCCAATCATTACTTCTCTCTCATTAGAGATTACTCTTGGCACAAAAAACAAATAAAAAGGATAAGGAGCGGCTATTACGTAAGTAATAACGTCCAAGACTCATCTAAAACTTTTGGTTTATCTCCCGATAAGTACTTTTCTTTAACGCCTTTAAGTTAGGCATGATAGTTTGAGAAGATGCTCACATAGGAAATATGAATTGAAGTAAAAGAGAGCATCAATAAGCAAATTCAAAACACATTTAAGTCTAACCCACTTCCTATGCATAGGAATCTTGTAAAGAAACTAGTCATGAAAGCACAAAGCAACAAGCATAGGAAAGCAAAACAAGTGCAACGTCAAAATTTTCAACATAAAGAGGGGAAACTTTATATTGTTGAGACACATAAAACCATGTTTCCCTCTCTCATAATAACTTTCAGTAGCATTATGAATAAAATTAAAAATATAACAATCACAAGAAACATTCTTATCATGAGCCATATGCATAAAAGAATTAATACTCCCCACATAAACATAGTCATTCTTATTGATTGTAGTGGGAGCAAATTGAACAAAATAGCTATTATTATTTTCATCACCATAATCATCAAATATAGGAGGAATATTGTAATCATAATTAATTTCCTCCTCAATAGTAGGTGGACTGAAAATATCATATTCATCATTGCAATCATCATAAGCAATAGAATAGTTATCTTCCCAAGTGTATTCATTTGTAAACATATCATCATTGGAAGGATCATGGATAACACTAATAGTATAACAATTATTAATATCATCATTTTCAGAATTGGTACCGAAGAGATTTTCAATATCAAAGGTAGTGTGCTTTTCCTAATCATGATCACTACTATAGCTAATAGGCATAGTAACATCATCGAGTTCAGACTCATCAAAAACTATAATAGGAGCAACATGCTTAGGGGAAAATACCGTTTCCTCTCTTCTTTTACTCCTCCTCTTCTTGTTTTTCTTCCTCTCTTTAGGAGGGAGAGGCTTGAAAGGAAGCTTCTCCATATACCCTGGTTTATTGTTAGAGACAATAGAATAAACTTTGGAGGATTCTTTCTTTTCATTAATAAGATCAAAACACATATTAGTCCTGTCATATTTTGGTAAAATCTCATCTTCTATAATATTTTGTATGTAAGTATTTGTGTGACAATTATCAACACAATAAAGATGACAACCATGCATGATGCTATTCATACCATAAGCACTCATATCTACCAAAGAAGTTTTTCTTGATAATTCTTCACACCCCAAAAATAATGTAAGTTCATCATGCTGATTAGGAGTGACATGTCATCACAATACAAACTTGCAGTACTCATTGGATTAGAAGGGCTATTATTATGGCCTCAGCATTGAAAATTGAAATGAACCACTTCGAAGCAAAGTTCACAAATGAAAGGATAAAGGGCACAAACCTTTTTACCAAGATCATTTAAAGCCCTATACCACATTCTAGTTTTTTCATTCCTGTGGGTGATACAATATTCTTCTTCAATTTGATTATTCTCACAAGGTCTATGTATACCACAAAAATTAACATTCTTATAAGAAATAGTACTTTCAGAGGTTTCATGTTTATTGCTATCATTAATAACAATTTATTTTCCATGCAAGTGTCTTTATAAGGCTCATGATACATGTCCCATTTTTCTTTAGGAGCATTAATATGAGAAGCAAAGGTTCTATAACAATCAACAAGAATTTGAGGATCAAGACCATATTTAGCACTAAGCTCTTGAAAATCAACAGTTTCAGCAAAAGACTTAATGCAATCATACTCATAGTTTATACCTGGTTCTTTACCTTTGTTATTATCCCAATCTTCGGTATTGCTTTGAATTGTTTCAAGAAGATCCCACTTAGCTTTAAACTCCTTACTTGTGAAGGATCCCTCTAGACAAGTATCTAGATAGTCCTTGTAATGTCCTGAAAGCCTTGCATAGAAATTATTAATAACAATATTACTGGGGAGCTCATGAATGGGACATTTGAGCATTAGTGACTTCAATCTCCCCCATGCTTGGGCAATACTTTCTCCATCATGAGGACGAAATTATAAATGTAATTCCTATCTTTATGAATTTGATGAGGAGGATAAAATTTAGAGTAAAAGAGAGATTCAAGTTCCTTCCACTCCAAATGATGAGGATCATCTAGTAGCTCATACCACTCCCTTGCTTTGCCCTTAAGTGAAATAGGGAATAGCTTCCTCTTAACTTGGTTCATTGAAATACCTGCACACTTGAACAACTCGCATAATTCATGTATAAGGAGTAAATGATCACTAGGATGGACAATTCCATCTCCAAAATAGTAGTTATTCATAACACGTTCAACAATTTTTATAGGTATTTTAAAAGGGATGCTTTCAGTATGTGGATTTAAAATATCACAAGTATCATCAGAATTACCACATATGGGAGATAAAGTATCATCAGAGAAAATTTTCTTCTTTAAAGCTGGGGACCTAATAGGATCATTTTCATAAAAACTAACTTCCCCAAGCTTAGACGTTTCCATAGCATTAGTAACAAAGGTGTTCAAAAGACTCATACTAATAACATTGCTATTAGCATGCAAAGAAGGTTCCAAGGGTTTTTTAATTTTCTTTTCAAAGAATTCATGTTGTACCTTAGGAAAAATACTAAAAAGCTCTCTAATTTTGTTGTTGTTTTCCATTAAGCCTAACTAGTGAAAACAAGAAACAAAAAGACAAAATTGCAGAATCTAAAGGAAATAACTTCGAGCACTCACACCAGAGGATGTGAGTACCTTTTACCTTACCTCCCCGGCGACGGTGCCAGAAAATACTTGCTGGCGGGTGGTTGACGGGGGAGCTTCTTCTTCTTCAGTCCCTGACAACGACAACAGAAAATAGCTTGATGTCTACGCACTTCTATTTTTGTAGATAGTTGTTGGGCCTCCAAGTGCAGAGGTTTGTAGAACAGCAGCAAGTTTTCCCTTAAGTAGATCACCCAAGGTTTATCGAACTCAGGGAGGAAGTGGTCAAAGGTATTCCCTCTCAAGCAACCCTGCAATCAAGATACAAGAAGTCTCTTGTGTCCCCAACACACCCAATACACTTGTCAGGTGTATAGGTGCACTAGTTCGGCGAAGAGATAGTGAAATACAAGTGGTATGGATATAAGACAATGGTGTCAGAAAATAGCTTGGTGGCGTGTGGTTGAATAGGGAAAAGACTAAAGTAAAACTGAAATAAAGAAGGAAGCAAGCAAACATGTAACAAATCTAGTTGCAAACGGTGTATCAATGCTTAGAAACAAGGCCTAGGGGATCATACTTTCACTAGTGAACACTCTCATATAAATATCTTCTCTTTATGATACTACTCTTAACTACTCTCCGGTTGGACACTCGAATCCATGGTAGGGCTATAACAGCACACCTCAAAGTAAGCCTTTCCCATCTAGATAACCCCACACTATCACCTTGAGTACTAGATGGTTCCAACAAACACCACAATTTCATAAAGACATCCAACTCCAAATATAACTCATAACAAGTATTTGTAATCTCTAGCCTAAGTGCCACCATGGTGTGCACGTTGTCACTTTCACACACATGGGGAGAGCAAAGATATATTAAAGCACTTGAGTAGCAAGGTAGATCTATAGATTACAAGCTCATGATCTCAATAAGATCATGCATAGAGAGAGATGAACACATAGCTACTGGTAGAACCCTTAGCCTCGAGAGATAACTACTCCCTCATCATCATGGGAATCAGCAACGGTGATGGAGATGGTGGTGGAGATCGATGGAAATGGCTCCGGGGGCACTTCCCCGTCCCGGCAGGGTGCTGGAACAGAGAATTTTTGTCCCCCGAATCTCCCCTTCGGTGGCGGCGGCGCTGCGGAACTTTTCATGGATTTCTGATTGACTATTTAGGGTTTATGCATCGAGAGGCTCTTATAGGCGAGAGGGGAGACCAAGGGGGTGCCGGAGGGGCCCACACCACCCCCTGGCGCAGCCTGGCCTGGCCCGCGCCACCAGGTGGTGTGGCGAGCCCCTGGCCCCTCTCCGTCTCGTCTTCTAGCTCCGTGAGTCTTCCGGTAAAATATCGACTTTGGCTTTTGTCCGGTCCAATTCCAAGAATAATGATTTTCTGACTTTCCTGGAACCAAAAATAGCAGAAAACAGACAACTGGAACTATAGCATCTTGTTAATAGGTTAGTCCAAGAAAGTCTATGAAAAGTAGTCCAAAGTTGGAACAAAACATAAGAAAGTAGATAAAGCCAAGCATGGAACATCAAAAATTATAGATACATTTGCAATGTATCAGTGCACTAGTGTTTCGATGATTACATTTATAATAATAGATAAGGGTACCATCTAAAGTGTTGTTAAATGTTATGGAGGGGCTAGTTCGCTTTTAACATAGAATGATGTGTCCTCGAGGTTGATCTAAAGTCACTATAGGCTCCTGGAATCCGGCCTCGTTCTACTGCCATAGCGACGATGCATACACAAAGATGTTATCATGTGATGATAAAGTATTAATGTCAATCAAGGTGACATTGTAAGTTGCAAAGGAATTGGGACTGTATAGTACATGCCCAAGACTCAACCTCTTGAATGAGCAAGCATGTTCTGGGTACCGGATATATGGTGCCAATGATTAAGAACAAATGCAGCTAGTTTATTTGTACTCTAGTGCAAGTGGGAGACTGTTGGAAATATGCCCTAGAGACAAATAGTAATAAGGACTATTATCATATTTCATAAAGTTTGTGATTAAGTTTTATATCATGTTATAACTGTATTGAGTGGAAACATCAATACATGTGTGATATATAAACAACCAGGGGTTCCCAGTGAAACTCTAGTCACTAGTTCATTGGTCAACATGTGATCAAGTTTCCTGATCATGTGGCATTTATGCCAGTTGGAAATGGAGTCAACTTATTCTAAGAATGAGATGATGAACCAATACCCAACCTAAACATCATGACCCGATCATGTCATGAAGTTCAAGTTACGATGATTAGAAATGGATCCTCGTAGACTATTCCTTAGACCGTGAGGCTATAGCAATCACTGTCTCCCGAGACTGCTTAGATAGAATCAAGCGTCACATGGTAATATAGTGATTATAAAGGTGTGTTCAGGTACTCGGAGGAACCATAGAGGCAATATATGTCAAGAGCGGGATTTGTTCGTCCACATGACGGAAAGATACTTAAGGGCCCACTCAAGAGAAGTTATATCCAATAGTTGCGCAGCGTGTGATTTGATCACAGGGATATCACTTGTCAGAAGGAGTCAAGTAGCATTGTTTGGTAACGAGATTGAACACGACATGGTGATGTCATTGATCAGATCTCGGGCAATGCAAGTATCGAGAGACAAAGGGAATAAGACACGACCGTCCTGGTTCAAACGACGAAAGATCTTCCTGGAACGCACAGGGGTCACATGGCCATCCAGGTCCCTCTGTCGATCATTGGTCTGGGAGTGTCCCGACCATGTATGGAGTGTTCCCAAACCGTAGGGTATCACGCTTAAGGGTTTGATGATGCTTGGAGAGTGTTTATAGGATCGGAAGAATCACTGAAGAATAGTAGAGAGAAAACTAGAAGGGTTTTGGTAAGTGATGTCTACGCACTTCTATTCTTGTAGACTGTTGTTGGGCCTCCAAGTGCAGAGGTTTGTAGAACAGCAGCAAGTTTTCCCTTAAGTGGATCACCCAAGGTTTATCGAACTCAGGGAGGAAGTGGTCAAAGGTATCCCCTCTCAAGCAACCCTGCAATCAAGATACAATAAGTCTCTTGTGTCCCCAACACACCCAATACACTTGTCAGGTGTATAGGTGCACTAGTTCGGCGAAGAGATAGTGAAATACAAGTGGTATGGATAAAAGACAATGGTGACAGAAAATAGCTTGATGGCGTGGAAGAGACTAAAGGCAAACTGAAATAAAGATGGAAGCAAGCAAACGTGTAACAGATCTAATAGCAAATGGTGTTTCAGTGCTTAGAAACAAGGCCTAGGGATCATACTTTCACTAGTGAACACTCTCATATAAACATCTTCTCTTTATCATACTAATCTTAACTACTCTCTGGTTGGACACTCTAATCCATGGTAGGGCTATAACAGCACACCTCAAAGTTAGCTTTCCGCAACTAGATAACCCCACACTATCACCTTGAGCACTAGATGGTTCAAACAAACACCACAATTTCATAGAAACATCCAACTCCAAATACAACTCATAACAAGTATTTGTAATCTCTAGCTTAAGTGCCACCATGGTGTGCACACTGACAACTTCACACACATGGGGAGAGCAGGGAGCTATTAAAGCACTTGAGTAGCAAGGTAGATCTATAGATTACAAGATCATGATCTCAATAAGATCATGCCTAGAGAGAGAGATGCACAAGAGCTACCGGTAGAACCCTTAGCCTCGAGAGAGATCGACTCCCTCCTCATAATGGGAATCAGCAACGGTGATGGAGATGGTGGTGGAGATCGATGGAGATGGCTCCGGGGACACTTCCCCGTCCCGGTAGGGTGCCGGAACAGAGACTTTCTGTCCCCTGAATATCCCCTTCGGTGGCGGTGGCGCTGTGGAACTTTTTGTGGCTGGAGGCTTGACGATCTAGGGTTTCTGTATCAGGAGGAAAATATAGGTGAAGGGGCGAGGTCGGTGGCCATCGAGGGGGCCCACACCATGCCCTGGTGCAGCCTGGGGGGACCTGCGCCTAGGGGTGGTTTGGCCACCCTGTGGCCCCCCTTAGTCTCTCCTTCTGGCTCCGTGAATCTTCGGGAAAATAATGATTTTGGCTTTTGCCCGGTCCAATTCCGAGAATATTCATTTTCTGACTTTCTGGAACCAAAAACAGCAGAAAATAGGTAACTAGCACTGTGGCTCTTGTTAATAGGTTAGTCCAAGAAAGTGTATAGAAATACTCCAAAGTGTGGACAAAACATAAGAGAGTAGATAAAACCAAGCATGGAACATTAAAAATTATAGATACGTTAGCAACATATCAACATCCCCAAGCGTAACTCCTGCTCGTCCTCGAGTAGGTAAGTGATAAAAAGAAAGAATAGTTTTTGAGGTGACATGCACCATCATAAACGTGATCAAAGTATTTGTAAAACATTGATAGCTGGGATCATAGTACTTCAATCATAACATGAAAGACAAAGTTCTCGCAATAAGACAAAGCAACTAAGTTGCAACATGAAAGGATACAAACAAAAGATTCATGGATAACAATGTTTTGCAAGACGTTTGTTTATTTCACATAAAGAAAACATAGCATAGTGGCATTCATCTTGTCCCTCATAGACTAGCAAACATAAATGCATAGGACACCTTCAAAGTTCATAAGAGTGACTAGATACAAATAGTTTAAAACAAGCAATATCAAAGCTATGCATCAATCAACAAGTCTTCGGACAATGCACATAGAACTAAGAATGGCCACTATGCTCTCTCAATAGGTGCATAAAGAAAGAAGGTGGAGAGTCAACATAAAAAGTAAAAGAAAGGCCTTCATAGAAGGAAGTAGAGATTCAAGTTTAATAAAGAAATTCCAAAAATTATGGTACTTATTAGCTATCAGCTCTCATTGCGCCTATCATAAGCATTTTGAAGTGATTAAGGTTAAAGTGAACAAACTATGGAGTATATGCTTGACGAAGTATAAGCTGTAAATCTCATGTCCCTTGAATACGAGGGCCGCTCCTCATGCTACTCAAGTTTAGTTACCGGTAAGTTCTTGTCATAGTAAGTACATGTGTATCATAGAGAACCACCAACAGGGTACCCCTTGCCCGATGATACGGAATAATCCCCATATCAAAATGACAAGGCAAGAAAACAACAAGCATCGCAGGATTCTTTTTCTTTACCATGGGAAAATGGTTCTTTTTTCTCTCTTTCCTATTTTCTCATATCTTTTTTTTCTTTTTCTCTTTTTTCTCAATATCTGACTCTTTTTTTATAAGAAGAATGCTTCATAGACAGCTCATTATGGTTACGCTGCAGGTTTCCACCATGACAGCATGGATTAGACCGGCGACCCAGGCGTTTCTCTAACACACATACATAACTCCATGGACTTACAAGCTCCCCTTTCATTTCACACCGACGACATCCATAGACAAAAGAGCATGATATCAACTAGGTACAAAGTACAAGTGCAATGTTGAAAGCGTTCCCCATGACAACATGGTTCTGCTAATCCCCAACATATAAGTGCAAGAATATACAACATAGACGACACAATGGTTCAAGTTTATTAAGGGCAAGAAAAGTGAGAGATTTAATCACTAGTTTTCTCATAACAAGTTTAATTCGGAAGGTAGAGAAAAACATGAATATACTTGGAATAGCAAATGCTAATAGGTAGGTATGGTGGACTCTTTGGAATACCTTGGTTTTAGGAGTTGGATGCATGAGTGGAACTCATACTTGGTGACGGAGGCTAGCAACAGACTGGGAGCGACAAACTAAGAGAGCAATAATGGCCATAATCACGAAGAGCGACAAAACATCATTGATCAAAGCATAAAGTGATACTACAATTTGAAAAGTAAAGTATCATAAAGGCTATTGTCACTTGGGATAGTCATACATGGTGTGAGCATGTGCCAAGTCAACCCAAATAAAGCAGTAAAGGAGAATACCACAATACTATGCTTTAATATGCTAAAACAACGCATGATTTTCCAAGGCACATTAAGCAATCTCAATTGTTTATAACATGTCATGCTACATCAAAGATCACTAAGCATAAAGCCAAAACAATATCAAGCATGGCATGACAAAGCATAGGCCACGGTCAAAAACAAGCTCTCTTTACCACTTAAGCATGAACTTTTCCTACTATTTTCCAATCCAAACCAAACTATTTGAAAACCAATGCATGAAAGAGGGGGTCCAACCAATTTCTTCAGCAAACTAAGAAAACCAAGCAAACGAAAAACCAAAAAAAAAAAATAAGACGCTCCAAGAACAACACAACTGTGCCTGAAACAATAAAAATGAAGTGTTTGGAAGAAACCTGTGATTTATATTGATGAAGAGGGGGATGCCTTGGGCATCCCCAAGCTTTGACGCTTGTACTTCTTGGATATTTCTTGGGGTGACACGCATGGCATCCCCAAGCTTGAGCTTTAGTCCATCCTTCATCTCATTACTCATTCCTTCCATACACCTAAAATTTTTCCTTCATACAAAACTTCACACAATCTTTATTAGCAACATTAGTGCACTCAAGATAATAAATCTTAAGTATCAGTTATAACACCAAATAAACTTGCATTAGAACTCTAGATACTGTAGCAATTCCCTCAAAAAGCTCAATTCCCCAAAAGAACTCAAAAAGGAACCAACAAGAAGCAAATGCAGAAAATGGCAGAAATCTGTCAAAACAGACCAGCAGGTAAAGACGAATTTTTTCAAAGACCTTATGTTGCTCAAATCGAAAAGTGTTGAACTAACCAAAGTTAGATAACAACCTGGGTCAGAAGCAAAAAAAATGCACGCCTCAAAACGATGTACAGAGATTTTACACGATTTTTTATGGTGAAGCACATAAATCTGTTTCGGGACAACAACTTTCCCAATAATTATTTCTCTCTCATTAGAGGTTATTCTTGGCACCAAAAGCAAATAAAAAAGGATAAGGAGCGGCTATTACAGAGGTAATAACTTCCAAGACTCATCTAAAACTTTTGGGTTATCTCCCAATAAGTACTTTTCTTTAATGCCTTTAAGTTAGGCTTGATAGTTTGAGAAGATGCTCACATAAGAAATATGAATTGAAGTAAAAGAGAGCATCGAGAAGCAAATTCAAAGCACATTTAAGTCTAACCCACTTCCTGTGCATAGGAATCTTGTAAAGAAACAAGTCATCAAAGCACAAAGCAACAAGCATAGGAAAGCAAAAAAGTGCAACTTCAAGACTTTCAACATAAAGAGAGGAAACTTAATAATATTGAGATGCATAAAACCATGTTTCCCTCTCTCATAATAACTTTCAGTAGCATCATGAATAAATTAACAATATAACTATCACATAAAACATTCTCATCATGATCCACATGCATATAATAATTATTACTCTCCACATAAGCATAGTCATTCTTATTAATTATAGTGGGAGCAAATTCAACAAAATAGCTATCATTATTATTCTCATCACCATAATCATCAAATATAGGAGGCATATTGTAATTGTTAATTTTCTCCTCAATAGTAGGTGGACTGAAAATATCATATTCATCATTGTAATCATCACATATTGGAGGTTTGGTATCATCATAAGCAATAGAATAGCTATCTTCCAAAGCTGGGGAACTAAAAGATCATTTTCATAAAAACTAGCTTCCCCAAGCTTAGACTTTTCCATAGCATTAGCAATAATGGTGTCCAAAGAATTCATACTAATAACATTGTTATTAGCATGCAAATAAAGTTCCATAGGTTTTTTAATTTTCTCTTCAAACACTTCATGTCCTAACTCAAGATAAATACTATAAAGCTCTCTAATTTTTAGTTTTTTCCATTAATCCTAACTAGTGAAAACAAGAAACAAAAGGACAAAATTACAGAATCTAAAGGAAATAACTTCGAGCACTCACACCGGAGGATGTGAGTACCTTTTACCTTACCTCCCCGGCAACGGCGCCAGAAAATAGCTTGCTGTATACGCACTTCTATTCTTGTAGACAGTTGTTGGGCCTCCAAGTGCAGAGGTTTGTAGAACAGCAGCAAGTTTTCCCTTAAGTGGATCACCCAAGGTTTATCGAACTTAGGGAGGAAGTGGTCAAAGGTATTCCCTCTCAAGCAACCCTACAATCAAGATACAAGAAGTCTCTTGTGTCCCCAACACACCCAATACACTTGTCAGGTGTATAGGTGCACTTGTTCGGTGAAGAGATAGTGAAATACAAGTGGTATGGATAAAAGATAGCGGTGACCGAAAATAGCTTGATGGTGTGGAAGAGACTAAAGGAAAACTAAAATAAAGATGGAAGCAAGCAAACATGTAATAGTTCTAATAGCAAATGGTGTTTCAGTGCTTAGAAACAAGGCCTAGGGATCATACTTTCAGTAGTGAACACTCTCATATAAATATCTTCTCTTCATGTTACTACTCTTAACTACTCTCCGGTTGGACACTCTAATCCATGGTAGGGCTATAACAGCACACCTCAAAGTTCGCTTTCCGCATCTAGATAACCCCACACTGTCACCTTGAGCACTAGATGGTTCAAACAAACACCACAATTTCATAGAAACATCCAACTCCAAATATAACTCATAGCAAGTATTTGTAATCTCTAGCCTAAGTGCCACCATGGTGTGCACACTGTCAACTTCACACACATGGGGAGAGTAGAGATCTATTAAAGCACTTGAGTAGCAAGGTAGATCTATAGATTACAAGCTCATGATCTCAATAAGATCATGCATAGAGAGAGAGATGAACACATAGCTACCGGTAGAACCCTTAGCCTCGAGAGAGATCTACTCCCTCCTCATCATGGGAATCAGCAACGGTAATGGAGATGGTGGTGGAGATCGATGGAGATGGCTCCGGGGGCACTTCCCCGTCCCGGCAGGGTGCCGGAACAGAGACTTTCTGTCCCCTGAATCTCCCCTTCGGTGGTGGCGGTGTTGCGAAACTTTTCATGGTTGGAGGCTTGACGATCTAGGGTTTCTGTATCGGGAGGAAAATATAGGCGAAAGGGCGAGGTCGGTGGCCAGCTAGGGGGCCCACACCATGCCCTGGCGCGGCCTAGGGGACCCGCGCCTAGGGGTGGTTTGGCCACCCTATGGCCCCCCTTCGTCTCTCCTTCTGGCTCCGTGAATCTTGCGGGAAAATAACGACGTTGGCTTTTGTCCGGTCCAATTCCGAGAATATTCATTTTCTGACTTTGTGGAACCAAAAATAGCAGAAAACAGGCAACTGCACTATGGCTCTTGTTAATAGGTTAGTCCAAGAAAGTGTATTGAAATACTCCAAAGTGTGGACAAAACATAAGAAAGTAGATAAAACCAAGCATGGAACATCTAAAATTATAGATACGTTAGCAACGTATCAGTAAGTCCGGAGGATGTCCAGAGTGGAGGTGGAAGGTGTTCCATAACCACGGAGATTGAATAATATGTGAATGAATGTTAAATATTGATTTAATCATTTATTCATAATTATTTAATAAAAGGGAAAATCAATTTAAAGGTCAAAAGTCTTAATGGGCCAATTCCGGAGGGAAGAGGGCCCATTAGGGAAAGGCAAGAGGGAGAAGGGCCAAAGCGGGTGGCCGGCGCCCTAGTGGGCCAGCTATCCCGCGTGGGTCCCATGGGGGTGGCTGGAGGCGCCACCCCTCCCCCTCTCCCTCTCCTTTAGTCCCACCCCGGGACTTTGAGGGAGGTAGTACCTCCCCCCTATATTTAGTGGGGGTAGTTGGCCAGATAAATACACACAATATTCAATAAAGGTTTCCTCACTTTTAGGGAGACCTCCAATATATATTGTCGCTCTCTCTCTTGTGACCATGGTCCCAAGTCCGGACTGCGTGAACGAGATACATCTTCACTGCGGAGCGCCGTCGCGTTGCGGGATTCGGATCCAGGAGCTCTACTTCCGCAACTGCTGCTGGATCGGGGAAGCGGGAGTCATCGTCAGGCACCAAACGTGTGTAACTCCCCGCGAGGTGTCACACTTGAGGCACTCAATTCATTAGAGCCACAGGAGCGCAAGGACTTCATCACGACCTTGAGGTTGGCTTTGGCTCGTCTACATCAACCACGCTCTCCTGAGCGTTGACAATGCTTTTCAGTCTTCAAGGGTAAGTTCGCGAAAATCCCCTCCCGTTACTGCATTACTAATATATAGGTCCTAGCAACATCAGGGGTTCAGGGGCGTAGGGTAAAATTTATTGTTTTCATACGCGGAACCCCTGCACCAATGAGTACCGAATGTAGGCAAGTCAATTCCCTCAACATCAAATAGCAGATCAGATTCATAGACAACGGGTTGCTCTCCCGGTGCCACATATGCTTTGTTGGGCATTACGTCTGGGCGGCTGATAGGGAACCTCTCCCAAGACCACAACTGCAGCAACATTGTGCATCCTAGCAAGGCAGAACTATCCTTGGTTAGCTAGAAAGCAATGCACATACCTCAGTATGTAGCCGCTAAGATAGCAGAACCCTAGCTCCACTATGGGATGTCGCCTTGGCATGCCTCGTCCGCGATATCTCTAGCAAAGTGGATGTAGCGCACACTAATGGTCGAGTCGTGGATATCAGTGAACATCACCTTCCCAGAAGCCACAGTATGTATGCCTCCATGCTGCGTGTAATTTGTGGCCCAGTCATCGAATTGGCTGGGTACCCGAACTTTTGGAGCTACATTAGTAAATAGAACAATTTTGATCATTGTGTCATATGATGAATGGTAGGACAAATATGAAGGTACAGAGTACCAAACAAACCTGATAGCTTTGCAACCATTCAAATTTCGGGCCATGATTTTCGCACACAAAGGCCGTAGACCCCTCACAGATGCAAGGAAATGATGGGCCATGTCCTGGACCCAATTCGCTGGTGGATCCAATGGGCCCGTTGGCACGCGGCCAACGGCAATCCCAACAAGAATGATACATCTTGAAGGGTAGGAGCCATCTCTCCCCAGCAAAAGTGGAAAGTGTGAGTCTCAGGCCTCCATCGATCCACTAAACAGGTGAGCAACGAGTGGTCATAGTCTAATCGAGTAGTTTGGAAGCCATCCCGTCGGCCATCTATCTCGTCAGTACGAGTGACCTCAGTCAGACGCACGAATGGTAAAAGCCATCCCACTTCAACTTACATACCAAGATAACATAATAGTTCATTTAGTCTGGCCCACAAATATTTAAAACCCAAGGAGAAATAATTATGTCTCATACCTCTGAATCCAACCAGGGTGTATCCACTAGTTCACGTGAGGAGTGCAAGTCACTAGGCAATTCAGGGATCCTAGACTAGCATCCAATAACACCGACTGATGCTTTATATCTATGTTAGTGTTAAGAAAAGATCATGTTCCTACCATCTACACATATCGAATTATAAATTCCATAGTTCCACACATATTAAAAAATTTAAACATATTACAACTTTAAAACATAGTTCCATACATATTACAAATTAAAAATTCCATAGTTCCATACATATTACAAATATAAAACATAGTTCCATACATATTACAAATTAAAAATTCCATAGTTCCACACATACTACAAATTCTAGTTTCTTCCTCTGCCGCTTCTTCCTCGGGCACCACATCCACGGGGAGCCGGTCCTCCAGTCCCAAAGATGTGATAATTGGTGTCTCTATGACCAAATTGATTACATAGAAAACATTGCCTAGTAGGGCCTCTGACTTCAGATTCATCCATATCATTATAGATGCGGACACATTATTGTCTCCCTCTCCCTGTCCGCATTACTCTTGGATCTGGGATGTATACCCTTTCACCTAGGTTTACTTTATTGAAATTGCCCACTGCCCTATATCCCATCATCTCGCCAGTCCATGTATGGATCACTGACTCCTTAAGAAAATATGGAGACACAAACGAGATTGCATACATACCTTACTGCCCGCACGCATCAAGTACATGGGAGAAAGGTTGGTGCATCAGCTTTGGTTTGTTGTAGGTGCACTCACACGTTGGCCATTCTTCATTGCCTATCGTCACCTCCTGTGTTTATACCTCATCTCCAATTCTGATCCTATTGGAAGGTAGGCGCACCTCAAATCTTCTTTCTTGATTATCGATGGCCATGACATTCATAGACCGAGCCTTTTCCATCTTATCATTCATGTAATGCATAATCTTTGAACAATACCTCGTGTTTGGGTTGTTGATAATATGCATATGAGCCATCTGGAGTCTGTCTCTGAAGTACTTCAAAGTTCTGGTGAAAATCCACTCCACAATGGCTTTTAATGGAAGAGCCCTGCTTGCTCTCAAGACGAAGTTGTATGTTTTAGTGAGATTTGTAGTCATGACGCCAAAACTAGATCCATGAGTGTCGTGCAGCAGAGACCACCTCTCCACTAGATCGTGCTCTATCCATTCCTAAACTTTTTTAATCCGTCTCCCAGGCCTTCTCCTAGTATCGAATTGGTTAAATCCTGGCAAGTCACAAAGAGCAACGGGTTCTTCCTCCTGTAGTGCTGCTCCTATTGATGCATGTGCAGCTACTGCCTGTGCATGAGCTAAAATAGCCGCTGCTCGTGCAACTTTCCTCGCCCTGACATGTTTTTTCATAAAATCATCAAGATAGCGGCGCGACATGATATACTTATACTCTTGGTTTTGCTTGCATAGTTTCTTAAATAGGTTCATGGGGGCCTTTTCCTGAATTGTGAGTGAAAATTGGCTCCAAGATGGCGCATGCACCAACGGCTCTGCATGTCCTACCATGGAGTTAGTTCATCAGGAGAAGGCTGCATTAGCTTCTTTATCGCGTTGAGTATAGGAAGACCTTCAACTTAGCAATGAAAGGAAGTTGGAGGAGTAATAAAGAGGTAGTTAAGAAATCTGTTGAATCCTAATAAGATTGAAAGCTCGGAAAAGATTAGGCAGTTTAACCTCAAAAACCCAAATAGAAGGTAACCAAAGATTGGATTACTCAAAAGTGGTTACAAAGTACTAGAGCTGACATATAATGAAGAATAGGAAAGTATGATTGGTTTGGACTAAATGAGTCCAAAACATTCTTAGCAAGCCGTAAGGGCTAAGTATACCATAAATAGGTTAATATTAGAGCCAAGGCTATAGTTGGCCAAAGTATAAACCAAAATTTTATCCTAGTATAGACTTTCTAGAACTCAAACATTCCTCGAATAGATTCCCTAATCCGAGGACACTTAGAAAGGACCTAATCGGGCAAGAGTATTGCATTCCAAGTAATCACTATGTTAAATAGGATTGACGGTTGGCCCATTTCTCATCAGAAGAGGATTGAAGGAAAAGTTTAAATGAATATACACTAATTATCTTCATCATGAATTTAGATAATTGCCGTGGTCTGAAGAAGTTAGTCTTATCTTCCGAAACATTAGAGTGTACGAACTTCGGGGACGAAGTTTATTTTAAGGGGCGATACTATAACATCCCAGGATTAGCACCTAGAAATAGAGAGGACACATGTACATGCATTGCATTCATGCATAAGAAAATCCGTGCAATTTTCATGCAAAACTAAAGAAGTTATAGAGGGATCGAGATCTCTCTTGCTCTGATAGAAGCATCCAGGCAAGTGTGACAGATTTCGACATGACCTCTATTGTATCTTTGGGTTTGAGGGTAATCATTTCAAATTTGAAGATTCAAATGGTATATTTGAATTAAAAAGTAATTGGAAATTGAATTATAAATGAAGAAATGAATTATAATAAGTAATATCTAAATTCTTAATTGACTCAAATTTAAAAAAGAAGGAACTCTAACTTTAGTACAATAATAATAAATTACAATGTCATTACAGTATTTAAATAGAAAAGAAAATTACAAGAAGAATAACATAAGTTATAGAAAAAGATGAAGTTGAACTATAAAAGGAAATTCAACTTTATTATTTAAAACGAACTATATTACATTGTTTATTACAGATAAATACAAGAAGAAATAAATTACAAAAGAATCATGAATAAAGATTACATTGGTAAATAGAAACTGTATTACAACAATACAAATATTATTAATGTTTTACAAATGTTTAAATGAAACAATGAAAGATTACAATGAGGATCAATAAAAAAAGAAGTCCTAAACTAATCATTTTTTAATGAAAACTTATCTATATTCTCATCTTAGTTTATATCTACAAAAAAATCAAACAAGCAATAAAGTAAAAGAAATGGGGTTAGTTTGTTAGCTGTACTCTCAAATTGGGCATAGAAGTGCTATGCCAATTTCATCACTGAGTATAAATAATAGGGGCTAAATGCAGTAGTATATGTTCCTATCAAATTTGGCCTCAGACTTGTGCATCACAAGCATGGGGCAAGTTTCACCAAAGCCAAATAAAAAGGTAAAACATCAGGAAATATCAAGTTTTTACTGGATCTCATCCACATCAACCATGTTTTAGTCACGGAAACTTGAAACCCAAGGGACCACCTGCAAGCAGGTCACTCATACATGCAGAGTATTGTGTTGTCAACACCATAGTAGTAGTAGGCAAAAGCACAAGATAACTATGATAAGAAGGGGAAGAAGCCGTAGCAATGTCATAAGCTGTTGTATTCCCCATTTCCACACATGTTCACCTCCACCACTACACTCAAAAATGCAAGAACATCTTGTTCTTGCTAGAACATCAACCAGCACCATAACTCCACATTCACATACATACACCACATGTAGCACACTGCTTGCTTTTGCAAGCTCATCATTAAGGATAACCAATAGAAGTAGAGGAGCAGATCAAGGAGGAGAAGTAACCAAAAGGGCCAATATGAGAAGATCAAGATCCCTAATAGGCCATAAGCCACTGACCAACAGCAGGTAAAAATCATCAGAACTACCTACTAGATCATGCAATATCCATTCTTGTATCTCACATATAGATCTTGGAATACAAGGGGAATAATACACATCAACCAGTTCCATCTACCCTTCAACTAGATTTTTATCTAGGAAGATTGGATGGAGAGTTTCTCTCAGAATTGCATGGAAATGCCATGAAAGGTTCATCATAGAGGTTTAGGGCCAACGGAAATATATGTTCTTATCCAAAGGTGTGCCTCAACTTTTAGCATCATAGGAAGCAAAGTAAAAGGCAACAAATCATGCTAGCTTAGCAGCCCTATTGTGCACACTCTAAACTTAGAGGCACTACCGTGGTAGCTTAAAGCCAACAGAAGCCACACAGTGTATATCATCTTCCTTATCAAGTACGTAGGAATCAGTCTAAAATAGACCACTGTCTTATTGACAAGGATGCAGTGTCAAAAGATTATGTATAAGTTGCTTATGAGGCGGCACTGCACATAAATTATATCATCTTCCTAGAAACAATAGCTAGGAATCAAATGATTATTAACTATCATTTTGATAGTATAAATATATAGCCATCAATCTCACTTGTAATTAAATTCATATCATTTTCCTAGTAAATAATCTAGGAATCAGAGTTCATGTCCAGTTCCTACTATAAGTAAGACAAAAATCATTATCAGCCCAAGTCATTTTCTTGAAATTGGGGACGGTACATTACACTTCCTTATTACCCAATTTAACAACAATAGTTCCAGAAGCCTCTTATTGGAGCAAAGTTATAAGATAACATGACCTGTAATTATACAAGCTCTTGTATCATACTGCCAAAACTTGACAGTAATAGAACTAGCACTATCAAGCACTCTAACTGGGACCAAGACGGGGTTCTAAGTTATGAATCAAGTCACATGAGCAAATATATAGTTACAGTAAATGAACAATAGCAGATGTACTAAACCAGGTTAAGCCACTAACAATCCTTCCACCACATAAGAACACCAAAACTACTAAGTCCAATCCTTGTTGAGCAAAGTATGCTCAATAGTGCTACTGGAAGGATCATCACAAGTCACTAGTTTCACCAAAGCAAGTTAAACAATTACTATGCAGCTAGCAACATTACTGAGTATCATCAACAATACCAGGATTCATGTATAATTGGCAAACCAAGGAATTCACTAACTCAATTTGACCTCCACACTAGCAAGCCATCGGTTTATACAACAACTAGAATAAAATTAAAGCCCTAATTAGGGTTAGCCACCAAAAGCAGAAGTCAAGCCAAAAGGGAAATCTGTTTGAGAAGACAAAGGAGAAGGGAGACAGAGAGGGAGCACCTACCTGTGGTGAGTTGTGGCTCACCGGAGAGGAAACAGAGACAGGACCCGCAGAGGCGGTGGAGAAAAACATCGTGGCATGGCGGCACGAGGAGCACGATAGTGCTCGAACCGCACCGAGCCACACCACAGCATGAAGCACCATCACCGTAGCATGGTGGCATTAAGGTGGCGAAACCCTATCTCTAGAGAATGGAGCAGCAAGGCTTAGACCAGGGGCAGCAGCCAAATTGAAGGGTTGTGGGTGAGAGAGGCAGTGCTAGCGAAGCTTCGACGGCCGCAATGTCCTTTACCACCGGAATCGGGCAAGCGACGACGGCGGCATCGCTAGTGGCCAGAAGGGGGAACACGAGTGTGCGAGGTGTGAGAGAGATTGGATGGGGAGGAGTCGGCCGGGGTGGGGTTTGACCCCGAGCCTGGTTGGGCCAAGTTGGGCCAAGTTAGGCTTAAGTTGGGCCAGTCAATGAGCCTGGCCTAGTTCCAAAGGAAATTGCAAAATAAAGAATTATCCCCAATTATTAGATAACAAAAATACCCTTAAGCTTATTTTAGCTCTAGAAAAATATAGAAAGATCCTAAAAATATATATGATATCTCAATATGATCACAAAAATAATATATACCTAGGAAAAATATAACATTTTTTTAATTAAATAAAATGCAAATAAATATTAACACCATTAAATCCTAAGTGAAATTTCATAAAATAAGGAGAAGTCCTAAAAAATGAATAAAAATCCTTTTTACATATAAAAATAAGTCTACTACTTTATAAAAATACTAGCTTATTTCTTTTAAAATAAAACTTGAAGCAAATATTCAAAAACATTTAATCCTTTGTGGAATTTTATAAAAATAAAAATAATACATAAAAATAAAGGAAAATCATTTATAAGATCTTGAATAAATATATTGTACTAGAAAGATACTAAATATATTATTCCAAAGGTTTTTAGGATTTTAAAGTAATAAATTCTTATCTATTTTATAAAATACCCATTTTGTAAATTCTCTAAAAACATTTCTTAAGTAAGCAATAATCATATTTCTTCATAAAACCTTAAGTCCTTCGTATTTAAATAGTAATCCCAAAGTCATAACTTGGATCTATAAAAACACTTAAGAATAACTTATTAACTTTAAAAACTCTTTTAAAACCATAAATCCCAAATTAAACCAACAATTTTATGTAAATTTTAAACATCATTCACTTATGATAAAAGTGAATGCTATTTAACTCTTAACCATTCTTAACATAACTTCAAACCCTTACAAATTGACAAGATCATCTAACTATGCCTTCTTTAATAGTAATCTATTATTTCATAATTGCAAATCAAATTTAAGCTCATCATTCACTTAAATTGAAAGTGGATGATCTCACACTCTTAAACATGCTTATTACAAAACTTAAAACTTATTAATATTTTAGACACATCATACCCTAAGTCTATTTATCTTTTAAAGTTAACTTTGGTCCACAAAGTTATAAACACAATGTCTAGAGTTTATTTATGTTTTTATAGTTAACTTTAGTCTATTCCAGTTAAGTTGTAAAGCATATCAAGTCCAAGATTATCGAACAAACGCAAACGACATCGATCAAAATCTATTTACAATCAGGATTGTTTAAACCTTATCAAAGAAATCTTTTCTTCAAAAGTTATTCGTTTTGCCACTTCAAACAACAACCCTATAATACGTCCTCCAGCTCTTAACAACCTAACACATTAAATTCCATCATAATTACCAAATAGCAATTCACCTCAATCTTATAATTTTATGATACTTCACTTGTATACTTTGCATGTTAAACACTTAAATGCTTTGTAGATATATTTACCTATGAAGTAAACATTAGAAATAACTAAATCTTAAAATAATCACAGAAATTTAACTCATTCACATTATTGGGGAATTATCTCGGGATTTTACAAAATGCATTACATTACTTATGCATTAGTATATTGCTTCTTTAAACATTAATCCTTACTGGACCAGATGCCGATTTCAGATATTGGATCTTTTATTATCTCGAAGACCGTGATTGCATAATCTTGCAATCACAAAAGGCAAGTTCACACTTGATCATGCCCTTTTATTATTTTCTAGTAAGTATTTGCAAACTATTGAGTCATCACCTACATTTCAAAAAGGTCAAAAACAATATTTTCAGAATTAACTTGAAGTATCAGTTACTGATCCAGGGTGATCAGTTAATCTATTATAACTGGCAATGGAAACGCCATTGCACAAGAATGCATCATCTAGCAATTAACAACCAATGTCACCAGTGATTCTAGCGCCATATAATACGCGTTAACCATAAGATCTGGAATGGGATGGAGAAGTTAGCTGGATCTTCTTCCTTTCACATGAACAGATGACCTTATCATGAGGATCTAGATTCCTTGCGAGGACTTAGCACATGGGTGGGACCCCTCAGTTCCCCGTGATATTGGTGTCTAGATTATCCGTGAGGGGCTGTCAGAGGTATATCTGCCCCTGTGGTGGGGGTTTCTAGAGACATGATCTGCTCACTGGAGTCTCCGAGGGGTTATCAGGGTTATATATGCCTATATGGGGGTTAATGGAGGTATTCCTGCTTGGGGGGTCATGTTCCATGTGGGGTCATGGAGAAGGGCAGTGATTGGCTTGGATCATTTACTAGGCCCCACACCATAGGAAGTGTGGATGGGAATAAGCTGCCTGGTTATGCAACAAAGATTTGGTCTCTTATGGGCAAATCAACGCACCTCTACAGAGTGTAAGAACTGTGACATGTTACTCCCTGTTCTGAGAAGGAGCTGCAAACACTACATGTAAGGAACTCCCCGAAAGTTGTAATCAACTTGTGAAGGCTGACAGACATGGCTTTTCAGAATAAAAGAAATCTTTGAAGAGATGTTTACAAAAACCTGCATTGCCTATGACATTTGGTCTGTGGCTGTAGATAGTACATCAAACACTCCTTTTTAGTGAACTTGCTGAGTACGCTCATATTCAACCGTACCTTCTTAACCCTTGCTAGATTCTTAAGCCATGAAGACATCATCAACACCAATCCGTGCTCAAGGAATTGACATCAAAAGACCAAGTTCTTAAATGAAGTCAATGGAGTCAAGATACATCAACTGAAATGAAGACGAAGTTACTGATTAGATAGTACTATATTCTCTAGCCATAAAATCTACTTCTATAGAGCAATGCAATAACAGCATTTGCAAGCCAGATAGTTTAGATGCTATTCTATTAGGGAAGTGTTTATTTCTAGTTCTTCTTTGTAAGAAGTTGCTTTCTTACTCTTTAACCTAAAATGTTATCTGGATCTTCTGTAAAGAGTCGAGTTGTAACCTATAGTCATGTCTTGGACCTGCTAAATTTCTATTGTACCACTCTGAGGGATGTAATACTGATGGAATGGTGTTTCATTGGTGTTATGTGAACAACTATAGTGTACTACATCATGTAGTGGTATGCTGGGTCACCGCACGACCATACTGCATGCCCGTACTGAGTGCACCGCCTAGGAGCAGCCGTCTCCCCCAAGGTAAGTCACCCGGTAAGGGCGGGCTCCGGTCGTACCGCCCGCCCGTACCACGAACGCGTCCGCCATATTCAGCCCCAGGAGTTAACCTAAAAATCCCCAAAATAAATCTTTCTCTTTCTTCTTCATTCAAACTCCAAACCACCTCCATTGGATCTTCAAATTTTCTTAATCTTTCTTTGATTCCTAGCACTCATTCGATCTAAGGTATGATTCTCCTCTGATCCTCCAATTATTTGTGCAAAAGCTTCAGTCAATCTTTCATCATTGCCAATCTAGACTTAGGTCTTGTTCTTAACTCAATCTTGATATTGAGCAAGCTTAGCATTTTTTTAGAAGAGTTTCTTTTGTAGTTAGTGTAGATAATAACTTATGCTATGTTTCTATTGGACCAAAAAATTATTAGCAATGTTTATTTACTTTATCTTATATTTTTTTAATTACCATTAGATGAACACGAGGAGACGTACACGTGAGATGGCCGAGGAATCCTCCAGACCACCCGTTGAGACGTTGACCCCCCGAGTCACTTGGCATCGAGTTCACCGAAGAGTTTTAGCTGAACCGTTTCAATCGTCTCAAGCTCCGAGAAATCAAGTCCACCAAGTGGGCATGTCCCTATATCCTGAACCAACTTAGCATTCATGCTGATTTCGATTTACTTTGCAACAATGTTGGTTTGTATGATTTTGGCTTTCAAGATGATGCCACGTATCGCGACTTGATGCTTGAGTTCTTCAGAACCTTGACACACATGGTGGATTCTTACGGTTGTACCAAGGAACAAAGGCCCTGAGTTGATCACATCAATTTCTTCCTTATGAACCGTGAGTACAATTTGACACTCAGCCAATGGGCTCAATGCTTTGGGTTTGCCAACAACACTACCGATGTATGCATAACTACTTTTAATTTAGTTCCTTCCCCTTCACAGTACTTTATATTGATAAGAATTGTGGAAACACACCAAAGGGGAACCAAATTGATCACCCTGCTATTCGATATTTATTCTATGTGATTGCTAACACTTTGCAGGCACATGGTGAGTTTACTAGAGTTAATAAGGAGGACATGTTGATCCTCACAAAAGCTGCTATTATTAATTGTAACTTAATGCCAAATTTGGGAGCTCTTCTCATGTTTTACCTTAAGCATCAGGCTCTTAAATCTCGAGGACCCATATGTGGAGGAGGAGTTGTGACCGTTCTTGCACGCGCACTTCGCGTCAAACTAGGTAACATCCAACCGTTGACAGGAAGTCACCGTCTTGGTCTCTCCACTTTGAGAGCATTTGGTACGATTTCTAAAAATCATGGTAGATATTTGATGAGTCCAAAATTGATGCATATCTAAGTATATAAATTATTCATATTTTCACTCATTACTTGATACATCTATCTACAACCATGCCTATTATGTATTGATTTCTAGTTTTCATTCATTTCCACATGGACTTTGCACATTAGTAGTTTTATTAGGATTTTATTACCTTTTTGTCGTCTTTTATTTATGTGTAGGTGTTATGGAGAATCATGGATAAATGGAGCCAAGAGGATTCAATGTGAAGGAGTTGCAGGCACCAGACTTGGCCATTTGAGGGGAGGAATAGTTGATTTTTCCATCAACTCCAAATGATTATCCAAAGCCATGGTGTTGTAACCCTCGTCCATACGAATCCAACGAGCCAAAGAACACCTCAATCGGAGTCCGTGTGAAGAAATGACGGCCAAACTACTATGAAGTACCGCAGGGATAATGACCACTGGTACCGTACGGCCGTACCGCCCTGCGACGGCTTCGTTTCATCAAACGGATGAACATTTTCGAATGCCCAATGGGCATGTTCGGCCCCTTTCTCCGTCGGTTCGCAAAACCGACCTCCAGATGCCTATTTAAAGAGGGGGAAACCCTAGAACGGAGGAAGAATCCATCCATGCCCTTGAGGCGGAGCCTTGCTGCTCCTCCCTATCCATAGCCGTCCGACACCTCCAAGATCAAGATCTCCTCCAACACCTCCACAAGATCCAGGCAAGGGAAGGAGAAGGACACATCCCCATCTTCACCATGCGCACCGTTCATCGCCATCATCGCCAACGGCGTCTCCACCTCTCCCCCTTGTTTTAGATCTTGTATTTGTGAGATTAAACATGGTTGTGACTTCATTAATATATTCATCTAAGTTTTTTGTTCATCCATGTGTGAGTGATTGATTAGGTTCTAGGTTGAGGTTTGATCTAGTGTTCCAAGTTAGAATGTGTTTGTGATCCAAGTATTTAATTACATGAGTCGAATATGAGTTCATGGGATCCCTTGGTCTGGAAGTGTACGTTTGCCTCACGAGTGACACACGAGAGTTATGCATAGTACACACAGTGTGACAACCTGGTAATCAAGTGGGAAACGTTTATTTTTCCAAGGAATCTCTTGTATATAATGTATCTCACATATATTTGCCCATCTAGTACTAGTGAGACCAAAGCCTAGAAACCCTCTCTCATTCCATTCAGTCCTACAAGTACAACCCCTCTCGTTTACTTTTGGTTTTAGTTTACTTTGTTCTTATTTATCTCCTTGTTACTAGTTACTTTAAATCTCTCTTGTTTACTATTACTCTATCAACTTATAGTATAGACTATTTCCAAACACCGTCTTGGGTGCGAACGTGGCTGCATTGACAACGCAGTTGCGGGGTTGTGTGGTTTCCATCTTGCAAATATCCTTTGGGATTGATGTTTCTAATAAATAGTGCCTCTACGAGTACTATAATAACCCTGTTGTTGGACGCAGGAACCCAACTATCAACTTGGTGTCGCAGACGGGGAACAAAGCGTTTGGTTATTACCTACCCACTCGCACATAGTTTATTTCCGTTTGTTGCTATTTACTGCTTTCACTTGTTTGAAAAGAACAAAAAATTACAAAACCAAAAACCCATAAAAATTTATAAAACAAAAATTATAAAACATTTTCCTAATCATGTCTTCTCAGATTTCCCTTTTAGAACATATTCAACTTGCAAAGGAGGAGAAGAGACGAAAAGAATCCTTGTACATGGTTACCAAAGAAGAAGACGGTACATACAACGAAGAACTCATAACAACTAATGATTTGCAGGTATACAATATGTATTATCACGTAATCTGCTGTGCTCACACGTTATGTTCTTCATATCAAATAACATGTCTTCATTGTATGTGTGCTAGGCATTTTTGCTTTCAATGTTCTCATACCTATGATGAATCTATGGCGTCTTACAATAGTAGTGATGCTAATAGGGAAGTTATAGAGTATGTTATTTATGAAGGTGCCCATGAACTACTCCGAAAAATAATGATACTTATGATGAGTAGTGATAATGAATTTTTACAAATGGCATACGAAACCTTGTAATATATTGTTGAGTATTGTAAAGGACATCTTAGTGAGAATGCACTTGTGTTGGAGAGTAAGGCACGGTGTAAAGCCGTAGTGCCCAAAGATAATCATTTGCAGGAATAACAAGATAAAAATGAGGAGCACAAAGGTAAGGTTGAAAAAGATTGGCACGCTACAAATACTTTGTTTGATAATGATGCCTCTCTCTCTAGTAATGATTCTTATAATGCTAAAACTGATTGTAATTTATCTGCAGAGGCCTTGTGCCTTGACACTCATGAGGAGAGCATTATTAATGATGAACTAGATACATGACCTTGCTATGAATCTTTCAATGCTAATGTGCACGAACCACTTCCAATTGCAAAGGAAGAATTCTATAAAGTGTTCCCCTATAATGGTAACCAACATAAAAAATTTAAATATTCTATTCGAATCTCTAATCCTCTCATTGCAGCTACATAAGGAGGCATGCTCACAAATCTTGGTGCATCAACACTCGCTTGGAAGAGAGAACTTATTCATCTATATGATGTCGATGCACCTCAAGAGGGTACGACTTTGGTCACACTCTACTATGAGATGCTCCAACCCTTTGCTAGAGGTAAGTACAAGTACACCTCGAATTGATATCCCCTGGGATCCAGGTGGATAATTTAATGGAGCATCTAAGCCTGGCTATATGGCTATAAACAAAGCGCTTCCCGGGAGGAAATCCGGAAGTTTTTAGGTGTCTTTCTTAATTTTGAGTCTTGAGTGTAGATGCATTCATGTTGCATTGGCACTTGTATATATGCATGATTGTAGGGGTTCTGCGTATGAAAACAATAAAATTTTACCCTACGCCCCTGAACCCCTGATGCTGCCAGGACCTATCTATTAGTAATGAAGTAACGGGAGGGCTTTTCACGAACTTACCCTTAAAGACCGAAAAGTGTTGTCATTGCTCACGAGAGCGTGATTGATGTAGACGAGCCGAAGCCGACCTCAAGGTCGCGATGAAGTACTTCCGCTCCTGCGGCTCCAACAACTTGAGTGCCTCAAGTGTAACACCTCGCGGGGAGTTACACATGTCCGGTGCCTGACGATGACTCCCGCTTCCCCGATCCAGCAACAGTTGCGGAAGTAGAGCTCCTGGATCCGAATCCCGCAACGCGATAGCGCTCCGCGGTGAAGATGTCTCTCGTTCGCGTAGTCCAAACTTGGAACCACGGTCATGAGAGAGAGAGATAATATCAATTGGAGGTCTCCCCAAAAGTGAGGAAACCTTTATTGAATATTGTGTGTATTTATCTAGCCAAATACCCCCACTATATATAGGGGGAGAGGGGGTATACCCTCCCTCAGAGACCTGGGGTGGGACTAATCATGGGGAAGGGGTGGGGAGGCATGCCGGCCAGGCCCCACCCATGGTCCCCACGTGGGGTAGGCCCATTAGGGCCGCTGGCCACCCCCTAGGCCCGTCCTAGGGTGTGGTCCCCTCTTGGGCCTTTTCCCCTCCGGGAATTGGCCCATTAAGTCCTTTGACCATTTAATTGATTTTCTATTTTATTAAATAATTATGAATAAATGATTAAATCAATATTTAACATTCATTCACATATTATTCAATCTCCGTGGTTATGGAACACCTTCAACCTCCACTCTGGACATTCTCCGGACTTACCGAAACCCTTCCGGTTTTCTCTCTACTATTCTTCGGCGATTCTTTCGATCCTATAAACACTCTCTAAGCATCATCAAACCCTTAAGCGTGATACCCTACGGTTCGGGAACACTCCAGACATGGTCGGGACACTCCTGGACCAATGATCGACAGAGGGACCTGGATGGCCATGTGACCCCTGTGCGTTCCATGAAGATCTTTTCTCGTTTGAACCAGGACGGTCGTGTCTTATTCCCTTTGTCTCTCGATACTTGCATTACCCGAGATATGATCAATGACATCACCATGTCGTGTTCAATCTCATTACCGAACAATGCTACTTGACTCGTTACGACAAGTGATATTCCTGTGATCAAATCACACGATGCGTAGCTATTGGATATAACTTCTCTTGAGTGGGCCCTTAAGTATCTTTCTGTCACGTGGACAGACAAATATCTCTCTTGACATATATTGCCTCTATGGTTCCGCTGAGTACTTGAACACACCTTTATAATGACTGTATTACCAAGTGACGCTTGATGCTATCTAAGCACTGTGAGGAGACAATGATTGATATAGCCTCACAGTCTAAGGAATAGTATATGAGGATCCATTCTAATCATCGTAACTTGAACTTCATGTCATGATCGGGTCATGATGTTTAGGTTGGGTATTGGTTCATCATCTCATTCTCAGAATGAGTTGACTCCATTTCCAACTGGCATAAATGCCACATGATCAGGAAACTTGATCATCTGTTGACCAATGAACTAGTGACTAGAGTTTCACTGGGAACCCCTGGTTGTTTATATATCACACGTGTATTGATGTTTCCACTCAATACAGTTCTAGCATGATATAAAACTTAATCATAAACTTTATGAAATATGATAATAGTCCTTATTACTATTTGTCTCTAGGGCATATTTCCAACAGTCTCCCACTTGCAATAAAGTACAAATAAACTAGCTGCATTTGTTCTTAATCATTGGCACCATATATCTGGTACCCTGAACATGCTTGCTCATGGAAGTGGTTGAGTCTTGGGCCTGTACTTTACATTCCCAAATCCTTTGCAACTTAATAATGTCACCTTGATTGACATTAATATTTTATGATCACATGATAACATCTTTGTGTATGCATCGTCGCTATGGCAGTAGAACAAGGACGGATTCCAGGAGACTACAGTAACTTTAGATCAACATCGAGGCTTTCTCATGGGCACTGTGCCCCGGGAAACATCATTCTACGTTAAAAGTGAACTATCCCCGCCATAACATTATACAATAGTTTAGTTGGTACCCTTATCTATCATTATAAATGTAATTATCGAAACTCGAGTGCACTCTATGCAACTTTCGATGTTTTTGTTCACCTCTCTTCCTACTTGACTTTTAGTCGGTATTACGAGAGTTTCCAACATATTCCCTTATAACATAACTCTTTATGATTTCAGGTATGCCATCCTTTATGGATTTGGAGAACATGTCTATAGTTCTCTATTAGACACTATGGACAAATTTAGCTCAACGTTCCATGATTCGAACTTAATCACTTTTCAAATGTTTCTTCTTGGATCATATATTATGTTAAGTTATTATCATGGTTTTCTAAGATAGAACCTATGTCTCAACATAGTGGATGATGGTCATCCTTTTCTTTCTTTCAACCATTGATGTTAAACTTAATACTATTCCTAACTTGAGTTATTAAGGACTAGTTCCTTAATTAACTTCTATTCTGGAACCCTTTTAAGAATCCTTTAAGGAATACTACATAATATCATAATACACTTATTATCAACTTCTACACCTTATAAATCATTATTTATTGGTATTTGCGCTTTTATTCTTAACACACTTAAGAATCACTCTATAAGATCCCAATAAAAATATGTTCCTAACATATTTGGGTATGAGTCACTACTCTTACTCAAACTAAGTTCCTACATATTTGAATTTGAGACTTATATTGCTTCCACTCAAAAATATGTCCTACACAATTTTTTTAGGAAGACTTTCATAGATCCCACTCAATTTCATGCAAATTTCATATCCACTCACTATTTTGAACAACTTGAAAATCCTTTGATCAAATATCAAACTTGGAGATTTACTACGAGATACTAGTACCTTTACTAGTTTTAAATCGACTAGACATTCAGCACACTTGAATGAAATTCATTTGAATTCGTCCAATACTTGACAAATTGTGTTTTTTTCATTCACCCCCTTTTCCACTATGGCTTTGCGGTCATTTGGGAAAATTCCAAGTAACCCCTTTTACTTATGAGATTCAGCAACGAATTGCTTTTTAATCTCAAGGGAATTTTGCTTCTAGGATTTCTCATAATTTTAGTTTACCATTATTTCCTTAGTAGTTCGTAGGTATGTCATATTCTAGTAATCATGACAAATGATTCACAAATGTCTCCAAACAAGATATGGGCTACATTTTGAATCCTACTTCATGTAGTGAAAACACCAGTGGGGAAAATACAATTATCATTATTATTGATTCTTTCCTTTGTGAGGAGAATCGTTCAGGAACGCTTTCTGTTGTGCTTCTCAACACTTTGATGCAGGGTTTTGAACCCTCATCATGTTTTTCACTATCTTCCATTTGCTCCATAATCGAGAAATATCATTGAATGCGAACTTTCTAAAAAATGTACCAAAATCCAAGCAATACTAGTTTTGCTTATCTTTTGGTTTCAGCTATGGATTTCGTATTCAAAGTTTGCAACGAATACTCTACAAGGAATTCCCTATTGTTTTGGTTATATCGAATAACCCCAAAACTTTATGTTTCCCTATTGTTTCCAATGACGATCTATAATAGATATGGCGTCGATCTCACGAATCCAGATGGTTCACTATATGTTTTAATTGAGTGCTAACTATTTATAGCTAATGGTCTCTACATCTACACTACAACGATTTATTTGGCGCCATCTATTCACCCATTTTGATATCTAATATCACATTGTGATGCTTTGCATTCCACAATTTCTTCTATGCCAATCTTATAAAGTTGAATTTCATTACTATTGATCAAATTGTAGTAATTAGATTGTCATTTATCTTTAATACCCTTTGATTGATGAAACACTTTGATCATATAAAATAGTCTCATACTTATGTTTCCTTTGGTAAACTTCTTTACACATTTAAACAATCATACAATGATAATTACCATTTTGTCAAAACACAATACATCGAATATGTATTTATTTTCAACAATTCATTAAAACACTTTGTATTCAAGTAATACACGGTGTTCAAGTTATTTTGCTGAACTTAGGCATGATTCGTATGTGATAAAAAAACAAGTGTCTTTCACATATTATCAATAACTTTGAATTTAAACAATGGTTTCATACATTAATGAATATATCATTAAGTTGGGTATTTTAAGGCATTTCAATATTTTACAAATGTTCATGCACTATCAATTAGTGTCAAAACCAGGATAATTCACACATAATTAAACAAAATATGAACACAAATAGAAATAATTCATAAAAGTGGAACAACTATTTGTTACAAACTGATATGAATAACCGTCTCACAAAGTTTGAGACACACTAAAGAGGTTCACAATCTTTTGATTACAATAATCATCCTAAACATAAACTAAGTGATAAATGCCGAGGGAGAGTGTTGTTGGCCATCATCTTCATGCTCACCATCAACATGCAACGTCACCTCTCTCCAGCAAGCACCTCTATGCAGAAAGACCTGTTTTTAGTAAAACAGAACAAGTATCAAATATCCTTAACACTGCAAATGTGTTTGCAAGATTATAACATTTATAAAATTGTATATCAAATATATACCTTTGTCATTGATGACCTCAGCGACAATGGGTTCAACCACCACATTCCTGAGATGTGATATGAACCTGTGGAATTCCTGTGATTCCGCGTCGCCTCTCATAATGCAAGTCCTGACTTGTGCTTGGTAGCTTGGTGGCAGCGACCGTAGCACAACACCATTTGCAAAAGAGCCCGCCATCCATCTATCCAGGAAGTATGCAGGCCTCATGTATGCATCATGCATGCGCTCCAAGTGGTGGTCAAGAGATGAGTTCTCCTCCATCTTAATGGAGAGGTAGTCTCCCATCAGCTCATGCTCCCATATGTGTGCTTGTTCCACGAAATGTGTCCTAAGCTGCAACATTACCGTACGAGGGTTGACATTACCCACGACAAGACACAACTCGTCCACCATTCCGAAATGCATTGTAACTGAAATGAAGGAGGCCATCTCCCGACGGTGATAGAAGTCTTCCCACTGCTCTAGGTCTCTAGGTCAATGGGCTGATCCAAATCCATCTCGTTGAGTATATAGTCGACCATGTTATTCTTGCTAAGGAGAACATGGAGACGCGCAACCCACATAGAGAAGTTTGATCCGTCTAGCCTAAGCTTCTCTCCTTATAACCAATCAATCATCAACAGGAAAGGTGGCATCGGGGAGAACCTTTTCTACATTTATAATTGTAAAAGGAATTTAGACTAAGTTTATAATTAAATGAGTTAATAATAACTCCACTCAAAAACACATATCCCCTGAAGGGTTCCTACTGATAACACGACCCCTTTCCCCCACATCTCCCCTGATCATCATGGCCATCAAGTTGGGTTCTAGGGTCGACGCTAAACACCGGTCACATCATTCATGTAACTCGTGCTCGATCTTTTGACCATCCGTGTTCCGAGGCCATGTCTCTGTAACGTGCTAGGCTCGCTAACTCAACCTTAGTGTATTCGTTGTGCCACATGGCTTACACCCACTGTATGCGAACGTAGATATGTCTGACACCCGACCATCACGACCTGCCTCATACCGAAGAACTTTCTTGGTGGTGCATGATACGTTGCAAACGTATTTCATGCTTGTATTATATCTACTTTCTTATGTTTTGTCCATACTTTGGAGTATTTTTACACATTTTCTGGAACTAACCAATTAACAAGATGCCATAGTGCCACTTGAATGTTTTCTGCTGTTTTTTGGTTTCAGAAAAGCTAATAAGGAAATATTCTCGAAATTGGACCAGACAAAAGCCTAAGTCAATATTTCACCAGAAGGAACACAGAGTCCGAAGGGGAGACGAAGAGGGGAACCAGGCCAGCCACACCTGGTGGTGGCGCGGCCAGCCCTAGCCGTGCCACCAGGTGGTGCGGGCACCCTGGCGCTCCACCGACCTTGCCTCTTCGCCTATATATTGCCTCCAGGACGAAAACCCTAAGGACCCGATCAAAATTCCATGAAAGAGTCTGTAGCCACCATCATCTCCATCCCTAGATCGGGAGGGATCTGAAGCTATTCCCGGCACCCTGTCGGAGGGGAGAGATCACCCTGGACGCCTTCTTCATCACCATGACTGCCTCCGGTGTGATGCGTGAGTAGTTCATCCCTGGACTATGGGTCCATGTAGTAGCTAGTTGGTTGGTTCTTCTCCTTTGTGCTACCATGTTTAGATCTTCTGAGCTCCGTTCATGATCAAGATCATTTATTTGTAATCATACATGTTGTGTTTGTGGGGATCCGATGGATATTGAGATGCTATTTCAGATTGATTATTGATTCTATCATGTCTATGTTATTTGTGATCTTCATGCTTTCCGTTGTTAGTAGCTATCTTGGCCGAGTAGATGCTAGCAACTCCAAGAGGGAGTATTTATGCTCGATAGTGGGTTCATGCCTCTAGGAATCTGGGGAAGTGATAGAAATCTCTAAGGTACTAGATGTGTTGTTGCTACTAGGGAGAAAATAGCAATCCTTTGTTCATAGAACGATCATATTGTTTACTTTACACACTTTGCTTAATGCAATTATCTGTTGCTTGCAACATAATACTGGAGGGGGTTCGGATGATAACCTAAAGGTGGATTATGAGTCATAGATGCAGTTGGATTACGGTCTATGTATAATGTTGTAATGCCCAATCAAATCTCGTAGGGGTCAAGATGATTAGTATATGCATGTATGCTTTCTCGGTGTCTGTCAATTGCCCCACTATAATTTGTTCACCCAACATGTTAACTATCTTAAGGAGAATCACCTCTAGTGAACTATGGACCCTGGTCCATTCTTTTACCATCAATCTACAAAGCTATTTACTGTTTTCTGTTTACTTTCTGCAAGCAATTACTATCTTCTACACAATACGTTTAATCATTTGTTTTCAGCAAAACCAGTGAGATTAACAACCTCATTATAAGTTGTGGGCAAAGTTCTATGGTTGTGTTGTGCAGGATTCCAATTTGGAAGCAACACCTTGGAGGTGTTTCCTTGCTCCTATTGGTTCGATAACCTTGGTTTCATAACTAAGGGAAACTTGCTGCTGTGCTCATCATACCTTCCTCTTGGGCTTCCCCAATGAGCTCGAGATATCTTGAGCCATCAAGCTCTTTTCTGGCGCCGTTGCCGGGGAGTCAAGGACATCTTCACAAGGGGGGTCCCTCATAACCAATCTCTTTACTTTGTTTTATTTGTTTTGCTTGGTTTATTTCTGCTTTGTTTGCTTGTTTCTTTATCAAAAACACAAAAAATTTAGTTATACTAGTTTGCTTCTTTATATTAAAAACACAAAAAATGACTACTCTTGAAAACACTAAGTTGTGTGACTTCACTAGCACAAACAACAATGATTTCATGTGCACACCTATTGCTCCACCTGTTCCTGAAGCTACTTTCTTTGAAGTTAAACCTGCTTTACTCAATCTTGTAATGAGAGAACAATTTTCTGGTATTGGTACTGAAGATGCTGCTGCTCATCTTAATAACTTTATTGAACTTTGTGAGATGCAAAAACATAGGGATATAGATGGAGATATTATTAAGCTTAAATTGTTTCCTTTCTCTTTGAGAGGAAAAGCTAAAGAATGGTTGCTATGCCTAACTAGAAATAGTATTGATACTTAGACTAAATGCAAAGATGCTTTTATTGGAAAATACTATCCTCCTGCTAAGATTATATCTATGAGAAGTGAAATAATGAAATTTAAACAATCTGATAATGAACATGTTGCTCAAGATTGGAAAAGAATGAAATCTTTGGTAAAGAATTGTCCCACTCATGGACTGACAGCTTGGATGATTATCCAAACCTTTTATGCAGGATTGAATTATTCTTCAAGAAATCTGCTGGATTCTGCTGTTGGAGGTACCTTTATGACCATTACTTTGGGTGCTGCAACAAAGCTTCTGGATAATATGATGGTTAACTATTCTGAATGGCACACTGAGAGAGATCTACAAGGTAAGAAGGTAAACTCTGTTGAAGAAACCTCCTCCTTGAGTGATAAAATTGATGTTATTATGTCTATGATTGTTAATGGGAAAGCTCATATTGATCCAAATCATGTTCCGTTAGCTTCTTTGGTTGCTCAAGAAGAGAAAGTTGATGTGAACTTTATTAGAAATAATAATTTTAGCAACAATGCCTACAGGAATAATTTTGGTAACAACAATTATAGGCCATATCCTCCCAATAATGGTAATGCTTATGGAAATTCCTACAACAATAATAGATGTGCACCCTCTGAACTTGAAGCCATGCTTAAAGATTTTATTAGCAAACAAACTGCTTTCAATAAAACTATTGAGGAAAAACTCTCTAATGCTGAAAGAAATAGAGCATCATTGTCTAAAGCACAATCTTCTTTGAATAAAATGGCTGCTAAACCTGAAACTATTAAAAACCCCTTTGCGGCTACTAATGCCATACACGTTAGAATTGATGAAAATGTTAGACTATTAGCTGAATTGCATGCTAAGTGGGAAAGAGAAGATGAAATTGCTAGACATATTAGTATTTCTACGATTACTACCACTAATATTGAAGCTAGTAAAACCAATGGAACCTTTTCTAATAAAAATGCTGAAATTCTTCGAAATATGGGAAACAATAGCTCTACTACTTTAGATGATAATTATGATTTTGCTCTTGATCGTTGCAATATCTCTGAAGTAATTATGTTCCTACAAAAGTTTGCTAAATGTCCTAATGCTAGTGCTATGAATATGGCCTTTACAAAACACATTACTGATGCTCTCATAAAAATTAAAGAAGAAAAGATGAAACATAAAGCTTCTATTCCTATGAAATTAGAAGAAGGTTGGGAACCCATCATTAATATGAAAGTGAATGATTTTTATCTCAAAGCTTTAAGTGATCTTGATAGTAGTGTTTCTATTATGCCTAGGAATATTTATGAAATGCTTGATTTACCACTGTTGGAAGATTGTTATTTAAATGTCCAACTTGATGATAATGCTAAAATGAAACTCATGGGGAGTATTAATCATGTCCTTATTATGGTTAACAATGCCTATGTCCCTGGTGATTTCTATGTTTTGGATGTTGAATACAATGCTTCTTATCCTATTATTTTGGGAAGACCTTTTCTTAGAACTGTTGGTGCCAATATTGATATGAAAGAAGGCACCATTAAATATCAATTTCCACTTAAGAAAGGTATAGAACACTTCCCTAAGAAGAGAGAGAAGGTTCCTTTTGCCTCTCCTATCAAAACAAAATTTGCTCTTAATGCTTCTTCATTTGAGAATACTTGATTCTTTTCTTGCCTCTTATGCCTAGCTCAAAGGCGTTAAAGAAAAGCACTTATCGGGAGATAACCCAAATTTCTTTAGGAGTCTTTTGTTGAGTCTTGGAAGTTATTGCTTCAGTAATAACCTCTCCTTATCATTTTTGTGTGATTTTTGTGCCAAGAGTAACTTCTAATGAGAGATAAATAAGATTTGGAAAAGTTGTTGTCCCGAAACAGATTTTTGTGCTTCGCTGTAAAAATCTCCGTACGTCGGTTTGAGCTGTAATTTTTTGTGCTTCTGCCCCAGGTTATTATCCAACTTCCGTCAGTTCGACACTTTTCGATTTGAGCAACAGAAAGTCTTCGAAAAAATCGGTTTGTACCTGCTGGTCAGTTTTGACAGATTTCTGCCACTATTTGCATTTGCCTCTTAATCTCTTTATCTTTGAGTTCTCTTTGATGATTTGAACTTTTTAAAGGAAGTGCTACAGTAGCTTGTGTTTTAATGGAAGTTTTATTTGTGTTTTGTAGCACCCCAAAACTTCTAATCAAGATTATCAAGTTCTAATCACCCAATTTAGGGTTAACAGAAAAACTTTTATTAATAAAAGGAATAGAGTGCATGTTAGTTTGGCATTAATGTGTGATTGTTTGAAAATGCCATGCTTGATTATTCTAAATGATGTGAAATGGTTTGAAGGTGAATGCTACATCATCTAGGCCAATTGCAAATGAAATCAAAAGAAAAAGAATCAAATATGAATAAATAAAGCAAATGGTCATTTTGACAAAAGTTAACCACTAGGCCACTTTGAGTGTTCCTAGAAGAGAAATTCTAACAGAAACATTTCTACTTCTTTTCACCCCTTACTAGACCAAGTAAAAGTGTATAAAGACCCACTTTACAAACTTACAAAAACATCTTCCAAATCAATTTAATGGACATTTGAAAATTGGATCTAGTTCATATGTTAAGATCCCACTTTTTCAACAACCCACCAAATGAATTCCCCTTGACCTCTCCAAGCAAACTTAGACTCTCAAGCTTAACTTAAGATCACTGAAAACTTTGAATCAAAAATTCCAGAGCAAGTTTCATGCAGCCATTTCCATAAACACCTTGCTTACACTAATTTAAACTCTACCTAACTTCACTGTTGTGCATAGTGATCCTCGACCATTCGGTCTCCACTTCACTCCCTTGTCCCCTCTGGTGTCGAGGAGCACCAAGACCATCCCCCTTTGGCCGTTATGCACAGTGGAGCGCCACCCGTTTGTGGTCATCACCGACCGACAGTGGGCAGCACGCGAGGAGCCTCGCTAGCCTCGTCCACGATGCGCACCAGACACTCCTCGGTCCATCGCCACCCCCTGTCCAAGCCACGACCCCAGCCGAGCCCTGGACCACCCTAGCTACGCCACGCCCCGCCTCTCTGGACCATGTCCAGAGCGCGCCAGCTCGCCGCGCCCGACCAGCTCGCCCATATCACACCTTGCCCGCAACACACATGCGCATGCCCGCCATGATCATAACTACCCAGCAGACAACCCCGTTCGCCGTCGCGCGACCCGCAGCAGCTTCTGCACGCCGCCGCAAACACCTCTGCGTCCGCCTGGAGCACCACACGCTCCCGACCGAACCACACCGCCCCACGCCTTGCCAATACGCCCATAAGAACCGCCAGGGAACACATCACCGCCCACTAGCCATCGCATGCCGATAGACACCTGTAGCCTTGACACCGACGAGCTCGCGCCCGCAACGTTCGGTCCCCTCTCCGCAGTATAAAAGGAGGCCACCCTTGCCTCATTTCTCCAAACAATTCCACTCACCACTCCTCACTGATACTCCCCCATTTCTTCTCGGATCAAGGCGAGCTCTCTCTCTCCAGAATTTGGCCGGAGCCTGCCGCTGCTGGAGGAGAAGGGTGCCGTCGATTTCGACCACCCCAAGACCTACCGTGAGCACGCCTCGAACCGCCGTCGTCTACCACGTCGATCGCCCCCATCGCTGACCCTAGCTGGAGCCCAGGTGAGCCTAGCCCGACCCCCACCGCCGGGTTAGGTTTAGTTCCTCGACGACGACTCCCAACCGTTAGATTAGAATTAGATCGTAGGGCTCAGATGCGTAGATACCATTTCACTTAGATGCAGTCGCTGACTAGTGGACCCCATCTGCTAGCAGCCCACTGCACTGTGCAATGCAGTTGGGCCGGCCTGTTTAGCTTTCCCACGTAGCCCAGAAATTCAAATTAGTATTTTTCCAATTTAGTTAAAACTAGTTTCTGTCCACAGATTCAAAATCAATTCAGAGAGTTTCACTGAACCAAATTGCATGATTCAAATTTTGTTAGAAAGATATTTAAATTATCTATCCAAGGCCATTGAATTTAAATCATTTGGAGTTAGAGATAATCTATAGTAAAAATAACAGGACATAGACTTTTGCAACTTCAAACATTTTAAAAAAATCAACCATAATAGGTTTTGAGTTGATTCCAACTCTCAAAATTCACATTTGATAAGATCTATCTGAATATGTTAAAATACTTAGGTTTGCCTGCAGTGACATTGGACTAGTACCAAAAGAATGCTATTAGGGCATTTCTAGTCACTTTAAATCTATTAAATAATAATCTTAAACTTTATAAAATGTGACCAACCCTTTAAATCACATTCCCATGTATTAGAATATGTGGTGATGACATGTGTCCACATGATCCCATATTTTAATTGGAGAATATTAAACCTTAATTAATTTCAATGAGTAGAAATTACTTTTCTAAAATAAACTAAATAAAACTAGTTCTTTATTTCATGTAATGATTGTGATGATACTAGATCATCAAGTGTGAGGCTTAGTGTGCTAAATAGAGCTAGTTAAGTATTGTTTGGTGATTGTGTACCCCGTATTTATTTATAGACGATAGTACCGACCCAATCTACGAGGAGGAGGAGTTCTACCCAGAAGAAGAGGAGGAAAACTTCAACCACTTTTCTACTCAAGGAAAGCTATTATTAGCAAGCTAACACTTGCAAGTTTCTTAACTATGCAAGCCATCTTTACTAGAAAGCTAGACCTTGCAAGCTAACACTTGCAAGTTTCTTAACCCAAGCAAGATGCATTAGGCATGCTTTGATTATATACCTTTGATTTATACCCATCCCAAGTTTTACTTGCAAGCTTTACTCTTTTACTTTACCAAAGTTCTTTAGTTATAGTTAGTACTTTGTGAGTATTGGAAAGATAGTATAGATAGCATAAATAGTATAAAACTAGGCCTATACCAGATGTCATTCTATGGCATGAGATTGAGATTAGTATCCCTCATCAATGAACACTCTTAACTTATTGGCTAGTGCTAAGCATAAAACTTGATCACTTTAGATGGGACTACTTAGTGAAAATGATTATGAAAACCTTGGAATGATGAGTCATTCTATTGAAATGTTTTGACATGTGTTGAGAAACACAAATGGATTTGATGATGAAAATGTTGAGGCATGAGCCTTAGCCCTTTATAAAAACTGATGGTTGGGTTCGGATGCGATACCATTCCAAGTTTACCGTACAACCACAATACCTGAATTGGGTAATGCTTAGCCGGAAGTTTATATGCATTAGTATGGGTTCCCTCGTGGAAGAGGTTTGAGCTGAGGCTACCTCTTGATGATGTCCACCTATGCAGTACCTAGGATGGCAGATGCCCATGGCTGGGAGGCCAAGCTCATAGGGGAGGTGCCTATACTAGAGTGTGTAATTGAAAGGTTATGATTGATTATCCGCATACTAAGTATGCTGATTTAGGGTTATCCCTGACGGATGTGTTGAATTTTGTGGTGAAAGTGTACCACCTCTGTAGAGTGTCAAACTATTCGAATAGCCGCGTCCGCGGTCATGGACAGTTGGAGTGGCCATACTGTTCCGTCGTCAGATGTTTTCAAAATGACTTGTGAAGTGAACTATGATTTTGACTTGACCACAACAGGGTTGTGACTATGAAAACTAGGTTCCCACTTAAAGTGATTCAGGACATTTACTTAGTTTTCTTTACTTCTAAACTCAGTTTAGATAAACCTGCCTTTTTGTAAGTAAACCTAGAGCTTAAGATTCCTACTAGAACTACCTTACTTGTTAGTGATAGTTTGCGAGTACTTAAAGAGTACTCATGGCTTTGTCCCTGGCTATTCCCGTGGCCAGACTATGAGGAGGACTACTAGGATGATGGACAGCAGGATAGCTACGACAACTAGGATCATCTCCCATCGTCAGCATTGCCTATGACACTGAAGATGGAGCCCACTACTACGCTTATTATTCTCCTGCTTGTTTGTATTAAGACTGGATCATGAGATCCCTTATTTGTGTAAGACCTTATTATGGTTTGTAATGGATGATGTATTGTGATATCCAATCTGTTATGTCTCGCAAAAATGGTAATCCTGGGATTGCGAGGTATGGCATAACAGGCATCTGGGATTAAAAATCTGGGTGTTGACAAGTTGGTATCAGAGTCATCCTGACCATAGGAGACCCTAGTTAGAATGGATGTCCGAACAAAAACTTAGTTTCAAAACCAAAGAAGTGAGTATTTATGAAAACCTATTCCCGCTCTTATCCTTGATTCTTTCAAAAAAATACATGTTCCTCAAAAACTCTTACATTACGACATAAAATTTGACACACTTGATCACCTCACTAACTTACTCATCCTAAATTCTTATAGATAGAAGTTTAGTATTGCAAGTTCTACCAGTTGGGCAACAAAGGCCAGCTGATCTTTGAGAGGGATCTAGATGCACTGTCCGAGTATCTTGAGCACCCGCATCTGGAAATTTTTGAGGCTCAACTGAAGGATCACCCAGGAGATCTACAATGGCTGATAGTTGCAGATCTCAGAGGCAAGATGGAAGCACCCCTTTCTGAGAAGATTCAATTCACCGTGCGACAGAACAACTGGCTAGATGGATTAGCCAGGGTTATGTAGAAGCCCTTGCCCATCTGTGTGGGCAAAACATCAACTTGATCTAGGGAACTCGCTTTGCGCACTTCGCATGGCGTGATTCTATGGGAATGCCATTGGAGATGCCAAGTCACCTAGAGTTGAAGCGCGAGGTGGAAATCTTGACTTCTTGTTGTATGATAGGCAGAAGGAATTGGACAATGCTCGAGCCTACGCCAACCACAACCTTGCCATTGCCGCCAAGAAGGACCAGACTCTCACCATGCTCGTCAAGGATCGCCAATCAATTCGTCATAAACGCGAGAAGAAGGATCGCACCATCGCTCTTCTTCGCAAGAAGGTGGCCGCTCTTGAGAAGACCATCCATGAGCAAGAAGTCCAGCTTGAAGCAAAGGAAGAGAAAGAAGGTGAAGACATCTAGGGAGATCTTCACTCAGACCTCAGTGATGACAATGACTACCTGGAGGATGATGCCATGGATTTCTACACCGATGATGATGATTCCGACTTCATTGATGTTGAGTAGATGCACTTGATCACTACCGTAGGAAAGAGTTGTATCGGTCCCATTGTATCTTAGTTCACAGAATGGTTCTTAAAACCATTTGTTTTCCATTTGTGTTGTGGTGTGTGTTTGTACTGTGTGCTTGAATGAATGAATGAGAATATGTTAGTTTGCAAAACCTGAGTTCAAACTCAAAGTTTAAAGCTTTTGAAACAAAACCATGAACCTTAGAACTTTCCCTCTTACCTCATTATATATCTAAATCTTCAGATGACTCATGGAAACCCCGGAGGAAGCAGCTCATCGTAGGACCCAATGTTGCAGATTCTGCAAATGCTAGTTTCCGATCGTGAAGCTAGTAGAGCCGAACGCCGAGCCAACCTAGCCACTCTTCAACAGATAGCTCAGATGGCCCACAATAATCAAGGCCATGGAAATCAGGATCATCATGGATCCAAGCTTAAGAACTTTCACAATACCAATCCCCCTATCTTTAACAAGTCTGATGATCCCTTAGATGCTGATGACTGGTTGCAAACCATGGAGAACAATCTGGAAGTCGCAGGAGTTTTAGGCAATGAGAAAGTACTGTTTGCCACCCATTATCTGGCAGGAGATGCAAGATCCTGGTGGAATAGCATCCGTACCATGAACCACGGTCAGATGATTACTTGGGAAGCATTCAAGATCAAGTTCAGCCGCACCCATGTGCCACAAGGTTTAGTCACCAGAATGAGAGATGAGTTCAGGGAACTGAAGCAAGGAAGGATGACGGTAGTTGAATACCATGAAAAATTTATGTCCCTAGCTAGATATGCCCCTGATGAGATCAACACTGAAGCCAAGAAGAAGAAAAGATTCCTGAATGGATTGCATGCTGAGATGCAAACTGTGTTGGTTAACATCCGTTTTGAAGATCTAGAAGAGCTAGTAGACTCCACCATCCAGATGGAAGGGAAGACCAACCAAGCCAATGACAACCGCAAGCGCGGGATGATGCATCAGACTGGGTCCCACAATACCCAGAAGTATCGCCCCAACCCGTCTACAGGATATGCCCCAAGAAACAATAGACCACCAATGTCTCGTCCAAGCTACCCCAATCGTAGCAAAGGAAACTTGAAGTCTGGAGGAAACCATAACAACAACCCCGGCAACTCCAACAATTTCAACCGTGCACCGACCAACTCCAACAACAACAACAATAATACTGCCCCAAGGATTGGAAGCAATGATGTGCCTGTTGCTGCCAAGGACAAGTCCCAGATTACTTGCTTTGAATGTGGAGTCAAGGGTCACTACTCCAATGAGTGCCCCAAGAAGCTTGTAGCAGCCACTAATGTGAATGCCCTAGCTCAACACCAGCGCTATGTTTATCCTAGAAGAAGATTTACCCCAGGGAATTCGCTCAACCGCAACGGCCGTCTATTCCACATGAATGCTGAAGAAGCCTAGGAAGCGCCAGATGTCGTGTTGGGTATGTTTTCTGTTAACTCGGTACTTGCAAGAATGTTGTTTGATTCTAGAGCATCGCACTCGTTTGTTATAGAAGAATTTGCATGCACTAGTAAGATTCAACCAACAAAATTGAAGCATGTTATGATAGTTCAAATTCCTGGTTCAACCACCAAAGCTAGAATAATTTGCAAGGCTATACCTATCAGAATTCATGGGATATATTTTTATGCCAATCTAATAGTACTGGGAACCAAAGGTTTGGAAGTAGTACTAGGAATGGATTGAATGTCGAAACATAAAGGACCGATCGACTGTGCCAAGAAAGCCATAACCATGACTAGTATCTCTGGAGTATCAATAGAGCTTGTATCTGAAACCTTGCCCCATCAATTCAAATGCAACAAGAGTCTAGCCCAACCAACCCTAGACTAAGTCAGAGTACTCTGTGAATACCCCGATGTGTTCCCAATTGAATTGCCCGGTATGCCCCCAGATCGGGATATCGAGTTCATTATTGAACTAATTCCTGGAACTGGACCCATAGCTCAGAGACCTTATAGTATGAACCCATCAGAATTAGTGGAGCTAAAGAAGAAACTTGATGCTATGCTGGAGAAAGGTTTGATTCAACCAAGCGCATCGCCATGGAGATCGCCTATTTTCTTTGTGGATAAGAAAGATGGAGGTAACCGTTTGTGTACGGATTACCAGAAGCTGAATGATGTTACCATCAATAACAAGTACCCACTGCCCAAGATAGAGGATATGTTTGATCGGTTGACGGGTGCCAGGGTGTTTTCTAAGATTGATCTTAGAACTGGTTATCATCAACTCAAGGTTTGTGCAAAGGATATTCCAAAGATTGCCTTTACCACCAGATATGGATTGTATGAGTATACGGTCATGTCTTTTGGATTAACCAATGCCCCCGCTCATTTCATGAATCTCATGAATAAGATTTTTATGAACTTTCTAGATAAGTTTGTCGTAGTTTTTATCAACGATATTCTAATCTATTCCAAGTCAGAAAAAGACCATGAGCAACACCTGAGAACCATCCTGGAAACCCTTAGAGAGCATCAGTTGTATGCCAAGTTTACAAAATGTGAGTTCTGGTTGAAGGAAGTAGGATTCCTAGGAAATATTGTGTCGTTAGGAGGAGTGGCTGTTGATCCCGCCAAGATCAAAGATGTGGAAGAATGGGAAGCCCCAACTACTCAAACCCAAGTCTGTGCATTTCTCAGATTAGCGGGATATTACCGCAAGTTTGTGGAAGGATTTTCGAGCATCACAAGACTGATGACCCAATTGTTGAAGACAGATAAGAAGGTTGAATGGACCGACAAATGTTAAGCAAGTTTTCAAGAGCTCAAGAAGAGATTGATTTCAGCCCCAATCTTGATTATGCCATATATCAAGAAGCCTTTTGATGTGTATTGCGATGCATCCAAGATTGGTCTCGGATGTGTGTTGATGCAAGAAGGCAAAGTCATAGCATATCTGTCCTAACAACTGAAGCAACATGAGCAAAACTACCCTACCCATGATCTTGAACTAGCAGTTGTAGTTTTAGCTTTGAAGACATGGCGTCATTACTTTATGGGTCACCGCTGTGAGATTTATTCGGATCACAAGAGCCTGAAGTATATTTTCACTCGGAAGGAGCTGAATATGAGGTAAAGGAGATGGATAGAGTTAATCAAGGATTATGACCTTGACATTCACTATCACCCCTACAAAGCCAATGTGGTAGCGGATGCTCTTAGCAGATTGGTGTGTAGATTAAACACCATCATCAAAGAAGGCCAGCCAAGTTTGCATAAGGAGTTGGAGCAGTTTAGAACTGAGCTAGTTAGCAAAGGATTTTTAGCTAGCATTGAACTTCAACCCACTTTGATCGGTCAGATCAAGGAAGCCCAAAAGGGAAATGCAAGTATCGACGGAATCAAACGTCGTATTGGTACAGGGAAGGTACCCGGATTCACCAAAGATGAAGAAGGAGTTTTGTGGTACAAAGGACGTATCTGTGTGCCAGAAGATTCGGATCTGAAGCAAGTTATCATGCAGGAAGCTCATGATACTCTTTATTCTATCTACCCTGGAGGAACGAAGATGTATCAAGATTTGAAGGAGCAATTTTGGTGGCACAAGATGAAGAGAGAAATCGGAAGCTACATAGCCAAGTGCGATATCTGTCAGAGAGTCAAAGTGGAACATCAGAGACCAGCAGGACTGTTGCAACCATTGCAAATTCCAGAATGGAAATGGCATTCCGTTGGAATGGACTTTATCACCGGTTTGCCGACTTCTAGTAGGGGAAATGACTCTATTTGGGTCATAGTTGATAGACTGTCCAAGGTAGCCCATTTTATACCTGTCAAGACAACCTACCAGAGTTCGAAGCTAGCAGAGTTGTACATTGCTAGAATTGTCAGTTTGCATGGAACCCCCAAGACCATAGTGTCAGATCGAGGAACCCAATTTACCTCAAGGTTTTGGTAGAAAGTCCAAGAAGGATTAGGAACCAAGTTGAATTTCAGCATAACTTATCACCCACAAACCGATGGACAGACTTAAAGAGTCAACCAAATCTTAGAAGATATGTTGAGAGCTTGTGTTCTGGAGTATGGATCAAAATGGGAAGATTGTCTGCCTTCCAAAGAATTCTCATACAACAACAGTTATCAAGCCAGTTTGCAAATGGCCCCATTTGAATTTCTGTATGGAAGGAAGTGTCGTACCCCCTTGAATTGGTCGCAAGTAGGAGAGAGTCAGATTTTCGGACCCGACATCCTACGAGAAGCCAAAGAGAAGGTTCACAAAGTCCGTGAGCACCTCAAGACCACCCAATCTAGGCAGAAGAGTTATGCCGACAAGAGACGTAGAGACCTGACTTTCAATGTCGAAGATTTTGTGTATCTCAAAGTTTCGCCGTTGAAAGGAATGCAGCGTTTTCAGCTGAAAGGAAAGTTAGCCCCTAGATATATTGGACCCTTCAAGATTTTGAATCGCCGAGGAGAAGTATCATATCATCTGGAACTGCCAGAGGAGATGTCAGCCATCCATAATGTGTTCCATATCTCGTTACTTCACAAATGCCTAGAAGTTCCAGAGAAGACCGAAGTTTTCAAGAACATCGATCACCGAGCCATTGATATCAAAAAAGATCTGACGTATCATGAAAGTGTCCATTCATATCTTGGAAAAATCCTTCAGAACCACCAGGACCCGGAGTATCAAGTTTCTCAAGATCCAATGGAGCAATCATACCGAAGAATAAGCTACTTGGGAGCGAGAAGATTACATTAGGACCGAGTTTCCAGATCTCTTTAATTCCTAGTTTTTCCTAAATCTCGGGACGCAATTTTGTTTAAGGAGGGAAGGTTTCTAACACCCCAAAACTTCTAATCAAGATTATCAAGTTCTAATCACCCAATTTAGGGTTAAAAAACTTTGATTAATAAAAGGAATATGAGTGCATGTTAGTTTTGCATTAATGTGTGATTGTTTGAAAATGCCATGCTTGATTGTTCTAAATGATGTGAAATGGTTTAAAGGTGAATGCTACATCATCTAGGCCAATTACAAACAAAACCAAAAGAAAAAGAAATCAAATATGAATAAATAAAGCAAATGGTCATTTTGACAAAAGTTAACCACTAGGCCACTTTGAGTGTTCCTAGAAGAGAAATTCTAACAGAAACATTTCTACTTCTTTTCACCCCTTGCTAGACCAAGTAAAAGTGTATCAAGGCCCACTTTACAAACTTACAAAAACATCTTTCAAATCAATTTAATGGAAAGTTGAAAATTGAATCTAGTTCATATGTTAAGATCCCACTTTTTCAAAAACCCACCAAATGAATTCCCCTTGACCTATCCAAGCAAACATAGACTCTCAAGCTTAACTTAAGATCACTCAAAAAATTTGAATCAAACATTCCAAAGAAAGTTTCATGCGGCCATTTCCACAAACACCTTGCTTACACTAATTTAACCTCTGCCTAACTTATTGTTGTGCATAGTGAACCTCGACCATTTGGTCTCCACTTCACTCCCTTGTCCCCTCTGGTGTCGAGCAGCACCCATACCATCCCCCTTTGGCCGTTATGCACAGTGGAGCGCCGCCCGTTTGTGGTTGTCGCCGGCCGACAGTGGGCAGGACGCCAGGAGACTCGACAGCCTCGCCTACGACACGCACCAGACACGCCCCGGTCCACCGCCACCCCTTGTCCAAGCCACGACCCCAGCCGATCCCTGGACTACCCTAGCTATGCCACGCCCCGCCTCTCTGCACCATGTCTAGAGCGCGCCAGCTCGCCGCGCCCGACCAACTCGCCCAGACCGCGCCTTGCCCTCAACACGCACGCGCATGCCCGCCATTATCACAACAACCCAGCAGACAACCCCGTTCATCGTCGCGCGACCCGCAGCAGCTTCTGCATGCCGCCACAAACACCTCTGTATCCGCGTGGAACACCGCACACTCCTGACCGAACCACACCGCCCCACGCCACGCCATTACACCCATAAGAACCACCAGGGAACACAACACCGCCCACTAGCCACTGCCATGCCGATAGCCGCCTGTAGCCTCGTCACAGACGAGCTCGTTCCCGCACTGTTCGGTCCCCTCGCCGTAGTATAAAAGGAGGCCACCCCTGCCTCATTTGTCCACACCATTCCACTCACCACTCCTCACTGATCCTCCCCCACTTCTTCCTAGAGAAAGGCAAGCTCTCTCTCGTCGGAATTTGGCCGGAGCTCGCCGCTCCTGGAGGAGAAGGGTGCCGTCGATTTCGACCACCCCAAGACCTGTCGTGACCACGCCTAGAACCGCCGTCATCTACCATGTCGATCGCTCCCATCGCCGATCCTAGCTGGAGCCCAGGTGAGCCTAGCCTGACCCCCACCGCCGCGTTAGGTTTAGTTCCTCGCCGGAGTAGTTCGTCGTTGGATTAGAATTAGATCGTAGGGCTCAGATGTGTAGATACCGTTTCACTTAGATGCAGTCGCTGACTGGTGGACCCCATCTATCAGCAGCCCGCTGCGCTGTGCAGTGCAGTTGGGCCAGCCCGTTTAGCTTTCCCGCGTAGCCCAGAAATTCAAATTAGTATTTTTCCAATTTAGTTAAAACTAGTTTCTATCCATAGATTCAAAAATCAATTCAGAGAGTTTCACTAAACCAAATTGCATGATTCAAATTTTGTTAGAAAGATATTTAAATTATCTATCCAAGCCCATTGGATTTAAATCATTTGGATTTGGAGATAATCTATAGTTAAAATAACAAGACAGAGACTTTTGCAACTTCAAACATTTTTCAAAAATCAACCATAATAGCTTTTGAGTTGATTCCAACTCTCAAAAATCACATTTGGTAATATCTATCTGAATATGTAACAATAATTAGGTTTGCCTGCAGTGACATTATACTAGTACCAAAAGAATGCTATTAGGGCATTTCTAGTCACTTTAAATCTATTAAATAATAATCTTAAACTTTATAAAATGTGACCAACCCTTTAAATCACATTCCCTTGTATTAGAATATGTGGTGATGACATGTGTCCACATGATACCATATTTTAATTGGAGAATATTAAATCTTAATTAATTTTAATGAGTAGAAATTACTTTTCTAAAATTAACTAAATAAAACTAGTTCTTTATTTCATGTAATGATTGTCATGATACTAGATCATCAAGTGTGAGGCTTAGTGTGCTAAATAGAGCTAGTTAAGTATTGTTTGGTGATTGTGTACCCCGTATTTATTTATAGACGATAGTACCGACCAAAGATACGAGGAGGAGGAGTTCTACCCAGAAGAAGAGGAGGAAAACTTCAACCACTGCTCTACTCAAGGCAAGCTATTATTGGCTAGCTAACACTTCCAAGTTTCTTAACTATGCAAGCCATCATTACTAGAAAGCTAGACCTTGCAAGCTAACACTTTTACTTTACCAAGTTTTACTTGCAAGCTTTACTCTTTTACTTTACCAAAGTTCTTTACTTATAGTTAGTACTTTGTGAGTATTGTAAAGATAGTATATATAGCATAAAGAGTATAAAACTAGGCCTATACTAGATGTCATTCTATGGCATGATATTGAGATTAGTATCCCTCATTAATGAACACTCTTAACTTAGTGGCTAGTGCTAAGCATAAAACTTGATCAGTTTAGATGGGTCTACTTGGTGAAAATGATTATGAAAACCTTGGAATGATGAGTCATTCTATTGAAATGTTTTGACATGTGTTGAGAAACACAAATGAATTTGATGATGAAAATGTTGAGGCATGAGCCTTACCCCTTAATAAAAACTGATAGTTGGGTTCAGATGCGATACCATTCCAATTTTACCATACAACCACAATACCTGAATTGGGTAAGGCTTAGCCGGAAGTTTATATGCATTAGTATGGGTTCCCTTGCGGAAGAGGTTTGAGCTGAGGCTACCTCTTGATGATGTCCACCTATGTAGTGCCCAGGATGGCAGATGGCCATGGCTGGGAGGCCAAGCTCATAGGGGAGGTGCTATACTAGAGTGTGTAATTGAAAGGTTATGATTGATTATCCGCATACTAAGTATGATGATTCAGGGTTATCCCTAATGGATGTATCGAATTTTGTGGTGAAAGTGTACCACCTCTGCAGAGTGTCAAACTATTCGAATCGCCGCATCTGCGGTCATGGACAGTTGGAGTGGCCATACTGTTCCGTCGTCAGATGTTTTCAAAATGACTTGTGAAGTGAACTATGATTTTGACTTGACCACAACAGGGTTGTGACTATGAAAACTAGGTTCCCACTTAAAGTGATTCAGGACATTTACTTAGTTTTCTTTACTTCTAAACTCAGTTTAGATAAACCTGCCTTTTTGTAAGTAAACCTAGAGCTTAAGATTCCTACTAGCACTACCTTACTTGTTAGTGATAGTTTGCGAGTACTTAAAGACTACTCATGGCTTTGTCCCTGGCTATTCCCGTGGCCAGACTATGAGGAGGACTACCAGGATGATGGACAGCAGGACGGCTACGACAACTAGGATCATCTCCCATCATCGGCATTGCCTTTGATACTGAAGATGGAGCCCACTACCACGCTTTTTATTCCGTTGCTTGTTTGTATTAAGAATGGATCATGACATCCCTTATTTGTGTAAGACCTTATTATGGTTTGTAATGGATGATGTATTATGATATCCAATCTGTTATGTCTCGCAAAAATGGTAATCCTGGGATTACGAGGTATGGCATAATAGGTATCTGGGATTAAAATTCCGGGTGTTGACATGTTGAAACTGAACCAAAAGACTTATTATCGTGAATACACTAATGTTGCTAATGAAGATTGTGTGACGTTTTGTATGAAGGAAATTTTTAAGTGTAGGGAAGAGTAACGTGATAAGATGAAGAATGGACAAAAGCTCAAGCTTGGGGATGCCACCCGTGTCACCCCAAGAAATATTCAAGAAGTACAAGCGTCAAAGCTTGGGGATGCCCAAGGCACCCCCTTCTTCATCAATAAAAATTTCAGATTCTTCCAAACACTTTATTTTTATTGTTTCATGCACAATTGTGTTGTTCTTGGAGCATCTTCGTTTTCATTTTTAGTTTTTGTTTGCTTAGTTTGCTTGAATAAATTGGTTGGACCCCCACATTCATATATGATGGTTTTCAAATAGGGTGATTTGGATTGGAAAAGAGTAGGAAAGTTCATGCTTAAGTGGTAAAAAAGGAGCATGTTTTTGACTGTGACTTAGACTTTATCATTTAATGCTTGATATTGTTTTGGCTTTATGCTTAGTGATTATTGACGTAGGATGACTTGTTATAAACAATTGAGATTTCTTAATGTGCCTTGAAAGAATCATGCGTTGTTTTAGCATATAAAAGCATAATATTGTGGTATTCTCCTTCAATACTTTATTTGGGTTGACTTGGTGCATGCTCACACCATGTTAAGACTACACCAAGTCACCATAGCCTTTATGATCATTTTTTCGACTTGTAATATCACTTTATGCTTTAATTAATGATGTTTTGTCGCTTTGCATGATTATGGTCATTATTGCTCTCTTAGTTGGTCGCTCGCGGTCTTTTGCTAGCCTCCATGCCAAGTATGAGTTCCACTCATGCATCCAACTCCAAATAAAACTAAGTTACTCCAAAGAGTCCACCATACCTACCTATTAGCATTTGTATTCTAAGTATATTCATGTTTTTATCTACCTTCCGAATTAAACTTGTTATGTGAAAATTAGTGATTAAAGCTCTCACAAACTTGATGGCACACTTTACTTTTTTGCACTTAATAAACTTGAATTATTGTGCCCATCTATGTTGTGTATGTGCTTGCGCTTTATAAGTTGTGAATTAGCAGAACCATGTTACCATGGGGAACGCTTTCAACATTGCACTTTATTTGGTTGATATCATGTTCTTTTGCTTCTGGATCCCGGCGGTGTGAAATAAAAGGGGAGCTTGTAAGCTCATGGAGTTTGTATATGTGTTAGAGAAACGCCTGGGCCGCTAGCCTAAGCCATGCCTAATCATGGTGGAAACTTGCAGCATAACCATAATGAGCAATCTATGAAGCATCCTTAATAAAATCCTATGCAAATAGAGAATAAAAAGATCGCTGAGATGCTCATTATGTGCTTGCCTTGTAATTTTGATATTGGAATGCTTTAGTATCATCGGTCAAGGGGTACCCCGTTGGCGGTTCTCTATGATACACATGTATTTACAACGACAAGAACTTACTCGTGACTAAAGTTGAGTAGATGAGGTTCGGTCTTCATAAGTAAGGGGCATGAGATTTCAACTTATAACTTGTCAAGAATATCCTCATATTTGTTCACTTTAACCTTAATCACCTAAAGATGCTTATGATAGGGGCAATGAGAGCTGAAAGCTAATAAGTACCATAATTTTTGGAAGCTCTTTATGAGACTTGAATCCCTGCTTCCTTCTATGTAGGGCCTTTCTTTTACTTTCATGTTGAGTCTCCATCTTCTATCTTTATGCACCTATTGAGAGAGCATAGTGGTCACTCTTAGTTTAATGTGCATTGTCCCAAGACTTGTTGATTTATTCATAACTTTGATGGTGCTTGTTCTTAAACTATTTGTATCTAGTCACCCTTATGAACTTTGAAGGTGTCCTATGCATTTATGTTTTTCTACACTATGAGGGACAAGCTGAATACCATTCTCATTATGTTTTCTATATGTGAAACAAACAAACGTCTTTCAAAGCATTGTTATTCATGAATATTTTGTTTGTACCTTTTCATGTTACAACATAGTTGCTATGTATTATTGTTAGAACTATATCTTTCATGTCTATGTTAAAATACTATGATCTCAGCTATCAATGTTTTAAAAATACCTTGATCAAGATTATGATGGTGCATGTCACCTCAAAAATTATTCTTTTTTATAACTTACCTACTCGAGGACGAGCAGGAGTTAAGCTTGGGGATGTTGATACGTTGCAAACGTATCTATAATTTTTGATGTTCCATGCTTGTTTTATATCTACTTTCTTATGTTTTGTCCACACTTTGGACTATTTTTACACATTTTATGGAACTAACCTATTAACAAGATGCCATAGTGCCAGTTGCCTGTTTTTTGCTGTTTTTGGTTTCAGAAAACTAGTAAGGAAATATTCTCGGAATTGGATCAGACAAAAGCCCAAGTCAATATTTCACCAGAAGGAACACGGAGTCCGGAAGGGAGACAAAGAGGGGAACCAGGCCGGCCACACCTAGTGGTGGTGCGGCCAGCCCTAGTCGTGCCACCAGGTGGTGTGGGCCCCCTGGCGCTCCACCGACCTTGCCCCTTCGCCTATATATTGCCTCCGGGACGAAAACCCTAAGGACCCGATCAAAATTCCATGAAAGAGTCTGTAGCCGCCGCCATCTCCATCCCTATATCGGGAGGGATCTAAAGCTCTTCCCGGCACCCTGCCAGAGGGGAGAGATCACCCTAGAGGCCTTCTTCATCACCATGACTGCCTCCGGTGTGATGCGTGAGTAGTTCATCCCTGGACTACAGGTCCATGTAGTAGCTAGATGGTTGGTTATTCTCCTTTATGCTAACATGTTTAGATCTTGTGAGCTCCGTTCATGATTAAGATCATCTATTTGTAACCATACATGTTGTGTTTGCGGGGATCCGATGGATATTGAGATGCTATTTCAGATTGATTATTGATTCTATCATGTCTATGTTATTTATGATCTTGCATGCTTTCCGTTGTTAGTAGCTATCTTGGCCGAGTAGATGCTAGCAACTCCAAGAGGGAGTATTTATGCTCGATAGTGGGTTCATGCCTCTAGGAATCTGGGGAAGTGACAGAAATCTCTAAGGTACTAGATGTGTTGTTGGTACTAGGGAGAAAACAACAATCCTTTGTTCATAGAACAATCACATTGTCTACTTTACACACTTTGCTTAATGCAATTATCTATTGCTTGCAACTTAATACTGGAGGGGGTTCCGATGATAACCTGAGGGTGGATTATTAGTCATAGATGCAGTTGGATTACGGTCTATGTATAACGTTGTAATGCCCAATCAAATCTTGTAGGAGTCAAGATGATTAGTATATGCATGTATGCTTTCTCGGTGTTTGTCAATTGCCCCGCTGTAATTTGTTCACCCAACATGTCAACTATCTTAAGGAGAATCACCTCTAGTGAACTATGGACCCCGGTCCATTCTTTTACCCTGGAACACAATCATTGGTAATTTTAACAGGGATCATCTTATTAGGCTACCGTCGAGTATCTAATACTAGCACACAATAAGATATACAAACAATAACATTGAATGTAAATTGATACGTCCATTTTGCATCACTATTCTATGTCATAATTCACTGTTATTCATTGATATATTTCATATTGAGAGGTGATACTTATGTTATTTCATCTGTTTTTGCATGGTTGATGACTTTTGGAGCATGGACCGCTGTAGTCAGGATTCTGATGGAAAAGGTGCTATTTGGATGCAAAATTCGCGAAGATCAGAAAATCCGGGAAAATATACGGAAAATCCTATTTTTCCAGAAGACGAAGGAAGCCAGAAGGGGGCTGGAGATGGGCCACAGGGGGCCCACACCACCCCCTGGCGCGGGCCACCCTGGGCCGCGCCACCAAGTGGTGTGGCCGCCCTGGTCCACCCCTGGCACTCCCCTCTGGCGTATATTATCCTCCTGAAACCCTAAGACTCGAGGAGCGACCACAAAAAGATTCTGCCGCCTCTGCGGGGCGGAAAACATCGAGAGAGAAAGATCTCTCCGGCAGACAGATTTCTGCCAAGGTAATTCCTTCCCGGAGAGGGGAGATCGTCGCCATCAACACCACCATCAAGCTGGACTTCATCGGTATCATCATCATCATCACCACTATCAACACCCTCATCACCATCTCCATATTGCTATAACAATTGTGTTGAATCTTTCATAGTTCATAGGGAAACTTTCCCGGTGTTGATTACTCTTTGTAGTTGATGTTATTGAGTAAACCATTGAATTATTGTTTATGTTCAGATTGTTATACATCATTATTCCATCTCTGATCATGATCCATATGATGTCTTGTGAGTAGTTCGTTTTGTTCTTGAGGACATGGGAGAAGTCATGTTGTTAGTGTGGAGTTCTGTTGAGATAGATTCAATGGTTTGATATTTATGTTGTGGTGTACTTCTTCTAGTGGTGTCATATGAACGTCGACTACATGACACTTCACCTATATGGGCCTAGGGGAATGCATTATGTATTTGGCTACTAATCGTAGGGGTTGCCGAAGTGACAGAAACATGAACATCCGTTAGGAAACCATTGCACAAGGGACATAAGGGTCTTAGAGTTTAAAGTTGTGGTTAGGTTTCTACCTTAATTACTTTCTTGTACTTACGGATGTTTGCAAGGGGTATAATCACAAGTATGTATTAGTCCTAGGAAGGTCGGTACATTAGCACAGGTTCACCCACACACACTTAGCAAGCTAAAGAAGATTAATCAACTACATGAAGCGAAAGCATTTGACAGTCTTCCCATGTGTCCTCGAGAACGTTTGGTCATCTTAAGTAATACAACCGGCTTGTCCTTTGCTGCATAAAGGATTGGGCCACTTGCTGCATTTATTCCTACTATCTTTTATTTACTCATACTTTGTTTACTTGCTTTATCAAAAACCCCTAAAAATCCGTTTGCTAAGTATTTGCAGAGAATTCCTGATCCATACCACTAGCCAGCACCTTCTGCTCCTCGTTGGGTTCGACACTCTTACTTATCGAAAATACTGCGATACACCCCCTATACTTGTGGGTCATCATAAATGCAATGTGATATGGTCCTTCACATCATGATCTCCATCCATCGTCACCGGATTCCGGTGTCAAGGTTCCGGCGCCGAAGACACCAGGGTACCGGTGTCTTTCTAGTGTGGTAGTCCGTCACCTCCGTGACTATCTACTTCTATGTAACATATGGTAATCACTTTACCTTAGCCACAACCATATCACAAAGCAACGCCCCCTGCAAAACAAAGTTAGACGCCTCTACTTTATATTTGCATATTTTACGTGGATGAATGGGCTTTCGCACAAGAACCGTGTTTACCTACGAACTTTCACCACAACGCTGATCAAGTAGTGGTCTATACTATAACCCTTTCGGGGCCCTCCGCTGTAATTGGCATACCAATTAATACGAGAGAGAAAGACACCCCCTAAGCCACTTTATATGGTACAAGCCGTATGTCAAGCGTGGACCAGTCTCGCGAATGAAAACAATAAAATTACTACACATATCAACGCCCATACGCTACATCTCGTGGGAGGGTAACAACTAAAAGATCAACGCCCACACGCTACATCTCGTGTGTTCTACCCGTACTACCATTACTACACCTAGATTTAGTTCTGATACCACTATAGGGGTTTTGCGTATGAAAACAATAAAATTTTATCCTACGCCCCTGAACCCCTGATGCTGCCAGGACCTATCTATTAGTAATGCAGTAATGGGAGGGGATTTTCGCAAACTTACCCTTGAAGACCAAAAAGCGTTGTCAACGCTCAGGAGAGCATGGTTGACGTAGACGAGCCGAAGCCGACCTCAAGCTCATGATGAAGTCCTTGCGCTCCTGCGGCTCCAAAAACTTGAGTGCCTCAAGTGTGACACCTCGCGGGGAGTTACACACATCCGGTGCCTGACGATGACTCCCGCTTCCCCGATCTAGTAGCAGTTGCGGAAGTAGAGCTCCTGGATCCAAATCCCGCAGCACGACAGCGCTCCACGGTGAAGATGTCTCTTGTTCACGCAGTCCGAACTTGGGACCACGGTCAAGAGAGAGAGATATTATCAATTGGAGGTCTCCCCAAAAGTGAGGAAACCTTTATTGAATATTGTGTGTATTTATCTGGCCAAATACCCCCACTATATAGGGGGAGAGGGGGTATACCCTCCCTCAAAGACCCGGGGTGGGACTAATCATGGGGAAGGGTGGGAGGCATGTCGGCCAGCCCCTACCGATGGTCCCCACGTGGGGCAGGCCCATTAGGGCCGCCGACCACCCCATAGGCCTGTCCTAGGGTGTGGTCCCCTCTTGGGCCTTTTCCCCTCCGAGAATTGGCCCATTAAGTCCTTTGACCATTTAATTGATTTTCTATTTTATTAAATAATTATGAATAAATGATTAAATCAATATTTAACATTCATTCACATATTATTCAATCTCCGTGGTTATGGAACACCTTCCACCTCCACTCCGGACATCCTACAGACTTACTGAAACCCTTCCGGTTTTCTCTCTACTATTCTTTGGTGATTCTTCCGATCCTATAAACACTCTCTAATCATCATCAAACCCTTAAGCGTGATACCCTATGGTTCGGGAACACTCCAGACATGGTCGGGATACTCCCGGACCAATGATCGACAGAGGGACCTGGATGGCCATGTGACCCCTGTGCGTTCCACGAAGATCTTGCGTCGTTTGAACCGGGACGGTCGTGTCTTATTCCCTTTTTCTCTCGATACTTGCATTGCCCAAGATCTGATCAATGGCATCACCATGTCGTGTTCAATCTCGTTACCGAACAGTGCTACTTGACTCGTTCCGACAAGTGATATCCATGTGATCAAATCACACGATGCGCAACTATTTGATATAACTTCTCTTGAGTGGGCCCTTGACATATATTGCCTCTACGGTTCCTCCGAGTACCTGTACACACCTTTATAATCACTGTATTATCAAGTGACGCTTGATTCTATGTAAGCACTCTCAGGAGACAATGATTGATGTAGCCTCACAGTCTAAGGAATAGTCTACGAGGATCCATTCTAATCATCGTAACTTGAACTTCGTGAAATGATCGGGTCATGATGTTTAGGTTGGGCATTGGTTCATCATCTCATTCTCAGAATGAGTTGGCTCCATTTCCAACTGGCATAAATGCCACATGATCAGGATACTTGATCATCTGTTGACCAATGAACCAGTGACTAGAGTTTCACTAGGAACCCTTGGCTGTTTATATATCACACGTGTATTGATATTTCCACTCAATACAGTTATAGCATGATATAAAACTTAATCATAAACTTTATGAAATATGATAATAGTCCTTATTCCTATTTGTCTCTAGGGCGTATTTCCAACAATGATTTCCTATTAGAGTTGGATTGGGACTATTTTTGATAAGTAGAATTATTTGTTGTTCTAATCATGTGTTGCATATCTTGGTTAAATCTTCTAAAAAATATATGTTTGCTTTGTTTGGATGTTGGACTAATGTTTCAGGTACTTAGAGTAATTTTCGGAGAAAAACAACTTGTTCCGAAACTCACAGCGAACTTAATGAGCAGCAGTATGGGGGGCTGTCTGTACTACGTGCCCGTACCGCTCATTTGACAATTCAGAAGAAGCAGAAAATTCTCCAGGAAGGTTACAACATGCTTAACAAGCACTGGTACGATCAAACGTGTCTATACTGACCTCGTTATTAGGCAAAGGAAACATGAAGAGGGACCTGAAGTTTTAACGACCACTTGTACTTGCGCATCTCTCCCGTACCACCCGATCGTACCAACTTTGTTGGAACCCTTTAAATAAAAAAAGAGAAGACAAGGTGCACTACGGGCAGAGCCCGTACGTACCACGCACCCTACCAATGAGCAGCATCGCGCAGTAAGGGCAAGGACGAGTACAAAAAGGTTATAACCCCTCCAATCTTTTTATTTTTGACAATCTCAGATCAGTGGATTACCTTCTACATGTTCCTTTATACTTAATTTTATTTTACCTACCTTCAAAACTCCCTAGCCTATAATTCTTTGTAGTGTTTCGTGTTTCTTTTATTTTCTTCTCATTGTTGGGTGAACAAACTCCGTTCATACACTGAATTGTTTGCTTGTACTTCAGTTGTTATTTTCACTCGGACTTGAACCTTGTGTGATGACGTGCATGGTTTGTGCCAATCATGTAAATTCTTGCACAAGCCACTTGGTTGTTTCAACTCAACACTTCAACAAGGAATTATTCGTTGAACCAATGGTCCATGTCCATCAAAAGTGAGGTTATTCGTACCTCGATGGTAAAGTGTATCACCCTTGTTTTATTCAAGCATGGGGAGGTGACAACTTCTCACACACTCTTTTGATAACTGGATTTTCTCTTTTATTTTTGGTAATCTATTCAAGTTTGTTTCTTACAAAAGTTCTAGCTTGGGGAAGTTACTTCTACATGTGTAGTGTCTTGTGCAATGTTCTTGTTTGATGAAAAAATTTGTGCAATCATGTATCCCAATGTTTTTGAATGCTTGCTTAGATAAGTTATGTTTCATGTTTATATAATGGATGCACTTGCTTTTGTTGGGATTCATACGATTTGAGTTAGAGCTTGATGCACGTTGTTAATATCTTTAGCCGGCTTGAGAAGAACATTGTGATCCTCTAAAAATACATTGCCATGATTTCTACACTTAAAACCTTTGCCTCCCACTTTTGAAGTTTGAATTGTTTATCTTAGTTGGTTGATTTGTGAAGATGCCATGCTAGTGGGAGTAATTCAAAATAGTTAGAGTAAAGCTTTTTATTGGTATGATGATTAGTTGTGGAAGCTTTTGGTCTAGTTCTTTTAGCTAACCAAGTCTTGCCTTGGAAATAATATTACCAAACAAGTACAACAAGAAAAAGTGTGAAATTTATGACTTGTTTGATGAATGATTGTCTTGAGAGTATACCCTTTAAGATACTTAACCCCATAGATGTTTTAATAGACTTGACGACACTCTTAAAAGGAGTTTTTGATTGAAATAAAGTCTAGTGGTAATTGTGATGCATGCCAAAGCTAACCTTGTGGATCAAACTATGGTACTAGCATAAAAAGAGGGAAAAGATAAGAAGGGGTTCTATGTTTCTCATGCACACCTTTGGATGCCAACAAATCTGCTGGCCTACGAACGATCTACGGTACAACCCCTAATTTTGGCTATGAGTTGATGACATGAGTGGCATAAATGTCACTATAATGGGCAAAATTATTGGTACTCTCAAAGGTTGTGCAAGCCATTGTTTAAGGAAACACTCAATGATCCTTGAAAGAAGGAAGGAAAAATGAAAATGAAGATCCACATAACAAGTCCTTGGCATGGTCTCATTATTACTTTATGAATTTTCTTGAAAGACAATGATTGGATTAGAAGTGTTTTTGATAGCCTTGATTTACTGATGTGGGTGTCAATATGGCAGTTCACTATTATGCTACTTAGGACATGAAATCTCTTACTCAACTTTGCTATTAAACCAGCCCAGTGTTCCTTGGAAAGCTGAGAGTTAACTAGAAGAATTGGATTGATTGTTACACTTATAGTTATTTATACTTATATTAAACTCTACTTTGATTGTCTTGATTTACCGAAGCTTATATAGTGTTCTTGTCATCTCTCCAACGTTGATGAGATTTACAAATGGATGAAGTGCTGAACGCATATGAGTGCCAACCATGAGTAAATTCATATTCTCATTGAATCCCTTACTCTACAAAAGTAAGGAGATACAAAACTTATTAAAAAGCTCAATAAGAGGATCATAAGTTTGCTTTCAAGCTAGATTCACTTTTTGACATGGAGCATTGCAGTTTTAGTTGATCTTTTATGGATTCACATAACTAAGCTTGTGTTGCCTTATATGAATATGTTCTTTCTTACTTTGATCTTGGAGGGAAAATAAGGATACAAGCGATCTTCTACATCCAGTATTATACTTTTGTTTCAATTTTTGCCTCATTTATGTTATTGACTCGTGCCTCATGAACACGATGACCTTGTCCATAAGCCACTTTATTTCTCGGGACAAGGAAGAATCTAGCTTGGGGAAGTTGATGAGTCCAAAATTTATGCATATCTAAGTATATAAATTATTCATATTTTCACTCATTACTTGATACATCCATCTACAACTATGCCTATTATGTATTGATTTCTAGTTTTCATTCATTTCCACATGGACTTTGCACATTAGTAGTTTTATTAGGATTTTATTACCTTTTTGTTGTCTTTGATTTGTGTGTAGGTGTTATGGAGAATCATGGATAAATGGAGCCAAGAGGATTCAATATGAAGGAGTTGTAGGCACCAGACTTGGCCATTTGAGAGGCGGAAAAGTTGATTTTCCATCAACTCCAAATGATTATCTAAGACCATGGTGTTGTATCCCTCGTCCATACGAATCCAACGAGCCAAATAACACGTCAATCGTAGTCAGTGTGAAGAAATGGCGGCCAAAATACTACGAAGTACCGCAGGGATAATGACCACTGGTACCGTACGGCCATACCGCCGTGCGACGGCTTTATTTCGTCAAACGGAACAACATTTGTGAAGTCCGAATGGGCATATTCAGCCCCTAGATCCGTCGGTTTGCAAAACCGACCTCCAGATGCATATTTAAAGAGGGGGAAACCCTAGAACGGAGGAAGAATCCATCCATGCCCTTGGGGCGGAGCCCTGCTGCTCCTCCCACTCCATAGCCACAACACACCTCCATGATCAAGATCTCCTCCAACACCTCCATAAGATCCAAGCAAGGGAAGGAGAAGGAGACATCCCCATCTTCACCGCGCGCACCGTTCATAGCCATCATCTCCAACATCGTCTCCACCTCTCTCCCCTGGTTTTAGATCTTGTATTTGTGAGATTAAACATGGTTGTGACTTCATTAATATATTCATCTATGTTTTTTGTTCATCCATGTGTGAGTGATTGATTAGGTTCTAGGTTGAGGTTTGATCTAGTGCGCCAAGTTAGAATGTGTTTGTGATCCAAGTATTTAATTACATGAGTCAAAGTTGAGTTCATGGGATCCCTTGGTCCGGAAGTGTATGTTTGCCTCGCAAGTGACACATGAGAATTATGCATAGTGTCAACACACAGATTTTTAATCCCAGATGCCTATTATGCCATACATCGCAATCCCAGGATTACCATTTTTGCGAGAAATAACAGACTGGATATCACAGTACATCATCCATTACAAACTGTAATAAGGTCTTATACAAATAAAGGATCTCATGATCCAGTCTTAGTACAAACAAGTAGCGGAAATATAAGCGTAGCGGTGGCTCCATCTTCAGTGTCACAGGCAATGCTGACGATGGGAGATGATCCTAGTTGTCGTAGCCGTCCTGCTGTCCTCCTTCAGGGTAGTCCTCCTCATAGTTTGGCCACGGGAATAGCCAGGGACAAAGCCATGAGTACTCTTTAAGTACTCGCAAACTATCACTAACAAGTAAGGTAGTTCTAGTAGGAATGCTAAGTTCTAAGTTTATTTGTAAAGTTAAGTTTGAAACCTAAGCTAAGTTCAGAAACAAAGAAAGATAAAATAAAGTTCTAAATCACCTAAGTGGGAACTTAGTTGTCATATTCACAACCATGTTGTGGTCAAGTCATCTCACAATTCATTTCATAAGTCATTTTGAAAACATCTGACAACGGAACAATATGGCCACTCCAACTCTCCATAAACATGGACACGGCTATTCGAATAGTTTGACACTCTGCGGAGGTGGTACACTTTCACCACAAAATTCGATACATCTGTCAGGGATAACCTTGAATCATCATACTTAGTATGCAGATAATCAAACATAACCTTTCCTTTACACAATCTAGTATAAGCACCTCCCCTATGAGCTTGGCCTCCCAGCCATGGCCATCTGCCATCCTGAGCACTGCATAGGTGGACAACATTGAGAGGTAGCCTCAGCTCAAATCTCTCCCACGAGGGAACTAATACTAATGCATATAAACTTCCAGCTAAGCCTTAGCCAATTAAGGTATTGTGGTTCTACAGTAAAATTGGAATGCTATCACATCGAACCCAACCATTAGTTTTTATAAAGGGGCTAAGGCTCATGCCTCAACATTTTCATCATCATAAACCAATTGTGTTTCTCAACACATGTCAAAACATCTCAATAGAATGACTCATCATTCCAAGGTTTTCATAAGCATTTTCACCAAGTATTCCCATCTAAAGTGATCAAGTTTTTGGTTTAGCTCTAAACTACTAAGTTAAGAGTGTTCACTAATGTGGGATGCTAATCTCAATGTCATGCCAGAAAATGACATCTAAGTCTAACTAGATAGGTCAAGTTTTATACTCTTTATGCTATCTATAAACAAGTAAAGAACTTTGGTAAAGTAAAAGAAAGTAAAGCTTGTAAGAAAACTTGGGATGGGTATAAATCAAAAGGTATAACCAAAGCATGCCGAAGGCATCTTGCTTGGGTTATATTGCATCTAGTGATGGCTTGCAAGTTTTAGGTTGCCAATAATAGCTTGCCTTGATTGGTGCAGTGGTTGAAATTCTCCTCGTCTTCTTCGGGGTAGAACTCCTCCTCCTCGTAGACTTGGTCGGTATTATTGTCTATCAATACATACGGGATACACAATCACCAAACAATACTTAACTAGTCTATTTAGCAGACTAAGGCACACACTTGATGACCTACTATCATCACATTCATCACAAGATTTTAATGAACTAGTATCATTTATTTTATTTCAGAAAAGTGATTTCTACTCATTGAAATTAACTAAGATTTAATATTTTCCAATTAAAATATGGGATCATGTGGACACATGTCATCATCACATATTCTAATACATGGGAATGTGATTTAAATGTTGGATCACCTTTTATAAAGTTTAAGATTAATATTTAAATCATTTAAAGTGACTAGAAATGCCTATATAGCATTATTTTGGTACTAGTCCAAAGTCACTGCATGTAAACCTAAATATTATTACATATGCAGATAGGTATTGTCAAATGTGATTTTTGAGAGTTGGAATTAACTCAAAAGATGTTATGGTTGATTTTTGAAAAATGTTTGAATGTAGGGAAGTCTCTGTTTTGTTATTTTTGCCATATATGATCTATTACTCTAATTGATTTAAGTCCAACGGGCTTGGATAGAGTTTTAAATTAGCTTTCCAACAAAATTTGAATCATGTCATTTGGTTAAGTAAATCCTTCTGAATTGATTTTTAAACAAGTGGACAAAATCTAGATTAAGTCTAAAAGGAAAAATCTATATTTGAATTCTAGGGCCAGCGCGGGAACACTAACGGGCCGGCCCAGTGACACTCCGCGGTGCAGAGGACAGCTAACAGGGGGGTCCCGCATGTCAGCGGCTCTTCTAACGCGAAGCGGTACGGGGTGATGTGGACCGTGCGATTAGAACCTAGATCGACGGTGGAGGTTTATCGTCGACGACGAACTGGTCGCCCGCAAGACAGAACCCTAGCGGCTTGGTGGGGGTGCAATGGGAGCTTACCAGGGCTCCAACTAACGTGGTGATGGGGGCGATCGAAAAAGGAGACGACGACGGACTTAGGCGAGTTCGCGGCGGCTCCTGGGGTGGACGAAATCGACGGGCCCCTTTATTCTCTACTATGGCAAACTCCGGCGCAATTCCGGTGAACTGCTACTCGAGCGGTTCCGGCGATAGGTGGGGAAGGATCAGTGGTGAGAGGGGAGTGTTCGAGTGTGGCAATGGAGGCTGGGGGAGGGCTCCTTATATAGGTCGATGAGGGGACCATGCGACACGACGGCGAGCTCGTCGGTGACGTTGATACAGAGGGATAGAGGCATGGGCGGGGTAGGCAGACGGTGGCTTGCCTCCTAGCAGTCATCTACATGGTAAAGGCAACGCTAGGGGCGGTGGCGTTTGGTCGGGCAAGGTTGGCGCTCTACACGGCAGAGGCGGTTCTCGACGCGGTTCACGGCGGCTACTGGTCGCGTGGCCGGAAAAGGGCGTGTCTGGGGGTATCCTGGGGTTAAGGCGGAGCGGCGCACACGAGCTAAGGGAAAGGAGCGGCTTGTGCGGGCCTGTCAGGAACGACGCTCTGGCGTGAGCTGTGCACGGTGTAGAGGTAGTGGGCGCGAGCGTTCCTCGGTGGTCCAGAGGCTGGCAATGCTTGGGGAAGGGACCAAGGGTGGCGGTGCTATCACTCCTACCTCCCTAGAGCGGCAGAAGGGGGCGGTGCGTGCTCTTGCGACATGTGCATGGTCGGCCGGCGATCATGGCATCGAGGTGGTGCGACACTACAGCTGGGGCCTAAATGGTAGCTCTGTGATGGCTTGGTTAGAGCTAGGGGACAAGGGAGAGCAGAGGGGACAAGATTGAGCCAAATGGCTCGACAAAGCATTGATCAACAATAGTGTTAGTTAGGCAGATTTTATTTGCCTGCCAACTGTTCGACACAATGGCCGCAAGAACAAAAGTTTTGAAATTTGAAGAGATTTTTGGTGGGTGTGTTGATCTTATGCTTGAGCATCTGTGGTTTCTTGGGATTGTCATGGTGAACTCATTTGAGTGGTTTTTAGAAAAGTGTGATCTATGCATATGAAAAATGGATTCCATTTTCAAATGCCATTTAAAATTAGAGTTCAAATGTTTTTGTAAGATTTCAATGTGGGCCTTGGTAGATCATTACTTGTAATAGCAAGGGGTGCAAAGAGTTGGAATTGTTTCTGTTTAAATTTGACTTCTAGGAACACCTAAAGTGACCTAGTGGATTAAAATGGCACAAATGACCATTTGCATTTATTAATTCCATTTGATTCCTTTTTCTTTGGATTTTTCTTGGGAATGATCTAGAAGATGTGGAATTCATCTTTGAATCATTTTACAACCATTAGAACAAACAAACATGGCAATTCAAAACAATTCTATATTAATGCAACACACATATGCATTCCTAATTGTGTTAAAGATAAAAAGTTTTTGTTAACCCTAAATTGGGTGATTTGGATCTTGATAACCTTGATTAAAGTTTTGGGATGTTACACATAGTACACACAGTGTGACAACCTGGTAATCAAGTGGGAAACGTTTATTTGTCCAAGGAATCTCTTGTATATAATGTATCACACATATATTTGCCCATCTAGTACTAGTGAGACCAAAGCCTAGAAACCCTCTCTCATTCCATTCAATCCTACAAGTACAACCCCTCCCGTTTACTTTCGGTTTTAGTTTACTTTGTTCTTATTTATCTCTTTGTTACTAGTTACTTTAAATCTCTCTTGTTTACTATTACTCTAGCAACTTATAGTGTAGACTATTTCCAAACACCGTTTTGGGCGCAAACATGGCTGCATTGACAACGCAGTAGTGGGGTTGTGTGGTTTCCATCTTGCAAAGCTCCTTTGGGATTGATCTTTCTAATAAATAGTTGCTGCTACGAGTACTACAATAACCCTATTGTTGGACATAGGAACCCAGCTATCAATATTTCTTCGGTATACCTGGAGCGGATCACTTGATCCCAACTCCTTTGCCTAACGGTTTATTCTCTATCAAGGATGGATGTTTGTGTTTTGACATGCGGTTGAATCTAATCTACCCAACAAGAAATACCCATGTGAGGAGGAGAAGATGAAGAAGTAGAACAAGGAGTACCCGAACAAGATGAGCAACCACCAAACTACTACACCACCTATGAAGACATCTACGTTCTCTAAGGAAATATTCAAAACATGAACAACCTCTCCATCAACCTTCGAGATGCTACTGCAAGCCTCGCCACCTAGTTCCATGATTGGAGCAGCCAATAGAATGTGGGAGATTATCCACCGCCAGAACAATGAGCAACAAAAGGGCTTGCAAAAGCCCAAGCTTGGGGATGTGTTCCCCTCGCAAATTTATTTGTGAAATAACAAGGTTGTACTCCAGCTCCTTGGGAGCTTTGAAACACTCATGTTGGCTTGTTCCAACACTTTGCTTTTTTCCTTTGCTTTTTAATTTGCTTTCGTTTTTAGTTTGTTTTTGTTTTTTCGTTTGTTTTTATTTTCTTAGAACCCTTGCTTGGTCGCAAGTTCTTTTCTATTCTTTAATCTCTATCCTCGAAAATACAAAAAGATTTTTCCATTTTTCCTTTTTTTGTAAATGTTGATTCACTCTTTGCCTCTTTGCTTTAATACCATTATGAGAGTAATCGTGTTTGAGTTTTGAAGGAACACATCCCTATAGGGAAGAGGATCATGAAGTTACTTATGATAGGTATGTCCTATGTCTCCCACTTATGAAGTTTGAGTTGTTTATCTTAGTTGGTTGATTTGCTAAGATGCCATGCTAGTGGGAAGTAATTTAATATGGTTAGAGTGAGGCTTTCTATTAGTATGATGATTAGTTGTTGAAGCTCTTGCTCTAGTTATTTTAGTTAACCGAGTCTTGCCTTGGAAATAATATTGCCAGACAAGTACAATAATAAAAATTCTGAAATTTACGACTTATTTGATGAATGATTGTCTTGAGAGTATACCCTTGATGATACTTAACCCCATAGATATTTTGATAGTCCTGAGGACACTCGTGAAAGGAGTTGTTTGATTGAAATAAAGTCTAGTGGTAATTGTGATGCATGCCAAAGCTAACCTTATGGATCAAACTGCGGTACTAGCTCAAAAAAGAGAAAGAAGTGAGATAACTTTGTTCTATGTCTCTAATGCACACCTTTGGGATGCCAACAACTCCGCTAGCTTTTGAACAATATATGATATAACCCCGGATTTCGGTTATGAGTTGATGACATGAGTGGCATATGTGTCAATATATGGGCAAAAGTATTGGTACTCCCAAAGGTTGTGCAAACACTTGCAAAAGAAACATCTAGCAATTCTTGAAAGAATAAAAACATAGATATCTATGAGGATCCACATAAGAAGTCCTTCGCATGGTCTCATTACTACTTTATGTGATTGGATTAGAAGTGTTTTTGATAGACTTGATTTATTGATGTGGGTGTAAATAAGACACTTCATTGTTATACTACTTTGGACATGAAACTTTCTTACTCAATTATGCTATTTAAACATCCTAGTGTTCCTTGGCAAGTTGAGAGTTAATTAGAAGAATTGGATTGATTGCTACACTTCTAGTTACTTATACTTATATTAAACTTTACTTTGATTGTCTTGACTTACCGAAGCTTGTATAGTATTCTTGTCATCTCTCTAACTTATATAAGCCTCGCAAATGAATGAAGTGTTGAGCGCATATGACTACCAACCGTAAGTGAATTCTTATTCTCGTTGTTTCAAGTTTAAACGTTGAATTCCTTATAGTTCTTTTGGTTCTTCTTGCTCGAGGGCGATCAAGGTTTGAGCTTTGGGGAAGTTGATGGCTCCAATATTTGCCATCTTCTACCATGTTTAAACATTGTTTTTGTTCAAGAAATTTCTAAGAAACTCTCAATCCTTGCCACTAATGACTAATAATTACAAAGATATGCAAAACCTCTCTTAGAATTATGTTGTGTAGGAAATCACGGTTTTTAATGCGAAATAAGGAGTCATAATGAAGGTTTTTTTAGGAAGCCCACACAACCAAGTAATTGGGAAGCTATGCCAGGGCATCAGCATGCTTAACGACCACTAGTACAGGCAGGGCCTGCCCATACTGCCCGCCCATACCAGGTGGCGACGACTTCATCTCGTCAAACCCTACAACTTTCACAAAGACGCCTATATATTTTGAGGCTCCAGCCGCCGGCCAGACAGCCGCTATTCTCGGATTACATCACAACACCACCAAAGAAGATCCACGCCATTGTTCATCACTTCCACCATCCATCCATCCACTAGCCATAGCTATTGGTTTGTACTTCAGATCTCCTTGTGATTTGGCGACCATTGTAATAATATTTGATTTCAATCTAAGTATTTGTATGATGTTTTCTATCTCCGATCTATTTGTTATGAGTGAGTAGTCCTCACGGGCTATGGGTTGGGGAGAAACCTCGTAGTGATTATGTGCATCTAGATCATGGGAGAATTGTATTTTGTTTGCAATTGAGATTTGTATCTTTTGTTTCTTTGTCTCTTGTCTCGATCTGTGGACTTTTAGGTACCCAAGATCCCAAAGATTGATAAAGGCTTGAGGTGGGATACTTGGCTAGCGGCGATCTCATAGGAACCTTGGTGACAGAAAGGGTAGTACGGTCTTCGCTTAGCGTCCCATTCGGGAATCACAATAACATCACCACTTAAAGCTTTGATCTGTGTTTTACACTTAATAATCGTTTGTAACCCGTGGCTTCGGTGGGCACTCGGTTGGATTAAAAGTCTATTGTTATGCCCGCTTCATCACGGGGGCTCTAGAATATTAGGATGTGTTGCCCACAAGAGATTATCTTCGTTCAAACATTATACATGACTATGCTTATTATTATCTTTTATCCCATATGATGTGTAGCTGCAGGTGGATCTTCAACCCTGGCCTATCTCCATCCATTGATTCAACCCATTGAAAGTAAATTAGATTGGTCCAGTAAACTAAGGTAAAACGAACAAACAAAGTCTTGTAGACATGTCCTTTTTATTTCCTATTAGCATTGCTTTCCGAGATTCGATTAAACCTAGGTCTTCTAGGGAAAAAGCTATTATAGTACATCCATGAATCTGGATCGAAGGTATCGGTGACCTCATTCTTGGCTCAACAAAGTGGCTTCCTACGAGCCTTATAGTGAACACCTATGGAGCTCTCTCCACACATATCATGACACAAGAATTAGGTTATCCTAATTATGATTAATAATAGGGATTTCTATTTTCATGCCCTTGGTTCCTTAGTTGTACTCACTTTTCCCCAGTCGCTTAACTTTTTCTTACTTTGACCATCTCCTTCTACGAAACTCTCAAATGGTCTAAAACTCGCAATTCGTCAGCCTTGCTGTTACGTGCTAACAAGTGGGGCCGTGTTCAGTCGGGTCCCATAGTGGACCCTTGCCGTTACGTGCTGACAAGTGGGGCCTTGTTCTGTCGGGTCCCATAGTGGACCCTTGCTGTTACATGCTAACAAGTGGGGTCACATTCAGTAGATTCCCATAGTGGACACCTCTCTCCACTTATCCAGATTAGTATGGGACCCATAACTTATCCACGTGAGCACCGTACACATAGCTTACCCATGTTGATGTTGCAGTATGGGACCCCGAGCCAGCCCTACGCCCGCACCCGTGATATTACCTCTCCTTTCTTCTCCTTCTCCGGTGATGGCGGCCCTTCTCCGGCGACGTCGGCCCTTTGGCTAGCTTCACTTCTGCCTCCCATTCATCCTGGCCATAGTATGGTGCTGTCCTATTGACCTGTATGAAGGATGGCAATGCCATCCGTGTGTAGGGAAGGTTTGATCTTGCATCAAAATGTTCTGATTAGACGGGGCACTTGTTGTGGACAATCAATCGGCGCAACTCAGGAGCTCAATTGGGTGCGCGCTTGATATGGAGAATGTGGGCGGCGAGCCGTTACGATGATTTAATTGGTTTATCGAGTTAATGTCTTGGCTAGAATCAAGTGAATCTATGAGGTGAAAGTCAAACTTTGAGATCTAGGGAGATGGATGTATAAGAAATAAGAGAATGACACAACTCTTGAACACTTTCAAATTAAAAAAATTATACAACTCTTAATGTAAAAGAGTGTTTATAATTGACACAACTCTTGAACACTTTCAAATTAAAATTTGGACATGATAATGTTGTCCAAGGAAAATCTTGAGAGTTTACCATTTTTAGAGCATAAAAAGTGATCACTAAACTAAAATCTTTATGCCTCGTGCATATACGAAAATTATACACCTTCGAACACTGTGAAATCGCACTTAGGACATGATAATGTTGTGCTAAGAAAATCTTGAGAGTTTATCACTTTCATAGAGTGAAATATTATGCATAAACTTGGATATATGAAAATTATACAAGTTTAAACACTGTGAAATCGCACTTAATACGTGATAATGATGTGCTAACAAAATCTTGAGAGATTATCATTTTCATATGAAGAAATGTAATGCATAAACTTGCATATAAGTATATTTAACACCTTTGAACTCTTTGAAATCACACTTAGGACATGATAATGTTGTGCTAATAAAATCCTGATCATTTATCATTTTCATGGACTGAAATATAATGCATAAACTAGCATATACGAAAATCATAAACCTTTGAACACTGTGAAATCACACTTAATATGTGATAACATGTGGTAACAAAATTTTGAGAGATTATCATTTTCTCCCCATTTTCATAGAGTGAAATGTAATGCATAAACTTGCATATACGAAAATTATACACATTTGAACTCTTTGAAATCACACTTAATACGTGATAATGTTGTGCTAAGAAAATCTTGAGAGATTATCATTTTCATATCGTGGAATGTAATGCATAAACCTACATATACGAAAATTATAAACCTTTGAACACTTTTCCTTCAAATTATATTCAAAATCATTTGTTTATGGAGTTAAAGTACCGGTGGCAAACTCATTATTTTGCATGAATAGAGGGGTGCCCCCCGACAAATATAGGGGTTATCATGTCCGCTAGATCACAGAGGATCTACGGTTGGTGGGAACGATCCGCGTGTCAAATGTCTCAACCAATTAGAGCGTAGCAGCCAAGATGAGCACAGGTGTGAGAGTTTGTGACTAAGAGAGAGAGAAAAAAACTAAGTAGAACTTAAAAACCAAGAGCAAAACTGACAAAGGGATTCAAATAGAAAATAGAAAGAGATTTAAAAAATGGAAAATGCATCTTTTATACACTAAAATACATCTTGACATACATCAAACTATTTGCAATTCAAATATACATCAGTTTGACTATTATTGCCTCATTCAGACAAACTATGTTTTGGGAAGAGGTTTGACTAGAAAGCCATGATCCTTCATAGATAGTAGGTGATTTGAGAAGTGGTGATTTAGTTTAAACCTTGATTTCTATACATTTTTTATGGTGGCAGGTCACATAATAAGACTCCCTGGGTAGATGCCACTATGTTTGGATATTTTTGAATTTGTTTTGCATAAAATGACTCAGTTAGCTAGCTAAAACCCATTCGCTGACTCTTTGTTGACCAGCCACCGGAGGGTAAAACTGAGTATATTGCACATGGCAGTGTTAGTACTAGAGGGCAAAACTGAGTACAATCAAACGGCCAGTGTTACCCTCAAGGGTATAACTAAGCACAACTAAGTCGCTAGGGTTAGACAGGAGGGAAAAAACGCCACGCACGGTATGCGTGTCACGGTGCATGGGGCGGTAGTGGACATATGTGGTCGTGCACGGTGTAGTAGCGTAAGCATTTACACGGTGTACGATGGTGCAACAAAACATCCCTTCCCTTCACCTTTATAGAGGCCTCCTCACTCTCACTCATCACTCACTCGCTCACTCACGCAACTGTCTCTACTGTCCCATCATGTTCTGCAAACCCCCAAGAAAACCCCAACCACGCCGGCGATGAAGAAGAATGACACCCTTTTTCTCCTATATACTATAAACAATTATTAGTTTTGTATATACCAAACAAAAAGAGATTTCTACCGAATTTTCCACTTGCCACGGTATTCAGAATGTGTATACATATTCTCAGAAAGAAATCACTTTTTTTTGAAACTCAGAAGTATAAATTTTGAAAAATTCAAATATAGAGAGTCTCGGGAGCACCAAATCCATTCTCATTGTATGGGGTAAAATTTCTTTGGCTTTGGAAGAAAAATAATATGTCACCGAGTTTCAATCAATTTAAACAAATCTAAACCGGTATCGTGAAGGTCATTTAACAAGTTGAGTAACTGATTCTTAGGGCATCTCCACCGGGCCGACCCAAGCAGCCGACCAAAATAGTCCGTTTTTGTCTATTGGGTAGGGTCGCGGTCGCTTTTGGATCGTGGTCCGATATGTCCGGCTAGCCACGCCCAGCGGCGCGACCTATTTGTTCGCCCTGCATTTCTTGGCGCCATCGTTGGCCAAGGCTTTGCAATCAGCTCAAACACTCAAATTGACAAGCAAATAGTACACCAAATGACGATCAAATAATATGGCAGATGTCTGTCATCGCCCTTTGAGCATCGCGAACAAGTGGTCAATGGATATAAAATGTGCAAAAGGGGGCAATATCATACACAATGTCCATAAAATGACAGCTTCTCTGCCCAAAAAGTTGTAGTCGTTGTCGCTATTGTCGTTCAAGCATCGCGAACCCGGATGGTCTACTGCCTCCTTGCAGCCCAAGCCCTACGATCAAGATCGGTGATGGTGTCTAGGTCGGTGAGAATGATGGCATTCTCCTCGGCCATGATCATGGCTTCGGCCTCCTTGGCCTTGGCCTCTGCCGCCGCTACCCTAGACCTGGCCTCAGCCTCCTTAGCCTTGGCTTTGGCCTCTTTTGATTTTGCCTTGGCCTCGATCTCCATTAGCCTAGCATTGGCATTGGCCTCCTCCAACTCGATATACCTCGTTAGGAGCTCGACAAAGGTATTGGCAGTGGGCTCTTTCTCTTTGAGCCGCCTCTCTTCCCTCTCGGTGATGGACTCTTCCTTCTTCTCCATGATCTTCCTCAAGGTCTCCTAGAATGCCAAGGAACCAGCCTGGCAGGCGATGTCGGCCTTTGTAGCCTTGTGGCCTACAGGGCGGCGAGCACGGGCGGTAGTCCTGTCACCTACAAGGTTGACGAAGCCTTCATCTTTGTCATCGTCTAGGTCGATGACACCGCCTTTAGAAGCATTGCTCTTGCCCTTCTTCTTGTTGTCAAGTTTTTTCCAAAGGGCATAGCTAGTCTCCCATTTTTTGTAGTCCTTGATCAACGTCCAACAATCGGACAATGTGAAGGCCTTGTTATCATTCACCTTCTTGAAGTGCTCCATTGCTTTCATGACCTACACATATGGATGCCAACAATGGCTCGATGCATATGCAAGACATCGACAAAGAGAGAAAGAGGTTTTACCATGTCGATCGACATTGTGCTGCTTATTTTCCTTTTCGTCACCATCTCGTAGGAGCCTTGGAACTTTCTACACTCGGCATGGATGGTGCCCCATTGCTTGGATAGGAAGAGATCATTTCAATCGCTATAGAATGTGTCCTTCCCGAATTTTCTATGCTCATGGAAGAACTTTCCCACCTTTTTGTAATAGGCAAAGCCCTTTTGCTCGGAGCCGCATAGTGGATCTTGTGAAATCTCCATCCATGCTTTGCATAGTATCTTGTGCTCATTGGTGGTGTAGGTTGAGGTTCGTTAGCTCAACTCCTTGCTATCGACAAGTGACACCACAAGTGAAGAGGCCAACGATACCGCCCATGGAAGTGCCATCGTTTTCAAACAATGACTCGTCCGCAATGTTGTAGGCATCTTGTTAAGTGTCTTGCTGGGTCTCTTGCTGGGTCTCGTTGTCATCACCATAGACGTCGCCACCCTCATTGATCATGGTGTGCATGACGTCCTCGGTATCCTTGGCTATGAAATCCTACCCCCAATTTGGCCATGATAAATAGGCGGCAGTAGTATACTGGGAAAGGGAAAGAAATGTCGCAACCCTACCGTGATGTCGGTGGCTCATCGAACATTTGGCCAAACAGGTTGACTAGGGAAAGCATGTCTGTGGCAGAGATGGACCACCGCTTCTTCGACGCTTCCGGGGTTGTGTCCACGGTCGTTGGAGTGCGGTTGAGGTCAATGGTGGGCTCTCTCGCCTCCGACGACATCGTGCGGTGATGGACGAACCAGGAGAGCGAGGCCATGATCCTAGTGTGGTCTCCAAGCAAAGGTGTGTGCGGGCCTAGCGTCCTGGGCTGACCTGGTGGTCGGCCGCAAGGCGTGGAAGTGACGGAGCTGGTGGAGGACGTGATGGACATGCCAGGAATAGCGATGACGCCTCCATCGAAAGACACAGTGCCACCGAAAGAGGCGGTCAGCGCCTCTCGCCACATAATGTTGATGGCGTGCTTGATGGCATTAACTGCCAGCTCATTGGTGTTGACCCTATTCTGCGCAGCGAGGAAGCACTCGTTGTCTTCCCCACGCTCCTTATCGAGCCTGGCTACGGCGAGTTGAGCTTTCGTGGCTACCCACCGGCCAGCGCGTTTCTCCGACTCAACCTTATGCTCCTCTGCCATCATATCCTTGGCGAGCTTCTTCAGACACATCGCACTTCTTGGCGACGGGACCGCCGAAGGGCGCAACATCGGCAATGGTAGCGGGATCCATCATCTTCCCTCCTGCTCCCGCCAGTGGAAATTTGGGAGAGGGTTTTTGGACGAAGAAGTGGAGTGGTTTGTGTGCCACTGGCAGGAGGGACAACCTAAGGTGAATGGAGGACAAAGGAGCACGCGCGCGCTATCCCGGCCGACACAACCGTTGCCCAAATTTGGTGGACGGATGGGTCGAGCCAGACGCGTCGGTCCGGATGGGTCGAGCCAGACGCTTCGGTCCGGATGGATCGTGCCGTTGGGAGGCCGTGCACGTCCCGCATGTCCGCGCTATTATGTGCCCACTATTATCTCACTCACATAGATCTCAGTACAAGGTAATATGAGGTTCATCAGAGGGGATCGAAGAACAAAGGAGCAGTTGAGGAGAAGGAGAAGCAGGAGATACAAGACAGGAAATATGCCTAGTCAATCGACATTCTCTACAGACACCAACTACTACTATATAAACCACTAGCCTCTCAGGCCTAGAACTTGGTCACGTCACCACCGCCATATGTCAACCACTGATTGGTCCTTAGGTTGTCCACTCCGGCCCACTGATCCGAGCTAGCCTCGTGCCGAACCTTCTTAGGTGTCTTCGTTGCTTTCCTATGGGCTTGAACGTGTCGCTCTCCTTCTGGTCCATGACATTCTCCTCCACTTGAGGTCCAGCCTTTCCCCAAGCTGGAGTACTTGGAAATTTCTATTCCAGTTCTTCCTGATCTTCCCAGGTAGCTAGAGAATCAGAGACGATGAAGATGTTTGCATTTTGCAAGAAATTAAGTAGGAGCGCTAAGACATATTTCTAATACATTATGTGAAAGACATATTGTTGATTAGAAATAATGTATCTTTTATTGACACAGGTTAAGAATTTCATTTCGATGAAAGACTTAGGCATAACTCAAGAATTAGGCATCAATGTCTATATGGATAGATTGAGGCGCTAATATGGTTTTGCCAAATGTACATAGATAAGATGTTGAATGAGTTCAATATGGAAACAACAAGAAAGGTTCTTGACGCACGGAAAGGACTAAATCAAGATTCAAGTGTGTTGACATGAGATTCAAGTGTTTTGACACTTGGTGAAATCACAAGAATATTTTGATCAATCATTCTTTGAGATGTACACATCCAGATATGTCCTATGCTCTGAATGTTATGAGCATATACCAGAATGATTCATAAGATGATCATTGGACAATAGTAAAGATATTCTTATGAGCTTTGGAAGAACTAAGAATATATCATGTATAAGTGACAAATAGTTAAAGGTAGTTCATTGTAAAGTGTTACATTGATACTAGTTTTGTCACAAGATACAAATTAAATTTATCTCAATTTATACTATGGGTGGCACAATATAATGGAAAGGATGTTCCATGATGGATTTGGATGAGTTCCAAAGTTGAGATATTGTGATGGATACTACAACAAAAGGCTAAGTATATAACTGCTATAGTAGCAGCAAAGGAGGGCATTTGTGTTAAGTAGTTTGTTATGAAACTAGGCGTGGTTCATAGCGGGATAATACTATGAAGATACATTGTACGACAATTGTATCAACATGATTTAATCCCAAGGAACTAAAGGTCTCACCAAACGACCAAATTTATACAATGCCATCTCATTGGAGAATGAGTAATGTGTACAGACGCAAGGACATGCAAATACACACGGACCTGGAAGTGTCAGATCCGAAGATTATGTTTACCACTAGCAATAGTGTCTATACAACACCAGAAAGCCATAGGTGTTGAATGCACAAGTTTTTAAACTAGATTATTGACTCTAATGCAAGTGGGAGACTGTTGGAGATATGCCCAAGAGGCAATAATAAAGTGGTTATTATTATATCTTTATGTTTATGATAAATGTTTACATCCCATGCTATAATTGTATTAACCGGAAACATTAATACTTGTGTGTTTTGTAAACATAAAAGAGTCCCTAGTAAGCCTCTTGTTAAACTAGCTTGTTGATTAATGGATGGTCATGGTTTCCTGATCATGGACATTGGATGTCGTTAATAACAAGATCATATCATTAGGAGAATGATGTGATGGACACACACCCGTAGTAAGCATAGCATAAGATCAAGTCATTAAGTTTGTTTGCTATAAGCTTTAAAATACATAGTAACCTAATCCTTCGACCATGAGGTTATGTTAAATCACCATCACCGGATGGGTACTTTGATGACATCAAACACCGCTTCGTAACTGGGTGGTCATAAAGGTGTCATTGGGTATTCTGAAAGTATGTGTTGAAGCGCATGGACCAATATTGGGATTTGTCCATCCATATGACGGATAGATATGCTCTGGGCCGTCTCAGTGGAATGTCATCTAATTAGCTTGCAAGCATGTGACTGGGTCACAAGGGATGACATAACATGGAACGAGTAAAGAGTACTTATCAGTAACGAGGTAGAACTAGGTATGGAGATACCGACGATCAAACCTCGGATAAGTATAGTATCGCGTGACAAAGGGAATTGGTTTCGTATGTTAATGGTTCTATCGATCACGAAGTCATCGTTGAGTATGTGGGAACCGTTATGGATCTCTAGATCCCGCTGATGGTTATTGATCGGAGAGGTGTCTCCATCATGTCTGCATATTCACGAACCGTAGGGTGACACACTTAAGGTTCGAAGTTGTTTTAAGTTGATATGGAATGTGCGTTGGAGACCGAATGTTGTTCGGAGTCTCGGATTGGATCCGGGACATCACGAGGACATCCGGAATTGTCCGGAGAATAAGATTCATATATTGGGGATCATTTTCTAAGTTAGGAAATGTTCTAGAGTATTTGTATGGGGATTCTAGAAGGTTTCGGAATGTTCCGGAAGGTTCTGGAAGATTTCTTGGAGTTTGCTTGAAAACCAAGAAAGGATCAAGGAATCCTTGTGGGGCAAGACAAGGAGTAGTGGGGGAGGAGGACTCCTTCCCCCCTCCCAATCTGCCGGCCAAGGAAGGAGGGGGAGTCCTACTAGGACTCCCCCTCCCATGGTGCCTCCCTCCTTTAAATAGAGGGGTGGAGGCGCCACCCCCTTGCCCCCTCCACTCTTGTCCTAGCCGCCTCTCTCCTCCTCCTTTCTTCTGCTCAGGCTTAGGCGAAGCCCTGTAGAATTCTCTACTCCACCACCACCACCACGCCGTCGTGCTGCTGAGATTCCGTGGAGAAGATCTACTACCTCCGCTGCTCACTGGAACGAGGAGAGGAAGGTCTGCTTCGACTCTGCACGTGTGACCGACTGCGGTAGCGCTGCCGGAACGCGGCGCCGAAAGGATCGTCCACTCGATCTTGAGATCGGCAAGTGATCGACTACATCAACCACGACATCCAATCTCGTAACGCTTTTGGATCTACAAGGGTTAGTATAGATCTATCTCGTTGCACATGTCTAATAGATTAGATCTTGGCTTTTATCTAGATTAGATCTGGGTTTTGTTCGTTCTTGCGGTAGAAATTTTTTGTTTTCCCTGCTAAGAACCCATCAGTGGTATCTGAGCCGTGTCTATGCGTAGATCTGTTGCACGAGTAGAACACAATGGTTTTGTGGGCGTTGGTGCTCGCGCCGTCTTTTGCTTTGTGTACTTTGCATCTTGCGGTATGGTGGGATGAAGCGGCTCGGGCTAACCTTACATGTCATCGCACATGAGACTTGATCCACGCTTGACGTGTAACTTGCTTTGCACAAGTGGCTTTGCGGGTGTCTGTTTCTCCCACCATAGTATAGATCCAATCTGCACTTTGCACTTGATAGCACTTGTATCAACGTTGTGGTTCATGTTCATAGGTAAGATCTGTTCTTATTCGAAAGCCCCAAGCCACGTAAAACATGCAAAGAAGATTAGAGGTGTCTAACTCGTTTTTGCAGGGGTTTTGTGATGTGATATGGACATTATGTGATTGTGATTATATTTGATGTATGCAATGATCCTTATTGTAATATGGCAACCGGCAGGAGCCTAATGGTTGTCTTTAAATTTTGTTTAAGACATGCGTGTCTATTCATCATGTAGTAGCTTTATTCCAAGTAGTTGTAATAGTTGTTGTTGGTGATGGACATACATGAAGTGGCGCCACGGACCTTGACGCCACGCTGGTGATGATGGAGATCATGTCCATGCTTTGGAGATGGAGATGAAAGGCACAATAAGAAAGGCCATATCATATCACATATTATGAATTGCCTGTGATGTTAATCCTTTATGCATCTTGTATTGCTTAGATCGCGACGGTAGCATTATAAGATGATCCCTCTCACTAAATATCAAGTAATAAAGTGTTCGTCCTTAGTTGGCACCATTGTTAAGACTCGTCGTTTCGAAGCATCTCGTGATGATCGGATGTGATAGATTCTACGTGTGCATACAACGGGTGCAAGCCAGATTTGCACATGCGGAAACTAAGGTTAACCTTGACGAGCCTAGCATGTACAGACATGGTCTCGGAACACGGAATACCGAAAGGTAAAGCATGAGTCATATGGATGATATGATGAACATGTTGATTGTTCGCCTTTAAAGCTACATCATCTCACGTGATGATCGGACTTGGTGTAGTGGATTTGGTTCATGTAATCACTAAAACAACTCGAGGGATGTTGTTTTGAGTGGGAGTTCATTTGTAATTTGGATTAGTCGAACTCAATTTATCATAAACACAATCAAAGTGAATTTGCATAGTTTGTTGTAGTCATTGGCATCCGTTCACCACCTTACGCTTAGTTATAGTTGAGATAGTGGAACAATAGAAATTCTGGATATTTGCTTTAAGAACTGGTATCGTATTGTTTTGAGTGTCAATCTAAAGTTTAAAAGTCATGTTGCAAACTTTCAGCAAACTCCGTTTACTCTGTGAAGTTTAATAAACAGTATTAAATCAAGAGTAACAATTCCAGTGTTAGTATCTAATGTATCATGTTTGCCTCCATGATTCTTGATACTCAAAAGATTGTTTTTAATATCAAGTTTATCTAAGAGCTGAAAGCAATGTTTCAGAAACCATTATATGTGAAAGGTATTGCGATATCTAAAACAAAGTGTTGGTTATAACATGATAGAGTATACGTCCTCATATTTGATGAGAATTTGTGAAGGTTGGAGACGCTAGTCGTCCTAATCCTCCAAAAGGTTTTGAAAAAAGAAACATAATACTCGCAATTCACCTTTATAAGCTATAGCAGCTTGATCATGAAAGTTGTCATGATAAGGATGAATAGAAGATTTAAGTAAAATGTTTACTACACTAAAAGATTACTAAAGAATGGAATTTTGAAAGAATGCCAAACATTTGATGAAGGTGATCCACTTCAAAGTGCAAGTCCAAAGGTATTGGTATTTGACTATACACACTTTGTACTATGTGTCATGTGAATGACACCAATATTGATGTTGATAGATTCTTTTAAAAGAAAAGGAATTGTTGAAAGAGAATCTATAAAATATTTGGCAGAAAAGAAAAGATTGGAGATATCCAACTTAGGTATATAGAAGATACATGTTATGGCTGTATTCCTTGGTTGTTAAACAATGTGGTTCTGCGGTATTAGATACGGAATTGGTTGGTATGAAGTGTCATACAGGACAACACAATTCATGAACTGCAATGCCTAAGTAACTAGCAAGAGAATATGTGATGATGTTCATCGAAAACAAACAAAGGGTTGTTGTGTTGCTCGTTAACATCAAAGCTTGCCTTCAAGATTTGTTTCAATAATTGTTATTTTGATCAAGTATTATGACGACAAAAGGTTGTTCAAATAATTACCGTATTCCATAATAGATGGATGATATACAAGTCTGGTTGGAGAAATAACGACCATAAAACTAAATGCTAAAATGTCACAAGACAAATGATTGAAAGATCCCTTGCGAAGTGACATCGCCGTTTAAATTATATTGAAAGGGATACATGAAGAAACTCCATGTTGATGGATTTTTGGAGTCTTTGATTTTGATCAAATGACGCTTGTGATACTTTCCTGGAGATAATTAAAACTCCGTTCGTAGGCCAAAAGAGGAACGGATGACTAACTGATTGGAATTTGTACATATTGATGTATATAGTCCATTAAGTGTAGTTGTGGGCGATGGATTTCAACTTCATATGCTTTCTCCGAAGATTTGAGTGAGTATATGTATATACTTACTCAATTAAGGAAGAAGTATGAAACATTTGAAAAATGTTCAAAGACTTTCAAGATGAAGTGGAAAATCATTGTAACAAGAAAATAAAAGAGTTTATGATTGGATCATAAAGAAAGATGTTTGAGTTACAAGTTTAGCAAAACACCTAAGATTTGAGGAACCGTTCCATGGATTTGCATTTCCCAAAACACCATAGGAGTATGGAGTGTTCGAGATATGTAATGAAACCTTGTTTTACATGGTAAGATCAAAGGTGTCATTTATAAAACTGCCATTATATTTTAAAGATTAAAGCTTTAGTGACTATCGCTTTTACACTAAAAAGAGCTCCATCGTGATCCGTTGAAATGAGACCATATGAGTTATGGTTTGGGATAAAACCCGAATTGTCTTTTCTTAAATTTTGGTATGCTATGCATAAGTAAAATGTTTACAACCAAAGTCGGATAAGCATGTCTTTGTAGGTTATTCCAAAGAATTTGTTGGGAATTTCTCCATAACGCCGAGGACAAAAGAGTTTGTCGCTTGGAACGTCAAGTTTCTTGAGAAGGAATTTTTCGTGAAAAGTTAAGTGGGAGGACAATAGAACTTTGATAAGGTTGTTGAACCTTAGCTATATGTGCTAAGTAGCGCAGCGCCGGAAAGTGTCCCGGTGGCGGCCACAATGCTCATGGCTCTCGTGATTACAAAAGGTGTGATCTCGGAGATTAGAGTTCCTATAGAACCGTGTGGGTCGGTAAGTATAAAATAGTAAGATTTGATAAGAAAGTCGTTATTGTTTTGACAATGATGAACCGACTACATGCAAAGAAGCGATGATGGGCCCTGACTCCATAAAATGACTAGAAGTCATGGAATCCGTGATAGTGTCCATACACGAGAAATCAAGTTTCTGAACTTAGAAGACCCTCCGGAAAGGCGTGAAGCCTATCGGTCATGTTTGGATCTATAAAGAAATAGACATGGATGTTTCAAATCTATGAAATAGTCGACATGTCGGAAAGAGTTTACGACAATGTTCAAGGAATTGACTATGATAAGATTTGATCTTTCATAGCGATATTTAGTCTGGACGGATTAATGTAGCAACCACTACATATATTTTGGTATATGGTAGTCGAACAAACAAAACAAGTTCTTCTAATAGAATGGTTACCTAGGACGTGTACATGACATGATCCAAAGGGTTTTGTTAATTCAAAGGATGCTAAAAGAGTATGCAAAACTTCAATGGTTGAAGTGAGCATCGCGGAGTTGGAATCTTCAGAGACGATGAAGATGTTTGCATTTTGCAAGAAATTAAGTGGGAGCGCTAAGACATATTTCTAATACATTATGTGAAAGACATATTGTTGATTGGAAATAATGTATCTTTTATTGACACAGGTTAAGAATTTCATTTCGATGAAAGACTTAGGCATAACTCAAGAATTAGGCATCAATGTCTATATGGATAGATTGAGGCGCTAATATGGTTTTGCCAAATGTACATAGATAAGATGTTGAATGAGTTCAATATGGAAACAACAAGAAAGGTTCTTGACGCACGGAAAGGACTAAATCAAGATTCAAGTGTGTTGACACGAGATTCAAGTGTGTTGACACTTGGTGAAATCACAAGAATATTTTGATCAATCATTCTTTGAGATGTACACATCCAGATATGTCCTATGCTCTGAATGTTATGAGCATATACCAGAATGATTCATAAGATGATCATTGGACAATAGTAAAGATATTCTTATGAGCTTTGGAAGAACTAAGAATATATCATGTATAAGTGACAAATAGTTAAAGGTAGTTCATTGTAAAGTGTTACATTGATACTAGTTTTGTCACAAGATACAAATTAAATTTATCTCAATTTAGACTATGGGTGGCACAATATAATGGAAAGGATGTTCCATGATGGACTTGGATGAGTTCCAAAGTTGAGATATTGTGACGGATACTACAACAAAAGGCTAAGTATATAACTGCTATAGTAGCAGCAAAGGAGGGCATTTGTGTTAAGTAGTTTGTTATCAAACTAGGCGTGGTTCATAGCGGGATAATACTATGAAGATACATTGTACGACAATTGTATCAACATGATTTAATCCCAAGGAACTAAAGGTCTCACCAAAGGACCAAATTTATACAATGCCATCTCATTGGCGAATGAGTAATGCGTAGAGACGCAAGGACATGCAAATACACACGGACCTAGAAGTGTCAGATCCGAAGATTATGTTTACCACTAGCAATAGTGTCTATACAACACCAGAAAGCCATAGGTGTTGAATGCACAAGTTTTTTAACTAGATTATTGACTCTAGTGCTAGTGGGAGACTGTTGGAGATATGCCCAAGAGGCAATAATAAAGTGGTTATTATTATATCTTTATGTTTATGATAAATGTTTACATCCCATGCTATAATTGTATTAACCGAAAACATTAATACTTGTGTGTTTTGTAAACATAAAAGAGTTCCTAGTAAGCCTCTTGTTAAACTAGCTTGTTAATTAATGGATGGTCAGGGTTTCCTGATCATGGACATTGGATGTCGTTAATAACAAGATCATATCATTAGGAGAATGATGTGATGGACACACACCCGTAGTAAGCATAGCATAAGATCAAGTCATTAAGTTCGTTTGCTATAAGCTTTAAAATACATAGTAACCTAATCCTTCGACCATGAGGTTATGTTAAATCACCATCACCGGATGGGTACTTTGATGACATCAAACACCGCTTCGTAACTGGGTGGTCATAAAGGTGTCATTGGGTATTCTAAAAGTATGTGTTGAAGCGCATGGACCAAGATTGGGATTTGTCCATCCATATGACGGATAGATATGCTCTGGGCCCTCTCGGTGGAATGTCATCTAATTAGCTTGCAAGCATGTGACTGGGTCACAAGGGATGACATAACATGGAACGAGTAAAGAGTACTTTACAGTAACGAGGTAGAACTAGGTATGGAGATACCGACGATCAAACCTCGGATAAGTATAGTATCGCGTGACAAAGGGAATTGGTTTCGTATGTTAATGGTCCTATCGATCACAAAGTCATCGTTGAGTATGTGGGAACCGTTATGGATCTCTAGATCCCGCTGATGGTTATTGATCGGAGAGGTGTCTCCATCATGTCTGCATATTCACGAACCGTAGGGTGACACACTTAAGGTTCGAAGTTGTTTTAAGTAGATATGGAATGTGCGTTGGAGACCGAATGTTGTTCGGAGTCTCGGATTGGATCCGGGACATCACGAGGAGATCCGGAATTGTCCGGAGAATAAGATTCATATATTGGGGATCATTTTCTAAGTTAGGAAATGTTCCGGAGTATTTGTATGGGGATTCTAGAAGGTTTCGGAATGTTCCGGAAGGTTCTGGAAGATTTCTTGGAGTTTGCTTAAAAACCAAGAAAGGATCAAGGAATCCTTGTGGGGCAAGACAAGGAGTAGTGGGGGAGGAGGACTCCTTCCCCCCTCCCAATCCGCCGGCCAAGGAAGGAAGGGGAGTCCTACTAGGTCTCCCCCTCCCATGGCGCCTCCCTCCTTTAAATAGAGGGGTGGAGGCGCCACCCCCTTGCCCCCTCCACTCTTGCCCTAGCCGCCTCTCTCCTCCTCCTTTCTTCTTCTCAGGCTTAGGCGAAGCCCTGCAGAATTCTCTACTCCACCACCACCACCACCACGCCGTCGTGCTGCTGAGATTCCGTGGAGAAGATCTACTACCTCCGTTGCTCGCTGGAACGAGGAGAGGAAGGTCTGCTTCGACTCCGCACGTCTGACCGACTGCGGTAGCGCTGCCGGAACGCGGCGCCGGAAGGATCGTCCACTCGATCTTGAGATCGGTAAGTGATCGACTACATCAACCACGAGATCCAATCTCGTAACGCTTTTGGATCTACAAGGGTTAGTATAGATCTATCTCGTTGCACATGTCTAATAGATTAGATCTTGGCTTTTATCTAGATTAGATCTGGGTTTTGTTCGTTCTTGCGGTTGAAATTTTTTGTTTTCCCTGCTACGAACCCATCAGTGGTATCAGAGCCGTGTCTATGCGTAGATCTGTTGCACGAGTAGAACACAATGGTTTTGTGGGCGTTGGTGCTCGCGCCGTCTTTTGCTTTGTGTACTTTGCATCTTGCGGTATGGTGGGATGAAGCGGCTCGGGCTAACCTTACATGTCATCGCACATGAGACTTGCTCCACGCTTGACGTGTAACTTGCTTTGCACAAGTGGCTTTGCGGGTGTCTGTCTCTCTCACCATAGTATAGATCCAATCTACACTTTGCACTTGATAGCACTTGTATCAACGTTGTGGTTCATGTTCGTAGGTAAGATCCGTTCTTATTCGAAAGCCCCAAGCCACGTAAAACATGCAAAGAAGATTAGAGGCGTCTAACTCGTTTTTGCAGGGGTTTTGTGATGTGATATGGCCATTATGTGATTGTGATTATGTTTGATGTATGCAATGATCCTTCTTGTAATATGGCAACCGGCAGGAGCCTAATGGTTGTCTTTAAATTTTGTTTAAGACCTGCGTGTCTATTCATCATGTAATAGCTTTATTCCAAGTAGTTGTAATAGTTGTTGTTGGTGATGGACAACCATGAAGCGGCGCCACGGACCTTGACGCCACGCTAGTGAAGATGGAGATCATGTCCATGCTTTGGAGCTGGAGATCAAAGGCACAAGAAGAAAGGCCATATCATATCACATATTATGAATTGCCTGTGATGTTAATCCTTTATGCATCTTGTATTGCTTAGATCGCGACAGTAGCATTATAAGATGATCCCTCTCACTAAATATCAAGTAATAAAGTGTTCGTCCTTAGTTGGAACCATTGCTAAGACTCGTCTTTTCGAAGCATCTCGTGATGATCGGATGTGATAGATTCTACGTGTGCATACAACGGGTGCAAGCCAGATTTGCACATGCAGAAACTAAGGTTAACCTTGACGAGCCTAGCATGTACAGACATGGTCTCGGAACACGGAATACCGAAAGGTAAAGCATGAGTCATATGGATGATATGATGAACATGCTGATTGTTCGCCTTTAAAGCTACATCATCTCACGTGATGATCGGACTTGGTGTAGTGGATTTGGTTCATGTAATCACTAAAACAACTCGAGGGATGTTGTTTTGAGTGGGAGTTCATTTGTAATTTGGATTAGTCGAACTCAATTTATCATAAACACAATCAAAGTGAATTTGCATAGTTTGTTGTAGTCATTGGCATCCGTTCACCACCTTACGCTTAGTTATAGTTGAGATAGTGGAACTATAGAAATTCTGGATATTTGCTTTACGAACTGGTATCGTATTGTTTTGAGTGTCAATCTAAAGTTTAAAAGTCATGTTGCAAACTTTCAGCAAACTCCGTTTACTCTGTGAAGTTTAATAAACAGTATTAAATCAAGAGTAACAATTCTAGTGTTAGTATCTAATGTATAATGTTTGCCTCCATGATTCTTGATACTCAAAAGATTGTTTTTAATATCAAGTTTATCTAAGAGCTGAAAGCAATGTTTCAGAAACCATCATATGTGAAAGGTATTGCGATATCTAAAACAAAGTGTTGGTTACAACATGATAGAGTATACGTCCTCATATTTGATGAGAATTTGTGAAGGTTGGAGACGCTAGTCGTCCTAATCCTCCAAAAGGTTTTGAAAAAAGAAACATTATACTCGCAATTCACCTTTATAAGCTATAGCAGCTTGATCATGAAAGTTGTCATGATAAGGATGAATAGAAGATGTAAGTAAAATGTTTACTACACTAAAAGATTACTAAAGAATGGAATTTTGAAAGAATGCCAAACATTTGATGAAGGTGATCCACTTCAAAGTGCAAGTCCAAAGGTATTGGTATTTGACTATACACACTTTGTACTATGTGTCATGTGAATGACACCAATATTGATGTTGATAGATTCTTTTAAAAGAAAAGGAATTGTTGAAAGAGAATCTATAAAATATTTGGCAGAAAAGAAAAGATTGGAGATATCCAACTTAGGTATATAGAAGATACATGTTATGGCTGTATTCCTTGGTTGTTAAACAATGTGGTTCTGCGGTATTAGATACGGAATTGGTTGGTATGAAGTGTCATACAGGACAACACAATTCATGAACTGCAATGCCTAAGTAACTAGCAAGAGAATATGTGATGATGTTCATCGAAAACAAACAAAGGGTTGTTGTGTTGCTTGTTAACATCAAAGCTTGCCTTCAAGATTTGTTTCAATAATTGTTATTTTGATCAAGTATTATGACGACAAAAGGTTGTTCAAATAATTACCGTATTCCATAATAGATGGATGATATACAAGTCTGGTTGGAGAAATAACGACCATAAAACTAAATGCTAAAATGTCGCAAGACAAATGATTGAAAGATCACTTGCGAAGTGACATCGCCGTTTAAATTATATTGAAAGGGATACATGAAGAAACTCCATGTTGATGGATTTTTGGAGTCTTTGATTTTGATCAAATGACGCTTGTGATACTTTCCTGGAGATAATTAAAACTCCGTTCGTAGGCCAAAAGAGGAACAGACGATCTTAGGATGGAACCAACTTCACCGCATGGTTCCGCATCTTAGGATCCTCCTATTGGAGATATGCCCAAGAGGCAATAATAAAGTGGTTATTATTATATCTTTATGTTTATGATAAATGTTTACATCCCATGCTATAATTGTATTAACCGGAAACATTAATACTTGTGTGTTTTATAAACATAAAAGAGTCCCTAGTAAGCCTCTTGTTAAACTAGCTTGTTGATTAATGGATGGTCATGGTTTCCTGATCATCGACATTGGATGTCGTTAATAACAAGACCATATCATTAGGAGAATGATGTGATGGACACACACCCGTAGTAAGCATAGCATAAGATCAAGTCATTAAGTTCGTTTGCTATAAGCTTTAAAATACATAGTAACCTAATCCTTCGACCATGAGGTTATGTTAAATCACCATCACCGGATGGGTACTTTGATGACATCAAACACCGCTTCGTAACTGGGTGGTCATAAAGGTGTCATTGGGTATTCTGAAAGTATGTGTTGAAGCGCATGGACCAAGATTGGGATTTGTCCATCCATATGACAGATAGATATGCTCTGGGCCCTCTCGGTGGAATGTCATCTAATTAGCTTGCAAGCATGTGACTGGGTCACAAGGGATGACATAACATGGAACGAGTAAAGAGTACTTATCAGTAATGAGGTAGAACTAGGTATGGAGATACCGACGATCAAACCTCGGATAAGTATAGTATCGCGTGACAAAGGGAATTGGTTTCGTATGTTAATGGTTCTATCGATCATGAAGTCATCGTTGAGTATGTGGGAACCGTTATGGATCTCTAGATCCCGCTGATGGTTATTGATCGGAGAGGTGTCTCCATCATGTCTGCATATTCACGAACCGTAGGGTGACACACTTAAGGCTCGAAGTTGTTTTAAGTAGATATGGAATGTGCGTTGGAGACTGAATGTTGTCGGAGTTTCGGATTGGATCCGGGACATCACGAGGAGATCCGGAATTGTCCGAAGAATAAGATTCATATATTGGGGATCATTTTCTAAGTTAGGAAATGTTCCGGAGTATTTGTATGGGGATTCTAGAAGGTTTCGGAATGTTCCGGAAGGTTCTGGAAGATTTCTTGGAGTTTGCTTGAAAACCAAGAAAGGATCAAGGAGTCCTTGTGGGGCAAGACAAGGAGTAGTGGGGGAGGAGGACTCCTTCCCCCCTCCCAATCCGCCGGCCAAGGAAGGAAGGGGAGTCCTAGTAGGACTCCCCCTCCCATGGCGCCTCCCTCCTTTAAATAGAGGGGTGAAGGCGCCACCCCCTTGCCCCCTCCACTCTTGCCCTAGCCGCCTCTCTCCTCCTCCTTTCTTCTGCTCAGGCTTAGGCGAAGCCCTGCAGAATTCTCTACTCCACCACCACCACCACGCCGTCGTGCTGCTGAGATTCCGTGGAGAAGATCTACTACCTCCGTTGCTCGCTGGAACGAGGAGAGGAAGGTCTGCTTCGACTCCGCACGTCTGACCGACTGCGGTAGCACTGCCGGAATGCGGCGCCGGAAGGATCGTCCACTTGATCCTGAGATCGGCAAGTGATCGACTACATCAACCACGAGATCCAATCTCGTAACGCTTTCGGATCTACAAGGGTTAGTACAGATCTATCTCATTGCACATGTCTAATAGATTAGATCTTGGCTTTTATCTAGATTAGATCTGGGTTTTGTTCGTTCTTGCGGTAGAATTTTTTTGTTTTCCCTGCTACGAACCCATCACCTCCTAGACCCCTACAAGTTGACTTATGTCACCGAGGCTGAGCTTCTAGCTAAGCCTGCAGATTCCGCCTCCCAGGACAAAAATAATGTCTGGCGGTCCAAGGTGGATGATTTCTCCCTCATCCAAAGTGGAATGTTGTACGCCATGGAGCTGGAGCTTCAAAAGCGTTTTGAGAAGATGAATGCTTTTGAGATGATATAAGATCTCAAGGTTGTCTTTGCTCCATAGTCCTGGGCAGAGAGGTATGATGCTTCCAAGCTCTTCTTCTGTGCCAAGATGGAAGAGCACAACAATATTAGTGAGCACGTAGTCAAAATGTATAGCTATGTTAAGCGCTTGAATGCTCTGGATTGCAAAATCCCGGAAGAGCTTGCAATTGATAGGGTGTTGCACTCGCTGCCCCTAGCTATAAGAGCTTTGTGATGAACTACAACATGCAAGGGAAGACTAAGACCCTTGCTGAAGTGTTCCCCATGCTCAAAACGGCTGAGGTAGAAATCAAGAAAGAGCACACGGTGTTGATGGTCAATAAGACCACTAACTTTCAAAGGTCGGGCCAAAAGGGCAAGGGAAATAGGCCAAAGAAGGATGGTAAACCAGTTGCCAACACCTCTAAGGCTACTAGGCCCGACCCTAGGTCCGGAACCACGTGCAATTACTGCAAAGGGGAGGGGCAGTGGAAATGCAATTGCCCTAGGTACTTTGAGGACAAGAAAGCCGGCAAGATAGCCGACAAAGTCAAAGGTATATGTGATATACATGTTATAGATTTGTTCCTTACCAATGCTAGGAGAAACACCTAGGTATTTGATACCAGTTCCGTTGCTCACATATGTAACTCTCAGCAGGAGTTACGGAGTAAGAGGCGGTTGGGGAAGTAGGAGGTGACGATGCGTGTCGGCAATGGCACAAAAGTCGATGTGGTGGCCATCGACACATTACCTCTACATCTGCCATCAGGATTGATTCTAGTTTTGAATAATTGCTACTATGTACCCGCACTGAGTATGAATATTGTAAGTGGATCTTGCTTGTTGCAAGATCATTATTCGTTTAAATCTGGAACAAGTGGTTGTTCTATTTATATGGATGATGTTTTCTATGTTCATGCGCCTATGAGTAATGGTTTATTCTTACTAGTTCTTGATTCCAATACTCACATCCACAATATTGATGCTAAATGATGTAAGCATAATGATGATAATCCCATGTTTATGTGGCATTGCCGTCTTGGTTACATTGGCGTGAAGCGCATGAAGAACCTTCATTTATAAGGACTTCTTAGATCATTAGATTTCGAATCTCTTGATACATGTGATCCATGCCTTATGGGCAACATGACTAGGACACCCTTCTCCAGCAGAATGGAGAGAGCTGTAGACCTACTGGGAATCATACATACGGATGTATGTGGACCAATGAGTGTCTAAACACACAATGGTTATCATTATTTTGTTACCTTTACTAACGATTTGATTAGATATGGATATATCTACTTAATGAAACATAACTCTGAAACCTTTGAAAAGTTCAAGGAATTTAAGAAGGAAGTAGAGAATCAAGTTAACAAGAGAATCAAGCATCTTCGATCGGATCGGGGAGGTGAGTATTTGAGTTATGAGTTTAACATGCACTTAAAGGACTAGGATTATCCCACAGCTTATGCCAGTCGGAACACCACATCGTAATGGTGTGTCAGAATGATGTAACCGTACTCTATTGGATAGTGTGCGGTCCATGATGTCTTTGACTGATTTGTCCATATCATTTTGGGGATATGCGTTAGAAACCGCCACTTTTATTTTAAACCGAGCACCATCCAAATCCGTGGAGACAACCCCATATGAGATATGGTATGGCAAGAAGCCAATGTTGTCATTTTTGAAAGTTTGGGGATGTGAGGCTTACGTTAAGAAACTACAGCCTGACAAACTCGAACCCAAATCGAAAAAATGTATGTTTATGGGATACCCAAGGGAAACTATTGGGTATACTTTCTACAACCAAGCCGAAGGCAAAACGTTTGTCACGAAAGCCAACACCTTTCTCGAGAGAGAGTTTCTCGCTAAAGGAGTTAGTGGAAGGAAAATTGAGTTAGATGAAGTTGTTGACCCTTCTCTCCAAATTCTAAGTAGCACAACGGAAGTTGTTCCAAAACCGCTCTCTAACATGGAAGAAGAGCCCAATGATGTTGATCAAAATAACAACATCAAAACTCCTGCGGTACGCAAGTCTACAAGAGTTCGTGCCACTCCTGATTGGTACGGTGGTCTTGTGATGTCTGTCATTCTAAATGAACAGGAAGAACCTGCAAACTACAAAGAAGCTATGGATAGTGCTGACTCCAAGAAATGGCTAGAAGCCATGAAATCCGAAATAGGATCCATGTATGAAAACCAAGTTTGGACCTTGGTAGATCTTCCGGAAGGTCGCAAGGCTGTGGAAAATAAATGGATCTTTAAGAAAAAGACAAATCCGGATGGTAATGTGACCATTCACAAAGCTCGACTTGTCGCAAAGGGGTTTTGACATATTGAAGGAGTAGACTACGATGAGACTTACTCTCCCGTAGTGATGCTTAAGGCTGTCCGGATTTTACTAGGAATTGTTGGTCATTTCGACTATGAAATTTGGCAGATGGATGTCATGAACGCATTCCTCAATGGTCACATTGATGAAGAGTTGTATATGATGCACTTAGAAGGTTTTGTTGATCCTACGGATGCTGGGAAAGTATGCAAACTTCAGAGATCCATTTATGGACTGAAGCAAGCATCTCGGAGCTGGAACCAACATTTTGATCAAGTGATCAAGAGTTTTGGATTTGTCCAAAATCAACAAGAGTTTTGTGTTTACAAGAAAGCGAGTGGGAGCTCAGTGGTTTTCCAAGTAGTATATGTGGATGGCATATTACTTATGGGAAACGATGTGGAACTTATGGAAAGCGTGAAAGCATATTTGAGTAGTCAATTTCCCATGAAGGACTTAGGTGAAGCTGTAAATATTAGGCATCAAAATCTATAGAGATAGATCTGATTGCATTAAGTCAAAGTACTTACCTTGAGAAGATTTTGAAGAGGTTCAAAATGGAGGATACCAAAAGAGGTATGGCATCTGTAACAAAAGGTAGCATACTAAGTTTGTCTCAATGTCCGGTAACGGATGCTGATAGAGAAAGGATGTCTTACATACCCTATGCCTTATCCATAGGATCTATCTTGTATGCAATGCTAAGTACTCGACATGATGTGGCATTGGCTCTCAGTTTGGCGATCCAATACCAAATAATCTAGGAATGGATCACTGGACAGCTGTGAAAAATATCCTAAGGTATATCAAGAGAACAAAGGATATGGTCCTAGTCTATGGAGGTAATGGTGAAGCTCTAAACGTAACTGGTTACGTGGATGCGAGCTGGCACTCAGATCCTGATGACTCAAAGTCTCAGACGGGATTATTTTTTTGGTTAATGGTGGGGCGGTAAGCTGGAAGAGCAAGAAGCAACCTGCAGTTGCGCAATCTACAATGGAGTCAGAATACATCGATGCTGTTGATGCGGCGAATGCGGCTGTTTGGCTAAGGAATTTCGTCATTGAACTGGGAGTTATTCCAAGTGCGCAAGACCCTGTGACGATCTATTGTGACAACATGGGAACTATTGCAAATGCAAAGGAACCAAGAACTCATTCCATGCCCAAACACATCAAGCTACAATTTCACGTCATCCGGTAGAACATTGACGAAGGTGAAATCAAGATTTGCAAAGTGCACACGGATCTGAATGTGGCAAATCCGTTGACTAAAGCTCTCATACAAGCCAAGCACGAACAACACCAGGATGCCATTGGTGTTAGGTTCCTGCCTATTGTAAACTAGATTAATTTGTACTCTAGTGCAAGTGGGAGACTGAAGGAGTTATACCCTAGAGGCAAATAATAAAGTGTATTGTTTGATATATCTCCTATATGTTCATAATACGTTTCATAATGTGCTATAACTATATTAATACAAAATGTTAATACACGTGTGGTATGTAAACCAACTGTGTCTCTAGTTACCTCTAGCAAACTAGTTCATTGGTCATGAGGATGATCTAGGTTTCAAGATCATGGGCAATTGTGCCAATTGACAATGAGGTCACATCATTGGTTGAATGACGTGCTAGACAAATATCCGATAGTTGTATCTTAATGAGATCTATTTATAAAGTTCACCATTGATGATAAACGCATGAAACCTCACAACCTGATCCTTAGACTGTGAGATAATGCAAATCACTGTTCTAGAGGGAGCTTAGATGCTTATCAAGTATCATATCATGATTGGCTGATCAAAAAGGTGCCACTCAGGTTTCCCAAAGGGGCGCGTAGAGGAGTACATATCAAGACCAGGATTTTCCACTCCATGTAACACATAGATACATATGTGGCCATCTCGGTGACGTTGCATTAACTAAGCTTGCAAGCGTGTGACTGGGTCACGAAATGCAACGACATGGGAACGAGTAAACAAGTTCATCGGTAACGAGATCGAACTAAGGTATGGAGATACCAAAGATCAAGTCTCGGATGAACTAGGTATCAAGTGGCAAAGGGAATGGGAAATGACTATTCACGGTTCAACGGATAAGATTCATGGAATGCACGGGGGTCATCATGGGCATCTAGGTCCCACTGATGATCATTGATATGAAAGGATTCTCATTCATGTACGGAGTGTTCCTGAACCGAAGGATGTCACGCTTAAGGGTGGGGTGCTTAGGGATATATGACGTACCGTAGGAGAAATAGAGAGAGAAATCGGAATAGTTCCGGGTAACATCCGATGGTGATCGGAGAGGGTTCAGAAGGAGTTCTAGAGTAAAGGAATATAATAATATGTGTAATTGAATGTTAATTGGAGAATTAATATTAAATATATATTTTATTTTATTATTAAGGGTAGCCAAATGCTAATGGGCCTCACGCGAAGGGGAGGACCAAGGGGCAAGGAGCCTAGGGAGAGGGGCCCAGCCAGCCTAGGCTTAGTGGGCCACCTAAGTGGGGGCCACCTAAGGCCGGCGGCTTCCCCTAGGTGGCCGGTGGGTGTGGGCATTAGTCTCACACCGCTTGGCCCCTAGGTGGTGCGCCCCCTCCTACTATATATAAGGGCCCTCCTCCCCTCTGGAGGCATCAAATTCTCTCACTCTCTCTCTCATTTTCCTTTGAGTACTTCTTCGTATTATTAGGGAGGACCTCGAGGGATTTGAGTTCTCCACCTTCACACTACTGTCGTGTGATATTCGGTCCAACATCTTCTTCTTCTGCTGCTCGGCTGGATCGGAGCCCGGGAGACGCCGCCTACATCGGACCTGTGTAGTACTTCGAAGGCACCACACTTGGGTTGCTTGGAGCTGCTCGGCTTCATCAACATACGCCTTCATGCGTAAGGCGTGCCTTGGTCTTCAAGGGTATGAATACCATCTCTCTCTTCCATTGCTTATGTCTACATAGTATAGAACCTGGTATTAGTGTTCATGTAGTTAGAAAAAAATTGTTTTCTGATATGGAACCCTATAGTGGTATCAGAGCGGGTCTATGGGTAGACATGTCATACGGATATAACACATATCAATATGTGGACATTGATTCTCTAGTTTCTACCCTCTTTTATGTTCTTGTTCATATCACAGCACTATTTCATGAAGCGGCCCCCAACCAACCTCACGTGGTGATTCACGAGACTGGTCCACAGATTAAGTGGCTTAGAGGGGTGTATGTCTCTCTACGGTAGTTGATATGACATCAACATTGGAGGGCCCTAAAAAGGGAAGTAAAACGGCAATCATTGAATCCATGTTGTGGCTCTACATTCATAGGTGGTAAGGGGTTCTACCGTGAAAGCCCTAAAGCCGTGTAAAACATGCAATAGATAATATAGAGGAGTCTATCTTTGATTTGCATAGGGGCTAGCGTTGTGAAATGGCAATGACAAGTTTATGAAACTTCCATTGGATCTCTCGATGGTGATCAAGACGCTGCAACCACGTCATGACACTTTACTTTATGAAGTATATTTGTGTGCATCTTGTTATGCTAGTATGATAGTATATACGACAGTAGCATAATAGGATAACCCCTCACATAATTCCAGTCTTTGTATTCCCCTTGTGTGTCCAAGGTGGATGATTTATCCCTCATCCAAAGTGGAATGCTCTATGCCATGGAGCCGGAGCTTCAAAAGCGTATTGAGAAGATGAATGCATTTGAGATCATAGAAGATCTCAAGGATATCTTTGCTCCATAGTCTCGGGCAGAGAGGTATGATGCTTCCGAGCTCTTCATCTCTTCCAAGATGGAAGAGCACAACAGTATTAGTGAGCATGTACTCAAAATGCCTGGCTACGTTAAGCGCTTGAATGCTCTGGAATGCAAAATCCCGGACGAGTTTGTGATTGATAGTGTGTTGCACTCGCTGCTCCTAGACATAAGAGCTTTGTGATGAACTCCAACATGCAAGGGATGACTAGGATCCTTGCTGAAGTGTTCGCCATGCTCAAAACTGCTAAGGTAGAAATCAAGAAAGAGCACATAGTGTTGATGTTCAATAAGACCACTAAGTTTAAAAGGTTGGGGCTAGGGCAATAGGCCAAAGAAGGATGGTAAACCAGTTGCCAACACCTCTAAGGCTACTAGGCCCAGCCCTAGGTCCGAAACCACGTGCTATTACTAGAAAGGGGAGGGGTAGTGGAAACGCAATTGCCCCAAGTACTTTGAGGACAAGGATGCCGGCAAAATAGCCGACAAAGACAAAGGTATATGTGATATACATGTTATAGATGTGTTCCTTACCAATGCTAGGATCAACACCTGGGTATTTGATACTGGTTCTGTTGCTCACATATGTAACTCTCAGCAGGAGTTGCAGAGTAAGAGGTGGTTGGGGAATGACGAGGTAATGATGCGCGTCGGCAATGTCACGAAAGTCGATGTGGTGGCCGTCGGCACATTACCTCTACATATGCTATCAGGATTGGTTCTGGTTTTGAATAAATGCTACTATGTACCCGCACTGAGTATGAATATTGTAAGTGGATCTTGCTTGTTGCAAGATCGTTATTCGTTTAAATCTCTATGTTCATGCACCTATGAGTAATGGTTTATTCTTACTAGATCTTGATTGCAATACTCACATCCATAATATTGATGCTAAACGATGTAAGCATAATGATGATAATTCCATATTTATGTGGCATTGCTGTTTTGGTCGCATTGGCGTGAAGCGCATGAAGAAGCTTCATTCAGAAGGACTTCTTGGATCATTAGATTTCGAATCTCTTGATACATGTGAGCCATGCCTTATGGGCAAGATGACTTGGACACCCTTCTCCGACACAGTGGAGAGAGTTGCAGACCTACTGGGAATCATACATACGGATGTATGTGTACCAATGAGTGTCTCAACATGCAATGGTTATCGTGATTTTGTTACCTTTACTAACGATTTGAGTAGATATGGATATATCTACTTAATGCAACATAAGTCTGAAACCTTTGAAAAGTTCAAAGAATTTCAGAAGGAAGTAGAGAATCAACTTAACAAGAGAATCAAGCATCTTCGATCGGATGGGGAGGCGAGTATTTGAGTTATGAGTTTAACATGTCATGGCTCTAAAATATAGCCATCTATGTCCACATTTAAACTAGATATTATTCATATTTTTGAGGAAATATATCTCTAAACCCTGCCACTCATGCCTAATATTCAGAAGGGTATGCGATCCTTTCTTTTATAATTTTCCTATGCAGATAATGTCGTTTAAAGATGGGAATCGCTACATTGAAGTCAAAGATACGAGATTTCCAACAACCAGAAGAAACTAGGAGCCGTGAAGCAGAGACAGACACTTTAACGACCAACTATTTGACCGAAGCAAAATTCTGGCCATATAGCTCCAGTCATATAGTTGGCGCCGCCATCGTTAGGTCAAACATAACAACTTTTGTGAAGGGGCCCCTATATAAAGAAGCCCCGGGCGACAAGAAAATGCCACCCCCCAAAGCCAAACCTTGCAAAAAGTCTCTGCCATAGATCACCATCCGCCTCTAGATCTCAAAACCCTTCTCCATCTCCATAGCCATATTCCACCACATGTAATAGTAGATCTCTTCTCGAATTGGCGACATTGTAAGACTATTGCTATCAATCTTATGATTTTCATTACAATGTTTGTGATTGTTGATCTCATCTCTATGTGTGAGTAATTCTCCTTGAGCTAAGGGCTTTGGCCTAGCCATGTAGCAATTGTGCATGTGATTTATCATAGATGGGATCGTGTATTAGTTTGTATGACATGATGATTATTGTATCCTCTCTTGCCTCAATCCAAGGACTTGTCAGGTACCCAAGACCCCGAGGGTTGAGCCAGGTATAGGGAGTATGAGTGATGACTGATCTGCAGGTTGGGAACCCCAGTGATAGAAGGGGTAGAACGGTTGTATGTGAGGGATTTGCTTGGGATTAACGGTGAAATCACTATGCATATCATTAGTTCTCTTTCTTTTATGGATGAGACTAGTAGGTTATTGCTATAAGCGGTTGCCCGAGGCAATAGCAATTATGGATGCACTGCCCACATATAATTTATCTTGCTCTAACAAGTACACGCATACTTTATTTCTATCTTTTATTTCCATCAGATGTTTTGCATAGCTACAGGAGAAACCGAACGCCCTAGGCCCTCTCTCTCCATCATCGACAATAACAAAAAGACGCAAGCTATTGGTCCGGTAAAAACACAAAAGGAATTCTAAAACACCCGAAGGTCCATTAAAGTAACTTCACTATGCATTCGCTTCCCGAGGATTCGATAACCTAGATCTAGTAGGGAAAAAGAAGCTATACTATATCCGTAATCCGGATCGAAGGTATCAATCCTATTTCTGGCGCTGTTGTCGGGGAAGCAATAGCTACCCTGGTGAGGTTATTAGTAACCTTGCTAGTTTTAATTCTTCTTTTTAATTTTGTTAGTTTGCTTTCAGTCTTTATTTGATGAACCAAAAAAATTAGTTAGCCTTTAAATTCTTGCTTTTACTATTATAATTCGTTTTTAAGAAAACCCAAAAACATAGGAAATATGGCTGAAAAGAAGCTTGGGGAGTTTTATACTCCCAACAGTGATTATTTGCGTACTCCTAGTACTCAGCCAGCAATTGCTGCTGATGACTATGAAATTAAGCCCCATTATTTAAGTTTAGTTCAACAGAATAAATTTGGAGGCTCTGTTGTTGAAGACGCATGTATGCACTTGAATACTTTTGAAAGGGCATTTATGCCCTTACTATTATTTTGATGTTTGTTGACAACACTTGGATAGGTTTAATCTGCTATTAAATGTTTCAGGAAATATCAGCTACTCTAGTGTATTTTGCACTAAAGAAAATGGGCTCCCTAGGATCATCTATATGCAGAAACAAAGTCCCAGCCAGACTGTCTGCCTAATATGCGCCAGAGTGTCCGGCCATGCCAAGCTATCCGGTTGGATTCTGCCAGACAATCCGGCCCTGGGGATTGGTCGACTTGCTCGGACGTTCTGTGTGCCATATCGGACACAACCCGGACACTGGCCGGAAACTTTGCTAGGCCGGAGTGTCCGGTGGTTGGCACCTAGAGTGTCCGGCTGGGCCGGACTTTCTTGGGTAAGTGGCTCCCAACGGCTCTAATTCCAGGGGGCCTATATAAGGGCCCCTTCTTCTACCTTTGGAGTTGCTCGTCCACCTCAAGAACAACATTACCATTTGATCAACCAAATCCTCAAGATCTCTTCCCTCAACCATCCAAAGTCATTGATCTTTGGAGAATCGAAGGAGGAGGCCTTGATCTATAGCTTCACCAAGAGAGATCTTCATTTCCCCCTCATTCACTTGAGGGCCCCTTGCTCTAGTGTTTCATAGGAAACCCTAGCTTGTGATTTGGTTCTTACAAGCTTGTATTTGATTGTTTGACATCTTGCTTGTATTCAGGAGCCTCCAATTAGGTTGTGGATGTGTGCCTCAAAGTTGTTGTAAAGGTGTCAGCTTCCACCTCGAAGGTTGCCGCTATAGTGGAAGAGGTGAATCAAACCCGTTGGGGCGAGGTTCATCGGAGAACAAGGGAGGCCGCTTGTGGTGTTGGTGGTTTGAAACCACCCCCTCTCCAAACATAGACGTACTTCCCCTCAAAAGGAAGGAACTACGGGAAACAAATCCTTGTGTCTCCGCGTGCTCCACTTTGGTTACTTCTATCCTTTACCGCACTTTACTTATCTAGTTCTTGCTTAGTCTATGTGCTAGATTGACATATAGGTAAATTCACCATAGTTGCATAATCTAGAGAATTTACCTTTTGTGTGAACCCCTAAATAAAAAATGAGTAAAATTTGAAGTAGCACCTATTCACCCCCCCTCTAGGTGCCCATACGATCATTTCAATTGGTATCAGAGCCTCGGCTCTTTATTCGGGCTTAACCGCCTAAGAGATTATGGGCAACTCAGGAGATGAGGGAGGGAGTGAGGCTAGAAACTCGGTGACCATGGTAGACCTCAAGAATTTGGAAACAATCTTGAGCTCTACCTTGGGCAACGAAATCCAACAGTTGCGTCAACTTGTTGAGCGACTTGTTATGGAAAAGTCAGCCTCACCTCCTCCCTCTCAAGAAGAAACACCACCTAACCCAAAGGCAAATGCTCCGGCTAAGCCAATAGGTGAAGTGGTGGGGGATGAACATAATTCCACTGACTCCACCACCAAAAAGGGTGATGGGAAGGAAGAGCACCATGCGGTTCTAGGATGGTACTCTCCCGACCCTCTAATCCCTCATCCCCATATAAATAATAGAGGTGACCCACCTAAGTTAGCTACACATACTTTTTCTCAATGGCAAGTTTTAATGAAATCTCATGTGCGCAGCTCTTGCATTGACTTGTGGAACATTATTGAAGAAGGACTCAAAATTGAGGATCCAACCAACTTGACTAGAAGAGAAGTGGTCAATGGCCAACTCAATGCGACTACCTTGCACATGATCCAACTTGGAGTGGGGCCGAAGGATTTTCCCCACATTGAGCACTACAATACCGCCAAGGAAGCTTGGGATGCTCTCATTGACTTGTTTGTTGGCAATGAGAGCATGAGAAAAATAGGTATGATGCCTTAAGCAATGAGGCTAAAGGTTTCTTTATGAAGGATGGTGAGGATCATGAATACATGTATCGAAGACTCAAATCCATAGCCACCGCCTTCAGGATTGTTGGTGCCTCTCACATTGATGATGCCTGGATCAAGAGGAAGTATGTGAGTTCACTCATGCCCTTCGAGCCCACTGACTTGAAGATTCTCTAAGGAAGACACAACTACCATCTCATGGCCTCCAATGAAGTTATGCAAGAGATGGCCACTTTTAAGGTTGCTGCCAAGAATGCCAAATACGCCGGTGCTCGTGCTATTGGAATGAGTAGTGGTGTGAATCTTGACTTGAAGGCTAAGGTTGTGGAGTATGATGAAGAAGAATGGAGTGATGATGCACTCTTAATGAGCCACCTCGAAGATGTCAAGGTTTCTCATGGCGAATACATGGACTTCTATGCAAGAAACTTTTGGAAAGACCATGGGCCAAGATGGAGATGCAATGAAGAAGCAACCCCAATGGGAGAAGAGATAATGGGTCTAAATTGAGAACTTTCTTCAATTGTGGTGACCGGTATCACTTTGTTGCCAGTTGTCCCTATGAGAAAAGAGAAGATCATGGGGGTAAACTTGTGTTGAAGAAAACCTCCAAAGCCCCTTTCAAGAAACCCTTCATCAAGAGGAATCCCACCAACAAGAAGTCAAGTGAAATTGTCTTGATAACACATGAATAATTCTCCTCCGACAATGATGATGATGAAGATGAAGAAGAGGAAACATCAAGTGGTGTGGATGCTCTTACCACTACTTCTACACCGACCTTCTCCCATTGAGAATATCTCCAACAAGAATGTCACTTGCCTTATGGCAAGAGGAACAGAGGTATTACCATCGTCACACCCCACTTCCTTGATTGATGATGAATTTGATGATGAGATATCTCTTGAGGTAAAAAAGGAATTAGTTGCTTTTGATGTGTTTATGACTAATTTGCAAGGGGACCACAAGAAACATTTTGTGGACCTCTTAAATCAACTTTCTCACACACAAGAGCTTCTTGATGAGAGGCATAAATTAGGAAGAGAGCACATGATTGAGGTAGAAGCTTTAAATAATGCTCTAGAAGAAGAACAAGAGACTAGGATGTCTCTTGAAACTAAACTTAAAGGACTTGATGAAGCTAATGACTTAATTATTAATAAACTCATCAAGGAACGTGACCATGCTATTGCTAAATATAACAAAGGCTAAAAAGGACAAGATTGAGTTTGGTGTTATTCATGAAAAACTCGCCAAGGACTTTAGGATGCTTGAGAAGGCTCACAAGGCCTTGGAGAGTGAACTCTTGTTGCTCACGAAGTCTCGTGAAAAGCTTCAAACTCAATTGACCAATATTCCTTCACCACCTAGTACTTTCATTCCTTCTAGTTGAAAAAATATACTTGAAGAAAATGCTAGGTTGAAGGGGGATCTAGTTAAGATCACCTTTCCCAAAGGAAACAAGTCAATTGATGAACTCTTGAGTAAGCAGAGGCCAAATGGTGAGAAAGGGGGCATTGAATTTTTCTCTAAAGCCAAGAAGAAGAACAAGAACAAGAATAAGAAGGCCAAGCCCGCACAAGAAAAAGACAAGGTCATTGTGGGTAGTAAGACCACGAGTGGCAAAACTATGTCTCATGATGACTTTGCAGGAAGTGCTAGCCCTCACTATGTTTTAATGTGTGATTATTATGGTGATGTATATGCACAATATGTTCACCCATTTGATGGTTATATTGCTTGGTCTATTTGGGTTCCCAAGACCCTTGTTGCTAACAAAAGATGACCCATTGAAAAATGGGTACCTAAAAACTAGATTGATCTTTTGTAGACCTATGCTTCTGGAGGGTCAAAATGGGTGCTTGATAGTGGATGCACAAGTCATATGACCGGAAGCGCATCTAGTGTCAAGGAGTTGAGACAAAATGTTGATGAAATATCCATGACATATGCTGACAAGTCAAAGTCTAAGGTAATGGGTTTCGACAAAGTTGTGGTTGCACATGATATCACTCTCGCGGACATCATGCTTGTTGAGACCCTTGGCTATAATTTACTTCCAGTCCGTGCTCTTGGAAAGATGGGTTATGCCGTCTTTATTGATAATGATATTATGATCCGCATGTGGAGCAAGACTCTAAAGGTCGCTTTCGTTGGGTACGTCGAAAATGAGTTGTATGTGAAGGAATTTTTGGGGAAAACCACTACAAGTCTGATGTGCTTATTTGGAAAGGCCGATGTGGGTTGGTTATGGCATCTCCATCTAGCCCATGTCAACATGAGAACTTTGCAAAGCCTCCACAAGGATGGTCATATTGTTGGACTAAAAGAAAATGTTTTCTTTGCCAAAGATCGTGTTTGCAGGGCATGTGTTGAAGGAAAGATGCATGATTCTCCCCACAAGCCAAAGAACTACATCAAGTCCAAGAGGATCTTGGAGCTCCTTCATGTGGATATCCTTGCTCCTCCAGCTCATGCAATCCTTGGTGGGAAGAAATATTGTTTGGTGATTGTTGATGACTACTCAAGATACACATGGGTATCTTTCTTCAAGCTGAAAAGTGAGACCCAAGAAAACTTCATTAACTTCATCAACATGGCTCAACGTCAACACAATGTCCCTGTGTTAACAATAAGAAGTGACAATGGTACCAAGTTCAAGAACTACACATTGAATGGATTTCTTAGTGATGAGGGGATAAAACATCAATATTCCGCTGCATATACCCCTCAACAAAATGGTGTAGCTGAGAGGAAGAACCGGACTCTTATTGATATGGAAAGGACCATGTTAGCGGAGTTTAAATCTCCATACAATTTTTGGGCTAAAGCAATCTCCATCGCATGCCATGCATCAAATCGTCTCTACCTCCGCAAAGAATTGATCAAGACTCCATGTGAAATTCTTACCGGTAACAAGCCTAATGTTTCATACTTCCGGGTGTTTGGTTGTAAGTGTTTCTATCACATTAAGGGTGTTTGTTTGTCCAAATTTGATTCCAAAGAATTATAGGGTATTTTTGTTGGTTATGGTCTCGAATCCCACACTTATAGAATCTATGACAAGCTCTCCGGAATTGTCATAGAATCTTGTAGTGTGGTTTTTTAAGAATATGATGGTCCCCAAGGGGGGCGTGTTGATGTTTGTGATGTAGATGATGAAATGCCTCAGGATGCCATAGGAAGAATGGTGCGGGATTCATCTGCCCCATTGAGGAACCCCTTATGGCGGATCGAGAAGAACTATGCTCTATTCAAGTGGAGCCCTCATCTTCACAACATCAACAAGCTCCTATCGAGGAGGACAATGACCCAAGCCAAAGACAAGCTATGGACCCTCAACAAGTTGATCAGGGAGAACCCTGTAGCCAGGAGGAGCTTGAGTGTACATTTGCTAGAATGTCTAGTGCTGCTCAGTCTATTGTACAAGGAAGATCTATAGAAACTGCCATAAGAACAGCCCGACGTCTGTCTAGAAGTGTGCATGATCAAGACCAAGGTCAATCTTTGCCTCTTAATGAAGAGAATGACTCCAATGATGATCAAGGTCAAGTTAATGGTCAAGACAAGGACCAAAATGATGAAGTGATCCCCACAAGAAACAACAAGGAGATCGAAACTCGTCGCCAAGCTAGAATGGACAGAATATTGGAATTAAGAGACCACACTCTTGAGAATGTAGTAGGAGATCTAAGAAGAGGGATATCCACTTGAGCTCAATTGAAGAAATTTGGTGAACACCAAGCACACATTTCCATGGTGGAACCAAAGAACGTATGGGAAGCTCTTGAAGATTCGGATTGGTTGGAAGCAATGCACAAAGAGCTCAACAACTTTGAGAGAAACAAAGTATGGAAGTTAGTTGAAAAGCCAAAAGATGGCCACAATGTTATAGGCACCAAGTGGATATTCAAGAACAAGCAAGATGAGCATGGAATTGTTGTGAGGAACAAGGCAAGATTGGCTGCACAAGGGTTCTCTCAAATTGAAGGCATTGATTATGGAGAGACATATGCACCCGTGGCTCGCCTTGAGTCCATCTGTATCCTTCTTGCTTATGCGGCACATCATAACTTTAAATTACAACAAATGGATGTAGAAAGTGCATTTCTTAATGGTCCATTGCATGAGTTGGTATATGTAAAGAAACCCCCAGGGTTTGAGAATCCCAACTTTCGAAACCACGTCTACAAACTTGATAAGGTGCTCTATGGGCTCAAACAAGATCCACGCACGTGGTATGAGCACCTTAGAGAGTTGTTGCTACATCATGGGTTTGAGGTTGGGAAAATCGATCCCACTCTTTTTACTAAGAAGGTCAATGGGGATCTTTTTGTATTCCAAATATATGTAGATGATATTATATTTGGCTCATCTAACAAAGCTTTTAATGATGAATTCTCAAAGCTTATGACTGACAGGTTCAGGATATCTATAATGGGAGAATTGAGGGTATTTCTTGGCTTTGAGATCAAGCAAGAGGAGGAACATTCTTAAACCAAGCCAAGTATACTCAAGATATGCTCAAGAGATTCAACATGAAAGTTCTAAATGGAGCTCCTACTCCCATGGCAAAAAATACCCATCTGGAACTAAACCCAAATGGTAAAGATGTGGATCGAAAGGTATACCGGTCCATGATTGGTTCTTTGCTTTACCTTTGTGCATATAGACCTGATATTGTGTTAAGTGTAGGAGTGTGTGCAAGATATCAAGCGGCTCCTAAAGAAATCCATTTGATGGCGGCCAAGAGAATCTTTTGATATTTGGTTCATACCCCAAACTGTGTATTTGGTATCCCAGGGGCTCAACTTTGTCTCTTTGTGGATACACAGATTCGGATTAGGCTGGTGATAAGGATGATAGAAAATCAACCTTCAGGGCTTGCCAATTACTTGGGAGGTCCTTGGTGTGTTGGTCTTCTAAGAAGCAAAATTGTATATCTCTCTCCACCGCCGAAGCCGAGTATGTGGCAGCTGCTAGTGCTTGTACTCAATTTCTATGGATGAGGCAAACTTTAAAGGAATACGGTGTCCATTTTGACAAAGTGCCTCTTCTATGTGACAATGAAAGTGCTATCAAGATTGCCTACAATCTAGTGGATCATACAAGGACAAAGCATATTGAGATTCGTCATCACTTCATTAGAGACCATGTTGCTAGAGGTGATATTGAGCTATCTTATGTGTCAACCAAAGACCAACTTGCCGACATTTTCACGAAGCCTCTTGATGAAGCAAGATTTTGCTATTTGAGGAATGAACTAAATATCATAGATTCAAGGAGCTTGACTTGATCACCTTGCATACTCACCTATGTCTTTACTCTTATTTGGTTTAGGTGTAGGCATGAAGATAGGGGGAGTGCGGTCCTAATACATTGGACTATCCCTCCCCCCATAATGCCAACGTTAAGAAATTCAATTCTCTTAATATCATTTAGTGATATGTGAGCTTCATTGATGAGTAGTGGCTATGAACCCAAGGATAATTCTTCACGGCGTCATGCCACAAACTCTTACATGGTGGCCTCGGCCACCGTCCTCTTCATATTTGAAGAATTAGTTCTTGGTTTGTGTGATTTGGAACTTAATGTGTTATCTTCTTGAATATCTACGGTTTCTTGGTTCTTCACAGTACATCTTCTGAATCCCAGGCCTATTCTCATCTCTAAACATGCTCCTGTTGCCACATATTTGTCCACTACTTGAATCTAGGGTTTTTTGGTCGTGGGGGCCGGACTGTCCGCACTGAACCGACCGGAGTGTCTGGCTTGGCCGGACACTTCGCTTGATTCACTCTGGACACTCCGGCCCCAGCGGTTTCGAACTTGTAAAAGGGGTCAGGGATAAATGGACGGTTTAGTCCTCCTTCTCCTCCCCGACTTACTCTTCTCCAGACCCTGCTGCCCCTGACCAAGAGCACCACCGGGAGGGCTTCTCCACCCCGAATCCGGCCGCTACCGTTGGCCATTCACTCCCTTTTGCCGCTGGGACCCGTTCCCCTCCGGTGAAGGTCTCCATGGATGCTGGTATTGTGCCCCTCCCCTTCTCCATCTCTAGGGTTTGCTCTATATGAACTTTTGGGGGCAATGACTTGCCTAGATCCATGGATACATCATATTGCATGCAATCCTAGTCCTAGTAGTAGTTCTAGTAGTCCAAATCTGCCCTAGTTGCATCCTCTCGAATTGCTTCAAAACCACCAAGACTCTAGCGGGAATGTTTGGCGTGTACAGGGCGGACACTCTAGGCCAACCGGAATGTCCGACATGTACGCACCGGACTATCCGGGCCACGCGGAGTCTCCGGGGTGATTTTGCCGGACAGTCCGGGTGTTTTCAACTAGTACTGATCCTGCATTACTTTAACTACTACTATGTGTTTGTACCTCCTGGACAAATGTGCTTACCCATATGCTATCCTTCTACTCTGATCTCACAGGTAGCTCTCGTCCTCGTCGATCTAAGCCTGCTCAAAAGGCCCGTCCTCATAGGTTCTGTGATGAAGAGAGTGATGTTCATGTTGATCCTTCCATGGTCAGACAGGTTGCATGGTGATCGTGCTGCAGCAAAGCAAGAAAAGGTCAGAAAACTGAAAAGGGATGAAGCCAAGCGCATGAAGTTTGAGGCATTGACCACTCTGTATGATTTGGGCACTGAGGAGTTTGTGGAGATGAGAATCCAGCAGTTATATTCTCTACCTCGCACCTCGGAGGATGATCGCTTATGGAGAAATGAACAAGCCCTACTCTTTTCTGAGGTGTTTTGTGCTTTCAGGACTCCTGTGTGCCCCATGCAGTGGTTGGATCTTCTGAAGCTCCAAGCTCACAGGTACTTTGAGGATGCTCTTTGGGTGACTGAGAAGATGGGGCTGCACACCATCTTTCAAGCAAAATAAGACTATAATATTGAGTTGGTCCAGCAGTTCTTTGCCACGGTGGTCTTTGGGGACACTATGGATATTCCCCTTGAGTGGATCTCTGGCACTACTAGGTGTCATTCCAGCATGGCTCAGTTTGCACACCTCCTTGGATTGCCTTTCAATCCCAATGCTCCCAGTGGTCTCAGGATGCATGTACATGGTCAGGCATATGACAAGAAGAGGTTGGCCCCAATCTACTCTCTGAATGGTGTGGTTGGCCAAACCACCAACATCAAGCTCATCTACAACATTCTTCTTTGCATCTTTTGCCACACACTCACTCCCAAGGCGGGCAACAAGGATGAGATGAGAGGTGCATAAATCAATCTTATGGCCCATGCTCACACAGTATATACTCATGGTCCAGACCATCCAGGTGCTGCTATAGATGTCATGGCTTTCATCTATCAAGACATGTACAAGTGCATCACTGACAAGAAGTGTCCTCTGTTTGCTCCCTATGTGATGAAGCTCATTGTTTCTCAGGCTCTAGCAACTCCACTGCTCTACACTGATCTTGTTCCACACCTTCCTGCCAAGCTACACAGGAAGGTTGCCCCCACCACCAAGGCACCTCATGGCTACCCCCTACTCAGGACATATTTGAGGATGATGAGATGGATGCATATGCTTATGACAGTGATGATGGGTCTGAGGAGGTACCAGAGGCTATGACCCGTGGCCCTCACATGAAGCATGCTAGAAACACATATCACTTCAACACCTCTAAGGAGGAAGTGCACAATAAGGTGAAGAAGGCCTCCTGGTGGAAGAAGCTTCTCCTATCCCAGAACATTGACATTCGCCATGGACAGTATGATGCCTACAAGGCTACTCGGAATGTCATGAAGGAACTCAAGCGGATCAACCAGCCCATGGATGTTGATCCTGCTCCGCAACAGGCGTCAGATGGCAATCTTTTCTATGGTCACTGGAGTCAGGGACGTGTGGACTGGTCCATGTTTGAGGACATGTCTTCTTCTTCTCGCCCTCATGGCTAGAGCTCTACTCAGGATGATCAGGATGATCAGGATGGCGATGAGGATGAGGAAGAGGATGAGTATGAGGATGCCGCCGACAATGACTAAAGTGGCTAGAGTTGGCTTTGGGACGTTTTAGTTGTGTTGCTTTCCCTTTTTGGCGTCTCGATGCCAAAGGGGGAGAAGTAGCCCCTTTATTAGGTTGCTACCAGGGATTTGCATGGGTACATGAGCTTCACGTTTTTTCGATTTACCTCTTTGAAGCTTCGTGTCTTTATCTTACTTGTTTTAGTACTATGTTGTGTTGAACTCCGTTATGTGTGTGGTGACATGCTTACCCGGTTATGTTAATGACAATGTTATGCCTAGCTTATCGATCTAGTTGTTATTATATCATGTCATAACTAGTTAGCTACAAAATCTAGTGAGGATGTGATCCTAGGGTGTGTGATCTTGTATTCAAATGCAAAGCTAAAAATTGGTCACACATCTAGGGGGAGCCTTTCTATATTTTTTAAATCTCCTATTATGAAAATTATTACCTATCCTAGATGCAAATCCTTGGGTTGTCATCAAACACCAAAAAGGGGGAGATGGAAAGGGCATTTATGCCCTTCCTATTATTTTGATGTTTGTTGACAACACTTGGATAGGTTTAATCTGCTGTTAAATGTTTCAGGAGATATCAGCTACTCTAGTGTATTTTGCACTGAAGGAAATGGGCTCCCCGGGATCATGTATATGCAGAAACAAAGTCCCAGCCAGACTGTCTGCCTAATATGCGCCAGAGTGTCCGGCCATGCCAAACTATCCGGGTGGATTCTGCCAGACAATCCGGCCCTAGGGATTGGTCGACTTGCTCGGACATTCTATGTGCCATATCGGACACTATCCGGACACTGGCTAGAAACTTTGCCAGGCCGGAGTGTCCGGTGGTTGGCACCCGGAGTGTCCGGCTGGGACGGACTGTCCGGGGTAAGTGGATCCCAACGGATCTAATTCTAGGGGGGCTACATAAGGGCCCCTTATTCTACCTTGGGAGCTGCTCGTCCACCTCAAGAATAGCAGCACCATTTGAGCCACCAAATCCTCAAGATCTCTTCACTCAACCATCCAAAGTCATTGATCTTTGGAGAATCGAAGGAGGAGGCCTTGATCTATAGCTTCACCAAGACAGATCTTCATTTCCCCTCATTCACTTGAGGGCCCCTTTCTCTAGTGTTTCATTGGAAACCCTAGCTTGTGATTTGGTTCTTACAAGCTTGTCTTTGATTGTTTGACAGCCTGCTTGTATTCGGGAGCCTCCAATTAGATTGTGGATGTGTGCCTCGAACTAGTTTTAAAGGTGCCGACTTCCACCTCGTAGGTTGCCGCTATAGTGGAAGAGGTGAATCGAACCCATTGGGGTGAGGTTCATCGGAGAACAAGGGAGGCCTCTCGTGGTGTTGGTGGTTTGAAACCACCCCCTCTCCAAACATAGACGTACTTCCCCTCAAAAGGAAGGAACTACAGGAAACAAATCCTTGTGTCTCCGCGTGCTCCACTTTGGTTACTTCTATCCTTTATCGCACTTTACTTATCTAGTTCTTGCTTAGTGTATGTGCTAGATTGACATATAGGTAAATTCACAATAGTTGCATAATCTAGAAAATTTACCATTTGTGTCAAACCCTAAATTGAAAATGAGTAAAATTTGAAGCAACACCTATTCACCCCCCCTCCCTCTAGGTGCCCATACGATCCTTTCAAATGGTTGCTATCTTTTCCTAGAAATACTATTACATCATGGGTGGGATGTACTTATTTATGTATGACTAAATTTTTCCCACCTGCAAAGACTATGCAACTCAGATCTCACATTACTGGCTTTAGACAGGAAGAGCGTGAGACACTAGCGCTTGCATGGGAGAGGATGAAAGAATGCTTAAGAAACTATCCTAGTCATGGGATGGAAGATTGGTTAATACTCCATTTATTTTATAATGCTCTTAATCCTGTATCTAAGTCTATGCTTGATACTGCAGCTGGAGGAACATTTATGGGTAAACATATTACTGAATCAAAGCAGCTGCTAGACAATATGCAAGATAACCATGCTTAATGGCATGTGGATAGATCAAACACGAAGAAGGTGAACTCCATCTCACCACAAAAAAATGAAGAACTCAATGCTAAGTTGGATGAGCTCATATTAGCTGTAAAAGGTAAGGAAACCCAGGTAAGAGCTATCCTTGAAACAAATATTGAAGAAATAGACTTCATAGCTCGTAATGATTATAACCCTGCTTGGAAGAAGAATTATAATCCTAATTTTCAGAAATGCTATTCTAGTCCTGCAGGTAACTCTAATAATAATATGGGAACTAGTAATGGTAGTCTCCAAGAAACGCTAAAGTCTTTTATAGACTCACAAAATGAACAAAACAATATTCTTGTTAAAATAACGAAGAACCCTGATGCCATGCTTGGTAAATTATTTAACCAAGCTGTTAGTTTGAGAAATAATTTGCAGGCCCTCCAAGAAAGAACGAGGATCGTTGCAGCACAGCTAGGTAAGCTAACCGAGAGTCAAACACTCATTCTAGCTAAATTTGCAGGTAAAGCTGAGCCAAATCATGTTGAAGACCTCAAGATGATGAGAATCCAAAGGGAGGAGCATGAAGAACTTGATTATAGTAATGCTCCTTCACCAAGTTACACTTTTGAATATCTCGTAAAAAGGATCAACGTCAAGGTACCGGTAAGTGAAGGCAGTGAGGAAGCTATGTACCAACACTTTGTTAATCAGGTAGCAATTAAGGTACGTGAGCTTGAGGAAGAATATAAGCAAATTTCTGAAAAATTACCTGTGAAGTTAGATGACATATTTGAGCCTACTATTAAGATTAAAATTGGAACCAATGAGATAGCTGCACTTTGTGATCTAGGTGCAAGCGTCTCAACAATTTCGAAGAGTCTTTTTAACAAGTTAAATCTTGGCTCCTTTGAAATCACTGAGTTAAAATTACATCTAGCAGATTCTACCTACAAACAAGCTATAGGAATTAAGGAGAATACTTTAGTATACATTAAAGGTTGTCCCACTCTCATTGATTTTGTTATTGTTGACATGCCTGAAGATGCTAATGCTCCTATTATATTAGGCCGTCCTTTCTTAAGAACTATTAAGGCTTTGATTAATATACATGAAGGGAACGTGAAGCTTCAATTGCCTTCGCGGGATCCTTTTGTTATTCATTTTCCTAGGAAGAATAAAGCTAAGCATGATGAGAAGGAGGCCATCACCTTGAAGGCCAACTACTTTGGAGTGGGTGTTCCACTCATCTGACCCAAGTGAGTAACGTCAAGGTCAAGCTATTGACCATAAAAGAGCGCTCTATGGGAGGCAACCCATGTAAAATAAAGGTTTGAGTTAAGTTTTAAGTTTTAGTTTTAGTTTATGTTTAATAAAGAGTGCTAGAAAACTCCAATTGGGGGGTAGAAGTTCGGTAGTACTAAAAATCCTGCTTTATTCATGCTATTGTTGGTCGACAATATTTATTGTCAATTTTCTGTCATAAACAAGGTATATCACTAAGTTACAGGAAAAGAAGTAATTTTCGAAGAAACAGAATTTTTTGATGCACACAGAGAGTTTAACGACCAACTATACGGCGAGGATAAAAATTCCGGCCGTATAGTTCTGGTCGTATAGATATCTTTACCATCGAATTTTTTTCTTTCAAATGTACTGAGAGTTTAACGACCAACTATACGGCAGGAATAAAAACTTTCGGCCGTATAGCTCCGGTCGTATAGATATCGGTGCCTCCGTATAAATTCTTTTATAATTAATGAGAGTTTAACGACCAACTATACGACGGGAATAAAAAACTTGGCCGTATAGTTCCGGTCGTATAGATATCGATGCCTTTGTATATTTTCTTCCCAGGGACAGATAGTTTGACGACCAACTATACGGTAGGAACATTTTGTTCGGACCGTATAGTTGCGCCCGTATAGCTGCGCTGCCAGGAGGAAACACTAATATTTTGACAGAAGGCCAACTATATGGCGGGAACGCTTGTTTTGGCCATATAGTTACGCTCGTATAGTTGTGTCCGACCACAAAATCGCACGGGAAGGTACCTCCAACTCCAAAACTTCAATCCTTTTTCTCTCTTCTACCTCCGAACTCTCTCAAAACCTCAAGAGATCTTCATCTCTACTCAATTTCATTCGATTTCCTCGCACACAAGTGATCTACGGTATGTTTCTCCTCCGATCCTCCAAATTACTTTTTGTAAATTCATGTTTGATCTATTGTCATTATCAATCTAGGATGAAACCTACTGTGAACCAATTGCCATGATTTTCTTGCCTAGATTATTATTTCAAGGAGATTCTTTAGTGTGTTATGATGAGGAATATGATGCACTTACTGTTGTTGGATCAAAAGGTTTTATTTTTCTATTTCTTCAGTGTTTTAGATGATGAACACAAGGATCCAAACTCGTGCTCGTGCCACCGCTAGCGCTTCTCGGGCTGTCACTCAAGAACGCATGGGGATACAGTTCAGGAATGAGCTCCAACATGATCGCTTCAACAAGATCAAGAACCGCAAAGTGAAGGTCACCAAGTGGGCTTGCCCCATTATATTGAACCAACTCAGTATTTCTGATGACTTCAATTTACTCTGCAATAGAGTTGGCCTGCAAAACTTTGTGTACAATGATGTGCCTACCTATCGTCGCTTAACCATTGAATTTCTAAGTTCGTTGCAAAGCACCGTTAAACAATGGCAAGGAGAGGACACTATTTCTTTCTGACTAATGAACAACAACTACACTTTAACATTAGATGAATCGTGCGCATGCTTTAATTTGCCAAACAATGATGTTAATGCCTTACGCGCATCCTTTATTGGCTTAGAACCTACCCCTAAACAATACTATAATGGAATGAGTTTCACTACTAGAGTGAGACGGGGGAAGAATATTCAACATCCTGCATTTTGCTATTTATTTTATGTTATTGCTAACACCTTGCAGGCATGTAATGAGTTCACGAGACTCAACGAGGAGGACATCTTAGTCCTTGCAAAGGCTGCTTACATCAACTGCGGCTTGTCACTCAACTTGGGGGCCATCCTTGTGCGCTACTTGGAGCACCAAGCCTCCCAAAGCCAAGGACCAACCACAGGTGGAGGAGTCATCACCGTGCTTGCCACTTCCCTAGGCGTCGACCTAGGTGAGTTGCAACCCGTGCTAGGTGAGCGACGTGTTGGTTTCTCCACTTTGAAAGCTTGTGGAATGCTCAATAGGAGAGGTGGTGTTTATTACCTGCATATTGCTAGAGCTGGGCGTTTCTACCCCGCTCGTTTGCCTAATAGTCTTTTCTCTATTAATGAAGGATGTTTGCTATATGACTTGCAGGTTGAGCAACACCAACCCTAGGAGAAGATTCTGGAGGAGGATGAGGACCAAGAGGAGGAGCAAGAAGTTCCTTATCAAGAGGAGCAGCCACAAACCCAGTTCACCACATACCAAGACTTCCAAGGACTTGGAGGGGCTGTGGAGAGGATGCATAACCTCTCTTTAAATCTCCGAGAATCAACTAGTAACCTCTCAACTCAATTCGCGAACTAGAGTAATGACTTTTTCCTGCCACCACATTGATTTGAAGGGCTTGCAAAAGCCTAAGATTGGGGAAGTTTCCTTATGTATATTTATTTGACGTTCATTTGCTTTTATTTATTTCGAGGATGTGTTTTTATTTGAGTTTATAAGCACTCGTGTTGTTTTCCCCAACACTTTATTTTTAGTTTTTTATTTGTTTTCAACACTCGAGCTTTGCCGCCAATTTTCTATTCTTTAAATTCCCTCTCTTAAAAACCACAAACAGATTTCTCCATTTTTTCTTATTTTCCCTCTTTCCTTTCTTTCCGCCTCGAGGTTTTCATGTTTGCAGGAGAGTGATCGACTTCGAGTTTCCAAGAAGCAAATAAAAAAGGAAGAGAGAACTGGAACCAAACATGAGAGGTATGCCTTATGACTCCCCACTTTTGAAGTTCAAGAAACCCATGCTAGCTAGTAGTACATGTTGAGATATTATATTGGTGGAGTGAGTCTTTGTATTGTAGTAAGATTTTCATTTGCATGGGTATTTAATTGGGTACATTTTGTTCCAACTCTCGTAATTAACCAAGTCTTGCCTAAAAATTGCTAAATAATTGTAATAAGAAAAATTCTCACAATTGAATGCTTGGGTGTTGTAGTGCTTAGTCTTGAAGGTTTATTTCTAGAGACGCTCAACACCACAAAAATGTTGATTGACTTGATAGCTCTCTTTAAAAGGATTTGTTCGATTGAATTAATGTTTAGCGGTTTTTGTGAGCATGCGAAAGTTTGACTTGTTAATTATAAGAATGATATAGCTTCATGTGTGTCAAACTTCATGTGATGCCAACAACTCCGCTGGCCTATGAACGATCTTCATGGAGGAAACTCCTAGATTTCGGCTATGAGTTGATTAAACACTTGTAATCATGATGGAATCACTCCTCTCGTTGTTATGAGTAATCATTATGCAAAAGTAACAAAAACCTTAGTGATGTCACGAGTATCCATCATAGCCCAATAAACTAATAAAAATCTTTGGTATGCTCTTGATAACCCACAAGTATAGGGGATCATGTGTAGTCTTTTCGATAAGTAAGAGTGTCGAACCCAATGAGGAGCTAAAGGTAGGATAAATATTCTCTCAAGTTCTATCAACCACTGATACAACTCTACACACACTAAATGTTTGTATTATATAGGAAATAAGACTAGAGCAACAATACGAGTAATAGAGATAGCTTTCCATGATAATAAATAACAAGAAAGTAAAGCTAGTTGCTGCAGCAATAAAATACACTAAACTAACAGAACCATGAGTGTGGAATAGTGGTGACTTTGTCCAAGTTTAAATAGCGAATAAATCAGGTTCATTGTCTTCGATGTAGTTTTCTATGTGGGAGAGGCTAAATATACATGCGCTTCACTACTTGGATTACATGTACTATATGATTGGATTGTTAGCAAACATCCGTAAGTACTAATCAATGCATTAAGGCTCCCCAACCATAGCCTTAAGTTTAATGGTCCTCTTACTCCCATACGTGCAATGTTCCAGTTCACGTCCTCAGGTTTCTGTCACTCCGGCAAAACTCTCCCTTCCCTTTACATATACTACAAACCCTATGATGTTTAATCTATGTGCGCACAAATATAATGGACACCAAAGGACTGTACCATATCAATATACAACTCTAATGAACCAAATACGTTCAACCGTTCAATCTAAGAATAAAAAAACTACACAAACATGACATAGATCATAAGATTATAACTTATAGCATCAAACACCATGTTTACATAGGATGGTACAGAGGTGTGTGGGAGGATGAACCACTGCATACTAGGAGGATTAGGTGATGGATATGGCGGTGAAGATGGTGAAGAAGGCGGCGGCGCGTGGGACTCCTTCCCCGCCGCCGGTATCATGGGGGAGCACCGCCCCTTAGCCCCCTTCCTTCATGGATTCTTGGGAGCCCTCCCCCATGGAGATGGGATCCATGGGGGAGGAAAAAATGTGGCTTTGATGGCTTCAAATTCGTGGGTGGAGATGCCCTGGGCGAATTAGGTTTCCTTCATTTATATAGCTTATCGGATTCCCGTCACTCCATCTTGGGCTGCAGTAAATCGGGTCTAGAAGACCCGTCCGGAATCAGAATCAGCTAAATTTTATATCCAAAACGTTTTTCGCGAAATTTTCAACAACTTTGTAGTTGAAGAGTTTTCCGTTTGACGCCGTCATCAACCCGAAACGTGACCATCTTAAAAAAGAGTTCGGAGACAGATTTCTAGAAAAATCCCAATTTGACTCCAACAAGGTTTCAACTTGTATTCTTGGTAATTCCTACACATCAAAGTGTAAAACAAGAACATTGTGCACTTTTACAACTATTAGTAGGTTAATCCAAATAAATCATAAACTTTATACAAAAAGGAGTGTCAAAAGCATATTATTAGCATAAAACAATCAAAAATTATAGATACGTTATGGATGTATCAACATCCCCAAGCTTAGTTCCTGCTCGACCTCGAGTAGATAAACGATCAAAATAATATAATTTTTGAGGTGACATGCAGTCAACACAATCTTGATCATCATTATTGTAAAAACATTGATAGCTGGGATTAAGGTACTCTAAACATGAATCATGAAAGATAGAGTTCTAAAAATAAGACATAGCAACTATGTTATAACATGAAAAGGCACAAACGAAAGATTCATGAATTCAATGCTTTGCAAGACGTTTTTTTGTTTCACATAAAGAAAGCATAATGAGAATGGTATTCAGCTTGTCCCTCATACAGTAGCAAAACATAAATGCATAGGACACCTTCAAAGTTCATAAGGGTGACTAGATACAAATATTTTAGGAACAAGCAATATCAAAGTTATGCATCAATCAACAAGTCTTGGGAAAATGCACATAGAACTAAGAATGACAACTATGCTCTCTTAATTGGTGTATAAATATAGAAGGTGGAGACTCAATATAAAAGTGGAAGAAAGGCCTTCATAGAAGGAAGGAGGGATTCAAGTCTCATAAAGAGCTTCTAAAAATTATAGTACTTATTAGCTTTCAGCTCTCATTGCCCCTATCATAAGACTCTTGAAATGATTAAGGTTAAAGTGAACAAACTATGGAGTATATGCTTGACAAAGTATAAGTTGGAAATCTCATGTCCCTTGAATACGAGGGCCGCTCCTCATGCTACTCAAGTTTAGTTACCGGTAAGTTCTTGTCATAGTAAGTACATGTGTATCATAGAGAACTGCCAATGGGGTAACCCTTTCCCGATGATACGGAAGAATCCACATATCAAAATGAAAAGGCAAACAGACAATGAGCATCTCAGCAATCTTCTTATTTACCATGGGAAAAAGGTGCTTTTTCTCTCTTTCCTCTTTTCTCAACTCTTTTTTTTCTTTTTTCTCTTTTTCTCAATCTCTATCTCTTTTTTATAAGAAGAATGCTTCATATATTGCTCGTTATGGTTACTATACAGGTTTCCACCATGATTAGGCATGGATTAGATCAGTGGCCCAGGCGTTTCTCTAACACACATACATAACTCCATGGACTTACAAGCTCCCCTTTCATTTCACATCGACGACACCCATAGACAAAAGAGCATGATATCATCTAGGTACAATGTACAAGTGCAATGTTGAAAGCGTTCCCCATGACAGCATGGTTCTGCTAATCCCCAACATATAAGTGCAAGCATATACAACATAGATGACACAATGGTTCAAGTTTATTAGGGGCAAGAAAAGTAAAGTGTGTCATCAAGTTCGTGAGAGCTTTAATAACTAGTTTTCTCATAACAAGTTTAATTCGGAAGGTAGATAAAAGCATGAATATAATTGGAATAGCAAATACTAATAGGTAGTTATGGTGGACTCTTTGGGATAACTTGGTTTTATTTGGAGTTGGATGCATGAGTGACACTCATACTTGGTTATGGAGGCTAGCAAGAGACTGGGAGCGACCAACTAAAAGAGCAATAATGGCCATAATCATGCAAAGCGACAAAACATCATTAATTAAGCATAAAGTGATATTACAAGTCGAAAACTAAAGTATCATAAAGGTTATGGTGACTTGGGATAGTCATAACATGGTGTGAGCATGCGCCAATTCAACCCAAATAAAGCATCAAAGGAGAATACCACAATACTATGCTTTAATATGCTAAAACAACGCATGATTCTTTGAAGGCACATTAAGCAATCTCAATTTTTTATAACATGTCATGCTACAGCAAAAATCACTAAGCATAAAGCCAAAACAATATCAACGATGACATGCCAAAGCATAGGCCACCATAAAAAACGAGCTCCTTTTACCACTTAAGCATGAACTTTTCCTACTCTTTTCCAATCCAAACCACACTTATTTGAAAACTAATGTATGAAAGAGGGGCTCCAACCAATTTATTCAAGCAAACTAAGCACACCAAGCAAACGAAAACGAAGACGCTCCAAGAACAACACAACTGTGCATGAAATAATAAAAACAAAGTGTTTGGAAGAATCTGAGATTTTTATTCATGAAGAAGGGGATGCCTTGGGCATCCCCAAGCTTTGACGCTTGTAATTATTGGCTATTTCTTGGGGTGACACGGAGTGGAATCCCCAAGCTTGAGGTTTAGTCCATTTTTTATCTCATTGCATCATTCTTTCCTTAACACCTGAAACTTTTCCTTCATACAAAACTTCACATAATCTTCATTAGCAACATTAGTGTACTCAAGATAATAAGTCTTTGGGTTCAGTTTCAACGCCAATAAAACTTCCACTAAAACACAAGATGCTGTAGCACTTCCCTTAAAAAGCTCAATTCCCCAAAGAAAACCCAAAAAGAAATCAACAAGAAGCAAACGCAAATAATGACAGAAATCTATCAAAATAGACCAGCAGATAGAAACCGATTTTTTCGAAGACCTTATGTTGCTCAAATCGAAAAGTTTTGAACTAACAAAAGTGGGATAACAACCTGGGGAAGAAGCAGAAGAAATTACAGCTCAAACCGACGTACAGATATTTTACACGAATTTGTACAGCGAAGCACAAAAATTTGTTTCTAGACAGCAACTTTCCCAAGCATTAATTCTCTCTCATTAGAGGTTACTCTTGGCACAAAAAGCAAATAAAAAGGATAAGGAGAGGTTATTACTGAAGCAATGACTTCCAAGACTCAAACTAAACTTTTGGGTTATCTTTCAATAAGTACTTTTCTTTAACGCCTTTAAGTTAGGCATATGAGCAAGATTCAAGTATTTTCGAATGAATAAGCATTAAGATCAATACTAGAAATATCTTTCTTTTTCAAGGCTTCATGCATTCCTACAAGTTTTTAACTAAAAAGCTTCCATGGAAAGATTTGTTTTGGTTTCGTAGGCATGAACACAAGTGTTCAAGGTCGACCCCCACTTAACCATTACTCATCTTTTCAATCACTTTCCTTTTTGAAAATGTTTTTAGGTAACAAGTACAACTAATTTTTTTTGTAATTCGCATTCTCTATCCATAATAAGATAGAGAGCAACTTAAAGCTGAAAGTAGAAACTACTTAGAGATAAAGCAAACAAGTGCACACAAGAATATTTAACCACACGCTATTGCTCCCAACGACGCCAGAAAAGGTCTTGATAACCCACAAGTATAGGGGATCGTGTGTAGCCTTTTCGATAAGTAAGAGTGTCGAACCCAATGAGGAGCTAAAGGTAGGATAAATATTCTCTCAAGTTCTATCAACCACTGATACAACTCTACGCACACTAAACGTTTGCATTATCTAGGAAATAAAACTAGAGGAACAGTACGAGTAATAGAGATAGCTTTGCATGATAATAAATAACAAGAAAGTAAAGCTAGTTGTTGCAGCAATAAAATATACTAAACTAACAGAACCATGAGTGTGGAATAGTGGTGGTAATTGTGGTGGCTTTGTCCAAATTTAAATAGCAAATAGATCAGGTTCATTGTCTTCGATGCAGTTTTCTATGTGGGAGAGGCTAAATATACATGCGCTTCACTAGTTGGAATTACATGTTCTATATGATTGGATTGTTAGCAAACATCCGTAAGTACTAATCAATATATTAAGGTTTATCCAACCATAGCCTTAATTTTAATGGTCCTTTTACTCCCATAGGTGCAACGTTCCGGTTCACGTCCTCAGGTTTCTGTCACTCCGGCAGAACTCCCCCTTCCTTTTACACATACTACAAACCCTATGATGTTTAATCCATGCGTGCACAAATATAATGGACACCAAAGGACTGTACCATATCAATATACAACTCTAATGAACCAAATACGTTCAACCATTCAATCTAAGAACAAAGAAACTACGCAAACATGACATAGATCATAGGATTATAACTTATAGCATCAAACACCATGTTTATATAGGATGGTAAAGAGGTGTGTGGGAGGATGAACCACTGCATACTAGGAGGATTAGGTGATGGAGATGGCAGTGAAGATGGTGAAGAAGGCGGCGGCAGCGGCGCGGGGGACTCCTTCCCTGCCGCCGGTATCATGGGGAAGCACCGCCCCTTAGCCCCCTTCCTTCATGTATTCTTGGGAGCCCTCCCTCATAGAGATAGGATCCATGGGGGAGGCAAAAACGTGGTTTTGATGGCTGCAAATTCGTAGGTGGAGATGCCCTGGGCGAATTAGGTTTCCTCCCTTTATATAGCTTCTCAGATTCCCGTCACCCCGCTGCAGTAAATCGGGCCTAGAGGCCCATCTGGATTCGGAATCAGCTCAATTTTATGTCCAGAATGTTTGTTTGTCGCAAAATTTCCAACAACTTTGTAGTTGAAGAGTTTTCCGTTTGACACCGTTCTCGACCCGAAACATGACCATCTTCAAAAAGAGTTCTGAGACAGATTTCTGGAAAAATCTCAATTTGACTCCAACAAGGTTTCCACTTGTATTCTTGGTAATTCCTACACATCAAAGTGTAAAACAAGAACATTGTGCACTTTTGCAATTATTAGTAGGTTAGTCCAAATAAATCATAAACTTTATATAAAAAAGAGTGTCAAAAGCATATTATTAGAATAAAACTTGAGGGCAATAAATAGAAAAGTAGTGCTTGAAAAGTCTTGATTTATTGATGTGCGAGAATTGAGATACTCTAGTATATATGCTTTTCATGACAACTCTCACACTATCAATTTACATGATTATACTTTATTGTTCAAAGGCAAGCCTATGAGTTAATTAAATGACATGGAATAAAGTTTACTCATTTGAATCATCCATGTTAACAATAATTTTGCTGCACTATAAGGATACATAAAACCCGTATGATATGCTTGACATTACTCTATCTATGCTGAAGTTTTTCAGATTCATGAAGTGGAGGAAATATGAGACTACCAACCATGAGTAAGATCACCATCTCATTATTTCAGTTTAAATGGTGAGTTTCTTTTTGATTTTGGTTTTGTTGCTCGAGGACAATCAAGTTTAAGCTTGGGGAGGTTGATGGCTCTGAAATATAGCCATCTATGTCCATATTTGAACTGGATACTATTCATATTTTTTTATGAAATATCTTTCTAAACCCTGCCACTAATGCCTAATATTCAGAAGGGTATGCAATCCTTTCTTTTATATTTTTCCTACACAAATAATGTCGTTTAAAGATGAGAATCACTACATTAAAGTCAAAGATACGAGATTTCCAACAACCATAAGAAACCAGGAGTCGTGAAGCGGAGGAAGATGCTTTAACAACCAACTATACGACCGGAGCAAAATTCCGTCCATATAGCTCCGGTCATATAGTTAGCGCCGCCACCGTTAGGTAAAACAGAACAACTTTCGTGAAGGGACCCCTATATAAAGAAGCCTCGGGCAACGAGAAAACACCGCCCCCCAAAGCCAGACATCGCAAAAAGTCTCTGCCACAGATCACCAGCCGCCTCTAGATCTCAAAACCCTTCTCCATCTCCATAGCCACATTCCACCACTTTTAATAGTAGATCTCTTCTTTGATTGGCGACGTTGTAAGACTATTTCTATCAATCCTATGATTTCCATTACAATGCTTATGATTGTTGATCTCATCTCTATGTGTGAGTAATTCTCCGTGGGCTAAGGGCTTCGGCCTAGCTATGTAGCGTTTGTGCATGTTATTTATCATAGATAGGATCGTGTATTAGTTTGTATAACATGATGATTATCGTATCCTCTCTTGCCTCAATCCAAGGACTTGTCAGGTACCCAAGACCCCGAGGATTGAGCCAGGTATAGGGAGTATGAGTAATGAATGATCTGCAGGTTGGGAACCCTAGTGGCAGAAGGGGTAGTACGGCTGTATGTGACGGTTTTACTTGGGATTAACGGTGAAATCACTATGCATATTATTAGTTCTCTTTCTTCTATGGATGAGACTACTAGGTTATTGCTATAAGAGGTTGCGGAGGCAATAGCAATTATGGATGCACTGTCCACATATAATTTATCTTGCTCTAACAACTACATGCATACTTTATTTCTATTTTTTATTCCTATCAGATGTTTTGCACAGCTACTGGTGAAACCGAACGCCCTAGGCCCTCTCTCTCCATCATCGATAACAACAAAAAGACACAAGCTATTGGTCTAGTAAAAACACAAAAGAAATTCTAAAACTCCTGAAGGTCCGTTAAAGTAACTTCACTATGCATTCGCTCCCTGAGGATTCGATAACCTAGGTCTACTAGGGAAAAAGAAACTATACTACATCCATAATCCGGATCGAAGGTTTCAACATGCACTTGAAGGATTATGGGATTATCCCATAGCTTATGCCAGCCGGAACACCACGGCGTAATGGTGTGTCGGAATGACGTAACCGTACTCTATTGGATAGTGTGTGGTCCATGATGGCTTTGACTGATTTGTCCGTATCATTTTGGGGATATGCGTTAGAAACCGCCACTTTTATTTTAAACCGAGCACCATCCAAATACGTGGACATAACCCCATATGATATATGGTATGGCAAGAAGCCAATGTTGTCATTTCTGAAAGTTTGGGGATGTGAGGCTTACGTTAAGAAACTACGGACTGACAAACTTGAACCAAAATCAAAAAAATGTATCTTTGTGGTATACCCAAGGGAAACTGTTGGGTATACTTTCTACAACCAGGCCGAAGGCAAAACGTTTGTCACAAAAGCCAACACTTTCTCAATAAATATTTTCTCGCTAAAGGAGTTAGTGGAAGGAAAACTGAGTTAGATGAAGTTGTTGAACCTTCTCTCCAAATTCCGAGTAGCGCAACGGAAGCTGTTCTGAAACTGCTTTCCAACATGGAAGAAGAGCCCAATGATGATGATCAAAATAACAGCATCGAAACTCCTGCGGTTCACAAGTCTACAAGAGTTCGTGCCACTCCTGATTGGTACAGTGGTCATGTGATGTCTGTCATTCTAGATGAACTAGAAGAACCTGCAAACTACAAAGAACGTATGGATAGTGCTGACTCCGAGAAATGGCTAGAAGCCATGAAATCCGAAATAGGATCCATGTATGAAAACCAAGTTTGGACCTTGGTAGATCTTTCGGAAGGCCGCAAGGCTGTGGAAAATAAATGGATCTTTAATAAAAAGACAGATGCAGATGGTAATGTGACCACTCACAAAGCTCGACTTGTCGCAAAGGGGTTTCGACAAATTCAAGGAGTAGACTACAATGAGACTTACTCTCCCATAGTGATGCTTAAGGATATCCGGATTTTACTAGGAATTGCTGCTCATTTTGACTATGAAATTTGGTAGATGGATGTAATGACCGCATTCCTCAATTGTCACATTGATGAAGAGTTGCATATGATGCAACCAGAAGGTTTTGTTGATCCTAAGGATGCTGGGAAGTTATGCAAACTTCAGAGATCCATTTATGGACTGAAGCAAGCATCTCTGAGCTAGAACCAACGTTTTGATCAAGTGATCAAGAGTTTTGGATTTGTCCAAAATCAAAAAGAGTTTTGTGTTTACAAGAAAGCGAGTGGGAGCTCAGTGGTTTTACTAGTAGTATATGTGGATGACATATTACTTATGGGAAATGATGTGGAACTTATGGAAAGCGTGAAAGCGTATTTGAGTAGTCAATTTTCCATGAAGGACTTAGGTGAAGATGCAAACATATTAGGCATCAAAATCTATAGAGATAGATCAACACGCTTGATTGCATTAAGTCAAAGTACTTATCTTGAGAAGATTTTCAAGAGGTTCAAAATGGAGGATGCTAAAAGAGGTTTGGCATCTATAACAAAAGGTAGCAGACTGATTTTTTCTCAATGTTCGGTAACGGATGCTGATAGAGAAAGGATGGATTACATCCCCTATGCCTTAGCCATAGAATCTATCATGTATGCACTGCTAAGTACTCGACCTGATGTGGCATTGGCTCTCAATTTGGTGAGCCGACACCAAAGTAATCCAGGAATGGATCACTGGACAGCTGTGAAAAATATCCTAAGGTATCTCAAGAGAACAAAGGATATGGTCCTAGTTTATGGAGGTAATGGTGAAGCTCTAAATGTAACTGGTTACGTGGTACGAGCTGGCACTCAGATCCTGATTACTCGAAGTCTCAGACGGGATTTGTGTTTTTGGTGAATGGTGGGGCGGTAAGCTGGAAGAGCAAGAAGCAACCGACAGTTGCGCAATCTACAATGGAGTTGGAATACATCGCTGCTGCTGATGCGGTGAATGAGGTTGTTTGGCTAAGGAATTTTGTCATTAAACTGGGAGTTGTTCCAAGTGCGCAAGACCCTGTGACGATCTATTGTGACAACACGGGCACTATTGCAAATGCAAAGGAACCAATAACTCATTCCACGGCCAAACACATCAGCTACAATTTCACGTCATCCGGCAGAACATTGACAAAGGTGAAATCAAGATTTGCAAAGTGCACACGAATCTGAATGTGGAAAATCCATTGACTAAAGCTCTCATAGAAGCCAAGCACGAACAACATCGGGATGCCATTGGTGTTAGGTTGATGCCTATTGTAAACTAGATTATTTTGTACTCTAGTGCAAGTGGGAGACTGGAGGAGTTATGCCCTAGAGGCAAAAAATAAAGTGTATTGTTTGATATATCTCCTATATATTCATAATACGTTTCATATTGTGCTATAACTGTATTAATACAAAACATTAATACACGTGTGGTATGTAAACAAACCATGTCTCTAGTTACCTCTAGCAAACTAGTTCATTGGTCATGAGGATGATATGGGTTTCAAGATCATGGATATTTATGCCAATTAATAATGAGGCCGCGTCATTGGTTTAATGACATGATAGACAAACATTCGATAGTTTTATCTCAATGACATCTAGTTACAAAGTTCACCATTGATGATAAACGCATGAAACCTCGCAACTTGATCCTTAGACTATGAGACAATGCAAATCACCGTTCCGAAGGGAGATTAGATGATTATCAAGTATCATATCATGATTGGGTGATCAAAAAGGTGTCACTCAGGTTTCCCAAAGGAGTGTGTAGAGGAGTACATATCAAGACCGGGATTTGCTAGTCCATGTAACAGATAGATACATATGTGGCCATCTCGGTGACATTGCATTAACGAAGCTTGCAAGCGTGTGACTGGGTCACGAAATGCAGCGACATGGGAACAAGTAAACAAGTTCATCGCTAACGAGATCGAACTAAGGTATGGAGATACCAAAGATCAAGTCTCGGATGAACTAGGTATCAAGTGGCAAAGGTAACGAGAAACAACTATTCACAGTTCGAGTGATAAGATTCATGGAATGCACGGGGGTCGTCATGGGCATCCAGGTCCCGTTGATGATCATTGATATGAGAGTATTCTCAATCATGTCCGGAGTGTTTCAGAACCGAAGGATGTCACACTTAAGGGTGAGGGCGCTTAGGGATAGATGAGGTACCGTAGGAGAAATAGAGAGAGAACCCGGAATAGTTCCGGGTAACATCTGATAGTGATCGGAGGGGGTCCGGAAGGAGTTCCAGAGTAAAGGAATATAATAATATGTGTATTTTAATGTTAATTGGAGAATTAATATTAAATATATATTTTATTTTATTATTAAAGGCATCCCAATGCTAATGGGCCTCACCCGAAGGGGAGGCCCAGGGGCAAGGCGCCTAGGGAGGGGAGGCCAGCCGGCCTAGTCTTAGTGGGCCACCCAAGTGGGGCCCACCTAGGGCCGGCGGCTGACCCTAGGTGGCTGGCGGGTGTGGGCATTAGTCCCACACCGCCTGACCCCTGGGTGGTGTGGCCCCCTCCTACTATATATAGGGGCCCCCTCCCCCTTTGGAGGCATCCAATTCTCTCATTCTCTCTCTCATTTTCCTTTGAGGACTTCTCCATAATATTAGGGAGGACCTCGAGGGATTTGTTTCTCCACCTTCACACTACCGTCGTGTGATCTTCGGTCTGGCATCTTCTTCTTCTGCTGCTCGGCTGGATTGGAGCTCAGGATACACCGCCTACACCGGACATGTGTAGTACTTTGGAGGCACCACACTTGGGGTGCTTGGAGCTCCTCGGCTTCATCAACATACGCCTTCCTATGTAAGGCGTGCCTCGGTCTTCAAGGGTATGAATACCGTCTCTCTCTCTTCCGTTGCTTATGTCTACATAGTATAGATCCTGGTATTAGTGTTCGTGTAGATAGACATTTTTGTGTTTTCTGCTACCAAACCCTACACACCGATAGGTCCTGTGTGCAGAGCATGTAATATGTCTTGCTGCATTTTTGAATTATTTCCAATCCATATTCGACCTTTGTATCTGATCAACCCTTTGTGCAAGGAATAATTGCCTTATGGAGAACTGATGGACAGTTGTGCCAATATGTTACTATTGTTTTGATCTTCTAAATACCCAGCTACCACAGATTCCAACCAGATTGGTTTGCAATGTTATATGGTTTTCAATTCCTCAGTCTCCTCATGAATGTGACGTGATAATGCATCAACCACGCGATTATCCACACCTTTCTCATAGATAATTTTGTATGGTAGCCCCAAAAGTTTGGTGAGTGCTTTATGCTGCTAGGGTGTTTTCAAGCGTTTATCATCCAAATGCATCAAACTGCATTGGTCTGTTTGAATGACGAACTCCCATGTTGCAAATATGCTCTCCATTTATCCACTCCTAAGAGAATAGCAAGGCACTTTTTTTCATACGTAGACAAGCCTCTATGTCATGGCCCCAACGCGTTGCTGATGAAGGCTAAGGGATGATCTTGCTGCAAGAGTACTGAACCTATGCCACAACTGTAAGCATCAGTTTCAATGATGAAAGGCTTCGAGAAATCTGGCAGTGCCAGGACAAGCATAGACACCAGAGCTTGGTTCAGAGCTTGAAAGGAAGCCTCTATTTTTGATGTCTAGACATAAAGGAATTTTTCTTCAATAGCTATGTCAGGTTTTTGCTGATGATGCCATATCCCTTAATGAATTTGCGTTAATAGCCAGATATTCCCAAGAAACTACGTAATTCCTTAACATTTTGTGGTGCCTTCCACTTCAGTATAGGCTCAACTTTTTTTATGTCGGCAGAAACACCTTTGAAACTGATCAAATGGCCCAGGTAGTGAACTTCTTGCTGTGCAAAAGTGCACTTAGACTTTTTCACCTTCAATTGTTGTGCCAACATAATTCCCAACACTTGTTCCAAGTGTCTGGCATGCTCCTGTAGTGTCTTGCTATAGATGAGAATATCATCCACAAAGACTAAAGCACATTTTCTGAGAACTGGAGCTAAGATCTCATTCATAACTCCTTGAAAAGTTGCTGGGCCACCTGTAACACCATATGGCATAACCCTGTGCTCAAAATGTGCATGGTGTGTTTGAAATGTTGTTTTGAACTCGTCACACTCAGCCATTCAAATCTGATGGTATCCAGACCGAAGATCTAGACTAGTGAACCATTGTGCACCAGCTAACTCATCCAATAGTTCTTCAATCACTAGCAAGGGATACTTATTCTTGATGGTAATAGCATTCAGGTGCAAAAATCCACACACAGACGCCATGTTAAGTCCTTGCCCACCAAGAGAGAAGGTGAAGCAAATGGGCTAGATCTTGGTCTAATCACTCCTTGAGCTAGCATCTCTTTGACTTGCTTTTCTATTTCATTTTTCTGTATAGGGCTATACCTATAAGGCCTGCGATTTACTAGTGTCGCCCCTGGCAGGAGAGGGATCGTATGATCATATTTTCTGTGAGGAGGTAACCCTTTGGGCTCTGCGAAAACTTCCTCATACGTATTGAGCACCATAGAGATCAATTTGGGAACAGTTTTCTGAGCTATTGTCTCAGTAGTTGTTTGAACTTGGACCACATAGTATATGGAATCCTGCAGTTGTAGCTGCTACAACTCTTGAACTAAAATAACTTCACAATTCTTGGTATTGCAACTGAGCCCCTACAATTTGCATCTAGCACCTTCCCAATCAAATTCAAACCATTTTTCTGCCCAATGTGTAGATACAAGTCCCAGCTGCTCAAGCCATTCCATTCCCAATATCACACCATAGCACTAAAGTGGCAATACCTTCAGTGTTGTTTTGAATACATTTCCTTGACACTGCCAACTGCAGTCAAGCAATTTAGAATGCCCTTGGAGAACTCCACCCCAGCCAAGGCAGAATCGATTCAGGAGATTGTGAAATAGAAACCAGAGCCAAGGCAGATGAGGAATCCTCAGTACATGTGACCGGGGGTGGACGAGGGAACAGCAAGCTGCTCCCCCGTCGAGCCCCGGTGATCCGTGTGGTCGCCGTGGCTGAATTGCCCGGAGTCGTGTGACTGCAGCGTCGTGCTCGCATGAGGGGTTGACGGCGGTGGAGAGGGCGACACCAAGCCAATGTGTGCACCTGGTGGCTTTCCCGAGGCACTGGGGCCGACTCCCACCACCACACGATCCACTTGCTTCCTAAGATCCTGAACCGCCGCACTCAGATCCGAGACCTGAGTATCCACATCGCTCCTCCATGTGTTGAGCGACATGAGAGAGGTGGCCATCGCGTCAATCGAAGCTTGATTCGACTCAATCTTCGTCTCCACCGAAGCAAGGCCGGACTTGAACTCTCCCTTGATCTCTAGAAGCTGCTTCAGTACCTCGTCCATGTCTCCTTCGAGCGCACTGATGCGATCAGATGTCGCCCACGGAGTTTGGTGCGACTTCTCCAGAGCTCCAACTGTTGTGTGAACCTGCAATCCAGTTACCAATCTTAGGCGTTCCGTGGAGGAAACTTTGTGCCGATCCCGCGAAGGACCAACACTTGTCGATGGATTTACTACTAGATCGAGGGATTTTACAACGCAACGGTAGGATCAAGATGACATCTGATACCAATTGTTATGTGCCCACTATTATCTCACTCACATAGAACTCAGTACAAGGTAATATGAGGTTCAGCAGAGGGGATCGAAGAATAGAGGAGCAGTTGAGGAGAAGGAGAAGCAGGAGATACAAGATAGGAAATATGCCTGGTCAATCGACATCCTCTACATACACCAACTACTACTATATAAACCCAGGGCCGGTCCTGGCCATGGAGGGGCCCTGTGCGAGATGATAAATAGGGGCCTTTTTTGTCGAACAAAATCATATAACTAACCAAAAAATTCATAAAAGTACTCCAATTGCAGTATATTTCCTCCAAAATGACATCACAAACTCACTAAAAAGAATAGTTACTTCAACTTTGAAATAAAATTTTGTATGCAAAAAAAAGAAGATTATTGGGAGTGAACTTGAGAATTTTAGTTTCACTGATCAAAGGCATCGCCGGCCCGTCAGACTTTCAAGTGTACAGTGGAGGTCAATTTTCAAAAATAAAATAGGGCCATGTAGCCCATACTCGAAATTTCCCTTGCAATTTACAGTGAGAATCGCGTGCGGGAAAATAGGCGAACTCTTGTGCACTTAATTAGTGTAAAAAGAAACATTGTAAAACAATTTAGACTCTATCAAATCAGTTAAAATCGCTCATTATGGGATTCTATCATGACAACCATTCTCCTTTCCACCTCTTTCATAGCCAGCTACATACTGCCTAGATGATATCTAAGCATAGGGAGAACTCAAGAAATTAAACAAGGACCTAATAGTAAGAAAAATAGAATGGATATGTAGTCGTGAAGTTGATCTCCTTCGCTAGTAACAAGCAGAAAATCCATCTTGCAATCTACTACTAGTACTAGCAGTGGGAAGAAGAAATGGCAGCTGATACGTGCTTGCTTGCTACAATAGTAATGTCCTGATTGTATTTATTGGTCTGTAAGCATATAAAAATACTAGCAGTGTATACCAAGGTGGGGCCTTTCACTGCCTAGGGCCAGTATAAACCACTAGCCTCTCAGGTCCAGAACTTGGTCGCGTCACCACCGCCATATATATCAACCGTTGATTGGTTCTTAGATTGTCCACTCCGGCTCACTGATCCGAGCTGGCCTCCTGCCGAACCTTCTCAGGCGTCTTCTTGGCTTTCCTGTGGGCTTGAACGTGTCACTCTCCTTCTGATCCATGACACGCGCGAACACGTTCGGACACGTTTCGGACGCGCTCGGGACGGGTTGGATCTACCCGGTGAAGATTCCCTCGGTGTACTCCCACATGCAAGAAATGCTGACTGCCCGTATCGGCATTCTAGTGCGGCGTGAAAACCCATTTTTACCAGCAAAACGACGGGGCCACGGTGGCGGCAGGCAACAGCAGCACGAACAGAGGCGAGTGCCGGCACTGTATACCCGCGGCCGGACAGTGCACGCGTCTCCATTGCCATTATTCCGAAATAGGGCTCTGTCAAAGTGGCATCAAAGCGCTCAGTCTGCTGCGGCTGCAAGCGCTGAAACACACACGGTGGCGGTTGCGACGGTGCTGCTTTGCTGCTCTGCAGCGGCGCTCGCTTGCTTGCTTGCTTGCTTGTGGCGAAGGAGGTGGCGGTTGCTGCCCTGCTGGTGGGCCCTGAAGGAACACGCCATATCCTGTGGGCCGCTTGGAGTCAGGCCGCAGCCCGCCTTCTCCCGCGCCCCATACAAGAGTGGCGAGTGGGGGCTCCTCCGCCTGCGTGCTGCGTGGGCTGCACAGCCCCTGACGACGCTGGGGGGTGGCGGATGGGGAGTCTCTCTCTTGGCTGCCTAAATAGTACCAAGTACTAAGTACAGTACAGTAATCAGCGGTGTAGTAAATTATTTGTTGCTACGGGCACAGAACGAGGACGGCAAAAGCACGATCATCTTAGAAGCGGAGGAAGGGCTAGCTAGCTACTATAGTACTACTACTAATTAACTGCCGGGAAGAAGCAGTGCTTAACTTTGGAAACATGACTGCAGGAAGGGTGATCAATTTCTCTTGGATCGTCTTCGAATAATTTGGATATATAGCCCATAAGTTAACTTGGTAGGTCCGATCGTGGCGTTTCATTTCGAACCTTGCTCGCTGTGGCAGGTAGCAAACTGCATGTCACGCTCGCACATTGACAAGTCGAGTAGTAGTATATATATGCATGTACCACCTAGAGTTTTCACCGTAAGTACGTGTGTATACAAAAAGGGAGGCATGCCAGGCTTGCGTCGTGCGTACGTACGTAGTATACAACAGTCTCCTAGCTAGTGTAGCTTTGTTCGTACTAGGTACTACCAACACAACAACAACCGGCAGGCAGGCAGGCAGGCAGCATATCTACAATCTTGGTGCATGCATGGTCCCTGTTGGCTTGTCGATGGCGCCATGCGAATAACGGCCGAAAGCTAGACTAGCTCGAGCTAGCCAAAAGGCTAGGAACATGTGACAACAAAAGCATGTCACATGCATGCATAGTGTCTGTTCTTCTCCACCAGCTAGCGTAGGCAAGACAACCGATCGATGTACAACTATATACATACGCGGACGTTTAGGGTCTCTTTTGGTTAGAGGAGTTGCATATAGAATTTTTTTCTATGAAACTCTTTTTGGATTTCAGCATTCCGACCATCAAATTTCTATGAAATCCATTTCTATGCCCCCAATTCCATAGAAATCTCAACCTGAGACCCAATCTCATTTTCTTTTTTCTTTGACAAGTTCAATTAATGTACTCACACTCTATCTCTCTCTACTCTCTATCCTTCACTATTAGGGAAAACCTTATAGACGGATTTATTACCGCCGGTGAAGTGGGCACGGAAGTGGGCACGCGGGTCGTCCGCCGGTGAGGCCATCTAGGCCTGCCTCGCGTTTCCGCCGGCGAGAGGAAAACGGAAGCGCCGGGTCTGGCCCAATTATCGCTGTCGAAGAGGTCGGGTGCACGCCGGGGGTGTTGTGGGCCACGTCCCCCTGGATGGGCTGGCCATTACCACTGGCGAATGAAGTCCATAGGCGCCGGGGGTACGATGGGCTGGGTGGGCCTGCCCGGGCCGAAAGCTTTTATCCCCGGCGAATTAGGCCCTTAGGCGCCAGGGGTCCACCTGTCTGCGCATCGTGTCGATCTAACCCGGCCCCTCCCCACCCCCCATCGATCCATCTCACACGACAATGAAAAATCCCCACCCGCAAACCCTAGCACTCGCCTCGCCTCGTCGCCGCCGTCCGCCTCGCCGTCGAAGGGAAGGAGGAGGAGGCACCCCCTCGCTCAGCCGTCCGCCTCGACGAAGGGAAGGAGGAGGAGGCCAGCCCCGCCCTCGTCGTCGCCCATCCAGCCTCGCCGTCGTCGTCCGCCTCGCCTTGCCGTCGCCTATCCAGGCCTGAGTCCCTGCTCCCACACGTTTAATATCGCCGTCTCCATGACCTCGCCGTCACCGTCCCGCCTCGTCCCGCCTCGCCTCGTACTGCTAAAACCAGCCAAAATTGCAGTGAACTGGGAATTGGAGTTAGCGCAATCCGTTTGTAGGAATTAGTGTAATATGTTTATAGGAATTGGAGTTAGTGCAATCTGTAGGAATTAACTAGCTATTTTTGTCCAGTGAACTGAGAATTTGATGCATCATCTGTCCATCTTGATGGGTAAAGGTAATTAGCGCATTCTTCAAGTACCAATTCTAGCTATTTTTGTCCAGTGAACTGAGAATTTGATGCGTCATCTGTCCATCCCCATGGGTAAAGGTAGCGCATTCAAGTACCAATTCAAGTCTTGGTGGTCTGTTTGAATAATCTAGTATGGGATAAATCAAAGTTGATGCCTATAAATCTAGTATGCCAATTCAAGTACCATTTGCGACCTAAAAAGATATTTAGTTCCTCTGTCCAATGTCCACCGCACATTTTTCCGTCTTTTATACGTAAATATGCACATTGCTACTTGTATTGAATGAAGAGTTACAATATCCTAGCTATGATTCGGTTTTTTTACACTATTTTTGCTAATATGTATGTTTGTTTAAGTAGTATGTCACCGTCACAACCGAAGTACCGCAGTGTGTACAAGTAGCCGACGAGGATCCCCACTTGGGAGGCTAAGATCACCGTGGGTTGGATTAGGCGCTACCTTGGGACATGACAGTCCCCTGAGGAGGAGGCACGTGCCTACGACTGCATGACAGTCCAGCACTTCGGGGCGAGGGCGATCCTAAACTTCCCCGAAGATCGAGCAGGAGCACCGACTAGTCAAGAGACATCTTGTTGACCCCTTGGTCAAGACACTCCGCGAGGATCCTACGGTGATGGCGTAGCAGTACGAGGTCTTAGCGACCATTAGGCGCCAGCAGCCCGTCCTGGAGGCGGGTCCCTCTAGGTCCGACAACTTGGGCTCCTCCACCGCGTGCCCTCTGGGCCCGTACTACGGGTTCAGCCCCGGCGACTTCACCGTCACTACCACATCGTCTGCTGACCTAGTTCCTTAGGTTTGTCGTCTGACGACGACGATGCATGATCTAGCTATACTTTGTCTTATATTACTTTAGACTTATCCTGCTAGACTTTATCATATATATTACTTATCCTGCTAGACGTGGATCAGCTACTTGTCATATATTACTTATCCTGCTACTTAATTACTTTATAACTATGTTTACTATGTGTCTTTTTTCTAGATAAATATATAGAATAGATCAAGTGTGTAACAACTATGCACAACCATTGGGGAGGTGCATGGGCAAGAAGTTCCCCACATGTCGGGTTTGAGGCTACGACGGTATGTGCTCTGTGAGATACATAGTATCATGAATGTCTCTTTATATATAGAATCGAAAATAAACCATGGATATTGTTGTATTGTTATTGTTTTACTCAGTCAATTCCTTGCGCTTGGCTACGGGACTTCATGGACCATTTCTATAGAAACACTATGAACGATGTCGTGTTTGAGGTCACTTTGATGTCAGATGCTGATCTCGACAAGAGTTATGTGGTTAAAGTGACCAACATAGCGATCAAGACATCTTTCAGTGGCCCTGGTAGGATAAACTTCTTGAATGATCATGGCATGCAATACGGAGACAAGATAAAGATCTTTCTCATTCATCAAGCAACCGTAATCTACTACATGTACACGTCCCCTGATGATGATATCCAATAGTAAGCTAGCTATGTAGTTGAGACCATCGTATTATATGTCGTTTACTCTATACATGCATTTTTATGTGACTTTCTTCTCAATAGATGTAGATTGGATTATAGCGAAGAAGCATGCGATAATTGTGGTCAACATAGTTGGCATTGCATGAAAAGAAAGATTACCATACCACTCCCTGCGACTTTGGTGTTAGGATGGTATGTTCTCTGAAATTCATGTGGAGAATGTAAATATATATGTGTTCAATGAAAATCATGACTAACTTTTTTGTCCTATGATTTTACTCAGTCAATCCCTTGTGGTGCATAACATGGCTTCATGGACCATCTTCATAGAAGCATGAATGAGGTTGCCATGTTTAATGTCACTTTGACGCATCATAATCATCCTGATAGGACGTACCAGGTTAGGGTCACCAACGAGGAGGCCCAAACATATTTTAGTGGTCCTGGATGGAACATACTCCTCATCTTGTACGACGACATGCAAGAGGGACGAGAGTTCAAGTTTTTGCTCAATCATACTTATGGCATCATCTATTTCACTTGCTTTCCTCCCGACTCTTCCGAAGACGAGGGCGAAGATGAGTGAACTCTAGATAATGCTATATGAACCAATGTCCTAGCTATATTGAACATTTGGTGGATACTGCTACTCTTTCCTATGTTAATATGTATTTTATTATCATTATCATGTATACTATGTATTCTTGTATTTATCTGTATATTTTGTATTTTTTTCTTTCTCTGGGACATAATACTGCCGGCGAACAAATTGTATTACCCCTGGCGAAGAGACGTGCGCCAGTGTTAGGGGACATTATCCCCGACAAATGACTCTACTCGCTGGTGGTATGCTCAGTTATCGACGGTGAATTGTTTAGTTTGGCGGCTGTAATGTATTACCGCCGACGAGATGGTCACCGGCGAACATGAACTTGCCGATGGTAGATGATTTTGGTGCGCCGGCGGTGATCCTTTTCCTACCAGTGCTTATTCCTATGAAATTTCTGTATCTGTTTTGTATGCACCACCCAAACACACCTCTTACAAAATATCTGATCTTATAGGAATTTACAGTATGTGACATTTCATTATCTAAATCCTATGTTGTTCCTACATTTTGAAAATCCCGTGATCCAAAGAGGATCTCATTATTTCCTGCATAGGTACGGGGTGGACGGTGCGGCGGTGCATTTGTAGCTGTAGCTTTGTACATCAAGCGTACACACGCATGTCCGTCCATATGTATAGACTCGTAGGTACGAATGCGAGCATGTTTGTATACATGGCAGGAGTAGGCGATCGAGTAGCTGCACTGGCCCTAGCGTGTGCATATACTACACTACGTATAGGGTTAAGTCGGTGGATCCCCTACTGGGCATTTAATTTGTTCTTTTTGCTAGCGTCTACATGATCGAAGCTAGTAGCTAGCTAGCACTGCGGCATGCGCACACGCTCAGCATGCGTCATGCGCTCGATCGCGAAGCATATATTGTTCGTATGTGCGCGTGTACACGCTGTTGGACATGGGCGGCGCCATGGCCACCGGCACGGGCGAGCTCTCAAAATGATGAAGATATCTTTGCTAGTGACGACGACGCGCGTGTCCGCCGTTTCTGTTCGATCGATCGGTGTGCAACAGGCGTACGTGCGCCGCAGAGTAGCAGCCTACCCAGCCTACCCTGAGAAGTGCTAAGGTCATCTTTACCGGGCCAATCCAAACGCGCGACCAAAACGGTCCATCTATGTCTGTTTGGGTCGGCCCGCGGTCAGTTTAGGCCGTGGTCCGGCCTGTCCGGACGACCGCGCCCAGCGGCGCGACCCAAATGCCAGTGCCTGGTATTTCTCGGCGCCATCGTCGGCCAATGCTATCGAACACTCAAATTCACAAGCAATAGCACACAAAGTGACGGACAGATAAATTGGCAGACATGTGCCATCGCCCTTTGGGCATTGCTAACTAGTGGCTAGTGGTTTTGAAATGTACAAAAATAGGCAATATCATACACAACGTCCAAAATAATGGCGGCTTCTATGTCCAAATGGTTGCAGCCGTCGTCGCCATTGCCGTTCAAGCATCGCGAGCACGGATGGCCTGCTGCCTGCGAGCGATCCAGGCCCTGCGATCGGGGTCGGCGATGGTGTCCAGGTCGGTGAGCATGATGGAAGTCTCCTCGGCCATGATCTTGGCTTTGGCTTTCTAGGCCTTGGCCTCTGCATCCAACACCTAGACCTGGCCTCGGCCTCCTTAGCCTTGGCATCAGCCTCCCTCGCCCTTGCCTTCGCCTCGATCTTGGCTAGCCTGGCCATGGCGTTGGCCTCTTCCGCCTCGATTGATCTTGTCTAGAGCTCGACAAATGCCTTGGCGGTGGCCTCTTTCTCTTTACGCCGCCTCTCTTCCCTCTCGGTGATGGCCTCTTCCTTGTTCTCCATGATCTTCGTCAACGTCTCCTGGAATGCCAACGAACCAGCCTAGCGGGCGATGTCGGTGATGGCTCGAAATATATCAAGCTCGTTGGGAACCCCAAGAGGAAGGTATAATGAGCACAGAAGCAAGTTTTCCCTCAGTTATGAAACCAAGGTTATCGAACCAGTAGGAGTAAGGAAACACCTCCAAGGTGTTGTTTCCAACTTGGAATCCTGCACAACACAACCACAGAACTTTGCCCCCAACTTAAAGTGAGGTTGTCAATCTCACCGGTTTTGTTGAAAACAAAGTATTAAACGTATTGTGTGGAAGATAGTAATTGCTTGCAGAAAGTAAACAGAAAACAGTAAATATTAGATTGTAGATTGACGGTAAAAGAATGGACCAGGGTCCATAGTTCACTAGAGGTGATTCTCCTTAAGAGAGATGACATGTTGGGTGAACAAATTACGGCGGGGCAATTGACAGATACCGAGAAAGCATACATGCATATACTAATCATCTTGACTCCTATGAGATTTGATTGGGCATTACAATATTATACATAGACCGTAATCCAACTACATCTATGACTAATAATTCACATTCAGGTTATCATCCAAACCCCCTCCAATATTAAGTTGCAAGCAACAGATAATTGCATTAAGCAAAGTGTGTAAAGTAAACATTACGATTGCTCCATGAACAAAGGATTGCTGTTTTCTCCCTAGTAGCAATAGCACATCTAGTACCTTAGAGATTTCTGTCACTTCCCCAAATTACTAGAGGCATGAACCCACTATCGAGCATAAATACTCCCTCTTGGAATTGGTAGCATGTACTTGGCCAAGATAGCTACTTAAAACAAAAAGAATGCAAGATCACAAATAACAAAGACATGATAGAATCAATAATCAATCTGAAATAGTGTCTCAATATCCATCGGATCCCCGCCAAACACAACATGTAAGATTACAAATAGACGATCTTGATCATGAACGGAGCTCACAAGATCTAAACATGGTAGCACAAAGGAGGAGAACCAACCATCTAGCTACTTGGACCCGTAGTCTAGGGATAAACTACTCACACATCACACCGGAGGCAGGCATGGTGATGAAGAAGGCCTCCAGGGTGATCTCTCCCCTCTGGCAGGGTGCCGGGAAGAGCTTCAGATCCCTCCCGATCTAGGGATGGAGATGGCGGCGACTACAGACTCTTTCCTGGAATTTTGATCGGGTACTTAGGGTTTTCGTCCCGAGGGGTCTTTATAGGCGAAGGCGCAAGGTCGGTGGAGCGCCAGGGGCCCACACCCCCTGGTGGCGCGCCCCCCAGGTCGCGCCGCCACCAGGTGTGGCTGCCCTGGTGCGCCACTTCGTCTCCCCTCCAGACTCCGTGTTGCTTCGGGTAAAATATTGACTTTGGCTTTTGTCCGGTCCAATTCCGAGAATATTTCCTTACTAGCTTTTCTAAAACCAAAAACGGTAGAAAATAGGCAACTGGCACTGTGGCATCTTGTTAATAGGATAGTTCTAGAAAATGTGTAAAAATACTCCAAAGTGTGGACAAAACATAAGAAAGTAGATACTAAACAAGCATGGAACATCAAAAATTATAGATACGTTTCCAACATATCAACATCCCCAAGCTTAACTCCTGCTCGTCCTCGAGTAGGTAAGTGATAAAAAAGAATAACTTTTGAGGTGACATGCACCATCATAATCTTGATCAAGGTATTTGTAAAACATTGATAGCTGGGATCATAGTACTTTATCATAGCATGAAAGATATAGTTCTAACAATAAGACATAGCAACTATGTTGTAACATGAAAACTTACAAACAAAAGATTTATGAATAGAAATTCTTTGAAAGATGTTTGTTTGTTTTACATATAGAAAACATAATGAGAATGGTATTCAGCTTGTCCCTCATAGTGTAGCAAAACATAAATGCATTGGACACCTTCAAAGTTCATAAGGGTGACTAGATATAAAGAGTTTAGGAATAAGCAATATCAAAGTTATGAATCAATCAACAAGTCTTGGGACAATGCACATTAAACTAAGAATGGCCACTATGCTCTCTCAATAGGTGCATAAAGATAGAAGATGGAGACTCAACATAAAAGTAAAAGCTAGGCCCTTCATAGAAGGAAGCAGGGATTCAAGTCTCATAAAGAGCTTCCAAAAATTATGGTACTTATTAGCTTTCAGCCCTCATTGCCCTATCATAAGCATCTTTAGGTGATTAAGGTTAAAGTGAACTAATATGAGGTTATGCTTGACAAGTTATAAGCTGAAAATCTCATGCCCCTTACTTACGAGTATCGTTCCTCATGCTACTCAAGTTTATTCACAGGTAAGTTCTTGTCATTGTAAGTACATGTGTATCATAGAGAACCGCCAACGGGGTACCCCTTGCCCGATGATACGGAAGAATCCCCATATCAAAATAATAAGGCAAGCAGACAATGAGCATCTCAGCAATCCTTTTATTTCCTATTTGCATAGGCTCCTCTTTTTTCTCTTTTTTCCTATTTGCATAGGTTTTTTATACAGGATGCTTCATAGATTGCTCATTATGGTTACGCTGAAGGTTTCCACCATGATTAGGCATGGATTAGACCAGCCGCCCATGCGTTTCTCTAACACATATACGAACTCCATGAGCCTTACAAGCTCCCCTTTCATTTCACACCGCCGTGATCCATAAGCAAAAGAACATGATATCAACTAAATAAAGTGCAATGTTGAAAGCATTCCCCATGATAGCATGGTTCGGCTAATTCACAACTAACAAAACGCAAGCATATACGCAACATAGATGGGCACAATGGTTCAAGTTTATTAAGTGCAAGAAAAGTAAAGTGTGCCATCAAGTTCGTGAGAGCTTTAATACCTAATTTTCACATAACAAGTTTAATTCGGAAGGTAGATAAAAACATGAATATACTTGGAATAGCAAATGCTAATAGGTAGGTAAGGTGGACTCTTTGGAATAACTTGGTTTTATTTGGAGTTGGATGCATGAGTAGAACTCATACTTGGTATGGAGGCTAGCAAAAGACTGAGAGCGACCACCTAAGAGAGCAAAAATGGCCATAATCATGCAAAGGGGCAAAACATTATTAATTAAAGCATAAAGTGATATTACAAGTCGAAAAATAAATGATCATAGAGGCTATTGTAACTTGTTAAAGTCTTAACATGGTGTGATCATGCGCCAAGTCAATCCAAATAAAGCATCAAAGGAGAATACCACAATATTATGCTTTTATATGATAAAACAATGCATGATTCTTTCAAGGCACATTAAGCAATCTCAATTGTTTGTAAAAAGTCATGCTACAACAATAAACACTAAGCATTGAGTCAAAATAATATCAAGCATGACATGACAAAGTCTAAGCCACAGTCAAAAACAAGCTCCCTTTTTACCACTTATAAGCATGAACTTTCCTACTCTTTTCCAATCCAAATCAACTTATTTGAAAACTATCATATATGAATGAGGGGGTCCAACCAATTTATTCAAGCAAACTAAGCAAACGAAAACTAAAAACAAAACGAAGACACTCCAAGTACAACAAATTGTGCATGAAACAATAAAAATGAAGTGTTTGGAAGAAAACTGAGATTTTTATTGATGAAGAAGGGGATGCCTTGGGCATCCCCAAGCTTTGACGCTTGTACTTCTTGAATATTTTTTGGGGTGACACGGGTGGCATCCCCAAGATTGAGCTTTTGTCCATACTTTATCTTATCACATTACTCTTCCCTACACTTTAAAATTTCCTTCATACAAAACTTCACACAATCTTCATTGGCAACATTAGTGTACTCAAGATAATAAGTCTTTTGGTTCAGTTTCAACACAAGTAAAACTTCCATTAAAACACAAGCCGCTGTATCACTTCATTTAAAAAGTTCAGATCAAACAGAACCCAAAGAGAAAGAGATTAAGAGGCAAATGCAAATAATGGTAGAAATCTGTCAAAACAGACCAGCATGTAAAAACCAATTTTTTCGAAGATCTTCTGTTGCTCAAATCGAAAAGTGTTGAACTAACAAAAGTTGGATAACAACCTGGGGCAAAAGCAAAAAACATTACAGCTCCATCTGGCCTACAAAGATTTTTGACGAATTTTTACAGCAAAGCACACAAATCTGTTTCGGGACAATAACTTTCCCAATTATTACTTCTCTCTCATCAGAGGATATTCTTGGCACAAAAACCACACACAAAGGATAAGGAGAGGTTATTAATGAAGCAATAACTTCCAAGATTCAACAAAAGATTCCTAACAAAATTTGGGTTATCTCCCAATAAGTGCTTTTCTTTAACGCCTTTGAGCTAGGCATAAGAAGCAAGAATAAAGTATTATCGGATGAAGAAGCATTAAGAGCAAGTTTTGTTTTAATAGGAGAGGCAAAAGGAATCTTCTCGCTCTTCTTAGGGAAGTGTTTTATACATCTTTGAGTGGGAATTAATATTTAATGGTGCCTTCTTTCATATCAATAATGGCACCAATAGTTTTAAGAAAAGGTCTTCCCAAAATAATAGGACAAGAAGCATTGCATTCAACAACCAAAACATAGAAATCAACGGGGACATAGGCATTGTTAACCATAATAAGAACATCATTAACTCTCCCCATGAGTTTCTCTTTAGCATTATCATCAAGTTGTATATTTAGATAACAATCTTCCAATGGTGGCAAATCAAGCATTTCATAAATCTTTCTAGGCATAATGGAAACACTGCTATCAAGATTACATAAAACTTTGAGATCAAAATCATTCACTTTCATATTAATGATGGGTTCCCAACCATCGTCTAATTTCATAGGAATAGAAGCTTTATGTTTCATCTTTTCTTCTTTAATTTTTATGAGAGCATCAGTAATGTGTTTTGTAAAGGCCATATTCAAAGCTCTAGCATTAGGACTTTTAGCAAGCTTTTGTAGGAACATAATTACTTTAGAGATATTGCAACCATCAAGATCAAACTCATAATTACCATCTAAGGTAGTAGAGTTATTGTTTGCCATATTTCGAAGAATTTCAACATTTTTATTAGAAAAGGTTCCATTGGGTTTACTAGCTTCAACATTAGTGGTAGCGATAATACAAATACTACTATTTCTAGAAATTTCATCTTCTCTTTCCCACTTAGCATGAAATTCAGCTAATAGTCTAACATTTTCATCAATTCTAACTTGTATGGCATTAGTAGCAGCAAAGGGATTTTCAATGGTTTCAGGTTTAGTAGCCATTTTATTAAAAGAAGATTGTGCTTCAGACAATGATGCTATATTTCTTTCAGCATTAGAGAGTTTTTCCTCAATAGTTTTATTGAAAGCAGTTTGTTTACTAATAAAATCTTTGAGCATGACTTCAAGTTCAGAGGGTGCACTTCTATTATTGTTGTAGGAATTTCCATAAGCATTACCATTATTGGGAGGATATGGCCTATAATTATTATTACCAAAATTATTCCTGTAGGCATTGTTGCTAAAATTATAGTTACTAATAAAGTTCACATCAACTTGCTCTTCTTGAGCAACCAAAGAGGATAAGGGAACATGATTAGGATCAATATGAGCTTTCCCATTAACAAGCATAGACATAATAATATCAATTTTATCACTCAAGGAGGAGGTTTCCTCAACAGAATTTACCTTCTTACCTTGTGGAGCTCTCTTAGTGTGCCATTCAGAATAGTTAACCATCATATTATCTAGAAGCTTTGTTGCAGCACCCAAAGTAATGGTCATAAAGGTACCTCCAGCAGCAGAATCCAGTAGATTTTTTGAAGAATAATTCAGTCCTGCATAAAAGGTTTGGATGATCATCCAAGTAGTTAGTCCATGAGTGGGACAATTCTTTACCAAAGATTTCATTCTTTCCCAAGCTTGAGCAACATGTTCATTATCAGATTGTTTAAATTTCATTATTTTACTTCTCATAGATATAATCATAGCAGGGGGGTGGTATTTTCCAATGAAAGCATCTTTGCATTTAGTCCAAGAATCAATACTATTTCTAGTTAGGGATAGCAACCATTCTTTAGCTTTTCCTTTCAAAGAGAAAGGAAACAATTTAAGCTTAATAATATCTCCATCTATATCCCTATGTTTTTGCATCTCACAAAGTTCAACAAAGTTATTAAAGTGAGCAGCAACATCTTTAGTACCAACACCAGACAATTGTTCTTTCATAACAAGATTAAGCAAAGCAGGTTTAATTTCAAAGAAAGTAGCTTCAGGAACAGGTGGAGCAATAGGTGTGCACATCAAATCATTCTTGTTGGTGCTAGTGAAGTGACACAACTTAGTGTTTTCAAGAGTAGTCATTTTTTGTGTTTTTAATATAAAGAAGCAAACTAGTACAACTATTTTTTGTATGTTTTTGATAAAGAAACAAGAAAACAAAGCAGAAATAAACTAAGCAAAACAAATAAAACAAAGTAAAGAGATTGGTTATGAGGGACTCCCCTTGTGAAGATGTCCTTGACTCCCCTACAACGGCTCCAGAAAATAGGCTTGATGGCTCAAAATATATCAAGCTCGTTGGGGAACCCCAAGAGGAAGGTATGATGAGCACAAAAGCAAGTTTTCGCTCAGTTATGAAACCAAGGTTATCGAACCAGTAGGAGCAAGGAAACACCTCCAAGGTGTTGTTTCCAACTTGGAATCCTACACAACACAACCACAGAACTTTGCCCCCAACTTACAGTGAGGTTGTCAATCTCACCGGTTTTACTGAAAACAAAGGGTTAAACATATTGTGTGGAAGATAGTAATTGCTTGCAGAAAGTAAAGAGAAAACAGTAAACAGTAGATTGTAGATTGATGGTAAAAGAATGGACCGGGATCCATAGTTCACTAGAGGTGATTCTCCTTAAGAGAGATGACATGTTGGGTGAACAAATTACAACGGGGAAATTGATAGACACCGAGAAAGCATACATGCATATACTAATCATCTTGACTCCTATGAGATTTGATTGGGCATTACAACATTATACATAGACCATAATCCAACTGCATCTATGACTAATAATTCACCTTCAGGTTATCATCCGAACCCCATCCAGTATTAAGTTGCAAGCAACAGATAATTGCATTAAGCAAAGTGTGTAAAGTAAACAATACGATTGGTCCATGAACGAAGGATTGTTGTTTTCTCCCTAGTAGCAATAGCACATCTAGTACCTTAGAGATTTCTGTCACTTCCCCAGATTACTAGAGGCATGAACCCACTATCGAGCATAAATACTCCATCTTGGAATTGCTAGCATCTACTTGGCCAAGATAGCTACTTAAAACAAAAAGCATGCAAGATCACAAATAACAAAGACATGATAGAATCAATAATCAATCTGAAATAGTGTCTCAATATCCATCGGATCCTCGCAAAACACAACATGTAAGATTACAAATAGACGATCTTGATCATGAACGGAGCTCACAAGATCTAAACATGGTAGCACAAAGGAGGAGAACCAACCATCTAGCTACTACATGGACCCGTAGTCTAGGGATGAACTACTCACACATCACACCGGAGGCAGGCATGGTGAAGAAGAAGGCCTCTAGGGTGATCTCTCCCCTCCAGCAGGGTGATGGGAAGAGCTTCAGATCCCTCCCGATCTAGGGATGGAGATGGCGGTGGCTACAGACTCTTTCGTGGAATTTTGATCGGGTACTTAGGGTTTTCGTCCCGAGGGGTCTTTATAGGCGATGGGGCAAGGTCGGTGGAGCGCCAGGGGGCCCACACCCCCTGGTGGCGCGCCCCCAGGTCGCGCCGCCACTAGGTGTGGCCGCCCTGGTGCGCCACTTCGTCTCCCCTCCGGACTCCGTGTTTCTTCGTGGAAAATATTGACTTTGGCTTCTGTCCGGTCCAATTCCGAGAATATTTCCTTACTAGCTTTTCTGAAACCAAAAACAGCAGAAAGCAGGCAACTGGCACTGTGGCATCTTGTTAATAGGTTAGTTACAGAAAATGTGTAAACATACTCCAAAGTGTGGACAAAACATAAGAAAGTAGATACTAAACAAGCATGTAACATCAAAAAATTTAGATACGTTTCCAACGGATCAGTCGGCCTTCAAAGCCTTGTGGCCTCCAGGCCGGTGGGCACGGGCACCTACAGGGTTGGAAAATCCTTCGCCATTGCTGTCGTCATCTAGGTTGATGACACCGCCTGTAGAAGCATTGCTCTTGCCCTTCTTCTTGTTGTCGAGTTCTTTCCAAAGGGCATAGCTAGTCTCCCTTTTTTGCAGTCTTTGATCAACGTCCAATAATGCATCAACGTGAAGGCCTTGTTGTCATTCACTGTCTTGAAGTGCTCCATTTCTTTCATGACCTATACATATGGATGCCGACAATGGCTCAATGCATATGCAAGACATCGACAAGGAGAGGAAGGGGTTTTACCATATCAATCAGCAATATGCCACTTATTTTCCTTCTCGTCACCATCTCGTAGGAGACTTGGAACTTGCTGCACTCGGCATGGATGGTGCCCCATCGCTTGGAGAAAGAGAGAGATCATTCCAATCACTGAAGAAGGCGTCCTTGTCAAATTTCCAGGCCTGATGGAAGAACTTGCCCACCTTTTTCCAATAGACAAAGCCCTTTTGCTCGGCATCGCATAGTGGATCTTGCGAAACCTCCATCCATGCCTTGCATAGGACCTTGTCCTCCTCGGTGGTGTAGCTCGCGGTTCGTTGGCTCAAATTCTTGGTGTTGACGAGCGACGCCACAAGTGAAGCGGCCAGCGACGCGGCAGTGACCCCCACGCCCATGGAAGCGCTATCGTTTCCGAACAATGAGTCGTCCGCAATGTTGTACGCATATTGCCGCGTCTCCTCCTCCTACGTCTCTGCCTGTGTCTATTGGTGCATCTCTGCGTCGTGGCCATAGCCGTCGCCATACTCCTGGCCACCCTCGTTGATCATGTCGTTCATGGCGTCCTCGACATCATTGGCCATGAAATCCTGCACCGAATTTGTCCTGGGTGAAGATACGGGAGCAGTGTGCTGGCAAAGGAGAAGAGATGCCGCGGTCATAACGTGCCTTTGTCGGTCGGCTGTGCGTCCGGCATTTCGCTGAACAAGTTGACTAGCATCGGCATGTTCGCGGTGGAGATGGACCGCTGCTTCTTCGAAGCCTCCGGGGTTGTGCCCATGGTTGTTGGAGTGCGGTTGAGTTTGATGACAGGCTCTCCCACCTCCATTGATGTCGTGCAGGGGTGGACGAACCAGGAGAGCGAGGGGACGATCCTAGTGTGGCCACCGAGCGAAGGTGTGCGCGGGCATGGCATCCTGGGCTAGCCGCAAGGGGTGGAAATGACGGAGCTGGTAGAGGACGCGCCGACCATGGACAAGCCCCCGATGCAGAAGGCCAGTGTGCCAACGAAGGCGGCGGTCATCGCCTCCTGCTTTATCATGTGCACGGCGTGCTTGGCAGCATCCACTGCCAGCTCCTTTTGGGTAGCCCTGTTCTGCGCGGAGTGGATACACTCGTTCTCCTCCCGATGCTACTTCTCGAGCTTGGCTTCGGCAAGTTGACCTCGCGTCGCACGCCGCCGGTTGGCTCGCTTAACCGTCTCAATTTTCTGCTCCACCGGCGTCATGTCGGCCACAGGCTTCTTCATCCGGCCACGCTTCTTGGTGGCGGGGACGCCGCAGGGCGTAGCATCGACCATGGCAGCGGGATCCATCGCCTTTCTTGCCACTCCCGCCAGCGGGAATTTTGGGAGAGGTTTTTTGGAGGGAGAAGTGGAGTGGCATGTGTTCCACTTGCGGGAGGGGCCGCCAGTGGATATGGTCGGACACACGCCCAGGCGCTGCGTGTTCGGACTGACCCAGTGGTCACGCAAATTAGATGCACGGATGGGTCGAGCCAGACATGTCGGGACGGATGGGTCATGCCGCTATGGCGCCGCGCGTGTCCGTGCAGATGGGTTCGGACACGGCCCATCCGTCCTGACGCATTGGGCTCGACCCATCCATGCACCTAATTTGCGTGATCACTAGGTCGTCCTGGACACACACTGGCCGAGGGCGTGTCCCCCCACCCCGCGCGCGCTAGTGGTCCACCTGCCAGCGAGAGACGCAACAGTAGCACCGATTCAGATGCAACCGCGACACCGATTCAGACGCAAAACTTTGTTAGCTATTTAGAGTCGATGGCAGAAGGCTGACCAGCGGCAGCCTGCGCCATCAATGGTGACGAGGCGACGCACTGGCTAACTGGACGCTTCAATGTCGTCTCTTCAGCCTCCGCGCTGGCATCCAACACCAGGCCTTTTTTAACTGGCTACCCGCGGCAAATTGCTACCACACCACACCATTCTCTCCTCCTCCTTTTTGTTCTCCACTAACATGTAGCTAGCCATGGTCGGCGGCGAAGGATCGAGGGGAGGGCGTGCCGGTCATGGACATCGAGGGAGGCACCGAGGACGTGACCAAGCCAGCGTGCCACCACGGTGGCCATCCACTTTGGCATGCCGAGTGACAGGATCCTCCTGTCCGCAGGTTCGTGACCCTAGTCGCTGACCCACCGCCCCCACTTGTCATCTTGCGGGCGAACGTTTTCAGGACCACCAGCTACCCGGTCGATTTGTAGTTCGACCACCTCGGCTAGTTGTACCTCGGCGACGGCTGGGAGTGCTTCGCCCGCGCGCACCAGATCGAAGCGGGCAACATCCTCGTCTTCAAGTACGACGGCGAAGGAAGGCTCGACGTTAGCGTCTTCGATGATACCATGTGCCAGAGACGGTACCGCTCGATCTCCGACTCTGACCCCGACACCGACGAGTAGGTTTAGGCCGTGCGCGCGCCATGTACTATGTATCGATGTAGGAATTGGCCAGATTTGCAATGAAAAGCTTTATTCAAGCCCTAGACCTTTTCTTACAAACATACCACATGCACACCTAAACGGACCAGAGACACCATTCGTCATTGAGAGATAGGATGATCACCCGCTGTGTCTACAACTCCTCTTCAGCTCGGTCGAGGCGGGCATGTAGGGAAGCATTGTCTAGATTGGCCCGCACCGCTTCCTGGAGGTCGGCCCACACCAATTCAAGTTGGTCCCATCGCCGGTGCTCTGGCAGGAAGACGTGTTCCGCCACCTCCATCATGAAAGGCTCACCAGTGGTCACATGGCGATTGTAGAAAGGGCGACAAAGCGGGGGACATAGCGTGTATATCTGCGGGTGCCCCGGAATCAAAGGCGACAACACGTCTGGTTCCTCCAGCGGGTCCGAATGCCACGGCGACAACGAGCACTCTGGGGGCGGTGGGATTTCTCAGCGATTGTCGCGGCCGCTAGATCAACGACGAGGAAGGCTAGGCATGGCAGTGTGGGGAGGTAGTGTTTCTAGTTTGTGCCTACATCGGTTGGCCTCCCCTTTTTATGGATGCGCCTGGACACAGGGGGAAACACCTAGAAGAGGCGGGAATCAGTGGGGAAGAGGCGGGAAACAACTGCAAGAAAGCCGGCATGCGGCGGGGCGGCGGGAACGAACTAGATATACACCGGCGCCGGCGTCGATGACAAGCCTTTTGTAGGCGCGGATGTTTGGGTCACGCCGCTGGGCGCGGTCGCCCGGACAGGCCGGACCGCCACCCCAAAGCGACAGCGAGCCGACCCAAACGGACATAAACGGACCATTTCGGTCACGTGTTTGGGTCGGCTCGGTGGAGATGCCCTAAGGCCATCTCCAACGCCCCAAACGGACATCGTGAGCCTAAATCGGTCTAGAAGATGTTTCAGAATATGTTCCGCGAGCTAAAGTTGTGGTTTAATGACACTTTCCAAAACCTAGACGTCTGCTTTCTGATCGACGCGCTTGACTCTCGTCCTGGTTTGGCGAAAAGGTGAAAAGCGCTTCAAGTTTATTCTCCGACTTTGCTCTTATCGAGGCCATGGCGAACACGCACCCCCAAACCGTGTCGGAGCCCCAGATCGGTCTATTTCGGCACAAACCGGCCGAAATTGAATTATGTTTGCGGTGGAACGGACAGCTCGCGTGTCCGTGTGGTCTCCTCCCCGGCCCCGCCATGCAGAGACCCATCTCCTTCACTCGGACCACCAATTCCCTAGCACACTGCCATGGATGCATCGCCACCACCCTTCCTGGCCACTGCCTCCCTAGACGTGCCCCGTATTTTGATGCGCAGATAATGTCGTTTAAAGGAGGGAATCACTACATTAAACTCAAAGATACAAGATTTCCAACAAACCAGAAGAAACCAGGAGCCGAACAACTGAGGTAGACGCTTTAACGACCAACTATACGACCAGAGCAAAAATTCCGACCGTATATCTCTAGTCGTATAGTTGGCGCCACCACCGTTAGGTCAAATAGAACAACTTTTGTGAAGGGACCCCTATATAAAGAAGCCTCAGGCGACGAGAAAACAAGCCAGACCTCGCCAAAAAGTATCTGCCACAGATCACCAGCCGCCTCTAGATCTCCAAACCCTTGTCCATCTCCATAGCCATATTGCAGCACTTGTAATAGTAGATCTCTTCTCCGATTGGCGACATTATAAGACTATTACTATCAATCTTATGATTTTTATTACAATATTTGTGATTGTTGATCTCATCTCTGTGTGTGAGTAATTCTCTTTGGGCCAAGGGCTTCGGCCTAGCCATGTAGCAATTGTGCATGTGATTTATCATAGATGGGATCGTGGATTAGTTTGTATGACATGATGATTATTGTATCCTCTCTTGCCTCAATCCAAGGACTTGTCAGGTACCAAAGACCCCGAGGGTTGAGCCAGGTATAGGGAGTATGAGTGATGACTGATCTACAGGTGGGGAACCCTAGCGACAGAAGGGGTAGTACGGCTGTATGTGAGGGATTTGCTTGGAATTAACGGTGACATCACTATGCATATCATTAGTTCTCTTTCTTCTATGGATGAGACTAGTAGGTTATTGTTATAAGCAGCTGCGGAAGCAATAGCAATTATGGATGCATTACCCACATATAATTTATCTTGCTCTAACAAGTACACACATACTTTATTTCTATCTTATATTTCCATCAAATGTTTTGCACAGCTACAAGTGAAACCGAACGCCCTAGGCCCTCTCTCTCCATCATCGACAACAACAAAAAGACGCAAGCTATTGGTCCAGTAAAAACACAAAAGGAATTCTAAAACTCCCGAATGTCTGTTAAAGTAACTTCACTATGCATTTGCTTCCTGAGGATTCAATAACCTAGGTCTACTAGGGAAAAAGAAGCTATACTACATCCGTAATCTGGATCGAAGGTATCAACCCTTTTTCTGGCGCCATTGCCAGGGAAGCAATAGCTACCCTGGTGAGGTTATTAGGAACCTTGCTAGTCTTAATTCTTGTTTTTAATTTTTGTTAGTTTGCTTTCAGCCTTTATTTGATAAACCAAAAAAATAGTTAGTCTTTCAATTATTGCTTTTACTATTATAATTTTAATCTAAGAAAACCCCAAAACATAGGAAGTATGGCTGAAAATAAGCTTAGGGAGTTTGCTACTCCCAATAATGATTATTTTCATACTCCTATTAGTCAACCAGCAATCGCTGCTGATGGCTATGAATTAAGCCCCATTACTTAAGTTTGGTTCAACAGAATCAATTTGGAGACTCTACTGTTGAAGACGCAGGTATGCACTTGAATACTTTCACTAAAATATGTGATATGATGTGTATAAAAGACGTTGACCCTGATGTGGTCAAATTGCGTCTATTGCCTTTCTCTCTAAGAGGGAGAGCTAAAGAATGGTTGCTATCTTTGCCTAAAAATACTATTACATCATGGGTGGGATGTACTTCTTGATTTATGACTAAATTTTTCTCACCTGCAAAGACTATGCAACTTCGATCTAATATTACTGGCTTTAGACAGGAAGAGCATGATCCACTAGCGCTTGCATCGGAGAGGATGAAAGAATGCCTAAGAAACTGTCCTAGTCATGGGATGGAAGATTGGTTAATCCTCCATTTATTTATAATGCTCTTAATCCTGTGTCTAAGTCTATGCTTGATACTGCAGCTGGAGGAACATTTATGGGTAAACATATTACCGAAGCAAAGCAGCTGCTAGACAATATGCAAGACAACCATGCCCAATGGCATGTGGAAAGATCAAACATGAAAAAGGTGAACTCGATCTCACCACAAGAGAACAAAGATCTCAATGCTAAGTTGGATGAGCTCATACTAGCCGTAAAAGGTAAGAAAACTCAGGTAAGAGCCACCCCAAAACAAGCATAGAAGAAATAGACTTTGTAGCTCATAATGATTACAATCCTGCTTGGAAGAAGAGTTATAATCCTAACTTTCAGAAACATTATTCTAGTCCTATAGGTAACTCTAATAATAATATGGGAACTAGTAATGGTAGTCTCCAAGAAACGCTTAAGTCTTTCATAGACTCGCAAAATGAACAAAATAATATTCTAGTCAAAATCACAGAGAACCATGATGCTATGCTTGGTAAATTATCTAACCAAGCTGTTAGTTTGAGAAATGATTTGCAGGCCCTTCAAGAAAGAACAAGGATTGTTGAGGCACAGCTAGGTAAGATAACCAAGAGTCAAACTCTCATCCTAGCTAAATTTGCAGGTAAAGCTGAGCCCAATCATGTTGAAGAACTCAAAATGATGAGGATCCAAAGGGAGGAGCCTAAAGAACTTGATTATAGTAATGCCCCTTCACCAAGCTACACCATCGAAGACCTCGTAAAGAGGATCAACGTCAACATCCCGGTAAGTGAAGGTAATGAGAAGACATGTATCAACACTTTGTTGATCAAGTAGCAATTAAGGTACGCGATTTTGAAGAGGAATACAAGAAAATCACTGAAAAATTACCTGTTAAACTAGATGACATACTTAAGCCTACTATTAAGATAAAGATTGGAACCAATGAGATAGTTGCAGTTTGTGATCTAGGTGCAAGCGTCTCAACAATTCCAAAGAGTCTTTTTAACAAGTTAAATCTTGGCTCCTTTAAAATTTACTGAGTTAAAATTGCATCTAGCATATTCTACCTACAAACAAGCTATAGGGATTAAGGATAACACTTTAGTTTACATCAAAGGATGTCCTGCTCTCATTGATTTCGTTATAGCTGACATGCCTGAAGACACTGTTGCTCCTATAATACTAGGCCATCCTTTCTTGAGAACTATAAAGACTTTAATTAACCTTCATGAATGGAACGTGAAGTTGCAATTCACGGGATCCTTTTTTTATTCATTTCCCCAGGAATAAGAAAGTCAAACATGACGAGAAGGAGGCCATCACTTTGAAGACCAATTACTTTGGAGTGGGTGTTCCACTCATCTAGCCCAAGTGAGTATTATTAAGGTCAAGCTATTGACCATAAAAGACCGCTCCATGGGAGGCAACCCATGTGAAATTAAGGTTTCAGTTAAGTTTTTAATTTTAGTTTAAGTGCATGCTTAATAAAGAGTGCTAGAAAACTCCATTTGAGGAGAAGAAGTCAGGTAGTACTTGAAATTCTGCTTTATTCATGCTATTGTTGGTCGAGAATATTTACTGTCAATTTTCTGCCAAAAACAAGGTATATCACTAAGTTAGAGGAAAAGAAATAGTTTACGAAGAAACATAATTTTTTTGATGCACACAGAGAGTTTAATGACCAACTATACGGCGGTAATAAAAATTCCGGCAGTATAGTTCTGGTCGTATAGATATCTTTGTCATCGAATTTTTTTCTGCAATATGTACTAAGAGTTTAACGACCAACTATACAGCAGGAATAAAAATTCCGGCCGTATAGTTCCGGTCGTATAGATATCAATGCCTCCGTACAATTTCTTTTCATATGTACTGAGAGTTTAACGACCAACTATACGGTGGAAATAAAAATTCCGGCCGTATAGTTCCGGTCGTATAGATATCGATACCTTTGCAACTTTTCTTTCGCAGGGACAGACAGTTTAATGACCAACTATCCAGCCAAAACATTTTGTTCTGCCCGTATAGTTGCGTCCGTATGGCTGTGCCGCCAGGAGGAAACTCTAATATTTTGATAGAACGCCAACTATATGGCGGGAACACATGTTCTGCCCGTATAGTTCCGCATGTATAGTTGCGGCCGACCACAAAATCGCACGGGAAGGTACTCCCAACTCCGAAACTTCAATGATTTTTCTTTCTTCTACCTTCAAACTCTCTCAAAACCTCAAGAGATCTCCATCTCTACTCAATTTCATTCGATTTCCTTGCACACAAGTGATCTACTATATGTTTCTCCTCCGATCCTCCAATTACGTTTTTGCAAATTCATCTTCGATCTATTATCTTTATCAATCTAGGGTGAGACCTACTATGAACCAATTGCCATGATTTTCTTGCCTAGATTGTTATTTTGAGGAGAATTCTTTAGTGTGCTATGATGAGGAATATATTATACTTATTGTTGTTGGATCAAAGAAGTTTATTTTTGCCTTTCTTCAATGTTTTATATGATGAACACAAGGAGTCAAACTCGTGCTCGTGCCACCGCTAGCGCTTCTCGGGATGCCGCTCAGGAACACTTGGGGATACGGTTCAGGGATGAGGCCCATCGTGATCGCTTCAACAGGATCAAGAACCACGAAGTGAAGGCCACCAAGTGGGCTTGCCCCATTATGTTGAACCAACTCGGTATTTATGATGACTTTAATTTACTTTGCAATAGAGCTGGCCTGCAAAACTTTGTGTACAATGATGTACCAACTTATCACCGCTTAACCATTGAATTTCTTAGTTCATTGCAAAGCACTGTTAAACAATAGCAAGGAGAGGATACTATTTCTTTCCGTCTGATGAACAACAACTACACTTTAACATTAGATGAATGGTGCACATGCTTTAATTTGCCAAACAATGATCTTCATGCTTTACGCGCATCCTTTACTGGCTTAAGCCCTTCCCCCGATCAATACCATAATGGAATGAGTTTCACTAGTAGAGTGAATAAGGGGAAGAATATTCAACATCCTGCAATTCGCTATTTGTTCTATGTTATTGCTAACACTTTGTAGGCACGTAATGAGTTCACAAGACTTAATGAGGAGGACATCCTAGTCCTTGCAAAGGCTGCTTACATAAGCTGCAACCTATCACTCAACTTGGGCGCTATCCTTGTGCGCTACCTAGAGAACCAAGCCTCTCAAAGACAAGGGCCAATCACAGGAGGAGGCATCATCACCGTGCTTGCCACTGCCCTAGACATCTACCTAGGTGAGTTGCAACCTGTACTAGGTGAGACACGTGTTGGTTTCTCTACCCTGAGGGCTTGTGGAATGCTCACTAGGAGACGTGGTGTTTATTACCTACATATTGCTGGAGCTGGGCATATCTACCCCGCTCCTAGGCCTAATGGTCTTTTCTCTATCGAGGAAGGACGTTTGATGTATGATTTGCAAGTTGAGCAACACCAACCCGAGGAAGAGATTGTGGAAGAGGATGAGGACCAAGAGGAGGAGCAAGAAGTTCCTTATCGAGAGGAGCAGCAACAAACCCGGTTCGCCACATACCAAGATTTCCAAGGACTTGGAGGGACCATGGATAGGATGCATAGCCTCTCTTTGAATCTCCAAGAATCAGCATGTAACCTCTCAACTCAGTTTGCAAACTAGGGTAACAACTTTTCCCTGCCACCACAATGATTTGAAGGGCTTGCAAAAGCCTAAGCTTGGGGAAGTTTCGTCGTGTATCTTTATTTGGCGTTTATTTGCTTTTATTTATTTCAAGGTTGCATTTTTATTTGAGTTTATAAGCACTTGTGTTGGTTTCCCCAACACTGTATCTTTAGTTCTTTCTATTTTGCTTTCAAAATTTTCTAGCCGAGCTTTGCCACAAATTTTCTATTCTTTAAATTTCCTCTCTTAAAAAAATCACAAAAAAATTTCTCCTTTTTTTTCCTTATTTTCCCTCTTTCTTTTCTTTCCGCCTCGAGGTCTTCATATATTTGTAGGAGAGTGATCGACTTCGAGTTTCCAAGAAACAAATAAAAAAGGAAGAGAGAATTGGAACCAAACATGAGAGGTATGCCTTATGACTCCCCACTTTTGAAGTTTGAGAAACGCATGCTAGTTAGTAGTAAATATTGAGATATTATATTGGTGGAGTGAGTCTTTGTATCATAGTAAGATTTTTCGTTTGCATGGGTATTTAATTGGGCTCATTTTGTTCCAGCTCTCGTAATTAACCAAGTCTTGCCTAAAAAATTGCTAAACAATTGTAATAAGAAAAAGTCTCACAATTGAAGGCTTGGGTGTTGCAGTGCTTAGTCTTGAAGGTTTATTTCTAGAGACACTCAAGACCACTGAAAATGTTAATTCACTTGATAGCTCTCTTTAAAAGGATTTGTTCAATTGTATTAATGTTTAGCGGTTTTTGTGAGCATGCCAAAGTTTGACTTGTTAATCATAAGAATGATATAGCTTTACGCGTGTCAAACTTCATGGGATGCCAACAACTCTGCTGGCCTACGAACGATCTTCATGGAGAAAACTCCTAGATTTCGGCTATGAGTTGATTAAACACTTGTAGCAGCAATGCTATAGTGGGTAATATTCTTGGCACTCCCGGGTAGCTATAATCATGATGGAATCACTCCTCTGGCTATTATGAGTAATCATTATGCAAAAGGAACAAAAACCTCAGTGATGCCACGAGTGTCCATCACAGCCCGATAAACTAATAAAAATCTTTGGCATGCTCTCAATTACTTAAAAACTGAAATTCTTGAAGGACAATGAATAGAAAAGTAGTGCCTGCAAAGTCTTGATTCATTGATGTGGGAGAATTGAGATACTCTAGTATATATGATTTTCATGACAACTCTCACACTCTTAATTTACATGATTATACTTTACTATTCAAAGGCAAGCCTTTGAGTTGATTACTTGACATGGAATAAAGTTTACTCATTTGAATCATCCATGTTTACAATAATTTTGCTGCGCTATAAGGATGCATGAAACCCGTATGATATGCTTGCCATTACTCTATCAATGCTGAAGTTTTTCAGATTTATAAATTGGAGGAAACATGAGACTACTAATCATGAGTAAGATCACCATCTCTTTATTTTAGTTTAAATGTCGAGTTCCTTTTTGATTTTGGTTTTCTTGCTCAGGACGATCAAGTTTAAGCTTGGGGAGGTTGATGGCTCTGAAATATAGCCATCTACGTCCACATTTAAACTGGATATTATCATATTCTTGATGAAACATCTCTCTAAACCCTGCCAATAATGATAATATTCAGAGGGGTATGCAATCCTTTCCTTTTGTATTTTTCCTGCACATATAATGTCATTTAAAGGAGGGAATCACTATATTAAAGTCAAAGATACGAGATTTCAAACAACCAGAAGAAACCAGGAGCCGAACAACAGAGACAGACGCTTTAACGACCAACTATATGGCCGGAGCAAAAATTCCGACTGTATAGCTCCGGTCGTATAGTTGGCGCCACCACCGTTAGGTCAAACAGAACAACTTTCGAGAAGGGACCCCTATATAAAGAAGCCTCAGGCGATGAGAAAACAAGCCAGACCTCGCCAAAAAGTCTCTGCCACAGATCACTAGCCGCCTCCAGATCTCCAAACCCTTCTCCATCTCCATAGCCATATTCCACCACTTGTAATAGTAGATCTCTTCTCGAATTGGCGACATTGTAAGACTATTGCTATCAATATAATGATTTTCATTACAATGTTTGTGATTGTTGATCTCATCTCTATGTGTGAGTAATTCTCCTTGAGCTAAGGGCTTCGGCCTAGCCATGTAGCAATTGTGCATGTGATTTATCATAGATGGGATCGTGTATTAGTTTGTATGACATGATGATTATTGTATCCTCTCTTGCCTCAATCCAAGGACTTGTCAGGTACCCAAGACCCCGAGGGTTGAGCTAGGTATAGGGAGTATGAGTGATGACTGATCTGCAGGTTGGGAACCCCAGTGATAGAAGGGGTAGAATGGTTGTATGTGAGGGATTTGCTTGGGATTAACGGTGACATCACTATGCATATCATTAGTTGTCTTTCTTTTATGGATGAGACTATTAGGTTATTGCTATAAGCGGTTGCCCGAGGCAATAGCAATTATGGATGCACTACCCACATATAATTTATCTTGCTCTAACAAGTACACACATACTTTATTTCTATCTTTTATTTCCATCAGATGTTTTGCATAGCTACAGGTGAAACCGAACGCCCTAGGCCCTCTCTCTCCATCATCGGAAACAAAAAAAGACGCAAGCTACTGGTTCGGTAAAAACACAAAAGGAATTCTAAAACTCCCGAAGATCCATTAAAGTAACTTCAGTACGCATTCGCTTCCCGAGGATTCGATAACCTAGGTCTACTAGGGAAAAAGAAGCTATACTACATCCGTAATCCAGATCGAAGGTATGATCTGCTCCAGCCGCAACTGATCTGCCGCCACCGGTCGCTGCTCGTCCCTCGAAAGCTGCCAACAAAGCTGTTAGCCTCATCAGGGTGAAGAAAGAATTGACGAAAGAGCAGTGGAGGGAGGAGACAAGAAAGAGGACTGGTCATAGAAACAAGTCCTAGAATCGCCTTGCCTCTGCCCAAGCCGCCCAGGAAAGGACCGCCGTCATTGAGCACGTCATGGTCATCCAGGCCAAGGCCAACTCTGAGGCCCTCTCTGCACAAACCACCACCTTGCTCATAATAAAGGAGCAGTAGCTAGCTGCCTTTGGCGTGGCCGCGGCAATCTCAACCTAGTCCACGAACAAGCCACCGCATGTTGACACGGCCTTCTTTGGGCAAGTCACGACCATGCCGGAGATTGTCGGCAAGTCCTTGCTGGCTATTCATGGCATTGACCTGAACGTGGCACCTGTCGGCGGTGGCTCTTCACGCAGCAGCAAGACCACGAGAACCATCCCGTCGGCAACATGCCCACTCCTCGCAAGCTGTTTGCTAAAATACCGGCCCCAACTCCGACCTCGGTATCAACCTAGTCCCGTCCCTTGTCCGTGGTCCCTGGTGTTTATTAACCTAATCCCGGCCTTGGTATCCAAGAAGATGGTATCTTTGTTGACCAAGAGCCTTTGTTTGGGGGCGAACTAGTCCGACAAACACAACATGGTAGCCGAAGGACCGGATCATACACATCCCTCCAGGACGAGATGCTTTGTGAGGCATGGATGGAAATTGGGAAAGATCCAATAACCGGTGCCGAGCAAAAGGTTGGGGAATTTTGGAACCGACTATGGAAGTACTTCCATGAGCAAAAACATTTCGGTGAGCATCCGTTTGAGAGTGATCGCAACAGGAACTCTCTTATGAAGAGGTGGGCATTCATCTCCAAACAATGCAAAAAGTTTTGTGTTTCTTATGACCATGTGAATGCAATTCCCGTGACTGACATTGGCGTTGGAGACATGGTATGTTGCTACATGACCATATGTTTTTATTCATACGAGCATACATGTCGTAGCATTAAAACTTGAACCTGTTGGTTTAGGTGTGGCAAGCATTGGAGCACTTCAAAACTTGACACGAGATGAAATCTTTCACATTGGCGCATTGTTGGAAAAATCTCAAAGATTGCGAGAAATGGAAAGAGCACAATGCGGGAAGTGCAAAGGGAGGCACCAGAATCATCATCGACAAGGAAGGGCTGGCTACCAAAAGGCCGAGAGGAAGGACCAACTCCAAGCTAGACGCCAAGCGTGAAGCTTCATCAATGGCCATCTGACATCAAAAGAGTTGATCACCGAGAAGGATGTGTCCTCAGGTGAGAGGGGAGATAGGAAACACAAGGAAAGGCAAGATGCGGCGAAGAACTACTATGAGATGCAAACGAAGTGTCTCGAGAAGTAGAAGAGATCAACGCCCGGGCTAGAGAAAGCAAGGTACAACTCAAGCAAAAGGAAGTCGAGCTCCCCATACTCGCCGAAGAAAATCGAATCATGACTGTGGATCTCACCGACATGGACCCAACAACGTGGTTGGTTCGAGAGGAAGAGAAAGTTGATCTATGAGCGAGATGCATAGATTGCTCATTCTTATTTATGTTTGTGTGCATCTATGAACCATGGGTACATGCGGAACATAGGCATGTTTGTGTGCATGTCCTATTTTGGTCTTGTTTTGGTGGTTCAAATATGATTAACACTTTTCAAAAAAATAGGACGGACATATGGGGGTACCGTTGGGTGCACCGGCCAGCCCTGGGCGGACAGTTGCCCGGGGCATGTCCACCCCGACCCACAAATGGACCAAAAAAGGTCAAAAGTCTTGTCTGTTTTGCGGGGGCCCGTTGGAGATGCCCTAAGGCCATCTCCATTAGATCAGTGCATTTGGGTTAGAAAATGGTCTAAATCAGTCCCTTTGGGTCGTACAGAGGACACAAACGGACATGTTGTCCCCCGTCCATAGAGGGGACACATTAAAAAAACTTTTAACAATATTTCATAAAATTAATTATACATAAGTGGTCGAAGTACAAAATAAAATTAAACTACAACTAAACTGGACTAAAAATAAACATGTGGCTAGGCCACGATGCCCACGGTTTCCAAGGGTTGGCCTGCACTGGCGGCATCTAAGGAGGTGATGAGTCCTACGATACGCCAGCCTATAGCTCGAAGATGTAGAGGGCAACGTCGAGGTACGGACACCTAGCTAGCTCCGTGAGGTCGACCTCCTCTTCGGAAGCCTCCAAGGCCATCCTGATGACATCATCCTTGTCCACCGGCCTATTGTATTGTTGTAGTGGTGGATCTTCCTTGTCGTCCTCCTCCTCAAGCTTCATGGATGTGGGCTACTGGTCATAGTTGCTTGGGGTGGGGACCTAGGGGATGGGGGTGTGGGTGTGGGTGATGATGGGGACCTATGTGCAGCCCATGGTGAAATACGAGCACTGACTAGCGTCATGCTCACACTCAAACCAATCGCCCGACATGCATGACCCATTGGCGTAGGGCGGGTCGTTGGCCATGTCAGGTGGAAGACGGATGCAAGGGTGTTGGATCTCGGCCCTGCGCACAACACCGAATGCGGGGATTGATGACACTAGATCCCACCACTAGTTCAAGTCCACCTGTAGGGGAGGTGCGTGCCGCGGTAGGGCATCGGGATGTGCCGCTCCCGGTACATTAGCGCCACATCGATGGACACCTACATCCTCTATTGCAGCCATAGGGAGGAGGTGTGCCTCCTTAGCCACGATAGCCACTTGACGAGTCGGCCTCATAGTCGTTCTTGTTGAACCACTTCCTCATCATGGTGGACAGTCGAGCCTTCCAGGGTATAGGGCACAAGGATGGGAGGGGGAAGGGATAGAGAAGGGTGTTGTGTAGAGGGACCGCGGTCCTTTTATTAATCTTGCGGAACCATTTATTAAACATGAACACGGTTGTTGGGTGGATGACATGTGGACCAGGGGAGGACACGAGGCAAACACGGCAGGACACATGCAACCTGGTCCCAAAATGGGTGCAGTTTGCATCGGTACAGGGAAGAGGGATGGTCCATTTGTGTCGCAATGTTGGGTGTCATTTTATGTGTCCGGTTGTCTGCGAGACCCCAAACGGACAACAAAAATGTCTATTTGCTTCAGCCGGTTGGAGATGTCCTAATGATGTGTAACACCCCGTCCACTGGGCCCCAGGGGTGTCACTCCTAGCAGCTTAATAGGTTATCTAGACTGGCCCCACAGACCAACACTAGTACTTTCTGTGCACTTTGTCCTCAATCGTGCGCATCCGGTACCCACTTCCGAGTCGGTCACCCATCCTCAAATTCCTCCAGGCCAAACATGCTTAACCTGGAGGTTCTTTTGGGATGAGCGTCCGAAAAAGAAGTTGCAACTTATTGGTATGAGTATCCTATCAATCCTATTAAGCCATGTTCATGGATCTCACATACACCTACCCTTAGAAGATCGATTCCCTCATCGATCAAGCACATGCCAGGAACGTCCCTTCTTGGCACGCGTCTGTGTGTCCAATACCGGCACATGTGCCATGCCGTCTCTACTCTAGGCCACACGCGCCATGCCCCACATGTACCGCCACAGACCCGCACACACCCGTTTAACCGTGAGAATTGGCTCTAATACCACTTCGTAACTCCCCATCCACTAGGCCTCGGGGGTGTCATTCCTGTCAGCTTAATAGGATATCTAGACTGGCCTCACAGACTAACACTAGTCTTTTCTGCGCACTTTTTCCTCACTCGTGCGCACCCGGTACCGACTTCTCGGTCGGTCACGCATCCTAAAATTGCTCCAGGCCAAGCACACTTAACCTGGAGGTTCTTTTTGGACAAGCTTCCAAAAAAGAAGTTGCAACTTGTTGGTATGTGTATCCTATCAATCCTATTAAGCCATGTGCCTGAATCTCACATGATGTATATCTTGGAGCTAGCTAATGGTGTAAGAAATCCCACATTTTTTAGTTATGGAAATTGCTTGACCCATTCGACGTGTGCTTTGATTGTGGATGTGAACTTCTGATGGCATGAAAGTTTGTTGAATTCATGAGGCTTTTGCTGCAAAGTTATTTGATTCTACTGTGTGGTTATCTTTATTACTCCCTCCATTTACAAATAAATATAAGAAATGTGGTCTCATATTTAGTAAAAGTGACTAAAACATTTTACATTTAGGAACAAAGGTATTACCATACTCCCCTCTCGTTAGGCTTATCTTTCCTCACGTCAATGCTACGTTGAGACTTACTAGGCCTTAATTTTTGCTGGTGATCTTGCTCGGTGATCTAGGGACTCCCTCATGGTGCTTCTAGGCCTGGGTGTGCAATAGTTGAGAGCAATCTTGGGTTTTTGGTGTCAGAGAAATGCCCCACGAAGGAATAAGGGGTCCAACAAGCCCTAAGTTCGAGAGGGGGATGAACACGCGTTCCGAGATTCTCAATAGCGGCGGAGATGGTGGCGTACGAGTCAGCAGAAAGGTTAACATGGTTTTTTACCTAGTTTTGGGACCCTCGCGAGGAGGTAAAGCTCCTACTCCTTGGTTTTATTGCTCGCGGTGCTTCACGAGGGTACAATGGTGAACCAATGTCTAGGGTTGCAGATCGCTGGGCTCTACCTCCTATAAGGTAGGAGAAGGTCTCCTTATATCTGGCGGCTAGGCCTCTACCCCCCAAATGCTGGGCGGGACGGGTCACCTCAATGTCGCGCCTCAAGATTCAGTCTACAAGACTACTTTCTATGGACTTGGTCCTTCGTCCTGGTCGTCCTCTGATCCTTTGCAAAGATGGGGTTCCTGGTGTCGTCCTTCACTATCTGATGCCCCCTTGTCCCCTTAGCACCTAAGTGGTAGGGGACAGCTGCCCTGTCTCCGATGATGTTCTTAGTGTCTTTGCACCAGAAGGGGGTGGTTTGATCTCCCTTTACCGAGGCGGCCCACACAGTCCTGGTCTTTCCTGTAGGGCTTTGTCCTCTTCTTCCTCGTCATGGTGGAATTACAAAAACACCCCTGGGGCTCGCTCTAAGGCATCCAAGGCCCGTCAGGGGACCCGTGTGAGTCGGTGCTCCACCGCAGTGTGTGGGAGGACTCGGGCGAGTCTCCCTCTTGAGGCGATAGTCTCAAGACTTCCCTCACGAGGTTGCATGGCTTGTGCCTCGACCTCCGGAGAAGGCAATGGCCTTGACAGTGGGCCCGTCAGACGCAGGGTCCTGGTACCCCGGGTGCCAGGACTCCAATATTTGGTGCGATAGGGACGGTTTCCTATGATATGGTTTTGGAAGATTGATCTGAATGCATCCAGTTTAGGGGGATCTGGGAAAAGCGATCTGGAGGAGATGATGTAGAGGTTGGTTTGCAAGGGGAGGACTTTGATGATGTGGTGTTTCAAGAGCAGTCACCTCCACCAGCAGATTATGTCGGATGTCTAGCCATTGTTATGCTTTATACAAAATGGGAGTTTAATGATTCTATCAGATGCCTAGCTAATCCAAGGAGGTAAAGTTCCGATCATTGGAAAATAAACTGTATACAATGAAATTTTATTGCCTTGGAGATTGGGAAAAGGTTATGGAGGGTTGTCCTTGGACATTCAGAGGCATCCTATTTCGATGGATGCTTATGGTGGATTTACTAAACTATCAGAGATTCAATTAAGCACTTTCGAATTTTGGATTCAGATGATCTCCCAGATGTCTATAGGTCAATGATTGAAGTTTGGGATTCTAAGGAAGACCAGGTTGATATTATTGAGCCTACGACATGTGATTTTGCTAGTAATTTCTGATGATGGGTTCGTTACATGGTAAACAAAAAAAACTACGAGATTGCAGAATAAAACCCAAGATCAGATCTAAGGGATGCTAGTAGCAAAGTGGATCGTGTCAACTTATCCTCAAAGACACATGATTGTTTATGATCTGATGATCGGGGTTGATGTACTTGTACACGATGTCTGATCAATCTGATGAAGAACCATGTGGGAAGCACCTCCACAGTGTTCACACATTCAACTTGATGACGTCTCCTCCTACCATCAAGCAAGGGAGAAGATATCCACGAGATCACGGCAGCATGACGATATTGCGCTGGATATGATGGAGTATTTTGCACGGCTCCATTAAGCTATTTCTACGTAGGAAGAAAGGATGGAGAGAGGGAGGGGCAGCAGACAATGGATGGGTATGGTGTATCATGCCCCTTGACTCCTTATATAGGCATGGGGGAAGGCCGACCAATGCTTACCCATCCTCCAAGAGAGATCATGGTGACCAAAGGAGGGAGCATAACCCCTTCCCCAAGATAGGGTCCCACCCCTGGCAGCTAGGGTTTGGGAGGAGGGGCGCATGGGCCTTAGGGGCTGTGGTGTCGTGGCCCATGTAGGCCTAGTTGCCCCCTACTCGTCCCATGCAGCCCCTTGGATAGGTGGACCCCACTCGAATACCTTCTAGAAACTCGTAGATCATTGCCAAACTATTCTGATAATATCTCAGAACCCAAAACCATCATCCATATAATTTTTCTTCATCTCTGGACATTCGAAAGCTCCTCCTGATATATAGGATCCCATCCAAGATTCTGAGTAAATATTTTATTATGCCATCTATTATCTCATCGAACCCTAGCAACATCAAAGCGTTAAGTGTGTGACCTACGGGTTCGAGAAAGTGCAGACATGATCAAGACACCTCTCTGATCAATAACCAGTTGCAGGGCCATGGATGTACATATTGGTTCCCACACATTCCACGAAGTTCTTTTATCTGCTGGACCACGATGTCGAGGATTCAATTAATCCGGTATCCAATTCCCTTTGTCTCGTGATATATTACTTGCCCGAGATTTGATCGTTGGTATCACCATACCTAGTTCAATCTCGTTACTGGCAGGTTCTATTTACTTGCTCCATAATAGAATATCCCTGTGACTAACCATATTAGTCGCATGCTTTCAAGCTTCTTTAGATGTTACATTACCGCGAGGGCCTAGAGATATCTCTTCGTCATGTGGAGGGACAAATTCTAGTCTTGATTCATGCAACATAACAAGCACCATCAAACATATCTGAAAGCCATCTTTATAGTCACCCAATTACGAAGTGACATTTGATGTCCACAAGGTATTCTTCTAGTACTAGGGAGTAACATAATCTCATGGTCTAAGGAAATGGTACTTGACATTTATGAAAGTTACAATAATTAAACTCAGTGACATGATCAAAGGCTATGCTTATTATTGGGTCTGTCCATCACAACATTCTCCTAGTGACATGACCTCGTTATCAAGTGACATTACATGTCCATGGTTAGTAAACCTTAGCCATCCCTTGACTAACAAACTACCCCATAATAGGCTTACTAGGGACACAATGTTTTCTATATTTCCACACATGTTTTTAGTTTCTGGTTCATACAATTATAGCATGGAGAATAAACACTTATCATAAACATGGAATATAGTAATTATAAATTTATTTCCTCTTGGGAATATTCCCAATACTACTTGCACTAGACTCAATAATTTTGTTTACATGGTAAAGATCTAACACACATGCAGTCTTGGTGTTGATCATGTTTTTCCCATGGAAGAGGTTTAGTCAACAGATCTGCGACATTCAGATCTATATGTGTCGAGGTCATGGGTACTATATGGTCCCTCATAAAGAAATAAAGCCCACTCAGGAATATCGTGGCCTACAAATAACACCATTTATGTCATAAATCCAATTAATGCAAAATAATATATGTTTTGAGATTAGAAAAACGCAAGGATTAATAATATGCCATCCAAAATAACTTCTAGGCAAATAAAATTTTGAAATTGTTTAAATGCTATTAAATGGTCTTTTCTTAATAAATTTATAACTTTAATTCTATAAATCTGATTTCAACAAATAATATGTCTAAATCGATCAGCGATAAGCCCCTTCTTACTATGCATTCCATGCATGCATTTGCTTCCCATTTCATGCATTTATAATATGTTACTACAAGGAAATTCATTAATAAAATGGACAATTAAAATTGGAAAAAATTCCTTTGGTTGATAATGCTTCACCAATGCTATGCCATGCTATACCATGCAATTGTGCATCATTCTATCATGGAATATCATGTTTTGCTTGTTGCATATGATTCATATGTTTGTGCACTTTATTTATTATGGTCCTTGTTTGTTTGGCTTTTATTCCGGATAGACGCTACGCAAGGAGGTTATCGAGAGGCACCAGAGTATTACCCAGAACCAGTTATCCCACTACTGACATTCCAGGCAAGCATTTTACCATGCTTTCATTTACGTATAACACCTATGCCCCTATCTCTATTCTTGCATCATGAATCGCGTTACGAATTAAATTGTAATCCCAAGTACTACACAACCTTTACTTTTAAACCTCACTGAAGCTTGTACCTTCCATCCTATTAGTCATTACTACCTGAATTGTTTGAGCCATGCGGGTCGTAGAACAACATGTGTAGGGTTTGTGCGAGTCTGGTGTGGAAAACGAGATACCTAAACAAATAAATTTTATAGTAATGGGATAACTAAAGAATTAGGCACCAGTGGGTAATATCTGAGATTTGGCCTTTATCCGCTCACTTGTGTCCCATAGGACCTGAGTACTTGATGTCTGTTCCTTTACTATCGCACTATCCACATGTGGGCCCATGAATCTCCTTGGTATGTGCATGATTCACATCTTATTTCTTAGAGCCATAGTTCGTTTAGGGCTTTACTGCTATCTTATACTTATGCCACTATTTACCGCTTTATATACTATTGTTGCTCAAGGAGCGTTTACGTGTACTATTTTGGAATGCGAAATATTTTCATAGTATTGACCATCCTAGTCACACTTAAATTTCCCAGTCGTTTGCAGCCATTGACACAAACCCTGGGTTCATGTTGGAGCACGGTCGACTTCGTTGCGGGTAGCTTAGTGGGGTGGCCCCCTAAAATCATTTTTGAATCTTGTAAATGCTTTGTCGTGATGCCTCCTTGCTTTCATTTGTTTTTTCTTGAGGTTGATCGTGCGTGTGTTGCTATTTGTGCACCCCTATAGGGTAAAGTGTTTCGAAAAGCCATGTCCGTGGTTATGGATGACTAGGAGCATAGTTTATCAATCATAGACAACTCTTATCAATATACCGTGTTTAACTTAACAAAACTTGACTAATAATTAGTGCAATCCTCATGGAATGGTTAATAAAATTGCCTATGGATGGGATATTCTTCCGCCTTCTCGTTGGTAAGCGAGAAGGAGGATGAGTTATGTTTACTTATGTTGTGTATATAACTGTTGGTTCTAATTAACGCACATCCCTTTATATATGGTTAGGCAGATGTTGTAGCATGTCTCTATAGAACTATTTGATATTTTATATTTGACTACAATTGCGTCATCCAAGGTTATCCCTTTATTTGCATAAATACTTGCTGAGTGTGCCCCTAGGGTCTCACACTCTGCTTATCAGACTGCCAGGTATACCCCTATGGAGGCTACTACATGGATGAGGGAAATGATGGAGGCAACGACTCCCTTGAGTAGATATTTCAGTGATGGAGATCTATGATATCTGTGGGCGGGAATGTGCTTATTTTCATGACATCTTATGCCCTTTGGATCTTAATCTGTACTTGGATATGTGATTTGCTTCTGCTTGGTGTTTCTTGAATGGTGTATGAGTTCATGTGACCAACTATGATATTACTATCTATATATATATATTTGGATCTTGTTGTAATTGCATTGCAATATATATATCTATTTCCTTTAGATGGAATTGCTCTGGTGTACTATTGTATGTCATTGGCATACATACTCGTTTGTGTATGTTGCACACACAGACCAGCTGGTCACATTTCTCGCACTTGAAGCTATAACCATGAATTTTGGGGTGGGATGGTTGGTTGGTACCGTGCCCTGCCATTGTGGCCTGCTTATGGGTGGCCTCATGTCCTCCACAGTAGTATGTCCTTCCCAAATTTGGGTTATATCGGCTTGTGATTTAGAAACGTGAGGTCTGGAGGATTACACATTGTGCCTATGGAGAAATGCCTACTTCACCTGATCCTCGCCCTGGGCCCAACACCAGCCTTCGCCCTGAAGGGAAGGAGAGTGAGGGGATTTTCCTAGCAATGCCCAATGGTGAGAAACTGGGAACTCTGAAAGTGCTGACTTGGAGATACGTCGGTGCCCTAGTCAACGCAATCTATCACCTCGCAAAATCGGAAATTCATCACCCTGATGGATATTCTGGAAGCTAATAGCTCCCAGGAAAAATTCTTGGAACCTGGATGATTCTCCGCTAATGACGGGGGGACGAAATCATTCAACCCGTGAAGAACTCTCCCTGGGCATTCAGAGGGCAGACTCCTGGTGCCGTATGCAAGTATCCTCGGTTACTCCCTGACTGGTGGACATGGGGGCTTAGAGATGGATGCCCGTCTTAGACTCCGAACCTATAAGGGGGTCATAGGCGCGTGTTCGCAAGAACGTTATGTGCCTAGGGGTAGATGAGGATCTCTGTACCGGTGCCTGAGTCCACCTAATGAAGATACAGATATCCATCAACCCATTTTGACCCTGCCCGGAAGCCCGTATCAGTCGGACCATTGGAGGAGGGATGATCTTGAACAAGGGCATACCACTCGCTCCCATTTATCAGGGGAATACATCGGCACGAGGAGCGCGCTTGCTGTCCTGGATGCCTCGCTTGCATACTCAGTCTGTGTCAACAAGGTTCAGCACCCGATCTGAGGGAGGGTGTCCAGAATTGATGAATATACCGGTGACACTGGCCTGATCTCTGGTTGGCCAACTTCTAGGCTGCCTACGAATGGTCTGGAGGAATAGAAGAGGCAACTCTTTAGTATCTGTCGATGTGGCTTGGCACATCAACCAGATTCTGGCTAGGAACTCTATGACCCATTTTAGTCAGATTTTATGAAGATCTTGATCATGCCTTCATCGATTGCTTCCGAGGGCCTATTCACTAGTGAGATCCAAGTTGGGGAAAAGAGCCTTGTACGCAAAAACCTGGAGAAGCACTGCACAACTTCCTTAGGTGGTTCGTGCACATGGGATAAACCTCTCCCCCAGGGGTAGAGCAGGGCATCATCACCTCGTTTATCAATGGGTGCGGGGACGCGTGGCTCTGCCACCTCTTGGCTCTTGACCGACTGAGCACGCTATTAGAACTGATTGCAATGGCGGCCTATTATGCATCCACGAACGGCATGCTCACCGAAATGACATACGGTGATCATGGAGGGAGACTAGTGCCAACCCCGAAGGGGAAGGTGTTTGGAGTTTTCTGCTAGAACACGGAAGAGAACAAGGATAGTGATTGGTTAGGGTTCGACTCGGAACTTCAAGAGATGGCACACATGCAGAGTCACCACCATAATGACCTCCCATCCTGCGTCACAAACCTAGGAAGTTTTCCTCTGATAATTGACCCAGTAGTGGAAGGATATCGTCTCGATCGAGTTCTTATGGACAAAGGCAGTTGCTACAACCTAATATACACAAGACCTTGGAGGAAATTAAGGTCCCAATGTCAGCAATCTATCAAAGTTCTACAATATTTCACAGGATAATCTAGGGGTTTATGCCAATTCACTCGGTCATGTGGTGATGGACATAGCCATTGGAAGGAAAATGTCTGACATGAAAAGGTCAACTTCGAGAGCTCGGCTTTCTGTGGAGCGTACCAAACTCTCCTTGGAAGGCCTTTTCTTACAGGATTTTAGGATTTGTCAAACTACGTTCACCTCCAACTGAAGGTTCTAGGACCGAAGGGCCTCAACACGGTATAGGGAAGCAGTCTATTCGCTGTCAGGTGTGCAAGGGGTAAAATTCATTACTCTCTATATTGTCCCAATGGAATAGAGGGAGAAAGGGTGTGGGACAAGAAAAAGGCTTTCCAATAGTGCAGCTTGATGAAAGAGAGATGCCGCCAGCAAGCCCGAAAGGAGTCCCAAACCCAGAATGTTCCAATCTCCCACATTTAGCGGCAAGCCCGTTAGATAACAAATCTAGAAACAAGACCCTTACCTTCTCGATTCACCATGACCAGGATGATGACCCCATGTCCCAGGAAGAGCAGTGTAAAGGCTTCATCACCTGATGATGAATAAAATAAAATGTTGTACCATAGTTGGTTGAAGGAAGGAATCAATAAACTGGTACAGAAAAATTTGATGTCTTTGGGACCATAGCCCGACTGGGGTGACAACCATACCCTGACTCGGGGGCTTGGACTCCATTTTTTATTCATTCGGTCTCGGCTCCCCGTCTTGAGTAGTGAAACATGAATCTTTCTACTGCCTAGAATTTCCATTTTCTTGTCTGCAATCTGATGATGCGTCATGGAATTACTGCGTAGCAGAGGACGACGATGACACGTTGGAACGTGGTGTGAACAGAAAGCTCTCACAAATATGAAGGATGGGTGATAGTCGTAGCCGAACAAAGAAAATTCGAAAGCCATCTTAAAGTCTTAATGTATCCATTCTCGCATGAAGGATTCAGTAGATGTACAATAGCAAACCGCCACAATTGGGTAGAGTCTGGGCGTAACCCCATGCCTGTATGTTCCATTGATCCAGAGTTTCATTGTCATGACCCGAGGTGATACCCTAAACCACACGGTCGACTTCGAAGATGGGATAATGGGTTTTACTCTAGAAGCGGGCCTTTTGCGCCCCGATCCGCATACGCTCATTCATTCGGGAGTGAAGCAAGTCAGGAAGACTCACAAGAAGGTGTGAAATGGATTACCCAGCCGAAGGATTGGGTAATAACTACAGGAATTGCAAGCTACGCCGAGGGCCAAAAGCCGTCGGCGTAGCCCCGATCCCCGTCGACGTAGGCTACGCCGAGGGTTGCCCTCGGCGTAGCTCCTCGGCAACGATCTCCCTCGGCGGAGCGCGAGGAGGCCGTCGGCGTATGAAAAAACCGTCAGCGTAGGGTACGCTGACGGCAGCCCTCGGCGTAGCTACCATCGGCATAGCCTAACGACCGATTGCAAAAATAATTTTAAAAAAAATTCAAAAAAATTTAAATTTTTTTCTCTATTTTTTTAATGTTTGAATTGTTTGACTTGTTAATCTCTCACTTGGAACAGTTTTAACACTAATTACACTTAATCTTAGATCAAATTGCACTTATGATGAAACTTTCCGGTCGGTCACCCATCCTAGCACTACTCCACCCGCAACACGCTTAACTTCTGTGTTGCTTCAAAATCTATTCCCGCAAAGCAGTTTATACATTGTTGTCAATACTATGATATCAATCCTATTAACTCTTATATCATCATGTCACATGTTTGTATTTTTTGAAATTACAAACAATTATTTAAGTAAACAACAATGAATAAGTAAAAATATTATTGAATTCAAATAAAAATATAATGATTTTATTTATTTTGTATTTTTCTATTTAATATGGAACAATTAATATCTCTAAATCCGTAAATCGGAATTCAACAAATAATATGTCTAAATTGATCAGAAAAATGATAAGAATCCAAATATGATATCCATATTAACTTATAACTAATTATGACGTGATTCTAGCCATAATTTCATTTGCCCGTTTAAAACGGCGGACATAAAGATTCTTAGCTCAGGGCAGAGCCTCGCTAAACTTGAAGTGGATCTGATAAAATAGCATATTTTGAACCTAAAAATGATTTTTGTAAAAATCATGAGTATCAAAACATGTACATGTAGTTCATATCTGGCCCACTTCCTGCTGATTTGGTAAAATTTGTCTTTTTCACCAGGGATGGACGGAAAGGTTTGATATCCCTCTGTTAGGACATTATCCATGTAAGGTAGTCTAGTATTTTTGAAAAATGGGGTGGTAGCATTTTGAATTAGCCATTTGGTGGTTTCTTCACAAAACCCCCCATTTTTTGCGCTCGAAAAATGGAAAATGGCTTTTTGGTGCGATGAAAAGGAAAACTTCCTCCTGTAACATTGTTCGCCATCCCATGATTCACATTCATGCACAATATGGGCACATTATCACAAATTATGCCATAATTCTAGCCGTAACATTGGTCATTTGACCCGAAAGTCAATAAACGTCGAATGAGATGGCTCAATGTGTGAAGGTTTTTTGGAGACATAATCAATATACCAAGTTTGATATTTTTCCTTGCAACTATATCACATAATATGACACCAAGCGAAGGTTTCGTATTGTTTGGATCCTTTTTGAATTTTGTATGCCTGTTTCAAACTATCTTCAAACTTTGTCGAACGACGGGCATGAAGATTCTTAGCTCGGGGCTGAGCCTCGCTAAACTTGAAGTGGATCTCTGATGAAATAGCATATTATGAACCTAAAAATGATTTTTGTAAAAAATAATGAGCATCAGATCATGTACATGTAGTTCATATCTGACCCACTTCCTACCGATTTGGCAGAAATTTATCTTTTTCATCAGGGATGGACGGAAAGGTTTGATATCCCCCTGTTAGGATATTATCCATGTAAGGTGGTCTAGTATTTTAGAAAAATAGGGTGGTGGCATTTTGAATTAGCCATTTGGTGGTTTCTTCACAAAACCCCCCATTTTTTGCGCTCGGAAAATGGAAAATGGCTTTTTGGTGCGATGAAAAGGAAAACTTCCTCCTGCAACATTGTTCGCCATCCCATGATTCACATTCATGCACAATATGGGCACATTACCACAAACTATGCCGTGATTCTAGCCATAACATTGGTCATTTGACCCGAAAGTCAAGAAACCTCGAATGAGATAGGTCAGTTTGTGAAGGTTTTTTGGAGACATAATCAATATACCAAGTTTTTTGGAGACATAATCAATATACCGAGGGCAGCCGTCGGCGTATCTCTCATACACTGAGGGCAATTCTACACCGACGGCCAGCTTTCTGGGGCGCCCAACTCGTGACCTAAGCCGACGGCCCCGACGTTTGGCCGTCGGCGTAGCTATCTATTCCTGTAGTGAATAGCTCCCCGAAGAGAGTTGACACCACCATTTGCAGTGATCTAAGTTCCTCCTCGGACCTTTCAAAGTTACGGGCCATGTCTGCATGAAATGATGGATTAGAAACGTAAAGGCAGGAACATGGAGGTTCAGAAAAAGAAGGTAACACACTTTTTAATTCCTCCCTGCACCTCACCTTCGAAGCCATGGCACAATTTGCTATGTCCTTCGAATCCTCAAGCTCAGTGGACACAGCAAAAACCTCGAGAGAAAACCCTGTTGAAGTCAGATCCTTATCAGGAGAGAAGCGTGATCGAAGTTATTCAACCTCTTTCTTCAAGACTACCATAAGGTATAAAGTTCAGGAATAAAGCCAGCAAGAAAAAACTCACCGTCATTCTTAGCACGAGCATGACAGGGAGCTTCCTTGGAGGCACTAGCACAAATTTTGACAAAGATCAGTAGCTCGTGGAGTTGACGATTCCTTTGGAGTTCTATGGTCAGAGATGAACGTGGAAGCACAAGATCGTCAATGGCTGAATAAGATTTTGCTTGAGAAGCATCCTGGAGTTCCTTGAAAAAAGATGGGTATTGGTCAAAAATATAACTGATCCTCCCGATTAGATTCTCTGGTACAAACCTACCAGGAGGCTCGGGGGCTATGGTAGTCCTGGGAAGTAGGAGTATGGCATCACCAAAAGGAAGACTTACATGGATAATAGGGAGAGTTCGGGAGTTAACTGAACATTCCACATACTTCATTTTGTTCACTGTCGCGGCAACGAAGCCTCTCACTTCGTCTACAGTTCCTACTACATAGATCCTTTTCGAGATCTTCAACAACTGGACGCCAAATTCATCGAACTCATCCAATGGGCTTTCCAAGCACCTCCAGGTATCCCATTTGGCTCGATCATTTACCTTTGATGGTGAGTGAGGCGTCTTCTGTAAGCCAGTCAGGGAAACGTCTTTGTTAACCTCTTCACCTCGACTTGGACCGGGAAGGAAGTAGCACATCCTTTTCATCCTTGTAGTGGGACGCTTCCGAGAGCTCCTGCTTGGAGGATGAGGTGATCGGAAGGTGCTCCTGGGAAAGGCATGATGCTCGAATATCCACAAATCCTGCAGCGAGGAACAAGTTCGGAAAGATCAAAGGGGCCTGATCATAAAGGCGAAAGTCCAGAACCATACCTCAGGAGGAGGGTGTGATAATGAAAATGGAGCTGGCCTACCGTATATGTCTATCCCACTGGTCCTTCGGAGCAGTCTAGCCACCGCTGATAAAATAGAAGTTTCAGAAAGTCATTCGGAGGACTCACGGGATGGATCGTTCGGACCCGAGTCTTCATACATAGCGATCACACGCTTATTCGCAACGCAAATTCGTCAAGGGCCAACTCCATGAAGGACATTTTGGATCTACTTGAACAACCGATCGTGAAGAATACTAACGCCATCCGAATCCACGATCAGGGAGAGGTCCTCCCAAGATGATGAAGGGGTGGGAACACCACCTCTATTTTTGGGGAGGAATCCCTCTGCATCGACAATGTAAAACCACTCTGATCCTCATCCACGATAACTTCACTAGATGGGAATCTCAGGGTAAAGCGCGCTCTGCTAGGGGTAGAGTTCAAAAAGAACTCCCCCATGGAAAGAAACTGCAAGTGGAGTGGGTTGGGGTGTAGCCCGGAAGAAACTATGCCACAAGGACATCTGAGGAGGAAAAACTAGATAGCACTCGCAAACTATGATAAAACAAGATACTTGGAGGATGCCGAGGGGATGAAGGTTGTGAATCTTGATCCCATAAAATTCCAACAATTCTTGGAGAAATGGGTGTGTGGGAAGGGAAAAACCACATCTGAAAAGGCGATGAAAACAATCACCTCGCCATCACCAGGATTGGGGTGCCTCTCCCCGCGGGAGGTTCGTGTTTCTAGGCTAGGAGGTATTGTCCCATCACCCTCCAGTTTCTTCAGTGTTGCGATGGAGACCTTAGAGCGATGCCATTCCTTGGTAGGTACCACCGAGACTTCATCTTCTAGATCCTCGTGACGGATAAAATGCCCGGGAATTGCCGGAGGTGAACTAGCGCTCATCACCGAGGTCGCGAATGATTCACCCTCTTCAATATTTACCGGCATCTATGAAACGACAGATCTGTAATGGCAGCGGCTAAGAGTAGGATCACACCACCACAGAGGTATTAGGAGTTGCCTTTAAAGGGACATATTGTCCCCATCACCTAGGGCAAGATCCGCATAAGGAAATGGTGAAATCTCCCCTCTTCACATATGTCGCCTTCAACTAAAAGTCCATCCCATGTGAAGGGCTGTGGGATGCTCCACGATAGCGTCCGAAGATTGATTGAATAAATTGGGATGGAACCGCAAGGGCTGGATGTAATGATTCATGGATTAGCACACAACTTCTCAAAAAGAGTGAAGGGCAATCAACGGGGTGTGTCATGAGGACACTAGTCTTTGTTCGACCAGTTTCAATTCAAGAGCTCCTTGATCGGGATTGAGCCTGAGCACGTCACAAATGTGTCCTGCCATGGAAGGCACTAGCCAAGTCGTAACAAATGAACGGACGCAAGTAAGGATGACTCAGACATTTGAATTGCCACTAGTTGTCCTTGTTGGTTGGACACAACCGGATGTCGATGTTCTAACCCGGTACTAGCTCAACCACCGAGGCAAATCATATTAGGGCCTGAGGTACTCCTGCGAGGAAGTTGCAACCCAACCTAGACACAAGAGGCGGACTCGGTCTGACCCAAAGACCAACAACAGACCATCCACAGGGTTCAACATCTAGCAAACTTTAGACTCGTCGTTCAACCGACAAACAGTAGTCCGGGTGAGATCTACCACCATAGAGAAGAGAGGACCTGAACTTCCTGGGGTTCGAAACCTGGTCCAAATCCCAACACCAGGCCACCCATGCGGGCTTGGCGTCTGACAAAACTTGGGACTCATCGATCAACCGACAAACAGCAGTCTAGGTGATCTCTGCCTGCTTAGAGAAAATATAGTCCAGGTGATTTGTGCCACCTTAGATGATCGGAGGTCGGACTCTTATTCGATATAACATGGGACTCGTCGATCAACTGATAGAAAGTAGTCCAGGTGATCTCTGCCACCTCATATGATCGGAGGTCAAATAGTTATCCGACAGAACATTGGGCTCGTCGATAAACCAACAAAAGTAGTCCAGGTGATCTCTGCCACCTCATATGATCGGAGGTTGGACCATTATCTGATAGAACATTGGACTCGTTGATCAACCAACAAAAAGTAGTACTCAGGTGATCTCTTCCACCTTAGATGATCGGAGGTCAGATCGTTATTGATGATTCTAAAATGGAAGCATATTTACCTTTTGTTTTTGCATAAATAGAGTAGCGGTCTTTGTATTTCACTGCGTTTGCACGCACCATTTTGTTCTTGTTTTAACAGGATCCTAAATCACTAAGTCTTATACGAACATATCAATTGGAATTGTCATATTCTGTAATTATATGATATTTCTAAGTGATAAAAGTCATTTTTATGGATTTACCTTCGCTCCTGGGAGAATACCTAGCGAGGAGGAACAATCAGTACCGTTAATGAACGGTGGTACGGGCAGAGCCCACCCGTACCATTCGCACGTACTAGGTGCCAGCATGATTGACTCGTCAAATACGTTCTCCTAGCAAAGACAAGAGAGAGATCCAACATTCATAGCCACTAGAAACCATGAAAAACCACATCCGAAAGGGATCCGAAGGAGGAACTTGGCTGGGGCAAAATCCCAGCTGCTTCACAGATCATTGGAGGACAATGCATCATTCCCCTCATCATCAACCGCTGCATCACCATTACCACCATTACCCCATCTCTCATCTACTAGATCTTGTTGTGATTCCAGATTCAATTGTGGTTTACATTAGATCTATCTCTGTACTTATATCCATTCATTTGATTATGATGATGGTGTTGATTGCTTCCATGTGTGAGTAGTTCCTTTGTTCTTGGGGATATGGAGAAACCCTAGCACCATTATGAATTTTTAATAAAGATGATCTATTCTTGTGTCCATATGACTTGTCGGTCTATGATAGATTTATGATTTGTGTTTGATCTCTCTCGCTTTAGATGGTATTGTAGTCGACCACATATCATTTTCCCTTGGGACTAAAGGGAGGGAGAAATCATTTGGACGTGTCTTGGGATCATACCTGGAATGTCCCCTTGACAGATTGGCATCGGCTCGTAACCTACATGGTCAAAGGAGGATAAAAGAGGGACTTCCTAAGCTAATTACGATATCCATGGGGAAACCGTTAATTGCGGTGGATTGTATGGGTGACTGCTCTTAGACATTGTAGTGGTTATTTAGAGGTGACCTCACTCTTGGCTCAACAAAGTTGCTTCCTACGAGCCTTGTAGTGAACAACTTATTATGGAGCTCTCAACAGATCTCATGACACAAGGAGTATGTTATCTTGATTATTAATAACAACAATACTATGCTAGTGGTGTATCCTGCATTCGTGAGAACATTTTATCCCTATTGAGTTCAACCACATTTTCTCACAATCTTGTTACTTGTTTCCTTTTACTTGTTTTAATTACTTTTCTACAAACAACCAAAAACCTTTGAAACACCCTTTACTTGAGATCAAAGGTAGCTTATAAGTATCCTTTGGTAGATAGTGACAAGGGGCATAAAGACCTTTACCAATATCTCTATGTGGGTTTGATATCTTTACTTCGAAACTAGCTACAATTGATTTGTGCACTTGCAATCATTAGTTATCCAACAAAAAATGGAATTGTCAACCAACCGATAGAAAGTAGTGCGGCTGATATCTTCCACTTCAGAGTATCGGAGGTTGAACCATTATCTGACAGGACATTGGGCTCATCGGTTAACCGATTGATGGTAGCCTAGGTGATCTCTGCCACATCAGATAATCAGCATTCGGGCCGTTACTTGATGATCCACAGTGCTCATAAATCGATTGATAAGTGTAGTCCCGGTGACCCCTCCCACCTCAAGGGCACGGTGAAGAACGGAGCAGTCGACCAACCGACAATGATCCCAGTAATTTTGCTAAAAGAATACCACTCAGTGGCAAGCTTCTGTAAAAGGACAAGATTCGACATTAACATCTCAGGCGGACAAAGGATCGGGGGACTCCTTCACGATCTCCACTCGGCAACCCCGAATGGGATCTAGAGTCAAGCTCCCTTCTACCACGAAGGACTCAGGGGCTACTGTCAAGGTCATGGGTACCAGGTGGGTCCACATAAAGAAATAAAGCCCACCCGAGACCATCACGACCTACAAAGGATCATGTCCGAGGAGAAGAACCGAGCAAGGGTATCTTGGTGACCAAGTCAAGACATCAATCTCGAACTGATTCTTTGGGATATCACAATTACTCTATGAAGATTAGATCTAATATTCTTGTTAGGATCTTATGTAGGCACCAGCATTTATAAATAATCTTGGTGATATTGTAAGCCTTGACCGTGTATGTAAGGGGGGCAGGGAAGCCGAATGATAGGGTTAATTTAACTTAGAATCTAGAACCCTTGGCTAATCCCTCTGATTGGACGGGCCTCTTCGATATGAGAATCCCTCCGATCATATTCTACCTCCAACCACCATAGGTGATATCAAGCCATATCTTGATCTCATCATAGCACACTACGATAACTCCATCCACCTCAAACAAGAAGTAGGGTATTTACCAAACAATGTATGTTCAGGGCCTGAACCTATATAAATCATTGTCTCAGTGTGCTACCATACCGATCTTCGAGCGTGACCCCTCCAACATTAATCTTGAAGGGAATATGCCCTAAAAGGCAATAATAAAGTTGTTATTATATGTATTCCAAGTATATGATAGATGTTTATTTTACATGCTATAATTGTATTAATACAGAAACCTTAATACATGTGTGTTTAATAAACAAATAGAAAGTTCCTAGTTATGCCTCTCTATAAACTAGCTCGTTGATTAATAGGATGATCAAGGTTTCCTGATCATGGACATTGGATGTTGTTAATAATGAGGTCACATCATTGGTGAATGATGTGATGAACATTCATCCAAAGTATAGCATTACGATCAAATTCATTATGTTTATATTGCTATAGCATCATACGAAGTAATCTTTATCCTTAGATCATGAGATCATGTTAATTGCTAACACCGGAAGAATACTTTGATAACATCAAATGTCACACCGTAACAGGGTGACTATCAAGATGGGTTTGGGTATTCCGAAGGTGTTATGTTGTGGCTCATGGATCAAGAGTGGAATTTTTCAATCCTGATGATGTATAGATATACTCTAGGCCCTCTTGGTGATATCACATTAAGATAGCTTGCAAGCAAGAGATGTGATCACTAGAATGTTATATCACGGGAACGAGAAAAGAGTGCATGTCGGTAACGAGATCAAACTAAGTATTGAGATATTGATGATCGAATCTCGGACATGTAATATATCGCAAGACAAAGGGATTTAGTTACTATCGTTAAAGGTTCACTCGATCACAGAAGTCATCGTTGAATGTGTGGGAGTGAGTATGGATCTCGAGGTCCCACTTCTTATTATTGATCTGAGAGGGGTCTCGATCATGTCTGCATTATTCATGAATCGTAGGGTGACACAATTAAGGGTTCCCAAACACCATTTGGAGCAAATATGTTCTAGACAAAAGAATTGCAAAGCGCTGGAATTATTTCAATGGACACCGGAATTGTTCTAGGTTAAATTGCTGAAATTGGTTCTGCATGTGATATTGAAATGTTGCAGGGGGTTTTATGTGAATGTTTGTTAATTAAAGTAATTAACAAAATTATGAATAAAATAAATAAAAGAGTTTTATTAAATGAGAGTTGCATTAAATTTGGTAGAAATTTAATGCATGTGAGTGGAACTTTGAGTGGAGGCATGTTTATGTGAGTGGAGCTCCCACCCACATGAATGAGAGGAGGTGGAGGGGCTCCTCCATTGTCGCTGGCCATGGTAGGGGTGCCTCCTCCCCTATAAAAGGCCTCCCTCTCCTCCCTCACAAAGCACACCTCCTCGTGAAGCATCTCTCTCCCCCTCTAGAATTATTCCCCCATGGTCACGGATTAGCGAGATAGATGTTCCCGATGGCATTTCGTCTTGAAGGAGTTGCTGCTTCCACTGCATCGCTGGACCGAGGAGGTGGAGGTTGTTCGGTGGCCTAAATGTGTGTGCAAGGATGGATGCGCTGCTGATTTGTGGTGCTAGGACTTCCTCACGATCTTAAGATCGACAAGCGTTTGACTACATCATGCACGAGTTCCATGTCGTTACACTTTGTCGGTCTTTGAGGGTATGTTCTCTATGGATGTATATCCACCCGTTGCTTGTATCTACTAGATAGATCTTTGCGTATAATAGTTCCCATCGTAGGAATTTTTTTGTTTTCTATGCTGCAAACCCAACAAATCTACCATCGTAAAATACCTCGCAATATGTACTTTGAAAATCTATATGTATCCTTCTTGGACATGCTCACGTATGTTGTGAAAACGACACTTGATATCCTTGGTATTCTTGTGTCACTTTGGCTCTTGGGAAAGGGCAATGGCACCTATATCATCACAGTACGGGGTGAGCAGACTCAATGCACTCGGAACCACACCCATCTTAGATAGGAACCATTTCCTCCAAACTACTTGATGTAGCACAAAGCTACTATTGTGTCCTGATCTTCATTAATTTGAGGGGATTTGGGGAGGGAGCAAAGAAAACAATGAACACGCAAGGGGAATCAAAGATAAAAACGCACACCACACCTAAATTGGTTTTCTCTCGTTGGACCGAACCACCAACCCAATAGAATCCACTTAGAAGAGACACAACGGTAGAGATCCAAGTAGGAAAGGTTGACAAGTAGCAGCTAGAATCTTCTTGTGAAGAGATTGCAAGGCAATGTAGATGAAAAGATAGAAACAACACTCATACAATGAGAGGTCGTGATCATCTCAAAGATTAGATCTAAGAGGCCTTGTGCCCTAACAGGTCTTCTCCACAAGAGTATGTCATGGAGCCACAACTCTATATCTTCATCATATCTTATCTAGGGTTTACATTTGGGGTGGGGGATATGTATACAAGATAGGGGTAGTTTATACATAATAGAGGGGTACATGGGTCGAGACCCAGTCTCAGGTGCGTAGGCCAATCCTGAAGGAAAAAGAGTCCGGTGAAGACGACTACTTTTCCTTGCTTGATTTTAGGGTCCTTTATGCTAAATGTATGGACTTGAATGTAATTTTCTCTTTTTTGAGGTCCTTGGTGTAACATACATGTACACGTCCATTGACCATGTTAATTATTTAAGAATCTCCCTCCTTTGGAAATACCCCAGTAAAAAAAAGTGCCACCACCCAGTTTTCAAAAAAAATGGAAGATGTTTCCATACAATTCCCTAGTCTTAGCACATTTCAAGCTTTCATATTAGCTAACTATGCCCACTTAAATGACTTTATGTCGATTTAAATAAATTAGGTCAAATTTGAACTACAAGTAAGCGTGATAGACTCCTCTTGATTTTTTCAAATGTCGTTTGAAGGTACCAATGATGTCAATATATCAAGCACTGCCGAGAGTTTTGAAAAATGCAACTAACTTCGTGTGAAGAATCTGCATGCCGACGAATTTGATCCTGTTTTGAAAACATTCAAATAAAACAAAGAAAAACTAAATACTTTCATGTGGCATCCTCTTATTTGTACTACCTTTCCTCAAAAATGAGAAACATGTGTTCTGATAGCTGCTTTGAATAGAAAAAAAATGCTTTGGCTACTTCAAAATATTGGCCTATAGTGTATGAACATTCCTAGTTTCGATCCGAATGGCCAAGTTCATTACCATACCGACATTATTGTTTATGATAAAGTTCCCACATCTGGTAGATGGGTCAATCTTCTTCACACTATAAGAATCTAGACGGTTCATGACGTTCTGATATCGTCATTGATAAGACGAAAAATGTCATAGATGGCCATATGCGATGAATTCTACGATGAAAAAAATGTCACTAACCTCACATCATAATTGGATCTGCGACGTTTTTCTGTGTGAAAATGTCACGGGTCGTCCGTGACGTTCCTCCAATTTCGCCTCGGCCAACTGGACCAGCCCAGGCCCAATCATTCGTGATGTTTTTGTTTTATCATGGTATACACCACATGGAAGGCAACACCGTGAGCTGCCGTCAGCAATGTTTTCAGACGTCATGGTTGCCGTCCATGACGACATCGACTTCCTGACATTTTTTCGGTCATGGCTATATTTCGCTAGCATCGTTTACTAACGCCACCCATTCCGTTGCTTATGTCATCCTTCCTTTTTTGTCACGCTGGCAGAGACAAATTTCATTTTCTTCATGGCAATAAGCTGGCCAGCTTACGCATGGCCGACTATCAGGGCGACACGTGGACCAATAGGAAGGAAACACATGGTCCATCTAGAGCGTAAATCATTGACCAATCAGAGTTGGATGCGTATCTCCAACGCATGATGAACTCATTTCATCAGGGTAGAAGAGATGACGTTTCTGTTTCGTCTAGGACGTTTACAAGTGAAAGTGCGCCACGTCAGTGTTTATCAGTGGTGGAAATATTTTTGTCAACTAAACAACCGTGATGTTTTCGTTTACGTCAGATATGACTTCTAGCAACTTCACTAGATTGCATGGTTCAGATCAAAATGACAGAAATTGCAGGCCACATGTTTCAGAGGACATAAATAGGTTTGCACATAAGTTTTCACCAAAATAAACAAAAGATCATAACAAGCTTTCAGTCAAACCTCCAGTTCACTTACGCAACAGAGCTAAGAATTGCTGAAGTGATGAATTTATAAGGTCTACGAAGTTCACAAGTGCTTTCCGTGCTTCTTTCTTTGCTTCTTTCTCCTTCAGCAATGCTGCAATGTGTCTGCCTACTGCCTCATTCACTGCTGTCTCAGCCCCAAGTTGGGCTCAAGGAGAGAGTTGGTTGGTCTTGAAGCATGGATGCTTTCCTCAGTGGAATCAAGGGGTTGATCCTCAATGCCATCTTCTGCAGCAGATGGCGCCACCTTTCTTCCAATGAGTGCCTGACAATTATAGAAGGAAACATCATAAAATTATCAAGCAAATTCCAATCATATCTTCATGGACAAATAGGGTATTGAATTATACGAAGATGACAAAGATGGACCTAGTATAGTTTCTTCCACACTTCCCGTGCTTCCTTTAGGGCTTCTGCCTCGCCATCTGGTTTCTCCGTCTGCAACCCCACAATGGAACTGCGCAGTATCGCATTCCCTACTCTCTGAGCCCCGAGTTGCGCTTTAAGGAGAGTCTTGGTTGGTCTTGTATAATGGATGTTGATGTCCTACGACAGCGCATAGTGCACCATGTCGGTGGAAGGAGGTTACTCAACCTTAGTGATATCTTTTGTGGCATTAGGCGCCATCTTGCTTTCAATTGTTGCCTATGAGTTTTAGTAATTGAATCGAACATTAGAAGAATAGCCAGCAAATTACAAGTTGATCATACTCATTTCAGAGACAAATATGGCATTGAAATTTTGGAAGATGAGAAAGATGAAAAGTATTCTGGAGGGCTTACTGTTGCTTTTTTCACATTGTGATGGGAGAAGCCCCAGCTGTCATAGAAAAACACATCATTGAGATAATGTTATTTATTTCTTGTTTGCCTATTTATTATATAATGGGCCTACACAAAGAGAGAGCATAGAGTATAAGAGGCAGTCCTGGTTAAATACAAACAAGGGGAAGTTGAGTAGACAAGACTTGACCTGGTTCCTAGGGTCAGTCCAAGAATCAACAAGCTTTCACCACTCTACATTGTTCATGTGTTCAATAGGAGATATCCTTGTTACTTCATTCTGTGAGAAGGGGTAAAAAACTCCTTCTTCGGGAGATGCCTAGATTTTCTAGTGAAATAAACCCTCGCTTAGGTGAATAATTTGCCAGAAAGATCTGTATATCAAATAAATTTGTCTTGAGGGATTTCTTTAAATCTTTGAATTTGTGATTTTTGAGAGTTAGATCACTTCAAAATAATTAGAAGAATGCCCTTAGGAAAATCCCAAAGTCAGTTCTGCAAGGAGTTTGTCTTTTTCACTGGATTTATTCTACATAAGCTTTTGATATGAATCCAATGTCATATGGTAGGTATGTTAAATACCTTCCTATTGAAATTGGATTCATCATTTTAGGAGTTCTATATCTGTAGAGGTTATTTATTTGGTGGAATAACCCTACATAGAGGATTTTGATTCACGAAAATTCACCAGAGGATCAATAAATCTTGGTCTCCTGCTATTGGTTAGGTATTGATGTACCACTTCACTGGGAGCTGGAATCAACTCAATATATAGTAGAGATTGTCATAGAGAAATTCTATAATGTACTTCTGAATTGATTTTTTTATTTTTATTACTTCAGATCTATAGCTCCACTTAGCTTGAGATATAGACTATCTGGTAGGTATTTCAAATATGCTTCATACAAACTTTGACTCATCTCATTTGGGTATGTATAGCTCACTTAGGGATTTATTTATTGCCAAAGATATATTTTAGTAGGTTTAATATCAGAAAATGAAACAATTTATTGTTGAGATGGGTTTGGCTCTACATGTTAGTAAAAACACAAAGGGACATGTGAAATTTTAGATCTGGACAATCCTGACTATTTTTCATTTTTATTTGAATTTAAACTGGGAAGCTATTTATCAGATCTGGAATATTAAGAGAAAAAGAAAAGGGAAAAAGGGCAGTGGGCCAGTTCAGAGTTAACTGGGCCGTGCAGAGCTGCTAGGCCGTCCCAACTTGCGTCGGAGCACACGGGAGGTAGTGTTTGAAGCTGACATGCGGGGCCTGGCGGTCAGCAGCACATGAGGAAGAAGGGGTAAGGGAGGAGGAGAGATGTTGCATTAGGAGGGATCTGATGGCACAGAGTCCATCTTCCTCCTCTCGACTCTGAAACAGGGATGGGACCCTAGGGCACAAGAGTGATGGTCAGGGGCTCAGCTAGAATGTTCATCTAGTGCCGGCAGGGTGCTAGGGCGACGCGGTGGCCAGCGTGGCGCTAGGGCGGAAGGGACCATTTTGGTGCAAATCCGCTGGATCCCGTATCGGGAAGAGGGCGGCGGCTCCAAGGTCATCAGTGGTGGCACCAGGGAGAGACCTAGGCAGAAAACCAAGCTGGGTTAGATGTAGGGGAGGGAGAGGTACTCGACGCAGTGACATGCAGGGGAAGAGAGGCAGAGAGGAGACCGCACGGGTGTGAGCTCGACCATGGCCGAGGAGGCAAGCTCTCCTTCTCTACGGATTGGTAGGGAGGGGAATGAGCATCTGGGGCTAAAGGGAGGTAAAGGGTGAGGTGAGGGAGCAAATGAGGGGCAGAGGGGAGGTTGGTTGTCCTCTGGCCCTCTTAAAGTGAGGGAGAGGTTCATGGTGGAAATGTCCATTTTGGACATGGAGGAGGGGTAGAGCTAGCTTGGGCTGCTGCCAGGTGGACTAGAGGGGTGGTGGAGTGCTCTGGTCGAGCAGAGGGCAAAGGGTGAGTAGGGTGTTGCTGTGAGAGAGAAATAAAGTTTTAGACATGACTGAGCATGTGTATCATCCCTTTCCAAGCATAAGAAGACAAAGAGAGAGGGAGCTATAGTGCAGCTATAGTGTTAGTCGACCAGAGGTTGTCATGGTGCTGGAGACGAGTGCTAGAGACGTTTTGATTAGGTTTTAAGGAGGTTTAGCTCATAGTCTTGAATAATTTCAAATCTTGGCCATTTGATGATCATGAATATCTTCTTCGGTTTTGATCTTGGCAAGATTGGACATTGATACTGGTAGATAGGTATGGTCCATACAAACCTCCAAGATTTATTTAGGTTTTTTCAGAGGTGTTTAGCCCCATTTATTCTCAAGTTTTCAAAAAGTGCTGAATTGGTTTAATTGAATTCATTTGAGATTTTTTATTGGGTATAGAAGGTTTTTGGTTTGAGATGGTCCCAAACATGAATTCACACTTTGGATAACTTTACCAAGATTTATTGGAGCAGAAAAGTATTTAAAACATTTCTTTTTCCTATTTCTGCCATTTAGAGGAATAGGCAAAATGAATTATTAAAATTCTTCAAAAATATGTATTTTTGAAGTAGGAGTATAGGGTATGATATATAGGCCTCAAAAGTGCCTAAATTTGGCAAGGTGTTTTGGAGAAAAATGAACTTTCTTTTATAGGGGAGTTTTGGAGTTTTTGTCAAATAAAAGAAATAAAGAGTTTTTAGGCAAAAATAATTATGGTAAACATTTGATAATTTTTTATCTCCAAGGTAGATGATGTCCACGTAGTGTATCTATCATTTGCAACCTTAGGTTTTGAATATCAAACTTGATTTTGGAAGAATACAAGGAATAAAGGATCTAGGGTACTAATATTTTTATGCCTTCAAAACCTTGTTGGATAAAGGAGCTCAGAGATCCCCTTGGGTCATGGGTTATATGGATAGATATACCAAGTTATGTTGATCACCATGGTACAAAGAGTTTAGGTTGATCATGATTGACCTTTCCTAGAATTGATGCCAAATTTTGAATAAAATAAGGGTGCCAAGCAGATTATTAATTAGCCTCAAAAACCATGTGGGTTTAGGAAGCACAAATCTCTAATTGAAACAAGCAAATTATGGATGGATATACCGTCATGAGTAAATAACACTCATGCATATAGTTGGTTAAATTAAGTTAACATGGAGATGTGAGCTTCTGCCAAATTAGGCATGATGAGAAGATTTGTAGGAAATATTAATTTGTTGCCTGCCAACCCATCAAGAACAAGTGGGTTAAAGGGTGATCAGCCAAGGGAAAGTGTGGGCCTTGGTATTCCTTAAGATGGTTTACAAGATGGTTCAAGTGCATTTCCAAAAATGCACAAGGGTATGGAAAGAGGGAGTCTCAAAGATGTGATATTGATAACAGTTTTCCAAACTTAGTCATTTTTGGCAGATTTAGGGGTTTTGACTAGGATATAAGAGGGGATGTTTTTGAGAGGATGCAAGGTTTCAAACTCATCATTAAGTGAATGAGGTGGATGTGTAGATTTGGTAGAAGGGATCCATGCTTATAGTTGGTCTTTAATGACTTGGAAACTTCTAGAAATGCAGAACTCTGAAATGATCTAGTTAAGGGTCTAGATTTTCACCTTAATGACTAGAGGTCAGATCCATCTCTGAAAATCTTGCTTAGGGTGTGAAATCTTAATTTATCTTGAGCCTAGAGGATGAGCTCCTAGAGTAGCTCATACTACTTACTAAGTAAACAACACAAATAGCATATCAAGGCAATTCATCTTACCAGCAAATCAAACAACTACTAGGGTTACCATCAAGCCTAGCTTGAGGGGTATTTTTGAAAGGTTGGATTTTTGTATTAGGTAAGGGTCCTTGGTATTTCTACCAAGAGTAGAATGCAAAGGTTTATAAAAGGTTTTGGAAAACCTAGAGGTAAGAGTAGTTGGAAGTTCTGTCTTGAAAACATAAAGAGATTATACATTTAGATCTCAATAATTTTGTTAATAGAAGCTAAGAAAATAATGGTTGTTGAAAGGGTATATTGGCTCAAGTTTTGAAATGCCAGAACATTTGAGAATATGTAAACTAATCCAAGATAGTTTTGTTAAATAGCTTTTGTAAACGGAGGGGGAGATATAGAAGTATAACCTCTAATACATAGTCAGATGCATAAGCACAAATAAGCAAGCAAGCATACACTGCATCACTAAACAAGAAAACATTTTTGTTCCCCCTGATTTATGCATTATGGACTACTAATCAGGGTTTTTGAAAGTGGGATGTTACAAGCCCAAACAGTAACGGTTCGAAAAGTTAACAGGCCATAGCTGGGCTACAAGTTGATGGGATCCAAAGAACCATAGTAGGTCCACTGTAGGACAAAATAGTAATTGGTCATCTTCTTATTGGGCTTCTCTCATGGGTCAACCCACTTAATATTTAGCAGGCCTTGGTTAGGCCTAGCATATACCACGAATTTGTCAAGAGTTGACGATGGTAATTACCTGTTAATAGCATTTTCCACGTGTTAGTTTGCATGACGCCAGTAGTCAACGACGTTAGCGAAACACATCTACCACGGTCTACATTTTCGTGGAAGATGGGTTCCATCCACCATGGTATTCAAAAAACTATGCTAGAACCTTTTGTGATGCGTCTTTTACCATGAGTGCCCATCCATGGTAGAAGACCTTTAACCACAAAAAAACGGCCTTCTACCATGAAATCCTATCGTGGTAGATGGCAACTTTTCTTGTAGTGTCACAAAGTCTCATCATGGTCAACTCTTTGAATTTTTCTAAAACCCTTCACGACAAGTCAAGCTTTATAGACAGTGACGTTACCATCAGTGTATGTTTTCCTTTTGAAGATCCATTTGTTCTCAATGTCCTTGCGGTCATTTGGTAAGTCAACCAAAGTCCATACTTGGTTTTTGTACATGGATCCAATTTCAGAGTTCATGGATTCTAGCCATTTACCAGAGTATGGGCTCATGATTGCTCCTCACAATTTGTAGGTTTACTATTATCTAACAACATAACTATTAAGACAAGATTCTCATACCAATCAGGAGTGGTACGTTTCCTAGTCCACCTGCGAGTTTAAGTGGTAGCTTCATCCAAAGCTTCATGATCATAATCATTAGCTTTCCCTTCAGGTGGAGAAGGTTGTACTGGAACATCTTTAACTCAAGAGAAGGTTCAATAACCTCATTAAGCTCTACCTTTGTGGCATCCCGCTAAAACCACTACTAGAAAATCGCGGTGTTTTTGTGCATTGCATCATCATGACCGCATGCTCATGTCATCATGCCACCTTGCATTTGAGCATCGTCATGTCATTATGCATGGTTTGTCTAAAAATATTTTCTAAAAGCCTATATTTGTTTTCTAAATATCCCCTGTCTTTATTTCATATTAAAACCCTGGCATTGTTTGAATATTTTGTTTTGTCTAAAAACTATTTACAAAAGGCTTTTAAAATAAAACAGTAATCTAATAAAAATAGAATCTTTTTTTTGGGGAGGCGGCTGACTAGGCCAGCCCAAAGGCCAGCCTAGCCGGCCACCTACTACCTAGAACTAAATCAAACCCTAGCCTAATCCTCAGCCGCCACCGCCAGCTACACGCCCGCATCACACACAAAGCACGGACACAAACGCACGCACCCACACACACCGCGTCCCCTGCACCCCTGCCGACAACCATTTTCCCCGGCCCCACCGCGTCCCCCGCGTGGCCCATCTCCCACCAACCGCACGCGGCCCCAGCCACGACTCGCATACCCAGGCTGTCGCCACCTACCGTCCCTCCCTCCACGTTTCCCCAGCCCCGCACCTGGTCCCACCCCACCGGCACCGCCCCTACCTCGATCCCATCGATGCCGCACCTGCCTGTTTTCCCCACCAACCACCAGCACGCTCCCCCTCATCGCCCTCCCTCTCCCCTGCTCGATCTCCACGGAGGAGCTCCCGCCGCCGGGGCCTGGCCCCTCGCAACCTCCTCCTACCGCGGCTTCCTCTACCAAGGGCACCGCCAGCGCGCCGTCGTCCCCCACCGCGTTCTCCTCCGGCCACCGCCTCTGGCCAGCGCCCCGTCCGCATCGAGCTGTCGCCTCCGAGCCCTGCCTACCGCCCCTCCGCCCTCGACCAGCGCGCGCCACCGTCGAGCCCACAACGCAGTCGCTCGACCCGGCGCCATCCCGAGCTCCTCCCCGCTGCCCCTCTTCTCCGAACACGAGCAGCTCGACCTCGCCGTCCTGGTACCTTTCTACAGCGGACCACCCTCCCCAAGCTCCACCTTCGGTCGGCCCCGCCTACGACCCCCCTCTGTTGTTCGGCCCTGCCAAGCCCGTCGGCGGTATCCCCTGCACGCACCGGCTCCTGTGTAGGTCGTAAGGACTCGCCTCTATTCAGGAGCTGAGGCAAGGTACTCCCATGCCGCTTTGTTTCGTTCGGGCCTACTCGTTGATGAAGTGTGGATTGCATACCTGTGGCTGTGAAGCCCTGTGGCTCCTCTAGCTATCTGTTGGTGAGATGTTGGTGTTAGTGCAAAGACGGAAGATGCATCCAGTAGCCACTAGCGACTTGATGTTCATGCCTCCAAAGGACGCGCAACATGAAACCCGAAGTACCACCAGGGCACTCGCAACAAGATCATCATCGACAACGGAACCACGATACCTCAAGATCTCCTTCGCAAATCTGAAGACCAAACCCAAAGACCACAGATGCGATAAGTACTCCTTCCCGGATGCGAGACCCGGATCCGAAGACCTCCAAGATCGCCACCGGAACGCCAAGTACTTCACCCCGGATGCCAAGACCGATCCCGTCGAACCGAACCCTAGATCCGGACCCTGAGACCCGACCCCGAACCCCCGGAACCCAAGATCTTCCGAACCCGGATGTGTGCCCCTAAGCCTCTATTTTTATAATATGACATAAAACTGTTGCATATAAATTGTTCATACATGCATACCTGTCTGTGGGTTGGGGGCATTATGCCGATTCACCCCATAATTAAATATGGAGTCGATATGCGGGATACCTTTGTCTTATTCCGGACTCCATTTAAATGTGTGTAGCGAACCGATGCTATCTTTTGCCTTGTTAATACCACATTTAATTTGCGGGGGTTCTAAATAACTTGAACCGTGTAATTAATTATCGAGACCCCGGTTCCGCTTAATATTGCCTAATTGCACCGCATCTTTGCCATGCCATGCATCATATCATGATCATGCCGGATCTTTTGCCGCAGTATTAAATATTGCATCCGGTGTTTCTTTTAGTGTTTGCTTCTTCGTGGATTAGGCCGATGAGTTGATGCAAGTTTCGACAAGTTCTCCAGATATGTACCTTCGGCAGTGTTTCCCAGGCGAGTATCTCTCCCCCTTTCTACCTATTTTGCGTTTATAGCCTTTATTTCCTCCTGTTGATCTATTTCTATCTGTGTCGCGATGCTTTAGTTTCCGTGCACCATTTATACTCCTTGCAGCCTTTATATTGCCATGGACACATCCTATTGCCTGTTGTTTGATAGATAGTCGGACCTGCGAGTCGTAGTTGCTTGTTTTTGTGTTGCGTCGCGTCGTTGTTGTTCCACCGTTGGTGGCAAGTTGGCATATGATAAACGGTGGAGATGCTTAATGGTGGAGATGATCATGACTTTAAACACAACTATTAAATTGCTAGATATAACAAATGCAGAGGCATTGGTGGGCAATAGATGTTATTTGGTTCTTCCATGCTCACTTGTGTCCCGTAGGACCCCGAGTACTTGATACTTGTTCCTTGATTATTCGCACTATCCACATCCGGGAGACTCTATGAATCCCCTTTAGCCAGAGCTTGATTCATTTCTTATTTCTTGGGGCCACAAGTAGTTTGGGGCTTTATTTACTATCCTGTACTTATGCCATGTTACTGCTTTATTTAAGTTGTGAGTGGAGCACCTATACTGTTTTGGATCATGGAATGTTTTCGCGGTATCGACAAGCCCAGTCACACTTTTGGGTTCCCAGTCGTTTACAGCCATTGACACAAACCCTGGGCCCGTCTCGGAGCCGGCCAATTTCGTTGCGGGTAGCTTAGTGGGGTGACCCCCTGAAATATTTTATGAATCCTGTGATTGCTTTGTCGTGAAAGCCTCGTTGGGTTTTGATTTGGTTTTTCCGAGGTTGATCGTGTGTGTGTTGCTATTTGTGCACCCCTGCAGGGTAAATCTTTCTAAAAGCCGTGTCCACGGTTATGGACGACTTGGATCACAGCATCTCGATCATAGACAAGCATAACTCAAGTAGTGCTATAAATTTGACTTAATATGTGACTAGTAATTCAGATTCACTACAATGGAATGGATAATAAAAATACCAACAACTGGTGGATCTGTGGTGATCTGTGTCATACTATACCTGCCTAGTAAGTATTGCAACTCCAACAGAATGTGATAAAAGTGCCAACAATTGTTGGGTTTTGGGATTCCTTAGGACAATTATAACTGACTAGTAAATGTTCTAACTACAACGGAATGTTAACTAGAACTGCCCACTACTTATGCTATTAGGACGACTCATGCTATCTATATCTGACTAGTAAGTGCTTCAACTATAATCGAATGAATAAAATTGCCAACTGTGTGAGTTCCTCGGTTTGACTTCCTCGTTTAGTCTCGAGGGGGAATACCGGGATGGGTATGATTGGTGTTAGTCTCAGGTTGGATTCGAATATGTCTTTCTTACCCCTCTCTAATAGCCGCCAGTGATGCCAAGTCTCTATAGGTTGTTTAGTGCCGCTGCGCTGCCGCTTTAGTCCACCATACCTATGTAGGCGAGGACCGCCGAATTCTAGCCTCGCCGTGTACTGGCCTCAGTACTGACGCTCCTCTTTTTCCTTTGCCCTTTGTCGGCACCCCTTTTGTTTTAGCAGGTTTGAGAACGACGTCGTTAGCAGGGTTACCCTTCTGGCTTGGCCTGGGCATTGTTATGGACGCCATTGGTTATTCTTCAGGGCTCTTAGCCCCATTTGCATCTTGTCCGTACTCGGACGCTATATCGTTTTCAAGGTGATTTGGATCTTTGTAGTGTATATCTGTATTCTTGACTCTTGGAGTCGTGCTGTATATATATCTATTCTGTGGGTCCCATCAAGGACTGTTGTGTAATGGTATTACTTCGTTTTCCACCCGCACGAAAGTGCTTGGTGGGCGTCCTTGAATCGCTTCTATGCGGGTTTGGCGGAAAGGGCTAAAACTTGCATAGGGCCGATTTGAGGGTGTTACAGAGTGGTATCAGAGCTCAGCTGTTGCGATACCCCACTGGTCCAGCCTGTAGGATAACCTAGCTAATGGACGATCTAGAGTGTCAAAACTATTTTGCAAAATCGGTTGGATAGATCTGATTAGGTCTGCTTTTACTCCTTATCCCCCTGCTGATCTCCTCTTACCTCTGCGTGTTTTGGATCTGTTCTCTTATCTTTCCTTTGAGTCCAGGCATTCTCGTGGTTGGGTTTCTGTCGTACCTTCAGGGTTTCGCTTCCTCCCTTTATAACGGTGGTTCTACAATCATCAATCTGCTTCTCGGCTGTTGTACCTTCATCCAATCTTTTGTCCTTGAACTCTTTATCCGTATGTGCCCCTTGACAGATATCTGTATCTATGAAAAGCATATGAGAAGGGTGAGCATTGGTGTAGTTGGAGTATACCTTGAGCATGTGTTGTTCATGCCAATGGAACCATCGCAAAACCTGATCATTGTGTCTTTTCGTACGATGTTTCGTTGTATCTTCCGGTGGTCCCCAATGCGACGACATCATCTATGCCAGATCCGATGAAGAGCCTGCCTCGCCCCTCTTGCTCCGAACACCGCTTGTGAAGATCTTCAGTCTAAATTCCGAGAGTTGATTACACGATTCTTCTATTCATGTACAAAATGATTATTTGGGTGCGCAATGGACTGATCACCATCCGACTACTCTTAACATTTGCTCTTGTACATTGAATCGGTGGATCTGCAATTACTCCTTCCGCTGAAGTTAGAGGTGGCCTTACCTTTTGATGCCTCTACCTTCGTCCTTGTTTCTCCGGAGTGTTCTCTCGATGAACATGAGCAACGATCTCTTGTTGGTGGTGTCACCGATTTCAAGATGGAGCAGAATCATTGTTAGTGGTGTCGCGAGGATCTACACGAAGCGAGAAGATTCAGATCGCCGACCTTCTTCCCGGTACCACGAGGCGGATCTCGAGGGCGAGATCCCTTGTTAGTGGTGTCGAATTGTGGCATCCTGCTAAAACCACTACTAGAAAATCGTGGTGTTTTTGTGCATTGCATCATCATGACCGCATGCTCATGTCATCATGCCACCTTGCATTTGAGCATCGTCATGTCATTATGCATGGTTTGTCTAAAACTATTTTCTAAAAGCCTATATTTGTTTTCTAAATATCCCCTTTCTTTATTTCAAATTAAAACCCCGGCCTTGTTCGAATATTTTGTTTTGTCTAAAAACTATTTACAAAATGCTTTTAAAATAAAACAGTAATCTAATAAAAATAAAATCTTTTTTTGGGGAGGCGGCTGACTAGGCCAGCCCAAAGGCTAGCCCAGCCGGCCACCTACTACCCAGAACTAAATCAAACCCTAGCCTAATCCTCAGCCGCCGCCAGCTACACGCGCGCAGCACACACAAAGCACGCACACAAACGCACGCACCCACGCACACAACGTCCCCTGCCGACAACCATTTTCCTCGGCCCCACCGCGTCCCCCGCGTGGCCCATCTCCCACCAACCGCACGCGACCCCAGCCACGACACGCTTACCCAGGCTATCGCCACCTACCGTCCCTCCCTCCACGTTTCCCAGCCCCGCGCCTGGTCCCACCCCACCGGCATCGCCCCTGCCTCGATCCCATCGATGCCCGCACCTGCCCGTTTTCCCCAGCAACCACCAGCACGCTCCCACTTGTCGCCCTCCCTCTCCCCTACTCGATCTCCACGGAGGAGCTCCGGCCGCCGGGGCCTGGCCCCTCGCAACCTCCTCCTGCTGCGGCTTCCTCTGCCAAGGGCACCGCCAGCACGCCATTGTCCACCGCCGCGTTCTCCTCCGGCCACCGCCTCCGGCCAGTGCCCCATCCGCATCGAGTTGTCGCCTCCGAGCCCTGCCTATCACCCCTCCGCCCTCGACCAGCGTGCACCACCGCCGAGCCCACAGCGTCGTCGCTCGACCCGGTGCCATCCCGAGCTCCTCCCTGCTGCCCCTCTTCTCCGAACGCGAGCAGCTCGACCTCGCCGTCCTGGTACCTTTCTACAGCGGACCGCCCTCCCCAACCTCCACCTCCGGTGACCCCACCTTCGGGCGGCCCCGCATGCGACCCTCCTCTACTGTTCGGCCCCGCCAAGCCCGTCAGCGGCATCCCCTGCACGCACCGGCTCCTGTGTAGGTCGTAAGGACTCGCCTTTGTTCAAGAGCTGAGGCAAGGTACTCCCATGCCGCTTCATTTTGGTCGGGCCTATTCGTTGATGAAGTGTGGATTGCGTACCTGTGGTTGTGAAGCCCTGTGGATCCTCTAGCTATCTGTTGATGAGATGTTGGTGTTAGTGCAAAGATGGAAGATGCATCCAGTAGCCACTAGCGACTCGATGTTCATGCCTCCGAAGGACGTGTAACATGAAACCCGAAGTACCACCAGGGCACTTGCAACAAGATCGTCATCGACAACGGAACCACGGTACCTCAAGATCTCCTTCGCAAATCCGAAGACCGAACCCGAAGACCATAGATGCGACAAGTACTCCTTCCCGGATGTGAGACCCGGATCCGAAGACCTCCAAGATCGCCACCGGAACGCCAAGTACTTCACCCCGGACCCTGAGACCCGACCCCGAACCCCCGGAACCCAAGATCTTCCGAACCCGGATGTGTGCCCCTAAGCCTCTATTTTTATAATATGACATAAAACTATTGCATATAAATTGTTCATACATGCATACTTGTCTATGGGTTGGGGGCATTATGCCGATTCACCCTATAATCAAATATGGAGTCGATATGCGGGATACCTTTGTCTTATTCCAGACTCCATTTAAATTTGTGTAGCGAACTGATCCCATCTTTTGCCTTGTTAATACCACATTTAATTTTCGGGGGTTCTAAATAACTTGAACCGTGTAATTAATTATCGGGACCCCGGTTTCGCTTAATATTGCCTAATTGCACCGCATCTTTGCCATGCCATGCATTGCCTAATTGCACCGCATCTTTGCCATGCCATGCATCATATCATGATCATGCCGGATCTTCTGCCATAGTATTAAATATTGCATCCGGTGTTTCTTCTAGTGTTTGCTTCTTCGCGGATTAGGCCGATGAGTTGCTGTGAGTTTCGACAAGTTCTCCGGATATGTACCTTCGGCAGTGTTTCCCAGATGAGCATCTCTCACCCTTTCTACCTATTTTGCGTTTATAGCCTTTATTTCCTCCAGTTGATCTATTGCTATCTGTGTCGCGATGCTTTAGTTTCTGTGCACCATTTATACTCCTTGCAGCCTCTATATTTCCATGGACACATCCTATTTCCTGTTGTTTGATAGATTGTCGGCCCTGCGAGTCGTAGTTGCTTGCTTCTGTGTTGCTTCGCGTCGTTGTCGTTCCACCGTTGGCGGCAAGTTGGCATATGATAAACGGTGGAGATGCTTAATGGTGGAGATGATCATGACTTTAAACACAACTATTAAATTGCTAGATATAACTAATGTAGAGGCATCGGTGGGCAATAGATGTTATTTGGTTCTTCCACGCTCACTTGTGTCCCGTAGGACCCCGAGTACTTGATACCTGTTCCTTGATTATTCGCACTATCCACATCCGGGAGACTCTATGAATCCCCCTTATCCAGAGCTTGATTCATTTCTTATTTCTTGGGGCCACAAGTAGTTTGGGGCTTTATTTACTATCCTGTACTTATGCCATGTTACTGCTTTATTTAAGATTGTGCGTGGAGCACCTGTACTGTTTTGGATCGTGGAATGTTTTCGCGGTATCGACAAGCCCAGTCACACTTTTGGGTTCCCAGTCGTTTACAGCCATTGACACAAACCCTGGGTCCGTCTCGGAGCCGGCCAACTTCGTTGCGGGTAGCTTAGTGGGGTGGCCCCCTGAAATATTTTATGAATCATGTGATTGCTTTGTCGTGAAAGCCTCGTTGGGTTTTGATTTGGTTTTTCCGAGGTTGATCGTGTGTGTGTTGCTATTTGTGCACCCCTGCGGGGTAAATCTTTTTGAAAGCCGTGTCCACGGTTATGGACGACTTGGAGCACAGTATCTCGATCATAGACGAGCATAACTAAAGTAGTGCTATAAATTTGACTTAATATGTGACTAGTAATTCAGTTTCACTACAATGGAATGTATAATAAAAATACCAACAACTGGTGGATCTGTGGTGATCTGTGTCATACTATACCTGCCTAGTAAGTATTGCAACTCCAACAGAATGTGATAAAAGTGCCAACAATTGCTGGGTTTTGGGATTCCTCAGGACAATTATATCTGACTAGTAAATGTTGCAACTACAACGGAATGTTAACTAAAACTGCCCACTACTTATGCTATCAGGACGACTCATGCTATCTATATCAGACTAGTAAGTGCTGCAACTATAATCGAATGAATAAAATTGCCAACTGTGTGAGTTCCTCGGTTTGACTTCCTCGTTTGGTCTCGAGGGGGAATACCGGGATGGGTATGATTGGTGTTAGTCTTGGGTTGGATCCGAATATGTCTTTCTTACCCCTCTCTAATAGCCGCCAGTGATGCCGAGTCTCTATAGGTTGTTTAGTGCCACTGCGCTGCCGCTTTAGTCCACCATACCTATGTAGGCGAGGACCGCCAAATTCTAGCCTCGTCGTGTACTGGCCTCAGTACTGACGCTCCTCTTTTTCCTTTGCCCTTTTTCGGCACCCCTTTTGTTTTAGCAGGTTTGAGAACGACGTCGTTAGCAGGGTTACCCTTCCGGCTTGGCCTGGGCAGGGTTTTAGTGTATATCTGTATTCTTGACTCTTGGAGTCGTGCTGTATATATATCTGTTCTGTGGGTCCCATCGAGGACTGTTGTGTAATGGTATTACTTCGTTTTCCACCCGCACGAAAGTGTCTGGTGGGCGTCCTTGAATCGCTTCTATGTGGGTTTGGCGCAAAGGGCTAAAACTTGCATAGGACTGATTGGAGGGTGTTACAACCTTCCTCCCACTCACTTCTTTCGAGAGAAACTCCTTCTCTAGAAATAACCCATGCTTGGCAAGTCTTTCCTTCTGTTGTGTGGAAGAAGGTATACCCAATTGTTTCTTTAGGGTATCCTATGAAGACACACATTTCCGCTTTGGATTCGACCTTATCAGGTTGTAACCTTTTGACAGAAGCGTTGCATCCCCAAACCTTAAGAAACGATAGCTTAGGCTTCTTACCAAACCACAACTCGTATGGTATCATCTCAAAGGATTTAGATGGTGCCCTATTTCAAGTGAATGTGGTTGTCTCTAATTCATAACCCCAAAATAATGGTGCAAAATTGTTAGGAGACATCATAGATTGCACCAACTCTAATAAATCACAATTACAACATTCAGACACACAATTACACTATGGTGTTCCAAGTAGTGTGATTTTTCGAAAAATTCCACACATATTTAAATGCATACCAAACTCGTAACTCAAATACTCACCTTCAAATCGGATCGTGGAAATTAATCTTCTCGTTACGATGATTGTCTACTTCACTCTAAAATTCTTTCAACTCTTCGAATGTTTTAAACTTATGTGTCATTAAGTAAATATACCCATATCTACTCAACTAATCGGTGAAGGTTAGGAAATACAGATATCCACTATGTGCTGCAACACTCATTGGACCGCACACATCTATATGTATTATTTCCAACAAGTCAGTTCATCTCTCAATTGTGTCATAGAATGGAGTTCTACCCATCTTTCCCATGAGGCATGTTTCACGTGTTTCAAATGATTCAAAGTCAAGTGAATCCAATAGTCCATCAGAATGGAGCTTCTTCCTGCATTTTGCACTAATATGACCTAAGTGGAAGTGCCATAGGTATGTGGAACTATCATCATTCATTTTACATCTTTTGGCATCAATATTATGAACATGTGTATCACTACGATTGAGATTCAACAGAAATAAACGATTCATAATAGGTGTATGACCATAAAAGATATTACTCATATAATGAGAACACCCATTATTATTAGATTTAAAATAATAATTGTCTCGCAATAAAAAAATCCATATATAATGTTCATGTTTAACGTAGGCACCAGATAATAATTATTTAGGTTTACAACTAATCCCGAAGGTAGACGAAGAGGGAGTGTGCCGAAGGCGATCACATCAACCTTGGAGCCATTTCCAATGTGCATCGTCAACTCATCTCTAGCTAGTCTTTGTTTGTTCTTCAACTCATGTTTGAGTTACAAATATTAGCAATCAAATCAGTACTAAATACCCAGACAACATGTATATGAAATATGCCTTTGTGGATGTTGACATCCTTCTTATCTGCCATGTTCTGGGATAGCTCCGCTTTTAGTGACTGGCCCCTTTGTGCTTCCATCGACACTCGATGCCTTTTGATGTATACTTCTGCAGTGGTCAACATTCCGGAAAGCTCGGGGATTGACTTCTTCATTCCCAAAATCTAATAGTAAAGTATAAATTCTTTATAGCTATGTGGGAGTGAAATGAGAACTCTGTCAATCAGGACTTCAGCTGGAATCTTGTAGTCCAGCTGTTCAAGACATCGAATGTAGCCTATCATCTTAATGACATGCTCACTCACAAAGTTGTGTTCCTCCATCTTCCTTATGAATAACCTCTCACATATCTTATATCTACTGGAACGATTTTGGATTTGAAATATGGTATTCATATCCTTCACCATCTCATACGTTCTGTGATTCTCAAAATGTTTCTGAAGACCTAGTTCTAGAGATGTAAGAATGGCACACTTAACTATTATGTAGTCATCTTTGCATGACCGAAAAATGTTTCTGACAGACTCAGGAGCATCTACCGTAGGGGCACACCTAGTGTTGCATCAGGGACATACGCCTTTTGTGCAGCAGTGAGAATAGTCCTCAGATTGTGTAGCCAATCCCTAAAATTTCTTTCGTTGGATTTCAGTTTCTCATTCTGTAGGAACGCGTTTAAGTTCTGGGAAACTATATAGAAAGGGGTGTGTTTTCATAAACATTTTTACTCCTCTTCCCTTCAGTGCCATTTCTAAAACAAAAACTTTTATCTTCTCAAAACTCCTCTTGGTAAGGCAATCCTTACCAAGGTTTTACCATAAAACCTTTTTGTAAACTTTTCGGGGTTTCCCAACCTATAGTTTTGCGTTGGCTAAAACGAGGTCTCCAAGGGGGTATGGTGTTATCCACAAACTTACAATACTAGGTACAAGTAGGTGTCATTAAGGGGTTGTACTTAGCGGCACCAAGGTGTAATATCTTATAGGAGCCAAAACACTACAGGATATACATAACCATATAATAAAACAATGCAGTTTGCATAAATAGGTAGATAAAACATGCATACGTAAAATAGTAGGACAAGCTTATGAATAAGTAGGTGGCTTTCCTCGTAGCAATATGTCCCTGGATTTATTTTTAGAAAACCATAATAACCAATATCTTCTCCCTCTTGACTTTGATACAATCGCAATTATCGTCACTAGTGATCACACATCCAAACAAGCAAAGTACCATAATCAACACAAGGCAAACAAGAACTAGTAAATTACAGGAAGCAAATAAACAAGGCATCAATACCCTTCAGTAGATTTTGCTAAATGGAGTTCAAAGTAAGTGAAATTTGCTTCTTCTTTATTGATTTAAATAGTAAATACAACTTGATTGAGGGGTTTTATTCCAAGGCCAAGATCTGTATGATACCAATCTACAAAAGTGGTATCGACAGGTAGGTACTGAAATAACAAAACCACCAAAAGTGGTTTCATCATTTTATCAATTTTATTTATTTAGTTATGATTTTGCTAGTGAGATTAACCCTTGTTTTGGTAACTAAATCACTAGAAATTATATGTAAGTCCAATAATATTTTTCTATTAGGGTTATAAGGATACTTGAGTACCCGTTCCCTGAGAGTTCGATTCACTTCAAAATAATTACCCGAATGCCCTTAGCAAATTCCCGAAGTCAGTCTTGCAAGTAGTTTGTCATTTTCACCAGATTTATTCTACAGGTCCAATTGGCATGAAACCAAGGACATAAGGTAGATACCTCAATTAACTTTCTATACAAATTAGTTTCACTATCTTTAGTGTTGTGGAACTCCATTTAGGATCTATTGAGTAGAACTACTACAAATAGAAGTATTTAATACACTAGAATTTATAAGTTGCTCAATAAATCATGATATCCTACGGTTTGGTAGGTCTTGTAGTACCACATCAAGGAGAGTTTCAATCAACTCAAAATAAGTTGTGGATCTACCTTGAGGAAATGTTGAAGTCGGATATGAATTTATTTGGTCATTCTTACTATAGTAGATGTATAGATCATGTTGTTATGAATCCAAAGCTACCTGAAAATTAACTTGAATATCTACTAGTAGAAATTGGATTCACAAGGTTTGGAGTTACATAACTCCAGAAGTTTATTTATGATTGAAGGGGACACTTTTTAGTAAATTAATTCTTAGTAAACCACCAAATTGAATTTGAGAAAAAGTATTGTTCTGCATGCTGTAGAAAGTACTAGGGAACATACTAAAATTTTGATCTGGGGGTAATTGGGAATTTTGCATTTTTTGCTTTGGATTTAATCCTTGTAGCTACATATCGGATCTAATAAATCAGAAATAAAAGGAAAAAATAAAAAGAGGGCAGCCGGCTAGATCTAGAGGGAGGCGGGCCGAGTAGTGCGCCGCTGGCCGACCAGAGAATTGCCGCACGCGAGATGTGCTACTTTCAAATGGCCTGTGTAGGCCCATGCGTCAGTGGTACACTGTGGCCGAAGCGGTAAAGAGGGACAACGGTCATCCAATCTATTCAAGATCGATGGTCTGTGGTCGTTGTCCTCCCCTGGCCCAATGTGATGGGCAGAAATCCTAGGGCAGAGCGAGACGAGTCAGGGGATCTCACCAGGAGGTGGAGTGGCACTTGAAGGTGGCGGAGGCAACATGGCGTCATGCAGGGAGCTCAACGAGGGGCGACACCAATACCTTCAACATCTATAGAAGGCTCATATGATGCCGCTTGCAAGAAGTTGGTCGGAGATCAACAGGGACAATGATTGGACTTGTTTTCAAGCAAAAGGGAGGATAATGTTAGACATATCTCGCCGGGTGGCCACTAATAAAGAAGAAATGGTGGAGGAGAGGAAGGTGTTGGAAATATGCCCTAGAGACAATAGTAATAAGGACTATTATCATATTTCATAAAGTTTATGATTAAGTTTTATATCATGCTATAACCGTATTGGGTGGAAACATCAATACACGTCTGATATATATAAAAAACCAGGGGTTCCCAGTGAAACTCTAGTCACTGGTTCATTGGTCAACAAATGATCAAGTTTGCTGATCATGTGGCATTTATGCCAGTTGGAAATGGAGTCAACTCATTCTGAGAATGAGATGGTGAACCAATACCCAACCTAAACATCGTGACCCGATCATGTCACGAAGTTCAAGTTACGATGATTAGAAATGGATCCTCACAGAATATTCCTTAGACTATGAGGCTATATCAATCACTGTCTCCCAAGAGTGCTTAGATAGCATCAAGCGCCACTTGGTAATACAGTGGTTATAAAGGTGTGTTCAGGCACTCGAAGGAAACCGTAGAGGCAATATGTCAAGAGCGGGATTTGTCCGTCCTTGTGACGGAAATATACTCAAGGGCCCACTCGGAGAAGTTATATCCAATAGCTGCGCACCGTGTGATTTGATCACAGGGCTATCACTTGTTGGAATGATTCAAGTAGCATTGTTCGGTAACGAGATTAAACACGACATGGTGATGTCATTCATCAGATCTCGGGCAATGCAAGTATCAAGAGACAAAGGGAATAATACACGACCATCCCGGTTCAAACGATGAAAGATCTTCGTGGAACACACAGGGGTCACATGGCCATCCGGGTCTCTCTGTTGATCATTGGACCGGGAGTGTCCTAACCATGTCTGGAGTGTTCCCGAACCGTAGGGTATCATGCTTAAGGGTTTGATGATGCTTAGAGAGTGTTTATAGGATCAGAAGAATCACCGAAGAATAATAGAGAGAAAACCAGAAGGGTTTCGGTAAGTCCGGAGGATGTCCGGAGTGGAGATGGAAGGTGTTCCATAACCATGGAGATTGAATAATATACGAATGAATGTTAAATATTAATTTAATCATTTATTCATAATTATTTAATAAAAGAGAAAATCAATTTAAAGGTCAAAAGGCTTAATGGGCCAATTCCGGAGGGAAGAGGGGCCATTGGGGAAAGGTAAGAGGGAGAAGGGCCAAATGGGGTGGCCGGCTCCCTAGTGGGCCAGCCCCCCTCGTGGGGCCGAACACCCCTCCCCCTCTCCTCTCCTTTAGTCCCACCCCGGGACTTTGAGGGAGGTAGTACCTCCCCTCCCCCTATATAAAGTGGGGGTATTTTGCCAGATAAATACACACAATATTCAATAAAGGTCTTCTCACTTTTGGGAAGACCTCAAATTGATATTTCTCTCTCTCTCGTGACCGTGGTCCCAAGTTCGGATTGCGTGAATGAGAGATATGTTCACCGCGGAGCGCCATCACACTGCGGGATTCGGATCCAGGAGCTCTACTTCCGCAACCGCTACTGGATCGGGGAAGCGGGAGTCATCGTCAGGCACCAGGCGTGTGTAACTCCCCGCGAGGTGTCACACTTGAGGCACTCAAGTCGTTGGATCCATAGGAGCACAAGGACTTCGTCACGACCTTGAGGTCGGCTTCGGCTCGTCTACATCAACCACGCTCTCCTGAGCGTTGACAACGCTTTTCGGTCTTTAAGGGTAAGTTCGCGAAAAGCCCCTCCCGTTACTGTATTACTCATAGATAGGTCCTGGCAGCATCAGGGGTTCAGGGGTGTAGGGTAAAAATTATTGTTTTCATACGCAGAACCCCTACAGAAGGTAGTAGATGGCAAGTTCCATTTGTTTGTAGGAGACAGAGAGGGTTTCTTCTCCTCTTCCTTCGCAACACAGAGCTAGGCATGGACTAAGAGCTTCTGGAGGGGTAAGGTGGGGTGGTAGGAAGGAAGTGGGAGTAGTGGGGTGGGCTGGTGTGGCTTAGAGGCTTTTATTCCAAAGGGGGTAGTCCATGGTGGACTACGCTCACATTTGAGCAAGGGGTGGGGAGGTGGCCTCTGGTTGGGCAACAAGGGCGGTGAGGGGTGGTGTGTGGGGCTTTGGGTCATGCAGAGGGATAAAGAGAGAGAGGATGGCTGCTACAGTTCATGGAATGGAGAATATTTAGCAAGATTTGCATATTCCCCTCTCCTCCTCTCTTCCAAGCACTACGAGACAAGGGTGAGTAGTGCCAGCTACAATAGTGCTACAAAGGTTTCGACTAGGAGAGAGGGATGTGGGTGCTAGAGTGATTTATTGGCCAAGATTTTGGTGAAACTGTGATGAGATTTACAAATTACATTTGAAGGGGTCAATTCCTACTTCCTACTTTCTTTCTCCCAAATCCACAAGGACTATGAGCAAGGTAGGGTGTTGAGGTGACACTTGATCAAGGTGAGGAGGTGGAGAGAGGGGGAGGGTGGAGTTGGTTTGAATTTCAAGGATTGAAAATTGAAAAGAAAAGGGAATTAGTGATCTTTAGGATTTATATTGTCATACTCACTTGTGCAAGTCATAAAAGGTGAATCAAAGATCCATTAGGATCATGGAGCATATGGATAGATAGACCATGTGATGTTCATCAGATTGGTATATATAATTGATCTTGATCATGACTGGGTGCTCCTAGATTTGATGCCAAACTTTGTTGATTATAATGGTGCCAAAACAGATTATCATCTTGCCTACAAAACCATGTTGGTTTAAGAATCTCAAGGATCCAACTGGAACAAATAGAGTATGGGTGGATAGGAAAGGTTAAGTAGATCACAACCATGCAAGGGGTTGGCCAAGAAAGTGTGATAAGGAGTTGGGAGCTTCTGCCAAAGTTGGTTTGTTGAAATAGTTGACAGAAATATATTATTTTCTTCACCTCAAAACCATCAAGGGACAAGTGGGTCCAAGAGGGATCTAGCCAAGGGGAAGAGGGTAGTCGCTACAACACGGAGCTCGGGCGCTGGCGCTTATATACGCCAAGGCATAGCCTTAGTCTCCACGCTCGCGCTGGCGTGGCATAAAAAGCCGTCATAGATAACTGTGTTGGGGGTTCACGAACGGCGGCAGATTTTTTTGCATGGCACAACGTGATCCGCCGAGCTAGCGCTTCCATGGCAACGAAGTGTTTACTATGCGGCCCATGTAGGGAGGCACTGTGTACATGTCGTGGCAGCTGTGAGACAAGGACATAAAGATACTTCCTGATATGATATATCTCGGGGGATGCATAGGTGCATAGCAATATAATTAAATTGATAATTAACCCAAAACGTTTAGTATATAGATTACATACAGAAAATCACAGAAAACTCATAATATATAGAAAATCATATCACACGATAGTGATACACATGTATAGTTAAGGTGCAAGTACTTCATCCAAATTTTGTTGACATACATCACTACAAAACTAACTATTCATGAAAACTTAGAGTTTATGCACTTCCACAACCAAATGGCCCTCCTTTGCTTCAAACTCGAAGGCACAAACATCTTATTCTTTTAGCTCCTTCTGAATAACACAGTCTTCCCAATTTGATGTCAAAATGACAGCACCATCATTTCCACGCATCACACGAACTTATCCGATGATCTCATTGCCACCTTGATCTTTGATCTTGTCTCCGTCTTCATGGATGTGAGGTATGAGCAATATGCTAGCAAAATGGCACCAAAAGGACTACATAGAAAGATATAAACTATTACTGGTTCTGGTTACATCAATAGTAGGAGAGAAATAAACTATTACTGGTTTTGGTAACATCAATAGTAGGAAAGAAAGAAACAATTAATAGTTGTGCAAAGTACGAACATCAATAGTAGGAAATAGATAAACAATCACTGGTTGTGTAATTGTTTGTGCTAAGTACTAACATCAATAGCAGGAAAGAGGTAAACAATCACTGGTTGTGGTAACATCAATAATAGGAAAGAAAGAAACAATTTTTGGTTGTGGTAATGTCAATAGTAGGAAATAAATAAAGAATTACTGGTTCTTTTAAGTGCTAACATCAATAGCAGGAAAGAAATAAATAATAATTGGTTCTGTTAAGTACTAACATCCATAGCAGGAAAGAAATAAAGAATTACTGGTTATGTTAAGTACTAACATCAATAGTAGGAAAGATATAAAGAATTTCTGGTTGTGGTAAGAAAGCTACCATATTTCCTTTGGATATGTTGTCGTTGTTCATCGTGCTAATGTAGTAAGTGATCGTTGGCTTGTATCTTCTGACTATCTGTCTCAGGTTCATCATTCTTGGTCTAGGCATGATGACAGAAGGGCCAAACCTATAGTGTTTGCCATACTTGTCTATGGATCGGGTAGGTGATGCTGGAATGAATTTATATTATTTGACACCATGGCAAAACCTATATAGCGTATGCGTACATGTTATTGAAGATCGAATCAATTCTCACCACTTTACCGCGAATACAAATGGATACAAATGAAGACCTGACAGAGTGCTTTTGCATACTAGACATTCCTAACCTATAGAGTCCAACTTCCTTGGGATCTTTAGATCAAAATTACTAACATACAGATCTCATTTCAGATCAATATGATTTAATATGTTGGGAAAAACTATGCACAATAACAAGGTACTAGGGAGGACCGTTTGGTCAAGCGGTCGAGGTCGTCTGAGAGGGGCGCCTAGCCATGGTCGAAGGCACCAGAAAGGTGCGGAGGGGAGGTTAGGAGTGGGAGAGAGGAGCACGGCGTCATGGATAGAATATACTCCCAAGTGTTTTAATATATATTACTTGAGCGACATAGATCTAGGGCTTGTCCTATGGGCCTGACTTTCCTAAAATCCCAAAGGGCATAGTGGGCTAATGTGGTGGTCTTCTTCTTGTAAATACAAAACTGTAAGAATCGCTCATCACACACATATATGTTCTGAAGTAATTTCTGAATAAGAAAAAACAAATTACATACGTACTACAAAGTGCATAATTAAACATGGCTACTTGAGTTTGTCAAAACAAAAGTACTTGCTAAACAGTTCAAAAAAAGCTAAACTTCATTCTTCAGGAACATGTTTGAATCCAATGTGATCTAGTGAGGTCATAACCAGCTGCAGGACAGTACTAACTGTGTTGCACACAGTCTTAAGCACCCTAAGCAATTCACTGATCTCTTTCTTTGCTATAACTTTCGTGTCCTCCTCATACTCTTGTTTCTCCTTGTCGTCCAAAGTGCGAAATATTGGTGATTGATCATTGTTTCATTCCTTGGTTAATCTCTCCAAGGTACACTGCATCACATCTGAGTTCGCAGCTTGATCATACCACATAAGGTAGCAGCACCTTGTTTTTTTGTAGTTGCACCCAAGGAACCTTAGGCTGGTGTGCTTGCCCCCAAATGTGACGTGCCTGCGAGGAAGACTCTCGCAGTAGCATGTGAGGGAGAACTCATTTTCTATCACGACACCGTCGAATGTACTATCATAGATCCACTTCGGCACTACGTCGCGCTGAGAAAACCTCGAACTGAAGTTCGTGAGATCGAAGAATCAAAATGCAAGCAAATACCCGATATGGTATTGATCGACAGAGAGAACGAAAAATTCTGAGAATCAAAATGCAAGCAAATACCCAAATATTGACTTTGGCTTTTGTCCCGTCCAATTCCGAGAATATTCATTTTCTGACTTTCCTGGAAGCAAAAACATTAGAAAACAGGCAGTTGGCACTGTGGCATCTTGTTAATAGGTTAGTACAAGAAAGTGTATGAAAATACTCCACAGTGTGGACAAAACATAAGAAAGTAGATATAAAAGAAGCATGGAACATCAAAAATTATAGATGCATTAGCAACGTATCAACATCCCCAAGCTTAACTCCTGCTCGTCCTCGAGTAGGTAAGTGATAAAAAGAAAGAATAATTTTTGAGGTGACATGCACCATCATAAACTTGATCAAAGTATTTGTAAAACCTTGATAGCTGGGATCATAGTACTTCAACATAGCATGGAAGATATAGTTCTAAAAATAAGACATAGCAACTATGTTGTAACATGAAAAGGCACAAACAAAAGATTCATGAATAACAACGCTTTGCAAGACGTTTGTTTTTTTCACATAAAGAAAACATAATGCGAATGGTATTCAGCTTCTCATAGAGTAGCAAAACATAAATGCATAGGACACCTTCAAAGTTCATAAGGGTGACTAGATACAAATAGTTTAAGAACAAGCAATATCAAAGTTATGCATCAATCAACAAGTCTTGGGACACATTAAACTAAGAATGGCCACTATGCTCTCTCAATAGGTGCATAAAGATAGAAGATGGAGACTCAACATAAAAGTAAAAGAAAGGCCTTCATAGAAGGAAGCAGGGATTCAAGTCTCATAAAGAGCTTCCAAAAATTATGGTACTTATTAGCTTTCAGCTCTCATTGGCCCTATCATAAGCATCTTGAAGTGATTAAGGTTAAAGTGAACAAACCATGGAGTACATGCTTGACAAAGTATAAGTTGGAAATCTCATGTCCCTTGAATACGAGGGCTGCTCCTCATGCTACTCAAGTTTAGTTACCGGTAAGTTCTTGTCATAGTAAGTACATGTGTATCATAGATAACCGCCAACGGGGTACCCCTTTCCCGATGATACGGAAGAATCCCCATATCAAAATGACAAGGCATGCAGACAACGAGCATCTCAGCAATCTTCTTATTTACCATGGGAAAATGGTGCTTTTTTCTCTCTTTCCTCTTTTCTCATCTTTTTTTTCTTTTTCTATTTTTGTCAATCTCTATCTCTTTTTTATAAGAAGAATGATTCATAGATTGCTCATTATGGTTACGCTGCAGGTTTCCACCATGATTAGGCATGGATTAGACCAGCGGCCCAGGCGTTTCTCTAACACACATACATAACTCAATGGACTTACAAGCTCCCCTTTCATTTCACACCGACGACATACATAGACAAAAGAGCATGATATCAACTACGTATAATGTACACGTGCAATTTTGAAAGCGTTCCCCATGACAACATGATTCTGCTAATCTGCAACATATAAGTGCAAGCATATACAACATAGATGACACAATGGTTTAAGTTTATTAGGAGCAAGAAAAGTAAAGTGTGCCATCAAGTTCGTGAGAGCTTTAATCACTAGTTTTCTCATAACAAGTTTAATTCGGAAGATAGATAAAACATGAATATACTTGGAATAGCAAATGCTAATAGGTAGGTATGGTGGACTCTTTGGAATAACTTGGTTTTATTTGGAGTTGGATGCATGAGTGGAACTCATACTTGGTTATGGAGGCTAGCAAAAGACTGGGAACGACCAACTAAGAGAGCAATAGTGGCCATAATCATGCAAAGCGACAAAACATCATTAATTAAAGCATAAAGTGATATTACAAGTCGAAAACTAAAGGATCATCGAAGCTATGGTGACTTGGGATAGTCTTAACATGGTGTGAGCATGCGCCAAGTCAACCCAAATAAAGCATCAAAGGAGAATACCACAATACTATGCTTTAATATGCTAAACCAATGCATGATTCTTTCAAGGCACACTAAGCAATCTCAATTGTTTATAACATGTGATGCTACCGCAAAAATCACTAAGCATAAAACCAAGACAATATCAAGCATGACATGACAAAGCATAGGCCACAGTCAAAAACAAACTCCTTTTTACCACTTAAGCATGAACTTTTCCTACTCTTTTCCAATCCAAACCAACCTATTTGAAAACTAATGTATGAATGAGGGGGTCCAACAAATTTATTCAACAAAACTAAGCAAACGAAAACCAAAAACAAAAACAAAGACGCTCCAAGAACAACACAACTATGCATGAAACAATAAAAATGAAGTGTTTGGAAGAAACCTGAGATTTTTATTGATGAAGAAGGGGATGCCTTGGGCATCCCCAAGCTTTGACGCTTGTACTTCTTGGATATTTCTTGGGGTGAAACGGGTGGCATCCGAAAGCTTGAGGTTTAGTCCATTCTTCATCTCATTATATTATTTTCTCCTTACACCTGAAATTTTTCCTTCATACAAAACTTCACACAATCTTTATTAGCAACATTAGTGTACTCAAGATAATAAGTCTTTGGGTTCAGTTTCAACACTAATAAAACTTCCATTAAAACACAAGCTACTGTAGCACTTCCCTCAAAAAGGTCAATTCCCTAAAAGGAACCCAAAAAGGAATCAACGAGAAGCAAATGCAAATAATGGCAGAAATCTGTCAATACAGACCAGCAGGTAAAAACCAATTTTTTCGAAGGCCTTCTGTTTCTCAAAGCGAAAAGTGTTGAACTAACGAAAGTTGGATAACAACCTGGGTCAGAAGCGCATAAAATCAGCTCAAACAGACATACAGAGATTTTACACGAATGTGTACAGCGAAGCACAAAAACCTGTTTCGGGACAACAACCTTCCCAAGCATTACTTCTCTCTCATTAGAGGTTACTCTTGGCACAAAAAGCAAATAAAAAGGATAAGGAGCAGTTATTACAGAGGTAATAACTTCCAAGACTCAACTAAAACTTTTGGGTTATCTCCCAATAAGTATTTTTCTTTAACGCCATTAAGTTAGGCATAAGAAGCAAGAAAAAGGATCAAGTATTCTCAAATGAAGAAGCATTAAAACCAAATTTCTTGCCCGTACCTCTCTTACTTTTATTCTTAACCTTGGGGAACATATGATTGTTTGGTGGAGAAGCAAAGTGCATGGTGCGCTTTTCCACATCTATTATTGCTCCAAGGAGTTATAATAGGGATCTTCCTAGTGTAATTTGTCCTTTTCCTACACATTCAATAACAAGATAATCAGTAGAAACCATTTTCCCTAGGATCTTTGTAAACACTCCTTCAGCTATTCCAATGGGTAATATTGTGGCATTATTAGCAAGAAATATTTTTCTCCTCCTTCATAAAGTCCCCAAAGATTCAAAGATTCATAGATATCTTTAGGCATAAGACATAATTCAGACATGATATCACAGCGAGCATGAAAAGTTTCATTATTTATAACAATCTTTACCATAGGAAGCCATTTTGAGGGTTCAGAATTTATTGGAACATAATCATGATGCTCTCTAAGTGTATTATAGCATTCCTGTAAACAAGTAGTGCGGGTATCAAGAGAGTTCAATCTAGCAAATATGTTTATAAAGGAAGAATTAGATTTGCTAGGCAAGTTGTAAGTTAAGGCCAATTTCTTTATGGCTTTAAAAGCTTCATCCTCATTAAATTGGAGGAAATCTCCTCCTACCACAACATCCAAATCATATCTATAGCAAAGAGCAGTTCCAAAGTAAAAACTGCTAAGAAACAAGCTTTGGATCATTTTAGGTTTAGTTTTTTCATGTAATTCAGAGATCCTAGACCAAGCTTCTTTGAAACTCTCTTCAATTTCTTGTTTGAAAGTGAAAATCATTTCCTCAGGTGACATAGTGATTGGAGCAATGCTAGACATAATGGCAACTTCAGATAGGAACTAATAATAATTTTTTTTTGTGTTTTTAATATAGAAAGCAAACTAGTACAACTAATTTTTGTGTGTTTTTAATAAAGAAACAAGCAAACAAAGACAAAATAAACTAAGCAAAACAAAAAAACAAAGTAAAGAGATTGGTTATGAGGGACTCCTCATGTGAAGATGTCCTTGACTCCCTGGCAACGGCGCCAGAAAAATAGCTTGATAGCGCAAAATATACCGAGCTCGTTGGGGAACCCCAAGAGGAATGTATGATGAGCACAGCAGCAAGTTTTCCCTCAGTTATGAAACCAAGGTTATCGAACCAGTAGGAGCAAGGAAACACCTCCAAGGTGTTGTTTCCAACTTGGAATCTTAAACAACACAACCACAGAACTTTGCCCCCAACTTACAGTGAGGTTGTCAATCTCACCGGTTTTGCTCAAAACAAAGGATTAAACGTATTGTGTGGAAGATAGTAATAGCTCGCAGAAAGTAAACAGAAAATAGTAAATAGTTGTAGATTCATGGTAAAAGAAAGAACCGGGGTCCATAGTTCAATAGTGATGATTCTCCTTAAGATAGATGACATGTTGGGTGAACAAATTATAGCGGGGCAATTGACAAACATCGAGAAAGCATACATGCATATACTAATCATCTTGACTCCTATGGGATTTTGATTGGAAATTACAACATTATACATAGACCGTAATCCAACCACATCTATGACTAATAATCCACCTTCAGGTTATCATATAAACCCCCTCCAGTATTAAGTTGCAAGCAACAGATAATTGCATTAAGCATTGCGTGTAAAGTAAACAATATGATTGTAATATGAACAAAGGATTGATGTTTTCTCCCTAGTAGCAACATCACATCTAGTACCTTAGAGATTTCTGTCACTTCCCCAGATTCCTAGAGGCATGAACCCACTATCGAGCATAAATACTCCCTCTTGGAGTTGCTAGCATATACTCGGCCAAGATATCTACTAACAACGGAGAGCATGCAAGATCACAAATAACAAAGACATGATAGAATCAATAATAAATCTAAAATAGCATCTCAATATCCATCGGATCCCCGCAAACACAACATGTATGATTACAAATAGATGATCTTGATCATGAACGAAGCTCACAAGATCTAGACATGGTAGCACAAAGGAGAAGAACCAACCATCTAGCTACTACATGGACCCGTAGTCCAGGGATGAACTACTCACGCATCACATCGGAGGCTTGCATGGTGATGAAGAAGGCATCCAGGGTGAATTCTCCCCTCCGGTAGGGTGCCAGGAAGAGCTTCAGATCCCTCCCGATCTAGGGATGGAGATGACGGCGTATACAGACTCTTTCGTGGAATTTTGATCGGGTCCTTAGGGTTTCTGTATCGGAGGCATCTTATAGGCGAAAGGGGAGGATGAGGGGGTGCCCTGGGCGGCCAGACCACCCCCTGGCGTGAGCTAGGCCTGGTTGCACGGCCAGGTGGTGTGGCCGGCCTCTGGCCCCTCTCCGTCTCGTATTATGGCTCCATGTCTCCCTCAGTGAAATATTGACTTTGGCTTTTGTCCTGTCCAATTCCGAGAATATTCATTTTCTAACTTTCCTAGAACCAAAAACAGCAGAAAATAGGCAGTTGGCACTGTGGCATCTTGTTAATAGGTTAGTCCAAGAAAGTGTATAAAATACTCCAAAGTGTGGACAAAACATAAGAAATTAGATATAAAACAAGCATGGAACATCAAAAATTATAGATACGTTAGCAACGTATCAGGATCCTGATAATAGATTCAGACTTAGTCAAATTTTGATGGTTTTAGGGTTTTTGACTAGTGTACAACATTTAGTGGTTTTGGTGGGATGCAAGGTTACAAAATCATCATCAAGTGGATGAGGTTGAAGAGTATATTGAGTAGGATGGTAACATACCTTTAGTTGGTCTCCACTACTTTGGAAACTACTGAAAATAATTTTCTCAAAACTGATCTTGTTATGGAATTTGATGGTCAAATTAGTGACTAGAGAACAAGACAAGCTTGGTACTCTAGGTAGATGGGTTTATAGATCATGAAGAAGTATGTGTGATGGTAGAGCACATCACAAAGGATGGTATAGAATAGGCACATTGCCTTAGCTCAAGGGATAAGGGTCCTGAGTAAGGTTCCAAGATGTGAATCAGATAGCAGAGAAGGTGGTAATCTTCCTACTAGAGTTTTGATGATATGGTCTGATGAAATTGGGTGAGGTATTATTGAGATCCATTGTCTTTATCTTGCTCTATAAGGTTTGATAAAGGTGATTGTTTGTAAGTCAGATGCTAGAATCAATCCAAGTTTAAGGAGTTGTGGTGAGAATGGTTTCCATTCAACACCCTGAGTTTTAGAGGTGTATTGTTAGTTTGGTTTGGTCACTCTAGGCTAAGCTCCTAGGTTAGCTCAAACAAACTCCTAGCAAACAAGTCCAGACAGATCTTACTTAGGACAGCAGATCAAGGAAATTCATACGAACATCTCAACAAGACTACCAACACACACAAGCATTAATTTAGGTCTAAAGAGGAGAGGCTTTGAGAAGCTAGTGTTTTGAATAAGGTGAGAGTCCCTTGGCACTTCTATCAAGAGTGGGAAACAAATACCTTTATAAAAGATTTTTGGAAAGACTAGAGGTAAGGGTATTTGGAAGGTTTTGACTTGAAAACATAAGGATATGGTATGATATAAATCTCCATAATTTTGTTAATAGAGGATAAGAAAACATTTGTTAAATATCCCAAGGTGAGAGTCCCTTGGCATATGCATCTTTGTTCTCGTTTTTGTAATGCCAGAACATTTAAGAATATGTAAACCAAGCCAAGACATTATCTTTTGTTAAATAGCTTTTGCAATTGATGGGAAGGTAGAGGAGTACCTTAACTTCTACACAATTAGAAACATATGCACAACAATCAAGCAACATGCTTCACCCCTAAGCAAGAAATGGTTTTTTGTCCCCCTGATTTTTTTCCCTTTAGACACATAATCATGGTTACTGGAAGTGGGGTGTCACACCATAGTTACAATCTTTTTGTATTTTTTATTAAGACAAATAACAAGACTATCAATAAAAGATTAACTAATTTTTTGTTCTTTTAAAAATAAATAAAAGCAGCAAGATAATAGCAACAAACAAAAATAAACTATGTGCGAGTGGGAAGGTAATAACGAAACGCTTTTGCTCCCTAGCAATGGAGCCAATTTAATGAATTGGTTCCTGCACCAACAACAGGGTTATTGTATTACTTGTAGCAACAAATATTTGTTAGAAAGTTATATAAGTTACTAGCATAGCGATATTTGAGAGAGGTTTAAAGTAACTAATAACAAAGAACTAAACAAGAACAAAGTGAACTAAAACTAAAAGTAAATGAGAGGGATTGTAGTTGTGGGATTGAATAGAATAAAGGAGGTGTCTAGGCTTTAGGTCTCACTAGTACTAGAGGGGAAACTATGTAGCCATATATTGGAATTACACAAGATACATCTTTAGATAAATAAACAATCCCCAATGATTCCAGGTTATCACACATGTGTACTACATGGAGACTTGCGTCGTTGTCACTCACGCAAGTCATTAATACACTATGGATTAAAGGATCACATGAACTCATATATCTTCTCCTTACCACTAGAAGAGAGAGTAATACAATAGATAAAGCCACAAAGTCTAGGGTTACATAAGAGATCATACCTCAACCTAGAACGAGATCCATTACTCATACATAGCTGAATAATAAAATAAAGAGTAACCCATTGATATCCTCATCACGTTCAATCTTACAAATACTAAATACACTAGAGAGGAAGACATAGGCGTGATGGAGATAGTGGTGAAGCTGGTGCCAGGTGTGTGGTGGTGGTGATGGCCTCCTTCTCCTCATATTCTTGCTTGCTTGGTGTAGAGGTGTTGATGGAGATCTAGATCTAGAGTTGTGGTGTCTATGGAAGTGGACTGGCAGCAGGGATTCGCCATGGATTTCTATGGAACAGATGCCTTCTCCCTTGGATCCTCACCCCTTTATATATGCCTTCCTATGTTGCCTCTGACCTAAGGAAGGTCTAGGTACAAATAGGGGCTAATTATGTGAGGAAACACGAAAGTTATAAAAAAATCCGTGCCTCCTGACCCGTTGTACGGGCGACCGGTACGACCGTACCGGCCTATACCGATGAGCGTTAAGCTTGTAGATGCCTCCAGTGCTTTGGCCACCATTATTTCATACAAACTCCATTTCGGTTGTTCTTTGGCTCGTTGGACTCATATGTACAAGGGATATAAAATCATGGGCTTAGATCTTCATTTTGAGTTGATGAAAAACATCACTTTTTCCACCCCTTAAATGGCTAAGTTTCTGCATGCAGCTCTTCCTCATTTCCCTTTCTTTGATCCATTTGCATTGCTTTATGCATAATCATCCATAACACCTACACACAGTTCAAAGACAAGGAAAAATAATAAAATTCCAATATAAACTAATAGTTGTGCAACACTCATATGGAAGTGAATGAGAACTAGTAATCATGCATAATAGTCATAGTTGTAGCTATATATAGCATGAGATGATTGGTAATACGAGTATTTTGTATGCTTAAAAACACGTTATAATTGCACTCATTAGGGCACACACTACTTGAGCCAATATGCTGATTAAAGAGAATATGTTTGAGTGGTTGCACACCATGCATAATCCTCCAGCAATAAATTTTGACCTTCACTGAAATGTCAAGCTTCCGAAGAATCTTCCATGTGCGGTTATTTAAACGATCACCATAAATAAGAGAACGACACGTTACTCCACTAAATCGATGCTTCCATTCCATATGATAGGCAGAACAAACTAAAAATTTCTTGAACGAGTGTGGTGACAAGAAATGAAGTCATCAAAAGCATTAAAATTTAGGGGTATTTGCAGAATCCTCTCCACATCAATTGGGTGGAATATCGAATTGATTAAGCATTCATCCCAAGCACCAGTTACAAGGTCAACTAATTCAGATGCATTCGTTGAAATACACCCATCTCGAGGTGTAACAATTCGGTGATCATGACTTGAGGGGATCCACGGATACTTCCATGTCTCAATCGACTCCCCGCATCCAACACGCCAAATAATGTAACCTATTTTGAAGGTTTATACCATGAACTAAAATTTTCCATGTGAAAGAAAAGCTTAATTTTTTGCGAGCTCTGAGATTGTCACCCAATGGATAGTGCTTTGCTCAAAGAACTTTGGCACACAATGAGTTTGGAGAATCAGTCAATCTCCAGACTTGTTTTGCTATCATAGCAAGGTTGAAAGAGTGGAGATCATGGGGAAACACAATTTACACCATCATTACCAATGCATCTTCTTTCCTTGATCATTATCACCCCACCCCACCAAAACTCACAAATCACATCAGTGACCTTTTTGCATATATTTTTTGGTATAAGAAATTGACATTGCATAGACTAGGATTGGTTGAGCTTTTTCCTTCAGCAAAATTCCCTTACCACCAATGGACAAAAGTTTCAGCCTATGAGTCAATATTTACAATATTGCATATCTCTGTCCTCACATCAACATCATTATTTGGACTATAGAAATTGCTAGACCCCCTTGACTTATACCTCTAGAGGGTTTAAATTCTTCTGTCAACTCGGAGTTAACTCTAATAGAATAGGTCACTAAGGTTACACAAGTCATAATTAAATCCAACCATTGGCTATGGAAGCCCAATCTCAACATCGTCTCCTTCAAAAAATTCCATTCAGCTCTATCATACACTTCATCCATATCTAACTTTACTACACAAAGATCAGTTTTACCTTTCCTTTTGTTCTTTATTTTATGAAGATATTCATATGCCACTAACACATTATCAGTAATTAGCCTCCTAGGGACAAAGGCACTTTGAGTTGGTGAAATAATACCAGGGAGCAATAACTTCAATCTTGTCGCAAGCATCTTTGAGATGATTTTGTACACCACATTGCATAAAGAAATTGGTCTGAATTGTGATACCTCTTCTAGGGTGTCAACTTTATGAATCGAGACCACCACCAGGGAGCAATAACTTCAGTCTTGTCGCAAGTATATTTGAGATGATTTTGTACACCACATTGCATAAAGAAATTGGTCTGAATCGTGATACCTATTTTGGGGTGTCAACTTTATGAATCGGGACCACCACCATATCATTCCAACCTGTAGGAATCAAATTTTAATTTATAGCCATTAGCACCGCATGAGTAATATGATTTTACCAAATGCCAAAATATCTTATAAAATAGAGCATGCAAGCCATCAAGCCCAGGAGCCTTCAAATCACCAATGCTAAAAACAACCTTCTTCATGTTTTAAGCAGTGTATGGAGCAAATAATTTATCATTCATGTCACTAGTCACTCTTGGAATAATCTTCTCGACAAAATTAGGATCAATCTTATTATTATGAGTAGTAAATAGACTTACAAACTAACTAAGCACAACCGGCTTAATATCATTCGTACCTTCTAGAAAATAAATTGTACTACTAGTTAATTTCTTGATGAAATTTCGCTTCTTTCGTGCTTATGAATGGCTATGGAAGAAACTAATAATCTTCTCGACAAAATTAGGATCAATTCTTATCAGTGTCGCGTGGGAACACTGACACCACTTAATATCATCCTATTCAAATAGGGTTTCAATCAAATGGGCCATCTCAAGCTTCTTTAGATCATTGCTAGGAGTTAATGTGCCTATAATCAACTGCTCTAGTTCCCACTAGGCTTTCCTCAACGTTTTCTAGCTTATGTAAAATGGTTTTGTCCCATGAGTGCAGTCCAGCGTGTATGGTTTTGAGGCAATCGATGACCTATGTCGACAATCCCTATGCTGCTGCATGCCACTTTTCTTCCACCACTTCTGCAAAACCATCTTATTTGAACCATTTTTACTTGAATTTGCATTGTTTCTTCCCTATATACAATGGTACAACCTCATAATATTATGTATGAAGTGAAAGAGGGTGATGATCCGAATGATTATGTTCTAGATGCACCAATTCCGCATTAATTTGCATCTGACTCCAACTAGCGTTCACTAGCCCTCTATCCAATCTCTCTCTCTGATAGCCCCTCCAAGTAAAAGGATCACCAATGAACCCAATATCAGTGAGATTACAATCATTAAGAGTATCATGAAAGGCCTTCATAAATCTTACCCTTCCACCTTCCTTCTCACTCTCAAAACGGATTTCATTAAGTCACCCATTATAAGCCATGGTAAATTATTTTGATGTTGCATATCTCTAATTTGTCCCAGGTTTTATATTTGTCAGCCCATTCAAATTCACAATAAAGACCCGTAAGTCTCCACTCCTTATTTTCCTCCTCGACAATACGAACATCAATATAGTTCGGACAAACAAATGTTTAATGCACTTGCACTTCCTTCTTCCACACCATAAGAACTTCACCTCTTCGGCCATCGCTGGCCTAAACAATTAAAAGGTACATCCTCATTTGTCGATGAAGACAATCACCTCGGTAACAATCTATATGTGTGTTAGATAGGAATGAAATGTCCGGATTATGATGCCTCAATACATCCATCAACCCCCGAATTGTCGTAGCATTACCCAAACTACAACCATTCCATACTAATATCCTCATTCCGACCATATGGGCCCCACAAGGGAACCCTATGATCATAGTGAAGAGGAGTCACCTCTAGTCTTCTTTGGGCATTTATTACTGTCTTGTCTTCCATTTTCTCGAAGTTATTTAATAGTGCTCTCTTAGCACTAGATCTAGAATTATCACGATCATCCATATCCACATCCTTTGGTTTGAGAGGACTAGTAACAATATATTTTAGAGAATCCTGAACAACAGTTGTGCCATCAACATGTGGAATAGCATTATATCTCCAACTAGTTGTATTAATGGCACCTCGGCCCAAGGGTTCTCTCCCACGCCCTTTACCAGAAGTATCAGTGGCTCTACACCCACAAGTTCCTCTTCTACCACCTCGATCACTAGTCCATCCACGACCATGCCACGTCTCCGGATCCGCTTTTAGCCAGTCATCCCACTTCAAATTTTCCTCATCATGTTCACCCTAGCCACACTGTGTATGACCAATAAACCTACAACCCCCACAAAAACTCGACATCTTCTCATATTTGAGCTGGAATATCTCCCTTCCTCCACCTCTTGACATAGGGACAAAGCGGGTTAGAACCTTACGTACATCCACCCTCACTCGGACCCAAAACAATTACCAGCACCCTACACATCCATTTGGACCTCCACATCCTTCCCCACCTTCATGTCTATCATATTGGCCAACAGAGTGTCATCACGGTAACCCACAGGAAACTTACGAATCTGGATCCATGTTATGAAGAAATTGAGGTCAATTGGATATGTGTTTGACAGACCATCGTAAGGTGCAATGCACACTACTGGTTGCCTAAATAGCCATGGACTACCTTTCTCCACTTTCAACCAATCTCCCAAAAAAAAACATTGAACAGTATAAAGGTTACTTTCAAGATGTTGGAATTTCACCTCTAATGCAGGGCTCCAAGCCGCAAGCATGTGCCACTCAAAAGTCAATGGGCTAAAGAAATTTGATATATGCACCCTAGCTAGGGCCATATGATGGAAATATTCCCTAGAGGCAATAATAAGTTGTATTATTATATATTTCATGTTCATGATTAAGTTTATTATTCCATGCTATAATTGTATTGGCTCCGGATAATGAGTATTTGGAGTAAAATCCTAATACACGTGTGTAATTATAAACACCATTAAGATATCCCTAGTCTAGCCTCCAAGACTAGTTTATGTATTACAGATGGTCCTGGTTTCCTGACTATGAGCAAAACAACAACTAGTTGTGGAGTTGCCGATGATATATGAGAACAGGGCTGTTGGAGAACAACAACGATGGATAGACCCAACATGATATACCATGAAACACATCGTAAATATTATTATTGGTAGTTTCTCATAAATAAGTATTTCCTTTACTAAAATATCGTTTGACCAAAGACACATATGGAATTGGGTATGATATGGACATGACGAGATTCTTCAAACGTTTCTCTGAATAAGAGTAATTATAAAGTCAATCATTGCTCTTACCGGATAGTATTCCAATGCTTCATATAGTATGGCTATGGTAATTGATACTCCTGATGATCGAGAGATACACTCTGGGCTCACTCATGTACTATGATGTTCGTCATTGTCTAGCCAGCCACATGATCAAGTTGTTGATTGCAAGAACATCGATAGTATAGTATGAGTAAAGAATACATGTCGGGTAACAAGGATAACCTAGTATTTAACCTCGGGCAATGTAAAGTATCGATAAAGCAATATGACAAGTATTAGACAAATACAAAAGGTTCACACGATAAATATCTTCGTGTTATATGCGGGGTTACTATGTGCATCAAGGCGCTAATAGTGATCATTGTGAGGAATGAGTTCCGGACATGTCCACATATATCCTACCCCATAGTGTCACAAAGTTAAGAGTTCAATGGCATTATAATGTGAGTGTGAATGAAGATTTAGTAGAGAAGTGATTCTGAAGGTGTTGGGAGTGTCTCTGAATATATCAGAGGTGTCCGGAATATTGCCAAGAGAGTTCAAAATAAGTTTTGAGCATTAATGAGATGAGATAAGGGTTCCGAGAGTGTCTAGGATGGTCTAGTAATGGTTTAGAGAGGTCCCGGATGATCTTGGAAGTATCCGTAATGGTCCTAGAAGTGTTCGAATGGTTCCGGGCATATATGGAAGGGTTTTGGAAGGACCAGAAGGGTACGGAAGGTTATGGAAGGTTTCGGAAGGTAACGGAGTGACCCGGGTCATCTTAGGATGTTCGGAAGGTTCCATAATAGGTGCATTCACGTTGGCTTAAGGGGCAAGAAAATATTCACAAGTCAAATTCGGACTGGCAAAACGAAGGAGTTTTGGAGTAGGTTTCAATTGTTGGAAACCTACCGAAACTCCTCCAAACTTGGGGGTTGGGTCAAGGACGACCCAAGGGGCCTTGCCACCCATAAAAGGGCAGAAAGGGGCACCCCAAGAGTGCTTCAAGTCGTAGCCCCAAGTCCCCAAGCCGCCGCCTACTCTCGGCCGAAACCCTAGCCGTGGTACCGCCGCCCGCCGCTGCCGTTGTGCGCACCCCGTGCCGCCGACCAGCGGTCCGCCGCTGCCACCCTCTCATCTCCGCCACCTCCATGGATTGTACCATACACTAGGGCTGGATTTATACCTCCATTTAGATGCAATCTGGACAAGACTGCAAAAGCGCTGCTGGATCTTCATCGACATGTTACCGCTTCGACCGTGTGCTTGATCACACCTTGATGCGATGTCGCTGATCTTTTATGTTTGGATTCCAGTGGATCTGCTATACTTGGAGCACTTGATCATGTGGATCATCAAAAAAGATAAATCTTCTCACGGCTAATCGACTAGCTATGGGAAGCGATGCACCGACTACTTCGACAACGCCGTATTCATCGATGCATGTTCGTGGAAGCTGTCCGTGGGATAATACATCTCCTCGACCCACTAAGTCTTGTTGCATGGATCGACGCTCATTCGACCTCATCATCGACAACTTCTGCTAGTTTGACCTTAGAGGGTATGATTTGTTGCCTCTCCGTTGCATATCATCCTGGTTATGCGCTAGAATTTTCTTGTTTTGCGTAGCATGTTCCCCAATAGTGGTATCGGAGCAGTCTATGCATAGGCACAAGTACGGATTGAGGAATCGGAGAATTTTTCCATTATTGATCTTGTTCTTGCTTCCCAATTGTTGCAGTTTCGATCCTGGTGGTATTGCATGATTAGCGACCCGAGCCAACTTCATGATCTTTGATCGAGACCGGTTTGTGAAGTGTACTTCAGGTGCACGAAACAACTTTGTTGGTTGTCAGTTTTTCAAAATAGTCAAAAGAGATATTTGCACATTGGGCTTTTGTGGATCTGGTGAGGTCCGCACGGGGGTCACGTGTATTGACGAAGTTTGGTGAAGCTATTGTACTATTTATAGTGCAATAGGCACTACTAGAGAAAACCCTACCTGAGGTGCACCTGGAACCCCATCTGAGGCGCATATGGTATGCACCTCTAGTGCCGCGCCTCTAGTATTTGCTACGCGAGGCACATATCATATGCGCCTCTAGTATTTGTTATGTGACGCACATATCACATGCGCCTCCTATACTTCATATACGCGAGGCACATATCAGTATATGCACCTCACATATATAAAGTATAGGAGGCGCATGTGATATGCGCCTCACATATGTTGCGGTATGCGTCTCCGGTAGTACCCAATATGCGCCTCCTATACTTTCCATATGCGCCTCGGGTATATTTTCGAAATTCAAGTTTTACAGCAATTTTCAAATTACAGTTTACATGTATTCAAATATACAATACAGTCTAGAATACAGTATAAACAACACAGAATTTTCCAGAAACTTGCAATTGGCAAAAGCATAATAGAACCAGCATGAATACAAGTACATTACAGATCAATCGCGACATACGAGTTCATACATCAACAAGTGCCAAGTTTTCACACAACACCAAGTGTTTGTGACACAAGTTCACACCTCCGAGTACAAGTTCACAATCACATTACAACTCCGACGATAGAGCTCTATCTAGATGAAGTAGAGCACATAACCTACCATGAAGATAAAAAAGGTTGTGATCACGAGGAAGTTCCTCCACTTCTTCCTCACGTGCCTCCTCCACTTCTCTTTCGCCATCTCTCTAGTCTTTTAGCCTTTGTAGCTATTGCCCGAGAATTTGTTCACTTGCTTCTGGCAGGCTTCCCACTCCTCATACGCACATGGAACCTTGTCGGCGTACACGACATACACTTCTTCGCCATCTCATATACACAAGATAGATGATATTATCTATGTCAGTGCAAAGCAATAGCAGTCCACAAGATAAGATCATGCATATATATATGGGTACAACAAGACGTAAGAAATCACATCCTAATCATCGGCATTTCAAAGAAAGACAAAAAAAAGCAAACCAAGAATGACTTGCATTAGTGCCTCATACTTAGGTTGGGCATGGAAATAACAATGCTCGCTGTTTGATCTCGTGCGACAAGTAGAGTATGTGCCCAAATTACTAGTCTACTTGGCACACGTGATCAAACAACGGCATAGTCATACACATGACGCCACAACACGTTCTAATCATCGGCATTTCAAAGAAAGACCAAAAAAGCAAACCAAGAATGACTTGCATTAGTGCCTCATACTTAGGTTGGGCATGGAAATAACAATGCTCGTTGTTTGATCTTGTGCGGCAAGTAGAGTATATGCCCAAATTACTAGTCTACTTGGCACACGAGATAAACCAGCGGCATAGTCATACACATGACGCCACAACACGTTCTAATCATCGGCATTTCGAAGAAAGATCAAAAAAGGCAAACCAAGAATGACTTGGATTCGTGCCTCATACTATTCAGGTATCGCCAAAGACAAAAAAAGAGAAATACTTCCACGATTCATATAGCATGGGCATGATATGTCAAGTGGCAAAGCAAGGAAAGGATTCGTCTCCACGACAACGAGTCATTTCGAGTTTGGTGTGTCTAAAGGAGTCGTTGCCGTGGACCCAGAACCCTTTTCTTGGCTTGCCACTTAACATATTATGTCCTATGTATATGAATCTCGAAAATATATGTCCTCTTTCGACTTTAGGGCTACGAGATGAAATAGTTTATCATTTCATTGTATCGCCAAAGACGAATAGTGAAGTAATGTCTTTCCTTTTGACTTTGGGGCTACAATGAGATATTTAAAACTAAATACTTCACCATTTCATTTAATTCACGCTATCTAATCTATTCGTATCGCCAAAGACAAAAGAATAGAAATACTTCCACAATTCATATAGCATGGGCATATTATGTCAAGTGGTAAACCAAGGAAAGGATTCGGTCTCCACGGCAACGACTCATTTTGAGTTTGGTGTGTCTAAAGGAGTCGTTCACTACAAGAAAATTTGGCTTTTACAACGGATGATTTCTGTGGTTGAAGGCCCATTTTTCGTGGCTAAAATGTCTTCTACGACGGATGCCCATCGTGGTAAAAGCCCCGTCACAAAAGAATCTACCACGGTTTTTTTCCTGACCGTGGCGGATCGCACCCTTCAGCCATGAAAACTTGTTCCTTCGTAGATCTGTTCACCAGCCGTTGACTACTGACGTCATGCAAAATGCCATGTGGAAAACACCGTTCATGACCAGTTACCATCGTTAACGGCCACGGAAACCATGGTAGAAGCCAGGCCCAGCCAAGGCCTGCTCACAATTAAGTGGGTCGGCCCATCATGAGAGCCCAATAAGATTATGGCCCTTTACTGTTTCGACCGACACTGTTTGGAATGGGCCCAAAGATGTGGCCAGCAGCGACCCGCGAATGTCAGGCCCATTACTGTTTCGGCCTGCAAAAGCCCATAGTTTTCGAATACTGTGCGGCCCGTTAATAGGTTGCATCAAGTAGGCCCGATACTGTTAAAGCCCACGGTCAGCATGTCACTATTCTCACAGCTTGTCATGGGCCGCCTACGAATGACCCACTTTTGAGATGGTCCGATACTGTTCTAGCCTTTTACTATTCTGGCTCGTTACTGTTTTGGCCGTCTACTATTCATGTCTGTCACTATTGTGGCTCTTTACTATTCAGGCCTGTTACTGTGCTTACTGACGCTATTCAGGCCTGCTACTGTTCAGGCCTGCTACTGTTCTGGCCTGTTTGCTTTTCTGGTCTGTTACTATTCTAGCATATTACTGTGCTGGGTTTGCTACTGTTCTGGTCTGCTGGTGTTTTGGCATGTTACTGTTCTGGCATGTTACTGTTCTGGTCTGCTACTGTTCTGGCCTGCTATTGTTCTGGCCTGGTACTGTTTAGCCCTATTACTGTTTTGGTTTGTTAGTCTGTTACTGTTTTAGTATATTACTATTTTGGTCTATTACTATTTTGTTTTGTTACTGTTCTACCCAGTTGCCAGTACTGTTTTGGTAATTCTGAAGGCCATGCAAATATCATAAAAGGAGTATAATTAGCAATCATCTTTTACTGTTCATGGAAGGCGCAATAAAATAAGGGCAAATAACAAAACCCTATATAGTTACCTGATCGACCTGGCTGGCACGGTTATGGTACCGCCATTCATGGACGGCGTCAACTAAATGCCTACATGGCCTATGCGAGTTATCTAGATATTACATCAGTTGTAAACTTCTTAAAGAGATTACATAATATGAACAAAAGGGAAACAAAATTCAACATTTCAGTTGCCAATCAAGTTTATAGCAGAGTCCTCAATTTGCTTTCTCAATCCATCACCTGCATCTCCCTTTGAGTGTGACAGCTACATTGGAAAACCACCTTGAGACGTGATCTTGCAGTCCCCTCTTTGGTGGCGATAGCAATAATTGCAGTCTGAAACTAACTAATAACAAGTTAATACATCAAAGAAGTCAAACTACTCATAGCTAAGAATGAACCAGATAGGAATTATAACTGCATAATACGAACATGTAGAGTAGGAATGCAAACCATGAATTAACTATATAGTAGAGGATAGTTATGTCGTTGCCTAGGACGAACCAGAACCAGATACGATATATAATGGTGTGGCTTGTGAACCTGTAGAACAGGACAAACAAACATTAGACAAGTGTGCCAACAATGAAATGAGCAATCAAACAAAGTGTTTCTTAGAATTTCAGTATAAACTAGCCAGGTCATTTCAGCAAATATATATGGAAGCGGTATTATCTCCTGGAATGCAAGAGTCGTTGGGTGACTCGGAATTTACGGTGAGCTACACAATGGCATGCAGTTACTGTCGTAGCAAAGCATAAACCGCATAGAAATTATAACCATAGCATACCAGAACTTGTGAGCAGGAATGAAAACACGAATGAACTATATAGTAAAGAATAATTATGCCGTTGATTAGGACGAACCAGCACCAGATACAGCAAATATATAATGGCATGGATGGTGGACCTGTAGGCTGTGTAAACCAACATGTTCAGTGTTACCTTTTTGAGCTCTACGCAAAGAAAAAGAAAATAGTCAGTGTTGCAGCTTTTGAAGAACCAGATGGCAACAACAAAATTATAATCGAACTAGTATGAAGAGTTTAAACAGATATTACAGGATAACAAAACGATGTCAGGGAGGAAATAATAGCAGGAACTTAGCAGAGGAATAACCAGATAGAGTCAGTAACTATGGAGTAGGGAATCCACACTAATATTTCCACTAACAGTACATTTTGCAAGAACTACACAATAGCAGGCAATTACTGGTGTACGGAGCAGCTAAGATAAGAACATGTGCATGACAATATAACAGACACGTGCATGACTTGAAATTTGTAGAGCAGCGAATGCAAACCAACATGTCTAATGACATTGTATGTACTAGCATGAAGAACAAGCGTGCCTAGTGACTTGCATGTACTAGCACGATTACAAAAATGTAGTTCACTCTGACAAGCTTGAACCTGCTATACTGCTGACAAAACAAAAATCGGTTGGAGATTTGGGTACCTTGGTCGGAGAGGCATCTAAGCATCGTTGGTACCGTGCGAGTGACGTCCAGGTCACCTAGGGTGATGTGGTTGCGGTGGCTATTGGCGTCGGGGAAGCAGATCTTGGGCGGTCGATGCCGGTGCAGTCAACAGCGACAACCATGTAGCTGGTCTGGAGCAGTGGACATGGAATTTGTTGAACTAGATCCCGTCTGGTGGACAACGGTGAAGATGCTCCAGTATGGTTGGGTAGCTTTCGACGGCGGGGAAACAGAGCGTGGGCGGTCGACGACGCCATAGGCACGGTCAGCGAGACCACAATTCTAGTGGAGTGGCAAAGAGACCCGGTGAACTAGATCTGATGGGGTGGGCGCTGATGAAGCGTCTCCACCAGCCGTGGAATTGCCGCCGGGCGGTGCGTGCATTGGTCGTGCAGGTGAGGGCATGGGAGAGAAGCCTAGGATTTTGGGAGGGCCAGCTGGAAAAACTGCACGAATCGGGACTATGGAGATGAACAGAAAATAATTACGATCGTGCCCCCAATCTACCGAATTTAGCGTGCCCATAGGGCGTTTGAACAATGGGTAGAATGGGAAATCCTTCAAAGTCGGTGTGTTATTTTGCCGCTCGACATAGATTTTGAATTTGGCTACCGGCCAAATAATAATAATAGAAATGTGGTACTTCCCTATGGGAGATTTCAGCTCAAAGTTTTTGAAACAGTGGGGCGGGAAATGCTTCAAAGTCGGTCTTTGATTTTGCCGCTCGATAGAGATTTTGAATTTGGCTACCGACCAAATAATAATTAATAGTAAAGTGGTACTCCCTGGTGGGAGATTTGGCCTCAAAGTTTTTGAAACAGTGGGGCGGGAAATGCTTCAAAGTTGGTTTTTGATTTTGCCGCTCGACAGAGATTTTGAATTTGGTTACTGGCCAAATAATAATTAATATAAAAGTGGTACTCCCCAGTGGGAGATTTCGGCTCAAAGTTTTCAAAACGGTGGGGCGGGAAATGCTTCAAAGTCGGTGTTTGATTTTGCCGCTCGACAGAGATTTTGAATTTGGCTACAGGCCAAACAATAATTAATAGTAAAGTGGTACTCCCCGGTGGGAGATTTGGCCTCAAAGTTTTTGAAACACTGGGGCGGGAAATGCTTCAAAGTCGGTGTTTGATTTTGCCGCTCGACAGAGATTTTGAATTTGGCTACCGGCCAAATAATAATTAATAGAAAATTGGTACTCCCCGGTGGGAGATTTGGCGTCAAAGTTTTTGAAACGGTGGGGCGGGAAATGCTTCAAAGTCGGATTTTCACTTTGCCGCTCGACAGAGACTTTGAATTTAACTACCGGACAAATAATAATTAATAGAAAAGTGGTACTCCCGGGTGGGAGATTTGGCCTAAAAGTTTTTGAAACGGTGGGGCGAGAAATGCTTCAAAGTCAGTGTTTAATTTTGCCGCTCGACAGAGATTTTGAATTTGGCTACCGGCCAAATAATAATAATAGAAAAATGGTACTCCCCGGTGGGATATTTGCCCTAAGAGTTTTTGAAACGGTGGGGCGGGAAATGCTTCAAAGTCGGTTTTTGACTTTGCCGCTCCATAGAGATTTTGAATTTGACTACCGGCCAAATAATAATTAATAGAAAAGTGGTTCTCCCCGGTGGGAGATTTGGCCCAAAAGTTTTTGAAACGGTGGGGCAGGAAATGCTTCAAAGTCAGTGTTTAATTTTGCCGCTCAATAGAGATTTTGAATTTGGCTACCGGCCATATAATAATAACAGAAAAATGGTACTCCCCGGTGGGAGATTCTGCCACAAAGTTTATGAAACGGTGGGGCGGGAAATAATTCAAGGTCAGTGTGTGATTTTGCCGCTCGATTGAGATTTTGAATTTGGCTACCGGCCAAATAATAATAATAAAAGCTAGTAGATCGTATGCTATCTGTCCAGGAATTCAAGTCCTAGAGTCACATCAACTAATCATCCATGAGCATAATAATTGTGCAGACTGATATTTTGAATTTGGCTAGCGTCCACGCAACATTTGGATAAAAGGTGTACTCCCTATTCAGGAATTGAAGGCTGAGAGTATTAACTTATCATCCATAATGAAAATTGGATAACTCCGGTTCAAACAGGGTTGGCTACAGGTTTTGCCGCTCGACTGAGATTTTTTAATTTCGTTAGTGGTACTCCCTCGGTACGAATTTAAGGCTGATTCATATCAACTGATCATCAAAATAGTTACCATATTGGCAAATAAATTGGATATATTATCTCCGATTCAAACGGGGTAGGCGGTAGGATTTGTCGATGGACTGAGATTTTGAATTTGGCGGTTGTCCAAAGAAGAAAAAACCTTTGTGAGGTTCATAAATCCAAGGCTGAGAGAGTGAGGTTGGGGCTCAGGATTTTTGTGCATCGAGCATACGGTAAACAGATAAAAGCATGATGTGAAACAAATACTCCCTCCATTTTTGTTACATGGCCCCAAACAAAATTCGAGCTCTGTAGCAGGAACCATTTCACAGGACCATTGTACTCACCTTTCATTATCAGGGTTCATCTTCAATTTAGAGAAGTCTCTTCATCTATGGGCTCTCGAGAATTCTTCTGATCTTGTAACATCTTCAACTCCGCATCACATGCTAATGCTTTCTATCTCATATCATCGATTGCTCGTCTATGCACTTCCTGTTTAGCCCGTAGTGCTACAATTTCTTCCTGACTAGACAAATACGGCGACTTGGACTTGGACTTGGACTTGCACTACCACAACCCAGCATTACGCAGGAACGTGCTTTTACGATTACCTTCACCTTTTAGTACCATTTTAAATGTTTATAGACATTCTTCTTGGGTTTGTTCCAGACCATCTTTCCCAGGTTTTGCCATCTCCTCATTCAATTTAATCTGTAAGGTTATCAGTTGGTAGACATGGGTGAGAGAAGAGAAGCTAATACAGAGAAACATGCAGACAATACATTTAACCTGTCTATGAACAAATCTTACAAGTTGGCATGGCTGATTACGTATCATATATATTGTAGTAAAGGTATAGCTGTATGATCATACTGATAAGAATTTTATCACTACCATGCAATAACAGGACTATGCCAACATGGCATTTGTCCGTTTCTTCATCGTCGGGTGCATGATATAGATAAGACAGCTCTTTGTACAGCTAAAAACTGAAACTCACACTAGTTGGAAATCATCTAGTACTAAAATTAAAAAGAAACTTGGGCAAAAGTTCAGGCAGTGTTGTACATCTAATTATACATATAAATCACTGCAGGTGTGTCAACACAAAATATCAATCGAACAGAAGACTTACAATAACACTCCCAGCGGAGGGATTGAGCCCTTCTTTTTTGCTTGTCTGGCATGCCTGGAATTTTTGCTGCAGACTTACCAAACCTTTCTGCAAAGTGGACGGAACACATTATCAAAATATAAGAAGCACAAAGTCTGTAGAAGATTAAAAAGTAATTATTCTTACTATTGCGCTCAGGTGGCCAACCAATGCACGAGATCCAGTTCGGTTTGTTAAGCGTTGTGCGGCACGGTTTCTCTTATTTTTCTCAGCGTTCATCTACAAAAGGAGACTAGTGATACAGATGTGCAAATAGGAATTTTGAATGTGATATGGTATCAGTCTTCACAAACCATACCCTAATCTTTGGATCAAACCAGTGGTCGAGAAGATCTATCCAGTGTTTGTCAGTCATAGTGTGTCCCATAGGAGTTGTTCTTTGAATATCCTTGCTTGCCTTACCATCAAAGTATTTATTCTTTAGCCTATGGCGCTGCTGGCGCAAAGAATAGGAGAACATGTCCATGAGAACATACTCTACATCCTCATTATCCTGATCAAAGTTGAATTTTGTCTGTCAGCAAGAATGGAACATTTGATGTGTTATGTGACTTACAATAGAACCAAGAGCAAGCTTGAATGCATGGGACAGAGCACCATGACTTACATGTAACTTCTGCAGTAATGAATTGTAATGGTCAGGGGTCTGTTGGTGGAGCTTGAACGATGCGAAGATGGGAATATCATTCCTGACAAAAATGCCTATTTCGGATGCTAGAAAAGCAGATCCTTCTGGATCTTCTGGCCTTCGCTTGCCAGGCACAATAGAATTGATGCAATATCTAGATTGCGTTCCGGAAATTTGAGCTTCAAGCTTTTTTTCCTACCATTGGCCCCCTTTTCTTAAATCTTCATGTAGCTGCCAATTCAACCATTACATCAAGCTTACACGGTATATATAAGGAAGCATGCATCGATAATCCTTGGAACACATACCTTGTTTGGCGATGGGCTGATCAATAGGTTGGTGATCATCGCTAGCTTCTTGGTGTTGTGCCAGCAGTGTTAGGCAAGTAGAGGTCAAAACTGGTTCGGCTGTCAATTGTTGCTGGGTATCTTGATGGAAATTGGTGATTGTGGAATGTGTGGGATGGTATTTGCTGTGTCTACTACTGTTGGAACCTGTGGTGTGCCGCCAAGACGACACTTTTTAGCCGTATGTGAGTTTCCTGATTTTCATTTATTGTATTTCACGGCGTGCGTTTGTGTTCCACTGGTAGCATTAGCAGCAGTGCTTGTCGACACTTCGCGTTTGGTACCTGAACATGTCTTACATGAACTAGTTGATTCCTGACACACATAAACAATACTTCAATCTTTTATAGTTCTATATGTAATGAGATGCACATGGAACAGAAGAATAGTAAGGCAAAATGTGCTCTATATATATGATGCATGAACTAGGCAGAGGGCATTGCAAAATATTTGGTGGGATTGAAATACAAAACATGGAAAATGCAACAGATATCACAATTAAAAAATAGAGCAAGCACCTTGGGGGTGGACAAGCTGGCGGACTAGCAGGGAGGTCCTCGACAGGTCCAACTTCCTGAGTCAGGTCTCCCTCGAAATATTGTTCATCAACAGAAACTAATGCTGAATCAAACACTTGCTGATCATATTTTTCTCCCTGCTGGTACCTGGAAGGGTCTTAGGTGAACCAGCTGATTCCTGACACACATAAGCGATACATTAATCTATCAAAGTCCTATGTAAAATGAGACACGGATAGAATAGAATAACAGTAAGGCAAGATATGTTAAACATATATGATGCATGAACTAAGGAGATGGCATTGCACAACATTTGGTGGGAATTGAGGTGCGAAACATGGAAGATGAAACAAATATCACAATGACAAGACAGAGCAAGCACCTTGGGCAGTGGACAAGCAGGCGGATTAGGGAGGGGGTTCTTGACCGGTCCATCTTCCTGAGCCAGGTATCCCTCTGGTTTTTGTTGATCTTGAGGATAAAATTCTGCATCAGAATCCTGGACTTCATGATTGGTGGTGGTAGCTACGAGAGATATAACTCTCTGCTGGCCGAGCGACCTTGCATATTTGGAATTCTTTAATAATCTATATTTCCTAATCTTCCGTTCTTCCTCATCAGGCGGCCACAAATCACCTTACATGCATCAGCAAAAAATATATCTTATGAGATTTAAGAGCGAGGTGTGTGTAGAAGAGGAAGTTAGTACAGTGCTAGCAAGCAGTTGAAAGATCTGAAGGAACAATGACAGACATATGCTTAATTGCTTATACGATGCCTCGACAAGAAATGTCGGAGTACAAGATAAAAAACTTAGTGCGAGAATGGAGTGAAACAATCGATGAACTACTTTCAGACATCAAATGCGTAAAGAGCATATGAAGTGTATGGCGACAACCTTTGTGACCGCGATTACGCAATTTCCTCCTCGTGCCTTTGTCGAACTTATGGTGAGCTACGACCTTGCCGTTCGCCCTTGAGCGGGTTTGCTTCCCCATCTCTCTGGCACCATGGACAAGGTCGAGGAAGCAGATCCAGTGCCGTGGAGTCGGGGAAGTGGATCCAACGAAGCTGCGACGGTGTTGCCGAGCTAGCTCTGGCGCCGTGGACCTCGTGTACAGAGGAGCTGATCTGGTGCAGGCCAGCGTCGGGAGCTGGTAAAACGTCTTCGTGGTCGCTACGGTGGCATGCCGGTGGAGAGCATGTGAAGGGGATATGGGACGGAAGGAGCACGGTCGTGGTCGTGCAAGGTGATCTCGAGGGGTTCGGCCCGAAGGGCGCGGGTGGTACTAGTATGTTTGAAACTTTGAATTGTGTAGCACGTGGGAATTTACAAGAAAAACCATTTTGAGGAATGGCCTTTGGCGTGTTGTTTCTGGACCGAAGGGCGAGATGAAAATTTAGTACCATTTGAATTTTGGACGCAGGAGCCCATTGTGGCGGGTGTTTTTGGTGCACTGCTTGGTGGAAGAGGTGATTTCGGCTTGTGGTTTGTCGCTCAGTTGATTTTTTTTGTACTCGATCTACTACTGCAGTCTAAAAGTTTGACTTTAGGGCCACACAAGTATATAGTGCATGAATTTATTCACGGTAATGGGCACGAACTACCTTTCATGGTAATGTGTTAATTTTCGGCAAAACATGTTTCTACAGATCTAAACGAAAGTGCAAAATAAGGCTTTTCCATTTTCCGAATGGCTAGAATGAGACTGGGATACATTGTCCAGATGAAGCAATTAGGTATAGTACAGTTTCATATAGCGTGCCAAAGAAAATATTAGGCTGACAACACAACGAAAGTCATCCTCATTATTCGAAATAACAATCTATTCGCATGGCGGCTCTTTCATCACCCTTCGAAAATCATTTGCCTGCAAAGATGCGTGGAGAATCTCTGCTCGTGCTTTGACCTGTTCCAAAACCGTCACTTTGATCTCATTGACATCTGCATCAGCCGAATTGGGAACACGATTTTCAGCGACTAACTTTTGAAGATCAGTGGCAGCAATAAGGCCATCTTCACTAGTATAAATCCATCCTCAATTCAATTCTCTGATCCACCGAGTGGCTGTGTCCAAATCCTTTTGGAGAAGCCTAATCTTAGCTTCGGTCATGCACCATACTTCGGTTTGGTTCGTAGAAATGGCTATATCACTGGCACGCTGAATATCTGTGCTACAAACCTCCTTGGCAGGGACATGATCATGCAGTTCCTTCTGCAAATCGCAATGCAGCAAATCAATCACTAAATAACATGCAAGATGAAACAAATAGCCATGTTTAGGGTACTCGACCAGGCCATGTTTCTGTACCAGTTGTGTTGTGCCGAGCGGGGTTAGATCCGCATGTCCAAAACTCTTAAGGATTCCTTGGCAAGACAGGGCATGTTTTGGCAGTACATCATCTTCCATGCCTTACAAAAAATATATACTAGCATGACAAGACAAGGCAAGCAAAGGCTGAACTACTCTCAAAAATAAAATGCATAACCACAACGCACGTATATACAAAATGGAGGCAAACCATTGTCTGGGGAGGATTGTTTGGGGTTATCATTGGGCTGGCGAGGCTCCGTACTAGTGCGAGATAACCAATTTGGCTTGACGGCTAGCAGTTGCCTTCTTTTCTCTTTGAACCGATCTCGCGGTACTTCAACTAGCATGCATTTGAAATAATTGGTAACGAGAAGGCACAACAAGGAAGCGATGAACTACATTCGGAAGTAGTAGTAGTAAAGTGCAAGGAAAGCATGCATAATAAAGTGTACAGCAACCTTCGTCTCGGTTGTACGGACTTCTAACCATCTCCCTGGTGAGGGGTCTGCATGGCGTACGCATCTCTCGGTTGGGGTGGTGGGGAAGCTAACATTCTGAGTGGGGGAAGCAGATACGATGAAGCAATGACGATAGCGTAGATGATGGCATCTCTGAGTAGACTCCAGCGACCTGGAAGTCGGCTAAGGAGGGATGGGATAGAGGATGATGTGAGTATGGATTGTGGAGTCGGCGGGCGAGCGAGCGAGAGGCCCCGTCAGTATGGAGGTAGCTAGCGTTTGCCAAGAACTGAGAAGTGAAAGAAGGGTTAAATTTTGGGAAAGGTAGAAGGGAGGGTCCCACCAATAATCCTCTAAAATTTTGAACTAGAAGATCTTGCCAATATCACGCAAAAATTTAGTGCTAAATCGCGCTTGGCTCACCTCCCGAGTAGTATTAAAAGGAAGGCTCAAAAAGCAGCACGCATCGAATGCGATGGGACGGTGGCGTGTGCAGCTTGTGAAGAAAAGTCGGATTCTAGTACGATGGCGGATACTAGATGAAAAAGAAAATTGGGGGTGGTGCTGGCTGCCAGCGGTGGCCCTCATAAAAAATAAATAAATATTTCAAATTCGTGTAAATACATCAAATAATTGATCCAAGGGTCAGCATTCAAAGTTATTTGTACGAATGGGGCCCGTATACTGTAGTGAGCAAAATGGCTGAGTGAACTTGGATTTCTTAGCTAAACGGTGCGCATATGCATATGTCAACTCATTTGAACTAATTTAGGCAGACAGACCTAGGAATCACAAGGAAAACATGCATGCTCCGCAATGTCTGGAAACATGGCGCGCTTGTCGCATTCCGAGCCAAATTGTTTTGAATTTCTTTACTAGTACGAAACTTCCTCGTAATCACTTGGAAAAGTGAAAAATGTTCTTTCATAATTGTCTGAAACTCCCACGGTCAACATTATTTACTACGCCAAGATGCACCCATCTACCCGATGTGAGAACCGTATCATAAAGTGTAGCTAGGGTATCGATATATATGGCCATGACCTTATTTTTCCTTCGGACTGAAACCCAAGAATGTTCATACATTGTAGGCTACTAGTAAATTGCATGTGCCATGCACGTGAGACTCAGATAATAGACATATGGCATATCATCATTATATAAAATTATAATAGGGAAAGCACAAAAAATTATAAATTTGATCAACATATATAAAGTATGGGTGTATATTTGGTTCTTGTACTTTGTATCGTCATGTAGAAGTCAAAGATTATTAGCTACCTAACACCTGAAATTTTTGGTGACATGGTCCAAAGAAACGAGGGAGAGGATTCAAGGAGTATGATGGAGAAGTGTGTTTTGAGGTTTGTGCATATCATTCATTCTGCTAAAGACTATCTATAGAATCTTCTAAATGCTCGAATGGAAAAGAAGATCCAACAGTTGGAAATATTGGGATTCACAAGTATTGATCCAACGGTCATCATTCAAAGTTATTCGTATCATACCACTATTAGTAAATTGCACATGCCATTCACGTGAGACTCAGATAATAAACGCCTGACATATCATCACTATATAAAATTATCTCTACTATTATAATTGAGCAGTTTTGAATTGGATCCATAGCACCAATCCTGACCGTTGGGCTGTTAGCTCCAATGGTTCAAAGCAGCTAGATTCATGTTAAATAGTACCTAGAGCAAACTCCACCATGTTCTAGAACCATCATTTCACCACCCCCAAAATTTCATAGCACGGTAGGTTGTATTCTCAATATATGTAGACAGTTATTATTAATAGACTTCATTTATGCATTTTGGGGGTGGTGACATGATGGTTATAGAACATGGTTGAGTTTGCTCTAGGTCTGTACTATATATTCAACACGAAACCAGTTGCTCTGAACCATTGGATCTAATAGCCCAACGGTCAAGATTGGTGCTATGGATCCAATTCAAAACTGCTCCACTACAGTAGTAGAGAGAATATAGCCTACCATGCTATGAAATTTTGGGGGTGGTGGCATGATGGTTCTATAAAATGCATGGTGGAGTTTTATCTAGGTACTATTCAACACGAATCTAGCTTCTCTGAACCATTATTGGATCTAACAGCCCAGCGGTTAGGATTGGTGCTATGGATCCAATTCAAAACTGCTCCATTATAGTAGTAGAGATAGAGATATCTTACCACTATATAGTGTACAAATAACTTTGAATATTGACCGTTGGATCAAGACTCATGAATCCCAACATTTGCAGCTGTTGGATCTTGTTTTCCATTCTAGCATATAGAAGATTCTATTGATAGTCTTCAGCATAATGAATGTTATGCACAAACCTCAAAACACACTTCTCCACCATACTAAAATCTTCTCCCTCGTAGCTAATAATCGTTGACTTCTACATGATCTTATCTTATCTTATCTTACCACTATATAGTGTACGAATAACTTTGAATGTTGACCGTTGGATCAAGATTCATGAATCCCAGCATTTCTAGCTATTGGATATCATGTACAGGTCAACAATTATTAGCGATATAAAACTTTAAAATTTTGGTAACATGCTGGTCTAGAGAAACGGGGCAGAATATTCTAGAATGATAAGTGTTATTTGAGTTTTGTGCATAGCATACATTGTGATGTAGACTATCAATAGAATCTTCTAGATGCTTGAATAGAAAAGAAGATCCAATGGCTCGAAATGATGGGATTCATGAGTCTTGATCCAACGGTCAATATTCAAAGTTGTTCGTACACTATATAGTGCTAAGATAAGATCATGTAAAAGTTAACGATTATTAGCTATCTAAAACATGATTTTTTGGTAACATCGTCTAGAGAAACGAGGGAGAAGATTCTAGAATGATGAGGAAAGTGTGTTTTGAGTTTTGTGCATAGCATTCATTATGATGAAGACTATCAATAGAATCTTCTAGACCGTTAAAAAATAGAATCTTCTAGATGCTAGAATGGAAAAGAAGATCCAATGGCTAGAAATGTTGGGATTCGCGAGTCTTGATCCAACGATCAATATTTGAAGTTTTTTGTACACTATATAGTGCTGAGATTATAATAGGTAAAGCAGAAAAATATAAATTTGATCAACATCTATAAAATATGGGTGTATATATATATTTGGTTCTTGTACTTTTTATATCATGTAGAACTACGTCAACGATTATTAGCTATCTAAAACTTTAAAAACTTGGTAACATGGTCTAGAGAAACGAGGGAGAAGATTCTATAATGATGGAGAAGTGAGTTTTGTGCATAGCATTCATTGTAATGAAGATTATCAATAGAATCTTCAAGATGCTAGAATGGAAAAGAAGATCCAATGGCTAGAATGTTGGGATTCGTGAGTCTTGATCCAACAGTCAATATTTAAAGTTGTTCGTACACTATATAGTGGTAAGATCATGTAGAAGTGAACGATTATTAGCTACTAGTAAGTTGCACGTGCCTTGCACGTGAGACTCGGATAGTAGACGTATATCTATATACAATTATAATTGGTAAAGCACAAAAATATAAATTTGATCAACATCTATAAAGTATGGTTGTATATTTAGTTCTTCTACTTTGTATCGTCATGTGCAGAAGTCAAAGATTATTAGCTACCTAACACTTGAAATTTTTGGTAGTAACATTGGTCTAGAGAAACGAGTGATAAGATTCTAGTATGATGGAGAAGTGTGTTTGAGGTTGTGCATAGCATTCATTATGCCGAAGACTATCAATAGAATTTTCTAGATGATAGGATGGAAAAGAAGATCCAACGGCTCGAAAAGCTGGGATTCGCGAGTCTTGATCCAACGGTCAACACTCAAAGTTATTCATACACTGTATAGTGGTTTGTGATGAAGACTATCAATAGAATCCTCAAGACGCTAGAATGGAAAAGAAGATCCAACAGACGGGAATGTTGGGTCGCGAGTCTTGATCCAATGGTCAATATTCAAAGTTGTTTGTACACTATATAGTGGTAAGGTCATGTAGAAGTCAACGATTATTAGCTATTAGTAGGTTGCACATGAGACTCGGATAATAGACGTATGACATATCATCATCACTATATACAATTATCTTATCTTACCACTATATAGTGTACGAATAACTTTGAATGTTGACCGTTGGATCAAGATTCCTGAATCCCAGCATTTCTAGCCATTGGATCTTATTTCCCAATCTAGCATCTAGAAAATTCTATTTGTAGTCTTCGGCATAATGAATGCTATGCACAAACCTCAAAACACACTTCTCCATCATACTAGAATCTTCTCCTTTTTTTCTCTAGACCATGTTATCAAAATTTCATGTGTTAGGTAGCTAATAATATTTGAATTCTACATGGCATACAAACTACAAGGATACACCCATAGTTTATAGATCTTGATCAAATTTATAATTTATTGTGCTTTACCAATTATAATTTTATATAGTGATGATAAGTCATACGTCTACTATCTGAGTCTCACGTGCAAGGCACATGCAACTTATAATAATTGGTAAAGCACAAAAAAATATAAATTTGATCAACATCTATAATGTATGGGTGTATATTTGGTCCTTGTACTTTGTATCATCATGTATAAGTCAAAGATTATTTAGCTACCTAACATGTGAATTTTTTGATAACATGGTCTAGAGAAACAAGGGAGAAGCTTCTAGTATCATGGAGAAATGTGTTTTGAGGTTTGTGCATAGCATTCATTATGTCGAAGACTATCAATAGATTCTTCTAGTAGCTAGAATAGAAAAGAAGATCCAACTTCTAGAAACACTTGGATTCGTGAGTCTTGATCCAACGGTCAACATTCAAAGTTATTCGTACACTATATAGTGGTAAGATAAGATAAGATAAGATAAGATAAGATAAGATAAGATCATGTATAAGTCAACGATTATTAGCTACATCATACTAGGGAGAAGATTCTAGTATGATGGAGAAGTGTGTTTTGAGGTTTGTGCATAGCATTCATTATGTTGAAGACCATGTATAGAATCTTCTAGATGCTAGAGTGGAAAAGAAGATCCAACAGTTTGAAATATTAGGATTCGCGAGTCTTGATCCAATGGTCAGCATTCAAAGTTTTTTATACACTATATAGTGGTTATATATCTACTACTATAATGGAGCAGTTTTGAATTGGATCCATAGCACCAATCCCGACCATTGTGCCATTAGATCCAATGGTTCAGAGAAGATGGATTCATGTTGAATAGCACCTAGAGCAAACTCCACCATGCATGTTGTAGAACCATCATGTCACCACCCCAAAATTTCATAGAACAGTAGGATGTATTCTCTCTACTACTATAATGGAGAAGTTTTGAATTGGATCCATAGCACCAATCCTGATCGTTGGGCTCATAGATCCAATGGTTCAGACCAGCTAGATTCGTGTTGAATAGTACGTACCTAGAGCAAACTCCACCATGTTCTAGAACCATCATGTCACCACCCCCAAAATTTCATAGCACATTATTAAGCTGTATTCTCAATATGTGTAGATATAGTTATTATTAATACACTTAATGTATATGCATTTTTTCTCTAACAAGACTATTGGTTAATAACAAATCATTTTTTTGTTAAATCACATTTTATACATTAGAGAAAATGCATAAATTAAGTCTATTAATAGTAATTATATACACATATTTAGAATACAGCCTATTGTGCTATGAAATTTTGGCGGTGGTGACATGATGGTTCTAGAACATGGTGGAGTTTGCTCTAGGTACTATTCAACACGAATCCAGCTGCTTTGACCCATTGGATCTAACAGCCCAACAGCCAGGATTGGTGCTATGGATCAAATTCAAAACTTCTCCGTTATAGTAGTGGAGATCTAAAACATGAAATTTTTGGTAACATGGTCTAGAGAAATGAGGGAGAAGATTCTAAAATGATGGAGAAGTGTGTTTTGAGGTTTGTGCATAGCATTCATTTTGATGAAGACTATCAATAGAATCTTCTAGACCGTCAAACAAATAGAATCTTCTAGATGCTAGAATGGAAAAGAATATCCAACGGCTGGAACTGTTGGGATTCATGATTCTTGATCCAACGATCAATATTCAAAGTTATTCATACACTATATAGTGGTAAGATAAGATAAGATTATAATAGGAAAAGCAAAAAAAATTAAATTTGATCAACATCTATAAAGTATGGGTGTATATATTTGGTTCTTGTACTTTGTATGTCATGTAGAAGTCAGCGATTCTTAGCTATCTAAAACTTTAAAATTTTGGTAACATGGTCTACAGAAACGAGGCAGAAGATTCTAGAATGATGGAGAAGTGTGTTTTGAGTTTTGTGCATAGCATTCATTGTGATGAAGACTATCAATAGAATCTTCTAGATGCTAGAATAATGGAAAAGAATATCCAACGGCTAGAAATATTGGGATGCGTCAGTCTTGATCCAATGGTCAATATTCAAAGTTGTTCATATATTGTTTACCAATTGCAAGATATGCACATCTACTTCCTTGTAGTACTACCAAATATGGGAAATTTACCACAAACTATGATGTGGATATGTCCACGACCTTGCGAGGTTGCTCGGCCTGAAACTTGTTCATAAAAAACCAAGATGATTAATAATCCAGCAGATGGCTTGAATTTCGGTAAAAACGGTTGCTGGAAGTAGATCGGTGTGCCATACCAAGTCACACGTGCGTAGCGCCACGCTGTGGATGAGGAAGAGACAAGCCAGAATGTGCACCCGCGGCTGCAGAGAAGAGATCGATGGAGGATGGATGGTGAGAGCCAGCGAAGGAGAGAGAAAACACAACTTTTCTGTGCATATTACTACTAGTAGGTCCATATATTTACTACTAGTGGAGTGTACCTCGTGTCAATAGCCCATCATAGCTTTGCTCTGACATCACACCGCCTTCCGATTCCTCCTCCCGCTGCTCTCGTGCTGCCTCCTTTTTTGGAGAAGGAGCCGCCTCCCTTTTCAAGTAGTACTAGTACGGAAGTGGAGAAGTACTTTGCTTTATACAGAGAAAAATATTTCCATCGCTTACAAAATTAGAGTTGTTACTTTTCCAAGTATTTGGGAACTCCCATTGGCAAAGCTGTTTACCAACGCCAAGATGCGCACATCTACTTTCTTGTAGTACTACTACAAAATTCCCATAAACATGGATATGTCCATGACCTTGCTTGGTCGCTCGTCCTGAAACTTGTTTATACTTATACTACATGGTAGGCCATTTCTATGGAGCGGATTTTTTTAAAAGTTGTGAAAAAACTCATGTTTATTATTTTCATGGCAGGTAGTACAAGCAAAAGGACGCCATGCATGAGTCCCCCTGTTTTTTGGGCCTATATCTCTCTCTTTTTTCAAAGCAGGGTCAACTTTGTCGGCGTGCAAAGTCTAGAAACAAGTTGAATCTTTGAAAACTCTCGGTCGTGTTCTCCATATATTGGCTGTCTAGTGGGTAACTTCAAAAGATTTTTGTGGAATTTAAGGAGCAATTGGCAGCTCACATGTGGTTCGAAATAATTTGACATAATTTCGACAGACTCCCTCCGATCCATATTTAATGTTCATAGATTCATCTAGATTCAAATGTATCTAGTCATGTTTCTATGCTAGATGCATATACCCAAATCTAGACAAATCCGAGAATATTAATTTGAATCGGAGACAAATCATATAAGAGACGTCTAACATATCAGCACTATATAAAGGTAAAGCAAAAAAATATAAATTTGATGAACATATATAAAGTTGAAGGGAATATGCCCGAGAGGCAATAATAAAGTGGTTATTATCTTATTCCATGTTTATGATAAATGTTTATTTTGCATGCTATAATTGTATTAATTGGAAACATTATTACATGTGTGTTTAATAAAAAAAATACAAAGTTCCTAGTGATGCCTCTCATATAAACTAGCTCGTTGATTAACAAGATGATCAAGGTTTCCTGATCATGGACATTGGATGTTGTTAATAACGAGGTCACGACATTGGTGGAATGATATGATGAATATTCATCCGAAGTATAGCATTACGATTAGATTCATTATGTTTATATTGCTATAACATCATACGAAGTAATCTTACTCCTTAGACCATGAGATCATGGTTATTGCTAACATCGGAAGAGTATCTTGATAACATCAAACGTCATACCGTAACAGGGTGACTATAAAGGTGGGTTCAGTGCTACGAAAGTGTTATGTTGAGGCTCATGGATCAAGAGTGGGATTTGTCCATCCCGATGTCGGATAGATATACTCTGGGCCCTCTCGGTGATATCACATTAAGATATCTTGCAAGCAAGTGATGTGATCACTAGAATGTTATATCATGGAAACGAGAAAAGAGTGCATGTCGGTAACGAGATCAAACTAGGTATTTGGATGCCGATGATCGAATCTCGGACATGTAATATCTCATGAGACAAAGGGATTTAGTTACGATGTTAAAGGTTCACACGATCACAAGGGTCATCGTTGAATATGTGGGAGTCAGTACGGATCTCCAGGTCCCGCTGCTGATTATTGATCGGAGAGGGGTCTCGATCATGTCTGCATTATTGGCGAACCATAGGGTCACACACTTAAGGGATACCGACACCATTTGGAGCAAATATGTTTCAGATAAAGATTTAAGAAAGCGCTGGAATTATTTCAATAGACACCAAAACTATTTCGGGTGAAATTGCTGAAATTGGTTCTGCATGTAATATTGAAATGTTGCAGGGGGTTTTAGGTGAATGTTTGCTAATTAAAGTAATTAACGAAATTCTGAATAAAATTAATAAAAGAGTTATATTAAATGAGAGAGCATTAAATTTGGAGAAATTTAACGCATTTAAAGTGGAGACTTTAAAAGAGAATATGAAGGGGCAAATTTTATGTGGAGGGAGTTACCACCACATGAATGAGGAGGTGAGGGGTCACCCCTTGGGGCGCCGGACATGGGGAGGGGTACCCTCCCCTCCTCCTATAAAAGGCCCCCCTCTCACACCTTCACACTTACACATCCTCGTGAAGGATCTCTCTCCCCCTCTAGTATTAGTCCCCATGGTCTCGGATGAGCGAGATATATGTTCCCGGTGGCTTTATCTGGAAACGGGTTGCTGCTTCCGCTACTTTGCTGGAGCGAGGGACGGAGGTTGTCGGGGGTACCAGACATGTGTGCGATCACGGATGCACCGCTGCTTTGCGGTGCTGGACTTGGTGGTGCTGGTATTGCTGGAGCTGGATCTGATGGACATGCTGGAGCCGGACCTGCTGGACTTCATCACGATCTTGAGATCAGCAAGTGTACGACTACATCATCCACGAGTTCCATCTCGTTAACAAAGCTTTGTTGTCTTCAAGGGTAAGTTCTCTATGGATGTATATCCACCTGTTGCTTGTATCTAGTAGATAGATCTTGGCGTATAGTTCCCATCATAGGAAATTTTTGTTTTCTATGCTGCGAACCCGACAAAAGTATGGTTGTATATTTAGTTCTTCTACTTTGTATCGTCATGTGCAGAAGTCAAATATTATTAGCTACCTAACACTTGAAATTTTTGGTAGTAACATTGGTCTAGAGAAACGAGTGATAAGATTCTAGTATGATGGAGAAGTGTATTTTGAGGTTTGTGCATAGCATTAATTATGCTGAAGACTATCAATAGAATCTTCTAGATGCTATAATGGAAAATAAGATCCAACGGCTGGAAATGTCATTCGGATTCGCGAGTCTTGATCCAACGGTCAATATTCAAAGTTATTTGTATTCGTACACTATATAGTACTTGGTAAGATAAGATTGTACGAATAACTTTGAATGCCGACCGTTGGATCTCAATACTCGCGAATACCAATCTTTCCAACCTTTGGATCTTCTTTTCCATTATAGCATCTAGAAGATTGTATAGATAGTCTTCAGCATAATGAATTCTATGCATACATCTCAAAACACACTTCTCCATCATACTAGAATCTTCTCCCTCGTCTCTCTAGACCATATTACAAAAAAAATCAAGTGTTTTGGGTAGCTAGTAATCTTTGACTTCTACATGATGATACAAAGTACAAGAACCAAATATACACCCATACTTTATGTATGTTGATCAAATTTATAAGTTTTTGTGCTTTACCTATTATAATATATAATGATGATATGTCATATGTCTATTATCCGAGTCTCATGTGCAGGGCACTCCTCTTGCTGCTCTCGCGCTGCCTACCTTTTGCAGTAGCAGTACAGAATGAGGTGGAGTACTTTGCTTTATAGAAAAAATATTTCCATCGCTTAGTAGAGTTGTTACTTTTCCTAGTATTTGGAAACTCGCACTGGCAAGTTGTTTACCAATGCCAAGATGCACACATCTACTTTCTTGTAGTACTACCAAATTACCATAAACTATGATGTGGATATGTCCATGATCTTGCTTGGTCGCTTCTCCTGAAACCTGTTCATAATTATACATGGTAGGCCATTTTTGTGAAGCGGGTTTCTCCAAAAGTTGTGAAAACTCATGTTTATTATTTTTCATGGCAGGCAATACAAGAAAAAGGACGCCATGCATGAGTCCCCCTGTTTTTGTTGCCTATTTCTCTCTCTTTTTCCAAAGCAAGGTCAACTTTGCCGGCATGCAAAGTCTAGAAAGAAGTTGAATCTTTGAAAACTACCAGTCGTGTTCTCGATATATTGGCTATCTGGTGGGCAACTTCAAAAGATTTTTGTGAAATTTAAAGAGCAATTGGTAGCTCACATGTGGTTCGATATAATTTGACCTAATTTCGACAGACTCCCTCCGATCCATATTAATGTTCATAGATTCATCTAGATTCAAATGTATCTAGTCATGTTTCTGTGCTAGATACATATATCTGAATCTAGACAAATATGAGAATATTAATTTGAACCGGATACAGTAGTGTAATTTAATTGGGTTAATTTATCTACGAACCTTGAAAACTCAAAGAACCTAGGAATCGCAAGTAAAACATGGATGGTTTGCTATATCCAGAAACATGGCGCGCTTCTCGCATTCAGTGCCACATTCTTCTGATTTTCTTCACTTCTAGTACAAAACATCCCCATAACTAGTTGGAAAAGTGAAAAATGTTTTTTTCCTAATTGTTCGAAACTCCCACGGGCAACATTATTTACTAGGCCAAGACGCACCCATCTACCCGATGTCAGAACCCTATGTAAAAATGTAGCTAGGGTATACATCGATATAGAAGGCCATGACCTTATTGGTCATTCGTGCTAAAAACCAAGAGTTAATAATTTTACATCATGGTGGGCTATGTGAATCTGTCTTCCCTAAGGTTGTCGAATCTCATGTTTATCATTTTTCTTGGCAATTAATAATACTACTAGCAAAAGTACCCCAATCGTAATGAAGTCTCATGTTTTTGTTTTACGCTTTATTTTGTTTAAATGGTTTCCATACGCTGTCAAATGTGTCGGTATGCAAATACTAATCAGTAATGGCATTTTTCAAAACTATTGTTGGCCCATGATATATTGGCTGCCTGGGTACCTTCAAAAGAATTTTGGATATTTTCAAGAGTAATAGTCTATCACGCTCACATGTATTCAAGTTTGACCTAATTTCGTTTAATTGACTTAGAGTCATGCATTTAAGTGCACGTGGAGCTTTAGCTTGGAATTTTGAAAAAATACCTAAACTTGTGAATTGTAAGAAATAATTGTCCACTTTGTACGAAAATTTGGTCGGTCCATTCTTTCTTTTTTTTCTACCAGTAAAAGTACTTGAAAAACTCACACTTCTGGTATTGCCTACTATATCATGTACTACTATGTATGAAGTTTCTTGGGTTTCAAGCCAAATGACCAAGGTCATGGACATACCCTGTCTTCGTCAAGATAATGACCGTGTTCCAATATTTTGGTATAGCTAGGTCGGTGCATGTTGGCATGCATGGTAAAGAAGTAAAAGTATTTTTTTGGAAGGAAGTGCGATCAATATGGCTTAGAGTTCATAGCATGTGCCATTTATTTACTATAGTACATAAAGTGGTTGGATAAATTACATGTTATATTTTTAAAGCTTAATTTTCTTGCTAATTTCATCCACTCAACGACTTTCCATTGATTTGTTGAATTAGGTCTAAATTAATGTTCTACAAGTGCGTGAGAGCTAGTTCAATAGTATAACCGAGTGTTAGGTATAACAAAGTGACACGTCATCTATTGTCGGCTTTATACCAGCATGTCCAATACCTAACATTTGAACTATAGAACAACTAGCATTACATGCAGCAACCTCATCAAAAAGCAAGAAGATTAAACAGGAGTAAAATGAAAAAAAATCTATGCCCGCTTGAAAGATCCTAAAACTTGGAAATTGTAAGAAAGCATGGTACACTTAGTCTGAAAATTGGGGTAGTGGCATTCTTTATTTCTTTTTTGGAACCTAGGTACCGTAGGTCCTAAAGGAGCGAGACACTCCAATTAGCGCACTAGGGTTTCTATTCGTCACAATGTGGTATAAGGACCTTTTTGTAATTATTATTATTACTTTTGAGACTTTTTTGGTGTAGATGATTATTAATCCAGTAGATGGCTTGAATTTCTGGGAAAACGGTTGCTGGAAGTAGATCGGTGTGCCATACCAAGTCACACGTGCGCAGCGCCACGCTGTGGACGAGGAAGAGACAAGCCGCACTATGCACCCGCGGTTGCAGAGAAGAGATCGATGGAGGATGGATGGTGAGAGCCAGCGAAGGAGAGAGAAAACACAACTTATTTTGTGTGCATATTACTACTATTAGGTCCATATATTTACTACTAGTGTAGTGTACCTCATGTCAGCAGCCCATCATAGCTTTGCTCTGACATCGCACCGCCTTCCGATTCCTCCTCTCGATGTCTCGCGCTGCCTCCTTTTTTTGGAGAAGGAGCCGCCACCCTATTCGAGTAGTACAAGTACGGAAGTGGAGTAGTACTTTGCTTTATACAGAGAAAAATATTTCCATCGCTTAGAAAATTGGAGTTGTTACTTTTCCTAGTATTTGGGAACTCCCATTGGCAAAGTTGTTTACCAACGCCAAGATGCGCACATCTACTTTCTTGTAGTACTACTACAAAATTCCCATAAACATGGATATGTCCGTGACCTTGCTTGGTCGCTCGTCCTGAAACCTGTTCATACTTATACTACATGGTAGGTCATTTCTGTGAAGCGGCTTTTTTCAAAAGTTGTTAAAAACTCATGTTTATTATTTTTCATGGCAGGTAGTACAAGCAAAAGGATGCCATGCGTGAGTCCCCCTATTTTTTTGGCCTATATCTCTCTCTTTTTTCAAAGCAGGGTCAACTTTGCCGGCATGCAAAGTCTAGAAAGAAGTTGAATCTTTGAAAACTCTCGGTCGTGTTCTCCATATATTGGATGTCTGGTGGGCAACTTCAAAAGATTTTTTGTGGAATTTAAAGAGCAATTGGCATCTCACATGTGGTTTGAAATAATTTGACATAATTTCAACAGACTCCCTCCGATCCATATTTAATGTTCATAGATTCATCTAGATTCAAATGTATCTAGTCATGTTTCTGTGCTAGATGCATATACCCGAATCTAGACAAATCTGAGAACATTAATTTGAATCGGAGACAGTAGTGTAATATAAGTGGGTTAATTTATCTACGAACCTTGAAAACTCAAAGAACCTAGGAATCACAAGTAAAACATGGGTGGTTCGCTATGTCCGGAAACATGGGAACCTCAAAACACTTCTCCATGATTCTAGAATCTTCTCCCTCGTTTCTCTAGACCATGTTACCAAATTTTAAAGTTTTAGATTAGCTAATAATCGTTCACTCTACATGATATACAAAGTACGAGAACAAAATATACACCCATATATTATAGATGTTGATCAAATTTATATTTTTTCTGCTTTACCTATTATAATTTATACAGTGATAATATGTCAGACGTCTATTATCCGAGTCTCACGTGTAGGGCACGTGTAACTTACTAGTTTACTACTAGTACTACATGAATTTGTTGGATAAATTACATGTTATATTTTTGAAGCTTAATTTTATACTCCCTCCGACCCAAATTAGTTGACTTAGTTTTATCTAGATTTGGATGTATCTAACACTAAAACAAGTCTAGATACATGAATCTAGACAAATCTAAGTCAACTAATTTGGGTCTAAGGGAGTAGATAATTTCTCCCAAAAGTGCATCATGCTTCAATCAACACGTTCGGTGGAATTAAAAGGTTACATCAAAAAATAGAAAATTACATCCAAGTCCATACAGTTGGCACAAAGGCCCCTAAAAATTAGCTTGGAAAGGCAGTTGGGTCCGGCTCAATTTCAACCGAGCAGCTGAGCCATACTCTTGCTACTACTGTTTGCTTCACACACGAAACACAGCATGCACCTGCGTGCTAATCATGGTCGAAGGGACGAGATTGCTCGGAACGAGTAGAGGAGCACACTGCCCCATACCGAGTCGATTCCCCCAGCCGCACCTTCGTCGGTCGCAGGTACTTCACGCTCGAGCTCAAACTTGAGCATGTCCTGATGGTGAGCAAGGGCCAGCATAGGATCGATAGGTGTAACACCCTCGAATTGGCCCTATGCAAGTTTTAGCGCTTCTCGCCAAACCAGCATAGAAACGATTCAAGGACGCCCACCAGGCACTTTCGTGTGGGTGGAAAACGAAGTAATACCATTACACAACAGTCCTCGATGGGACCCACAGAACAGATATATGTACAATAGCGACTCCATGAGTCAAGAATACAGATATACTATACAAAGATCCAAATCACCTTGAAAACGATAGAGCGTCCGACTACGGACAAGATGCAAATGGGGCTAAGAGCCCTGAAGAATAACCAATGGCATCCATAACCCTGTCCAGGCCAAGCCGGAAGGGTAACCTTGCTAACGACGACGATCTCAAACCTGCTAAAACAAAAGGGGTGCCGACAAAGGGCAAAGGAAAAAGAGGAGCGTCAGTACTGAGGCCAGCACATAGCGAGGCTAGAATTCGGCGGCTCTCGCCTACATCGGTATGGTGGACTGAAGCGGCAGCGCAGCGACACGAAACAACCTATAGAGACTCTGTAATACTGGCGGCTATTAGAGATGGATAAGAAGGACCTATTCGGATCCAACCTGATACTAACACCAAACATACCCATCCTGGTATTCCCCCTCGAGACCAAATGAGGAGGTCAAGCCGAGGAAACTCACATGGTTGACAGTTTTATTTAATCTTTTCATGGCAGTTGTCCCACCTACTAGACCGCTCACTAACAGGTCAAATTATAATAGTAAACTTTAGTTATAGTTGTCTATGGTCGAGAAACTGTGCTCCTAACCGCGGACGCGGCTTTTCGAAAAGATTTAACCCTGCAGGGGTGCACCAAATTATCCACACGCACTTCGACCCTTTTTGCCAGATCAATTAGCATACACCCATCGGTATGTCGGCGGGGCCTAAGTCATGACGTTTCCCAGACCCAAAGCAAGTACATGGGGGCCACCCCACTAAGCTACCCGCAACGAAGTCGGCCGGCTCCGGAGCGGACCCAGGGTTTGTGCCAATGGCTGTAAACGACTGGGAACCCGAAAGTGTGACTGGGCTTGTCGATACCGCGAAAACATTCCACATCCTAAACAGTACAGGTGCTCCACGCATAATCTTAAATAAAGAAGTAAAGCATGGCATAAGTACAGGATAGTAATAAAGCCCCAAACTACTTGTGGCCCCCGGTACTATACTTTGAAATCAGGTAGTAAGCCGCTGGGGGTGTCCACACACCCCACCTGTGGTTAGCGCGCTCGATCTCGGAACAGGTGTCAAGAACTCGGGTCCTAGGGGACACTAGTGAGCGGTTAAGAACCAAATATTGTCTATTACCCACCGGTGCCTCTGCATTAATCTACTATCAACATTAATTAATAAACTGTAATTAGAATCATGTCCAATGCCACCGTTAAACATTTGCCAAACGTCCAACAACCGTGGAACATCGACGACGTGAGGAAACACCTGAGCAAGCAACTACGACTCGCAGGGCCAGCTGTCTATCAAGCAACGGGTAATAGGAGGTTTCCAAGGCAATGTAGAGGCTGCACGGGATATAACTGGTGCACGGAAAACTAAAGCATCGCGACACGGATAGCAATAGATCAACAGGAGGAAGTAAAGACTATAAATGCAAAATAGGTAGAAGGGGAAGAGATGCTCGCCTGGGGAAAACACTGCTGAAGGATCATATCCGGAGAACTTGTCGGTACTCGCATCAACTCATCGGCCTAGTCCGCGAAGAAGCAAACACTAGAAAAACACCGGATGCAATATTTATTACTACGTCAGAAGATCTGGCATGATTATGATATGCATGTGATATGAACAATTAATATGCAACAAGTGATAATTTCATGTTATAAAAATAGGGGCTTAGGGTTGCACATCTGGGTTCGGAAGATCTTGGGGGTTCTAGGGTTCGACAGGGTTCGACGGGGATCGGTCTCGGCGGAAACGTTCTCGGACAACGGAGGAGAGCTTCGCGTTCCGGGAAGAAGGACTTGGTTTGGCATCGGGGGCACATCGGATTCGCCCTGGTCGATGTCGATCTTGTCGTCGATGGCGAACTTGAGTGGATCGGGTACCGGGTCTTCGGATCCGGGAAGTAGATCTTGTCGCACGGTGTCCGGGTAGGCGAACTTGGCGGGTTGGGGACGATATTGTCGGGTCCGCGTATCGGGTCGGTCGTGGCGTTCGGGGTGAAGAACTTGGCGTCCTCGAGGAAGTACTTGGCGCATCCGTGTCGACGACCTTGGTGTCCGGGCTCTCGGGCATCGGATCCGGGAAGAAGTACTTGTCACATCTGTGTCGATCTTGGTGGTCATCGGGTCCGAGAAGAAGACCTTGGCGTTCGGGAAGGAGAACTTGGCAGTCATTGGGTTTAGGTAGAAGAGCTCGTCGTCCGGGGAGCTTCCGGGTCCGTGGTCTTCGGGTCATATCGACGGTCTTGTCGTACCAGGGGGTTCGATGTTCGGATCCGTGTAGAAGGTCTTAGAGTTCGGCGTCGGTCTTGTCGGCGGTGGCGAACTTGTTTAGGGTCGAAGGTCTTGGGAAGTTCTTGGCGAAACCTCGGGTATAGAGGAGTAGCGGGGCTTCGGCATTCTTCGGATGGCATCACCATCTCCATACATCACCCTGCACCATAACATCCACCTACACACAGTCTTCACCGCTGTAACCCCCACCACCACATCGAACACCACTGGCAGAACCAACATGGAACGGAGGAAAAAGAAAAAGGCCCCAGGGCTCACGGTGGACGCGGAAAGGCCAACACAGAGCCCGGGTTGGTTAGGTGACGACGTCGCTGGCAGGGTGGTACTTGGCGGGGCAGCGAGCTCAACGGGCGGCCGCAGAGGGAGGAGAGGAGGCCGAGGACGACCGCTGCAGCCGCGGTGGCGAGGTGAGGCCCGGTGGCTGGCGCCGGACACAGGGAAGCCGACTCGGCCGACTCGCAGAGGAGGGCAGAGGTAGGCGCGGCTGAGCGGCGCAGAGGGTCGCCGGCGAGTGGCTTCGTGGAGGGGGAACACTGGTGGCGGGGATGCGGCTCGGCGAGGGAGGAGACGGCGTGGACCGGCTCCGCTGGCGGAGGAAACGCCGCAGGACGGGGATGAGGGCGGCCACGGCGGGTCCGATGCGGACGAGGAGGAGGCGGCGCCTGCAGCGGCAGAGGAGAGGGGCGTCGAGGACGGCGGCGATCCAGGAGAAGGCGTGAGGTGGAGGCGGCTCCTGACGGCGGCGAGGCGCGCTTCTGGCCAGAGCAGAGCAAGGAAAATGGCGGGGCGGAGACGGGGACGACAGCGAGGTGGGGTGGAGGTGGCCGAGCGGAGCGCGGGCCGGTGGCGACCGGAGGAGAGCGCGGCGGCGGAAGGATCCGCGGGGCACACGCGAGGAGGCGACGGCGGTGAGGTAGCGCGGGACTTAGGGTGAGGAAAGAGGGAGGCGAGGGGAGAGAGAGAGGGGCGCAGACGCGTGGGTGGGGCCGGCGCGGTTGGTAGGGGTGCGTGCAGGTGGAGGGTGGGCCTGGCCAGGGGGAGCGGGGCAGAGAGCCCGTGGCAGGCGGGGCTGCCTCGTGCGGGAAGTGGCGAGCGGGAGAAAAGGGGTTGGGGCCATGCAGTTTGGGGTGTCCTGGCAGCTGCCGCTGCGTGCGTGTGGTGGCGTGCTGGTGGGCGCGGTGGGGGACGCGCCCAGGTGGAGATCAGGTGGAGGTGGGTCGCGTTCAAGGGCGGCGGGGTGTGATGGTTGGCTGGGTGAGGTGGCGAGCACCGATTGGTGCAGGTGAGGTGGAGGGGGCTGGGTAGGAAAATAGGGGTAGGGTATTTGGTAGAAAAGGTTTGGGTGTTTTCCGGGGTAGGTAGGATTTTTATCTGGAGGTGGCCGGCTGGGCCTTCGGGCCGGGCTGGCTGCCTCCCAAAATAATTTAAATATTTTATTTATTAAAAACGAGGCTCTTGTAAACCGTTGGTAGACAAAACAAAATATTCCGGAGACCCGGGAAAGACCGTAGTTTTGATTTGAAATAAAGACGGGGGGATTTAGAAAACAAAGGTAAGCTTTTCGAAAATAGTTTTAGTCAAAATATGCATGCTGCCATGACGATGCTCAAATGCAATGTGGCATGATGACATGAGCATGCGGTCATGATGATGCAATACACAAAAACAACGCGATTTTCTAGTAGTGATTTTTGCGGGGCACCACAATAGGCTCGAGGGGACCCAGGATGGCGTCGTCTGCCACGGCCACGGCGACCTGGTGCCCACCTGAGTTGTCTGCCCCGGTCGCATGCTCGCTTGCCGCAGGTTCCTCGCGTGCGAGCTTGAACTCGAGCATGTCCTGATCGTACGCAAGGACCAGCATAGGATCGATAGGCTCGAGGGGACCCAGGAAAGCGTCGGCCACGACCACGGCAACCTGGCGCCCACCCGAGTTGTCTGCCCCAGTCGCATTATCGCTGGCTCCAGGTTCCCGGCGAAAGGATTGGCCGCTGTGTTGCACGGGCTTAACTTGGCCACGGTTGATGTCTAGCCAGAGCGCCTTCCTGGACGCATCTCCCTCACAGTCGAAAGGGAGGCCCACCGGGACCGGCGCTTTGTTGAGAGGTCCACTTTTTTTCGCCTACCGTGTTGACGCCTCCGTGACGCGGCCAGCGTAGGATTGATAGCCTCGAGGGGGCCCAAAATCGCATCGTCGGCCGGCAGGGCCAAAGCACATTTACCGCGGGCGACTAGGCGCTCTATTGAGGCGGTCCCAACGGCGGCATATTCCCACCGAATGAACTGTTTCGGGGCCAGACCTCGAGCCGAAGCAGACCTCCGAGGATGACGCAGCCAATCCACCAGGATTCCTTCAAGTATTTGTGAGGGTAACATGCCTTTGGTGGAAGAAAGAAATTTCGCCAGAGAGTAGAATGAAGGAGAAAGTATAGTACTAGTAGTAGTACTAGCGGTGCTACTCAGTTTTGACCCAGCATTTTTCCAAGGAGTACTTTTTTTAGATGCTCCAAGGAGTATACAGAGTGACCGCTTGGTGGCGCGTGAGTTTTTTCCCAGTTGGTGGTTATCCGGGGCATTAACACAAGAGAAATTTCATATCGGTACTTGTAGTGGCCGTACTTTCAGCTGGCCATAGTCTAACCGGATAGTAGGAGTGGTAGTACTATACACTCTCGAAACAGAGGTGGCGAGCAGCTGGTAGCTCGAGTAACGAGTCTGGTAAATTCTTGGAGTATGTATTTACTCTAGTATACAGTAGTAATAAGTTGCACATGTCTGACCGTATAGTGACACAAGGTACAAGAACCAATTATATACCCTATACTTTATGGACGTGGCTTAAAATTATAATTATGTTTCAGTGATACCAACACAATCTCTTTCATCATTATAGTAGGTTGATTTCTACATGACACAAGGTACAAGAACCAATTATACACCCTATACTTTATGGACGTGACTCCAAATTATAATTATTTTTCAGTGATACCAACACCTCATCATTAATTGCCGTGACACATAAGCATTTTCTATGCATGTAATAAGGTCTTTGACAATGGGGGAGTCTCTTAGCGCGGCATACTAGGCAAAATGCTTTTATGGCATGTCAATTACTAGTAGTATAGTAGTATCTAAGATACACCCCTTGCACGTAATCATAGGCAAAAAGAGTTGATTTCCCAATAAAATGCATGCATGAGAGAAAAAATATTAAATTAAGATACAACCTCTAAAATACAATGCATTGGAGAGGTTGTCTATTAGGTATTTATAACTCCTATGGTAAGCTACACCCCATTGTGAAAGGCCTAATGCATGATACATTATGTACCAACTGATACTCCCATTGGGGCTAGTCTCATACTCTCATCCCAAACAGAGGTATAGTAGTACTAGTACCTCCATCTCGGAGTAGTACTGGAGTACAGTATTTAGTCTTCCACGTAACCCTAGGTCGTCAAAGCGACGTGTACACCGGGTCAGAGGGAGATAATTATTCAGGGAACACAGTGCTTCCTTAGTTTTCTCCACGCAGGTATCTTGCCAAAGAGATAAGGTATCGGTTCATGGCTATTGAATTTGGATGGACGGACAATATTATCTAGAGTGAGATGAGGAGTCTAGTACTCCTAGTATTTAACTATTGTACCAGTCTCTCTCGCTCGCTCTCATCAACCCTCTCAGATCTGCGCTCCTCCCTCTGCTCTCTCACTCGGTCTCAAAATCCCTCTCAGATCCGCCGCAGTTGAAGAAAACGGCTCTATGGCGGACGAGTGGTTTGAAGTTATGATTGACATGAGTGCAATGAGGCAGGCCTTCAGCTGCAGGCTGTGTTCTCAAATAGTTCGTCGTCTCACGTACATGGTTATTACTACTTCTTTCTTCATGATGTTTTCCACAATGGTTCGATACAACTCTTGTTTTTGGGCTGAATCTCTTTTCCTTGCACGAGCAGTGCTTTGGCAAGGCCGCGGCGCACATTGCATGCGCACTATGTGTTGGAAAATTGTCCGATGGCCAGTGCCCGGGATGTGAATACGGAGGCGTCTTCGAACCAACCACTACCATGGATCAGATGTCCTCAGGAATGAAGCTCAAGTGAAGCAACAAAGGTTGTGACATGGCTGGGAGCTTCCTTGAGTTCATCGAACACCAGAGGGCGTGCCCGCACGGGTAGAGGGCGACATAGGTTCTTGACAAAAAAGAACCGTATGATATTCAGATGTCTATGTGTGTGCTGATTCCTCTAGAGTATGGTTTAGTTTCTGTCGTGGTTGTGTTGTACCTATACTAGTTATGTTATATAAATAAATTGAATCATCATCGCATCCACATAGTTTCTCTCTTTTACCGATAGCAAGGGGAAGTACAACCAGCCTGTGCATCTACATAGTTGCTCTCTTTTAGCTAAAAAGCTTGGAAATCCATCGAAGTTGGGTGGCCCTCCACAGTGTATGCAAACATCGGTGCCCAAACCACTTCTCATCCATCTGGCACCGGTGCCTACGCTGCACAGATGATGCCACACAAAAAAACCAAGGATATGTTAAAATATTTGTCTTCCCTGTCCAGCTCAACAACCCTTCCTCTATTTAAGGCAGAGACAATAGCCATCCCTCTCGTCATATGGGAGTAGTAACTTGCATGTATTGGTGACATGACATGATAATTAATCATGAAAAAGAGGGAGGTATTACCATAACATCACACATTTATATGAGTCTGGAACCTAATTAATTAGGTCTTGCATGACACCACACACGTGTTATCACCCACTATGAAGAAAATAACATATACAAGTTACTAGTATATTTAGGATGGTCATGGTGGGGAGTAACTTAACATGCATATGTTACTAGTCTAAGTTAGTACCTCCATTTTCGCAAAATAAAATAAAATAAGTTACTACCTCCATAGTGGAAAGTAACATAGGTGTGGTATCATGCAAAGTCTCATTTATTGCAATGTAGACTCATTTCGTCTTGAAATTCTGCCGCAAGCACACCGTGTAGTGAGGAGAGAGAAACAGTGATTTTCTAGTTCTTATGGCCGGGTCATACTGCTATGGTCGACCGCAAGGTTTCTTAAGACCGGGTGCTACAATGTTTAAATTCCACTAAGGTCGACCACAGGTGTCTTATATCCGACCTTATTTTCACACTGGAGATGCCCTTATGGTAACATAGCTAGTTACCCCAAGGCTCTCTCTCATCATTTAATTGCATGCCATGTCATCTAAATGCTTAGTTGGAATTACATGTAGGACTATGTAGTACTACCCAAATTACTCCCACTAGCACTATGACGAACCTAAATAGAACCATGAAGAGAGGACGAGCCAGGGATGACGTTGGGGACTGACGAGGTAGCACGGCCCCGCCTTTTGTTCGAATAGTCCACTATCAGGGTCCATTTGATTCCAAGGATTTTCCTAGGAATTTTGTAGGATTAAATCCTATAGGAAATTTTCCTATGACGATTGTTTGATTTGTACGATTGATTCCCATAGGATTTTTTCCTAAGGATTCCTTTGTACGGTACTAGTTTTTGTAGGAAATCAAACATTCACCCATACCTCTTTTTTAGATTCCTACTGACATGGGTATACCATACAGGTACTCGAGTTTGGTATATATGACCTAGATACAGCAGAAGCCCACGGCGTTGCCAAGGCCCAATACGGAATTCGAGTGGCCCAAGGACTCTCGATTTCTTGCGAGACAAGAAGAAGCTTAAGATAGAAAGTTCAAAGGGAAAACCCTAATCTGTAACCGACTTGGCCTGCTACCCGAGACCCAGCCTATCTATATAAAGGCTAGGATGGGGCGGCGAGGAGGACACACGCAACCCTAGTTTCCACAACTCTCGCCAGATTGCATCTGCGCGCCCCTGTAATCTTTGATTCCTTCGTTAATTCCAAGAGCAGAAAAGCAGGAGTAGGGACCTCTACAAGGCCTGAACCTGGGTAAACCTTGCGTCCCTGTGTGCTTGTTTGCTAGCCGACTGATGACTCCAGTGCTCCCTCTTTCTCCAAAACCCAAGTACATAACAATGGGCATTGATGAGTTAAACCCTCGTCAATTGGCGCCGTTTGTGGGAATTGGGAGTGCTAATGTCGCGGCTTCTTCGGCCCCATCAACCACGATCTACAACTCTGTGACATCGGAGATTCACCAGCTCTTCGGCGTGTTCGACTTCACCGTCCACACGCCAGCCACTCGCCCGGCTTTCGAGTCCGTGGGCGATGGAATCAGCCTGGCGATTGGAAGCTTCCGCTTCCAGGTCGGTCAGATGGGCACGCTTCGCATGCTTGACCAGCCAATAGCACCCGCAATTGCTCCAGCATCGTGGTTCCCGCCACCAATCGGCACCCTCAGCGAGCTCAACACCCTTAGCAGCAGCTGGGAGCACGGACAGCGACAGCAGTCGCGGATCTGATCTGGATGACCTAGCGATGGAAGATGGAGTCTACAGCTCCGGATCCGAAAGTTGTGGAAGCAACGGCTTCCCTAACCACTTCATGTGCGTCGTCATCAACGCTGGCGACACCACCGCCAATCGCGAAAACGGTGGCAATGGATCTAGCACCGATCCGCCAAACGGTGGCATACCTAATGGCGGACCACCCAATGGCGGCCCCACCAACGGTGCCAATGGCGCACCCGTCAACAATGGAGGCGCAGTCGAACCACCAACGACGGTGAACGAACACACTGGTGAACATGTCGTGATCAAACTCAACGACAATGAGTGGGCCCGTTGTCGAGAAGCTCTGTGAGGCAATCATCTGCCCCCCGGCATGCTGCAGGACATGCTGATGGGCTACATTGGCTACTAAAGGAGGAGTACAGACGCTAGCTACACACAATTGCGCAACTCGAGGTGTGTAAAAAGGCGGCGGATGAGTCGAGTCTTCGACGAGCTGGGCTCTCCTCCCACGGAGGGTCCTCCTCCAAAGGCAACGAGTACGTGGCCAACAAGAGGCGATCTCGAATGGCCCATCTCACCAAGCAAGAATGCATAGAAGCTGCGAAAGTCCTCGACTTCAGCTCTATGATAGTCGACACGCGGGGCAACATGGTCCCAAAGACACCACAAGCCATGGTGACAGCGGCCACCATGTACCTCCTCAACAACTAGCCGCTAGCTGGAGATCCAAGAGCTACCATGCACTGATATACGATCGTGGGCTTGGGGCTAATCGAGGCCGCCCTCGACAAAGAACCAACGCCGGAGCTGAAGAAAGGCAGGCTCTGGCAAAATGCTATTCCTCACCCTCGTCCAGCGACGACAGTCACGATCTATCTCGATGTTGCCACTCACGGTGGCATGATCACGACTACGATGCGCACGATGACCTCACGCAGCGCAAAATCGAAAAATCAAGGGCAAGACGCGCTCGTTCGACTGATTCAGAAGAGGATGAGACTGAACTCTGCGGTGCCAGATGCTTCAGCAGGGCCATCAGGCAGAAGCGAATGCCTAAAGGGTTCAAACTCCCATCGGAGAACCCAAAGTTCGACGGCCTACAAGACCCAAAGATCTGGTTGGAGGACCACATCCCCTCCGTCAGGCTACATGGCGGGAGTCAAAGCACAGCCATGCAATGCCTGCAGCTACAGCTGCAGGACGCTGCCCACGCATGGCTCAACAATCTCCCACACGGATCCATTCTCAGCTGGGAAGATCTGGTCTACAGCTTTGTACGAAACTTCAAGGGCACTTACAAAAGGCCCGCATCAATCGAAGAGCTGGGGAGTTGCCAGAAAATGTCGGGCAAATCGCTACGCTCGTACATCCAGAGGTGGTCCATCATCAAGAATTCTGCAGAAAACATCTCGGAGGATCACGCAATCGACGCATTCAATAGTGGTGTTCGCCGCATAGAGCTCAGGGAGGAGCTGGGCCACTCGAAGCCCAAGACAATCGACCACCTGATAGAAATTGCGAATCGGTGAAAAACCGCACCTACTCCAATGACGACGATGACCTCGGGCTCAGACGCGACCGTCGAGGCAAGCGGCAAATGCGCGTCTACGATGACCGCGTCGACGTCAACATGGTTGCAGCTGGCTACGCCGACAAACGCGATGACAACCGCAACAGCGGCTATCGCAGTAGTGGATACCGCGACTCTGGTAAAACCACGCAGGTGTGGCAGCACCGCACTCCAGAAGAGGCACCCGCAACAACCATCGAGGACAAACTGTCCGGGCCATGCAACGTGCACTTTTACATCGACAAGCACGACGGCAAGAAAAAATCCAGCCACCTTCTCAAGGACTACCACGAGTTTCTCAAGCTCCACAAGGGTTTGGCTCGGATGAATCGTGACACAGTCAACAAGGGCTACGGAGTCGCCCTAGGCGCCGTGGCACATGGAGCCCCTTCACCACCGCCCGGAATACCACCACCCACGGCCGCACCGGTCCAGAATCACGGCGGCGAACCATACCCACAACCCGTGGGCAACATGGGGATGATCCAAAAGGGGCGTTCCTCAAATCAAGTGCAGAAGGCCATCACTCGCCAAGTCAACCTGGCGATCAACTCTCCACCTTCCACCACTGAGTACCTCAGTGGAAGCAACTCCTGCATCACCTTCGACCGGCGTGACCACCCGCTCCAAGTTCCTCGTCCAGGCCATTGTCCCCGGATACTCGAGGCGCAGATTGGGGGCTTCGACATGAGCTGCATCTTCATGGATGGTGGCAGCGGCATTAATCTAATGTTCACGAGTACCTTGCGTGCGATGAGGATCCCTCTGACGTGTCTGGAAGTTTTAGACACGACGTTCCACGGCATCGTCCCAGGGAAAGGTGTATATCCCTGATGTCTACGCACTTCTATTCTTGTAGACAGTTGTTGGGCCTCCAAGTGCAGAGGTTTGTAAAACAGCAGCAAGTTTTCCCTTAAGTGGATCACCCAAGGTTTATCGAACTCAAAGAGGAAGTGGTCAAAGGTATCCCCTCTCAAGCAACCCTGCAATCAAGATACAAGAAGTCTCTTGTGTCCCCAACACACCCAATACACTTGTCAGGTGTATAGGTGCACTAGTTCGGCAAAGAGATAGTGAAATACAAGTGGTATAGATATTTATAAGTGGTAACGGTGCTAGAAAATAGCTTGATGGCATGGAAATGACTAAAGGAAAACTGAAATAAAGATGTAAGCAAGCAAACATGTAACAACTCTAATTGCAAATGGTGTTTCAATGCTTAGAAACAAGGTCTAGGGAGCATACTTTCACTAGTGAACACTCTCATATAAATATCTTCTCTTTATGATACTACTCTTAACTACTCTCAGGTTGGACACTCTAATCCATGGTAGGTCTATAACAGCACACCTCAAAGTAAGCCTTTCCCATCTAGAAAACCCCACACTGGCACCTTGAGCACTAGATGGTTCCAACAAACACCATAATTTCATAAAGACATCCAACTCCAAATATAACTCATAACAAGTATTCGTAATCTCTAGCCTAAGTGCCACCATGGTGTGCACGCTGTCACTTTCACACACATGGGGAGAGCAGAGATCTATTAAAGCACTTGAGTAGCAAGGTAGATCTACTTGATTACAAAGCTCATGATCACAATATGATCATGCATAGAGAGAGAGATGAACACATAGCTACCTGTAGAACCCTTAGCCTCGAGAGAGAACTACTCCCTCCTCATCTTGGGAATCAACAATGGTGATGGAGATGGTGGTGGAGATTGATGGAGATGGCTCAGGGGGCACTTCCCCGTCCCGGCAGGGTGCCGGAACAGAGACTTTCTGTCCCCCAAATCTCCCCTTCGGTGGCAGCGGGGCTGTGGAACTTTTCGTTGATTTCTGATTGACGATCTAGGGTTTTGGTATCGGGAGGCTCTTATAGGCGAAGGAGGCAAGGTCGGTGGCTAGCCAGGGGGCCCACACCATGCCCTGGCACGGCCTAGGCTGGCCCGCGCCAAGGTGGGGTGTGGCCACCCTGTGGCCCCTCTCCGACTCTCCTTCTGGCTCCGTGAGTGTTCCGGGAAAATAGTAACTTTGGCTTATGTCCCGTCCAATTCCGTGAATATTCATTTTCTAACTTTTTGGAACCAAAAACAGCAGAAAACAGGCAACTGGCACTATGGCATCTTGCTAATAGGTTAGTCCAAGAAATCATATGAAAAGTACTCCAAAGTTGGAAGAAAACACAAGAAAGTAGATAAAACCAAGCATGGAACATCAAAAATTATAGATACATTTGCAATGTATCAATCCCCTGGGAAAAATCAACCTCGACATCATCTTCGGCATGCCACAAAACTTTCAGCGAGAGCGCATCAACTTCGAGGTTGTCTACTGGCCTTCACAATATCACTGCATCCTCGGACGTGTCGCGTTCGCGAGGTTCATGGTAGTGCCACACTATGCCTACCTACAAATGAAGATGCCGGGCCCAAACAGCGTAATCACAATCAATGGAAACTTCGAAAGGTCTGACAACTGTGACAGGGAATTCAACAGAATCTCCCAGTCCTTCGGCATGCAGGAGGAACTCACAAGGCTAAAGGAGTCGACAGACAACAGTCTGCCTCCCCTGAGTAGGCCAAGTTCACCTGACCTGTCCTTCGACTTGTCGCTGCACACGAAGAAAGTCCAGGTCGACCCAACGGACCCGACCAAGATGGCCCTCATCGCAACCAACTTGAGTTTCGCATAGGAACTTGATACATTGCAAATGTATCTATAATTTTTGATGTTCCATGCTTGGTTTTATCCACTTTCTTGTGTTTTGTTCCAACTTTGGAGTACTTTTCATATGATTTCTTGGACTAACCTATTAACAAGAGCCACAGTGCCAGCTGCCTGTTTTCTGCTGTTTTTGGTTCCAGGAAAGTCCGAAAATGAATATTCTCAGAATTGGACAGGACAAAATCAGAAGTGCCTATTTTTCCGGATGTCATCAAGTGCTAGAATACGAGACGGAGAGGGGCCAGGGGCCACCACACCACCTGGCCGCGCGGCCAGGCCTGGCCCACGCCAGGGGGTGGTGTGGCCGCTCCCGGCACCCCATCGGCCTCTCCTTCTGCCTATATATTGCCCTCGGGACGAAAACCCTAAGTGCCCGATCAAAAATCCACGAAAGAGTCTGTAGCCGCCGTCATCTCCATCCCTAGATCGGGAGGGACCTGAAGCTCTTCCCGGCACCCTGCCGGAGAGGGGAATTCACCCTGGAGGCCTTCTTCATCACCATGCAAGCCTTCGGTGTGATGCGTGAGTAGTTCATCCTTGGACTACGGATCCATGTAGTAGCTAGATGGCTGGTTCTCCTCCTTTGTGTTTTCATGTCTAGATCTTGTGAGCTCCGTTCATGATCAAGATCATCTATTTGTAATTCTGCATGTTGTGTTTGCGGGGATCCGATGGATATTGAGATGCTATTTCAGATTGATTATTGATTCTATCATGTCTTTGTTATTTGTGATCTTGCTTGCTTTCTGTTGTGAGTAGCTATCTTGGCCAAGTAGATGATAGTAACTCCAAGAGTTAGTATTTATGCTCGATAGTGGGTTCATTTCTCTGGTAATCTAGGGAAGTGACAGAAATCTCTAAGGAACTAGATGTGCTGTTGCTACTAGGGAGAAAACAACAATCCTTTGTTCATAGAACAATCATATTGTTTACTTTACACGCAGTTCGTAAAGCAATAATATGTTGCTTGCAACTTAATACTGGAGGGGGTTCAGATGATAACCTAAAGGTGGATTATTAGTCATAGATGCAGTTGGATGGCAGTCTATGTATAATGTTGTAATGCCCAATCGAATCTCAAAGGAGTCAAGATGATTAGTATATGCATGTATTGCTTTCTCGATGTTTGTCAATTGCCCCGTTGTAATTTGTTCACCCAGCATGTTATCTATCTAAGGAGAGCCACCTCTAGTGAACTATGGATCTCGGTCTTGTCTTTTACATACAATCTACAATCTTTTACTGCTTTGTGTTTACTTTCTACAAACTTTTACTTCTTTCCATTCGATGCGTTTAATCCTTTGTTTTCCGCAAAACACAGTGAGATTGACAACCTCATCGCAAGTTGGGGACAAAGTTTTGTGTTTGTGTTGTGCGGGTCTCCACGTTGCTACTAGCACCGATAGTGCGCCCAGCCAAAGCTCAGCTAGTAACACCTTTGGGGTGTTTCCTTGCTCCTACTGGTTCGATTAAACCTTGGTTTCATAACTGAGGGAAACTTGTTGTTGTGCTCATCATACCTTCCTCTTGGGGTTCCCAACGAGCTCTACATCAACCACGCACCAGCACTTTTCTGGGCACCGTGCATTGAGCCATCAAGCATTTGTCGGGCGCCGTTGCCGGGGAGTCAAGGACATCTTCACAAGGGGAGTCCCTCATAACCAATCTCTTTACTTTGTTATTTTTGTTTTGCTTAGTTTCTTTTTTTGCTTTGTTTGCTTGTTTTCTTTATCAAAAACAAAAAAATAGTTTTACTTGTTTGCTTTCTTATTCAAAAACACAAAAAAAATAAGTTTCCTTTAGTTGTTACCTCCGCTTTAGCACACCATGTTGGTCCCCAAATTCACCCTAAAAGACCTTTCAATTGGTAGTGGTTAATTGGGAAAGATAATATTGAAGAATTCTTTAATCATGTTAGTAAACATGAGAATACTGCGGATAGATCCCTTGCAGAACTTGCTCCAAACTATGAGATTGCTGCAGCTTGTTTAATTCATATGTTAGAAGCTAGGTTTGTTAACCTCAACCCCTTAATGCAAATAATGTTTCTTAAGCTTAAAGAAATAGAGGATCCTGAAAAGAGGGATTTTATTCTAGAAACTTTGTTTAAGGAGTTCTATGATGTTGCCAAGGAAGCTAGGAAAGTCTTTGAACGTTTCAATATGTTAGGCTCATGTGTAGATGTTGTTGGTATACGAGAAAAAACGAACAAAACCGAACCTAATGGGGAGGAACCTAAGATACCAATACCCTTTAAACTAGTAGCAATACATGATGCCATAGAAAAGAATCTTGATTGGATTGTTCCTGCAAATCCTTTTGATGAGAATAGTAAACCTAAGAGAATTGAGAGAGTATCCTCTATAACTTATTTGGATGATATACCATGCCTTGTTGAAAATATTTCTGGTATTGATCTTAATGCTTCTTCATTTGAGAACACTTGATTCTTTTTCTTGCTTCTTATGCCTAACTTAAAGGCGTTAAAGTAAAGTACTTATTGGGAGATAACCCAAAAGTTTTATATGAGTCTTGGAAGTTATTACCTCTGTAATAACCTCTCCTTATCCTTTTTATTTGCTTTTTTTGCCAAGAGTAACCTCTAATGAGAGAGAAGTAATGATTGGGAAAGTTGCTGTCCGGAAATAGATTTCTGTGTTTCACCGTAAAAATTTGTGTAAAATCTCTGAACGTATTTTTAAGGCGTGAATTTTTGTGCTTCTTCCCTAGGTTGTTATCTAACTGTCGTTAGTTCAACACGTTTTTATTTGAGCAACAGAAAGTCTTCGAAAAAATTCGTCTTTACCTGCTAGTCTGTTTTGACAGATTTCTGCAATTTTCTGCATTTGCTTCATGTTGGTTCCTTCTTGAGTTCTTTTGGGGAATTAACCTTTTGAAGGGAAGTGCTACAGTAGCTAGTGTTCTAATGGATTTTTATTTGGTGTTAGAACTGAACCTTAAGACTTATTTATCTTGAGTGCACTAATGTTGCTAATAAAGATTGTGTTAAGTTTTGTATGAAGGAAAATTTGCAGGTGTATGAAAGGAATGAGTAATGAGATGAAGGATGGACTAAAGCTCAAGCTTGGGGATTCCACGCATGTCACCCCAACAAATATCCAAGAAGTACAAGCGTCAAAGCTTGGGGATGCCCAAGGCATCCCCTTCTTCATCAATAAAAATCCCAGGTTTCTTCCAAACGCTTCATTTTTATTGTTTCATGCACAGTTGTGTTTTTCTTGGAGCGTCTTATTTTTCGTTTTCGTTTTGGTTTTTCATTTTCTTTGGTTTGCTTAGTTTTCTGAATAAATTGGTTGGACCCCTTCTTTCATACATTGGTTTGCAAATAGTTTGGTTTGGTTTGGAAAAGAGTAGGAAAGTTCATGCTTATGTGATAAAAAAGAGCTCTTTTTTACTGTGGCCTATGCTTTGTCATGCCATGCTTGATATTGTTTTGGCTTTATGCTTAGTATTCTTTGTTGTAGCATGACTTGTTATAAACAATTGAGATTGCTTAATGTGCCTTGGATGAATCATGCGTTCTTTTAGCATATTAAAGCATAGTATAGTGGTATTCTCCTTTGATGCTTTATTTGGGTTGACTTGGCGCATGCTCACACCATGTTATGACTATCTCAAGTCACCATAGCCTTTATGATCCTTTAGTTTTCAACTTGTAGTATCACTTTATGCTTTGATCAATGATGTTTTGTCGCTCTGCACTGATTATGGCCATTATTGCTCTCTTAGTTTGTCGCTCCCAGTCTTTTGCTAGCCTCCACAACCAAGTATGAGTTCCACTCATGCATCCAACTCCCTAAACCAAGTTATTCCAAAGAGTCCACCATACCTACCACTAGCTTATGCTATTCCAAGTATATTCATGCTTTTTTTTACCTTCCAAATTAAACTTGTTATGAGAAAACTAGTGATTAAATCTCTCACGAACTTGATGGCACACTTTACTTTTCTTGCCCTTAATAAACTTGAACCATTGTGTCTTCTATGTTGTATATGCTTGCACTTATTTGTTGGGAATTAGCAGAACCATGCTTTCATAGGGAACGCTTTCAACATTGCATTTGGTACTTGTACCTAGTTGATATCATGCTCTTTTGTATATGGATGTCGTTGGTGTGAAATGAAAGGGGAGCTTGTAAGTCCATGGAGTTATGTATATGTGTTAGAGAAACGCCTGGGCCGCTGGTCTAATCCATGCTGACATGGTGGAAACCTGCAGCGTAACCATAATGAGCTGTCTATGAAGCATTCTTCTTATAAAAAAAGAGTCCTATATTGAGAAAAGAAAAGAGAAAAGAAAAAAAAAGATACTATGAAAAGAGGAAAGAGAGAAAAAAGCACCATATTCCCATGGTAAATAAGAAGAATGCTGAGATGCTCGTTGTCTGCTTGCCTTGTCATTGTGATATGGGGATTCTTCCGTATCATCAGGCAAGGGGTACCCCGTTGGCGGTTCTCTATGATACACATGTACTTACAATGACAAGAACTTACCGGTGACTAAACTTGAGTAGCATGAGGAGCGGCCCTCGTATACAAGGTACATGAGATTTCTGACTTATACTTCGTCAAGCATGTACACCATAGTTTGTTCACTTTAACCTTATCACTTCAAGATGCTTATGATAGGGGCAATGAGAGCTGAAAGCTATAAGTACCATAATTTTTTGAAGCTCTTTATGAGACTTGAAGCCCTACTTCCTTTTACAAAGGCCTTTCTTCCACCATTACATTGAGTCTCCACCTTCTATCTTTATGCACTTACTTTGAGAGCATAGTGGCCATTCTTAGTTCTATGTGCATTGTCCCAAGACTAGTTGATTGATGCATACTTTGATATTGCTTGTTTTAAACTATTGTATCTAGTCACTCTTATGAACTTTGAAGGTGTCCTATGCATTTATATTTGCTACTCTATTGAGGGACAAGCTGAATATTATTATGCTATGTTTTCTTTATGTGAAACAAACAAATGTCTTGCAAAGCATTGTTATTCATGAATCTTTTGTTTGGGCCTTTTCATGTTGCATCATAGTTTCTTTGCTTATAGCTAGAACTTTGTCTTTCATGTTATGATTGAAGTACTATGATCCCAGCTTTGAATGTTTTACAAATACTTTGATCAAGTCTTTGATGGTGCATGTCACCTCAAAAAATTATTCTTTCTTTTTATCACTTACCTACTCGAGGATGAGCAGGAGTTAAGCTTGGGGATGTTGATACATTGCAAATGTATCTATAATTTTTGATGTTCCATGCTTGGTTTTATCCACTTTCTTGTGTTTTGATCCAACTTTGGAGTACTTTTCATATGATTTCTTGGACTAACCTATTAACAAGAGTCACAGTGCCAGCTGCCTGTTTTATGCTGTTTTTGGTTCCAGGAAAGTTAGAAAATGAATATTCTCGGAATTGGACGGGACAAAAGCCAAAGTGCCTATTTTTCCGGATGTCATCAAGTGCCAGAATACGAGACGGAGAGGGGCCAGGGGGCCACCACACCACCTGGCCGCGCGGCCAGGCCTAGCCCATGCCAGGGGGTGGTGTGGCCGCTCCTGGCACCCCCTCGGCCTCTCCTTCCGCCTATATATTGCCCTCAGGACGAAAACCCTAAGTGCCCGATCAAAAATCCACGAATTAGTCTATAGCCGTCGTCATCTCCATCCCTAGATCGGGAGGGATCTGAAGCTCTTCCCGGCATCCTGCCGGAGAGGAGAATTCACCCTGGAGGCCTTCTTCATCACCATGCAACCCTCCGGTGTGATGCCTGAGTAGTTCATCCTTGGACTACGGATCCATGTAGTATCTAGATGGATGGTTCTCCTCCTTTGTGCTTTCATGTCTAGATCTTGTGAGCTACGTTCATGATCAAGATCATCTATTTGTAATTATACAGGTTGTGTTTGCGGGGATCCGATGGATATTGAGATGCTATTTCAGATTGATCATTGATTCTATCATGTCTTTGTTATTTGTGATCTTGCATGCTTTCCATTGTTAGTAGCTATCTTGGCCAAGTAGATGCTAGCAACTCCAAGAGTTAGTATTTATGATCGATAGTGGGTTCATACCTCTGGTAATCTAGGGAAGTGACAGAAATCTCTAAGGAACTAGATGTGTTATTACTACTAGGGAGAAAACAACAATCCTTTGTTCATAGAACAATCGTATTGTTTACTTTACACGCAGTTCGTAAATTAATAATTTGTTGCTTGCAACTTAATACTGGAGGGGGTTCGGATGATAACCTGAAGGTAGATTATTAGTCATAGATGCAGTTGGAGGGCGGTCTATGTATAATGTTGTAATGCCCAATCGAATCTCAAAAGAGTCAAGACGATTAGTATATGCATGTATTGCTTTCTCGATGTTTGTCAATTGCCCCGTTGTAATTTGTTCACCCAGCATGTTATCTATCTAAGGAGAGCCACCTCTAGTGAACTATGGATCCCGGTCCTTGTCTTTTACATACAATCTACAACCTTTTACTGCTTTGTGTTTACTTTCTGCAAACTTTTACTTCTTTCCATTCGATACATTTAATCCTTTTCTTTTCCGCAAAACACGGTGAGATTGACAACCTCATCGGAAGTTGGGGACAAAGTTCTGTGGTTGTGTTGTGCAGGTCTCCACGTTGCTACTAGCACCAGTAGTGCGCCCTGCCAAAGCTCAACTAGTAACACCTTTGGGGTGTTTCCTTGTTCCTACTGGTTCGATTAAACCTTGGTTTCATAACCGAGGGAAACTTGCTGATGTGCTCATCATACCTTCCTCTTGGGGTTCCCAACAAGCTCTACATCAACCATGCACCAGCACTTTTCTGGGCGCCGTGCATTGAGCCATCAGAACTCGCGCTCGTCGAATTCCTTTGTGAGCACTGGGAAATCTTTGCTTGGTGTCCAGCGGACATGCTAGGGGTTCCCAGGGAATTCGCCGAGCACGCACTAAATGTCAATCCAGACGTAAGGTCAGTCAAGCAGACAATTCGGCGACTCTCTGAACCAAGAGCAAAGGAAGTCGGAATGGAGATCAACAAAATCCTCGAAGCCAAATTCATACGCGAGATCAAGGAAAGCACTTGGCTCGCCAACACGGTGCTGGTACCTAAAAAAGACACGGACATCCTGCGGATGTGTGTGGACTTCACCTCCCTGAATAAGCACTGCCCAAAGGATCACTTCCCGTTGCCGCGAATCGACCAAATCATCGACTCCCCCACGGGATTTGAGCGTCTCTCCTTCCTCGACGCCTACTCAGGCTATAATCAGATTCGAATGAAGGAGTCAGATCAAGAGAAAACGGCGTTTACGACACTTTTTGGTGTGTTATGCTACAACACAACGCCCTTCGGGCTAAAAAACGCAGGAGCCACTATCAGCGGTGCATGCAGGCTTGCCTCAAGAATCAACTTGGTCACAACATCCAAGTCTATGTTTACGACATTGTCATCAAAACCAAGGAGGAAGCCTCACTAATCGACGATTTGCACGAAACCTTCGCCAACGTCGACCGTTACCGGATCAAGCTCAATTCGGACAAATGCGCCTTCGGCGTACCATCTGGGCAACTACTCGGGTACCTCATCTCCGCCAGAGGGATTAAGGCGAACCCAAAGAAAATAAAAGCCATACTGGCCATGGAGAACCCAAAGAACATAAGAGGCGTCCAGCAGCTGGCTGGGCGAATCGTGGCGCTCAGTCGATTCATCAGTCGAATAGGCGAAAAAGCATTGCCTTTCTATCAACTTCTCTGCAAAAATGACAAGTTCGAGTGGACCGACGAGGTGCAAGAGGCATTCGAAGATCTCAAGTGTCTAGTATCCACCTCACTAGTACTGGTGACTCCATGCGAAAAAGAACCACTGTTGCTCTACATCTCCGCCACCAACCAGGTGGTCAGCACGGTGCTCATAGTGGAACGAGCCGAGGAAAACAAGGTCCACGGGGTGAAGCGCCTAGTCTACTACCTCGGTGAGGTGCTCACGCCAACAAAGCAGCAGTACTCGCACTACTAGAAGCTGGCATATGGCGTCTTCATGACAGCCAGGCGACTACGCCACTACTTCCAGGAGCACCCAATCGTGGTGGTCAATGATGCCCCGCTTGGGCATATCCTCTACAACCCCGATGCCACCGGACGAGTCACGCTTTGGGGAATCGAGCTGTCTCCACGAGACATTACATATGAAAAGCGTGACGTGATCAAGTCGCAAGTCCTCCCTGATTTCCTCGTGCACTGGATGGAGAACCAGCTCCCTGAAAATCCAGATATGTCCTACCTCTGGACAATGCACTTTGATGGATCCAAACGAAAGGACGGGGCTGGCGCAGGTGTCATACTAACATCGCCACAAGGAGACAAGCTGAAATACATCCTGCGAATGCAGTTGACTGCCTCCAACAATGAAGCCGAATATGAGGCCCTGATGCACGGGATGTGGATGGTAAAAGCCTGCGGCGCCAAGAGGCTCATCATCTATGGCGACTCCAAATTGATGGTCAACCAAATGATGCACGAGTGCGACACGCTGAATGACAATATGATCGCCTACCGTGACCTCTACGACACACTCGAAGGGGACTTCGACGGCTGTGTACTGCGCCACATAGGCCGCAAAAGCAATGAAGAGGCGGACGCACTCGCCAACATTGGCTCCACCTGCGCCCCCATACCACCTGGGGTATTTCTCGAGCGTATCTGCGAACGCTCCATCAAGCCAAAGGCCAGAGAGAAGAAAACAAGCGCAACAACGAACTCAGGGGCTACGCCACCGAATGAGCCCATGGCACTTGACGACCTGGAGCTTGACACAGGACTCGAGGGACCAATTGGTGTCATGATGATCGAGCCATCTTGAACTCAACCCTACATCACATATATTCTAAGCAAGAGGCTGCCTGACGACCCAACTGACGCACGACACATCGCACGGCGGTCCAAGGCATTCACCGTCATCAACGGCGAACTATACAAGCGCAGCATCACAGGAGTACTCCAACGGTGCGTCTCCAACGCGGACGGACGAGCCTCCTCCTCGACATCCATGAAGGAACTTGCTGGCACCATGCTGGCAGTCGTGCCCTAGTCGCCAAACCTCTACGAGCTGGATTCTACTGGCCCACGGCCATGCGCAACGCCAAGGACATCGTCCAGTGCTGTAATGCTTGCCAGCGATTCACAGACAAACCGCACGCACCTGGTGCGGAACTCCGGCCAATACCATTAGCTTGGCCCTTTGCGTAGTGGGGACTCGACATGGTCGGCAAGCTCCCAAAGTCCTCATGAGGGGGCTACGTCTACCTCCTGGTTGCAGTCGACAAATTCACCAAGTGGATAGAGGCCATACCGGTGACAAACAAGTCAGGAGCCAGTGCCGTCAAGTTCTTCGAGTCCATTGTCTATCGCTTCGAAGTGCCACATAGCATCATCACGGACAATGGAATGAACTTCACCTCCAAGGAGTTCTAGGGTTTCTGTGAAAACCTGGGAATCAACATAAGCTATGCCTCTGTAGCTCATCCACAGACCAACGGTCAAGCCGAAAAGGCCAACGGCCTCATCTGCGGCGGAATCAAGAAGCGACTCCTCCGGCCACTCGAGCAAGTCGTCGGATGTTGGCCGGACAAGCTGCAGTTCGTACTTTGGAGTCTGCGCACAACCCCAAACAGCACCACGGGATATACCCCGCTCTTCATGGTGCACGGTTCTAAAGCAGTGCGACCCGCAGAAGTACAGCCCCACGGCTGGTCGCGTACAGCGAGAAGGAGTCAACACACGCACTCGAAGACTCTATCGATATCCTTGATGAGGCACGGGACATCGCAGTAGAAAGATCGACGATCTACCAGCAGAACCTGCGCAACTACCACAGCAGAAGGCTACGCCCCAGATCCTTCATCGAAGGAGACCTAGTCCTACGACTGAAGCATCAAGGACACCTCAAGCTCGAGTCCCCTTAGGAGGGATCATACGTGATTACAAAAGTAATCCCAGGTGGCGCCTATCGCCTTAAAGATTTCAAGACAAGAGTCGCATACTCCAACCCCTGGAACGTCGCGCAGCTACGGCGCTTCTACCTCTAGTCATCTTTTTCTTTCTTCTTACATTACAAATAAGGCTATTCAGCCAGGCTACTTAGCCACACATTGTACCTCGTACTGTTCTACGAATAAATAAAGCTAAGTGCCCCGAAACTCTATGTTTTCCCTCATTTTCTAGCAATCTTATCACTCGGGGTCTACGCCACCCTTTACATCCTCGTTCCACGAACAAGTCGCAGTATCCCGAGTAGCTGACTCAACACCAATCGAACCCTTGATAAAACACCAACCCAGTTGCAACGCAGCTGACAGGTTGGCAAGGTGCTGAGATAAAATAAGTCACGCTAACGAAAAGGAACTGCAGAGTATAAATACACTCACAAAACATATAAGCTAGCAAGCTCTTTACATATCAATGTAAATTTAATTACATCCAGTATATCCATACGAACTTTTACAACACTGGTATACTTATGTGTAGGATACAAGTTAAACTACTGCTACAGAAGAAGAACGTTTGTCTGTTCCTCAGAGAAGTCGACAATTTCTTCTGCTGGATGATCCACCGCCTGGTAATGTGGAACCATGTTCTAGGTCGAACATGCCGGCGGAGTCGGCGGTCCAGCAGTAACATCTGCAACGTCTACATTAGGCCTATGCAGTCGCACCAGCGACAAAGCACCCTTGGCACCAGCCACTAACTGTTGTCGCATGCACTCGCGAACTACACTCATATCCTGAAACTTAGCCAGGAGAGCCAACAGGCTCGAAGGGACGACGTCTAGTGGAAACATCGTCTGATAGATATTTCTCAGGCACGACTGTGCCTTCTTCAGAAAGTGGAGTACTCGAGAAGCACCATCCTGGAGGGTCGCAAGTGCGATCGCACGATCATGGTCCACCCAAAAATACCCACTCGCCTGAAGCTGTTCCTGGGTCAGGTCGTTCATTCGAATGGCGATTATGTCTTTCTCATCCTGCAGATGACGAGCGCTGACAACTACACCAAGCAAAAGGCAAAGTATAAAGACAAAGAACTGCCGCGATTGACTACAAGAAAAGATACGAGGGCAGGAAGCTAACACTTGAACTGATCGCACAGCTGCGTCACCTCCTCCAATAGATACTTCTCTTGGGCGGTAGCCTTCTCTGCCCTCGACTTCCATACATCCGCGTTACCGCGGAGGATGGGCAACTCACGTTCCAGTTGCTTAACGCGATCGCGCAGGTGCGAAAGCAGGGACAACTCGTTCACCCTTGAACGCGGCTGCGCCAAGATCTCATCAGTGGGTGACGGATCATGAGGATCACTCGAAGGACCACTCGAGGTACCCTATCACGAACCAAATAAAAGCAAAATAAGAGGCTAAAGATACACTAACGAAAGGCTTGGATACATTCAAACATAACAAAGTCTTGACTGGGGTACCCCCATAAAAGCATCGTCTCACGGTCACAAAAGGTCAAACACTAGAGCTATTACATATAAAACTAAGGAGCAGTGTGTTTCTTCAACTTCGAATTCGCCCTCGGGGGCTTCATCGCATCCGTGGCAGTTTCCGACGCCACGGACTTACTGGTGGTACCCCCAGACGCCGCAGCCTTCGTAGCTTTCGCTTGACGCCGCTCCTCGGAGTAATTGGCGAGTGTCTCGATAAGCTGGGGACCATAATTTTTGCATTTACCAGTAAAGGGAGCAAACACTACCTGTTGGCCTCCAGCGTCGACAGGCATCGCCTCAGAGATAGCGACATGATCCATCTCCACACCATGGGCCTGCACCATTGCGAGTGCCATGGTGGCACCGACAGAGCGTTGCGAGTTCTTGAAGTCAGTAGGGATTCCTCCAGTCAGAGACTCCACCAAGTCGCCGAGGTTGTCGATCAGTCCAGCCTTGGAAGTTAAGTCCTCACGGATGTGATGGAGCACATCCTTGGCCTTCCCCAGCGTCTCCTAGAGGGATATGCTACGGTCCTCGACTGCGGCGATGGCACCAGCCAAAGCATCCGCGCGACGCAGAGATTGGGCATCAAAACTCAAGCCGCTAGCATCTGCATACACAAAAGCATTAGTATAACAATCACACGTCAAAGTACAGAAGATAAAGGCATATCCAGATGAAAAAGAAATACCTGAGAGGGACTTGGAAATTGAGAGAAGCTGCTCCTCGAATAACTACTCCCTCTCAGCAGTGGAGGCAAGGAGATCCTTCTCTCGCTTCCGCGACTCCTCCAAAGCTATGTCCGCCTCGTCGCAATTCTTCGTCGCCACAGCCAACGTCTTCTCCAATGCAGCAGCATGGCGAAGTAATTCATTATGCTCAGCTACAACATACAGGGAGTGTTACCAAATCGAATCAATAATATTCGCAAAAGACAAATATGAAGTCAAGACTTACTTTTGATAATGCGATGGCGATTGTCCAATCGCGCATGTTGTCGACCCATGTTAAGGACCTGCTCTGCCAGGCAGGCGGCTTCCTTCATGATGAGCTACATCAGAGACATTTAAAGTTCAAGTAAAGCACGCCAAGAATAAATTCGACTGCCAACTACAAGATACCTACATGATCCTCCACAGACTCCAAAGAAGGCTGTTGCACAATCATCTGGGTAACCATCTGATGCTCCCCATCATGCAGGGAACTCGATGAATTATGCCCGGAGTGGGCCGCCAATGGAGGAGAAGGAGACCACAAAGGCACCTTCTTGTACTTGGAGTCCATGACTCTAGACTCCTTAAAAAATTGGACGTCGTCAGAAGGCAGCTCAAAGAAGAAACCAAAACAAGGTCGCGAATACAAAACTTACCAGTCAAATCTATCAAGATCGAAGGAATGCTCCTCCGACTCCGACGATTCCTTTGGAATACGAAGCTTGTTCTGGGCAGGAGGAGCCATAGAGCGCACAGGAACAGCGGGGATCGGCTCCTCTGCACCAATAGATGGGCCTTCTAGAGTTGAAGGAGATGAAGCATCTGAATCCTCACTGCGAGAACGCTTGCGAGTGTCCGGATCACTAGACTCGAGGGCTCCCTCCTCCTCTTCAAGTGGGACGGTCGATTCCGACTCGTCCTCTTCATCCACTTAGCGAGGAATAACCCCCTCAGGAAGAGGGGGCAAATTGGGAGACACCTTCCAATCCTGCATTCAGAAAACAATTCATTATACATCAAGAAATTAACGCCAATCAACAAATAAAGCTACTTCGCAGCACAATTCTACCTCAGGAGCAGGGTTAGAGGCTGGTACGTCCAAAATGTATCTACGTTCCCAAACACTTTTGTTATTGTTTTTCCTCTAAACTTGTGTGATTTGGATACAACTAACACGGACTGATGCTGTTTTCAGCAGAATTACCTTGGTGTCTAGTTTTTCTGCAGAAAATCAACTATCAGGAAAAATCGTGGAAAATATGCCAAAAATTATATTTCACTAGAAGACTCAAGGAGCCAGAATATGAGACGAAGTGGGGCTGGGGCCTGGCCGCGCGGGCTAGGCCTGGCCATGCCAGGGGATGTCTGGCCGCCCCAAGCACCCCCTCGGTCTCCCTCTTCGCCTATAAGTTGCCTCCTGACCTAAAAACCCAGGGGGGTCGACGTTTTTCCAGAAAGAGTTCCGCTCTGCCGCCACCACCAGATTCCGCGATTTGGAACCAGAAACTCCGTTTTGGCACCCTGTCGGGACAGGGAATTGGAGGAGATCATCGCCATCATCATCACCATCGCTTCTCCATCGACCATCCATGTTTCCCCCATCTATGAGTGAGTAATCCCCCGATGTAGGCTATGGGGATGGTAGGGATTGGATGAGATCGTTCATGTAATGGCATCGGATTGTTAGGGCATGGTGCCTAGTATCTACTATCAGTGCTTTTTGACTTTGTTGCGACTTATTATGCTTAATTCTTGTCACTAGGGCCCAAGTGCCATGATTTCAAATAAGAACATGTTATTGATTCATTATGATAGTATTGTTTATGGTCTTACCTGCAAGTTGTATACACACGTTGTTGTCCGAAACCAATGGCCCCGAATTGACAGCAATCGGGATAACCAGAGGGAATGGATTTGATGTGAGGACCACATGTGTTCACAGAGTGTTAATGCTTTTCTCCGGTGCTCTATTAAAAGGAGCACCTTAATTGCCAGTAGTTCCCTTGAGGCCCCGCTGCAAACGGGCTGGCAGGACAAAGGATGTTGTGCAAGTTCTCATTGCAAGCACGTATGACTATATATGGAACACATGCCTATGATTATTTAGTACTTGGATGCTTTATATTATTTATCTGCAAATGCCCTATGTCTTGATTGCCATGTGAATTGTCTTGTCAATGCAACGCCTATCCATCCATCCCTATGCCTACCACACTTTAATCCTACTATTTACTACAATTGTTTCTACTGTCTTTAATTTTACTATTGTTATTACTCTGCTATTGCTATTACAAAACTGTTGCTACTCATAAACTATTGTGAGCAAGATTGTTTCCAGGTGCAGCTGAATTGACAACTCAGTTGTTAAGGCTTATAAATATTCTTTGGCTCCCGTTGTGTTGAATCAATAAATTGGGTTTCACTTCCCTCGAAAATACTGCGATACACCCCCTATACTTGTGGGTCATCAAGACTATTTTCTTCACCATTGTCGGGGAGCATAGCTTTATTTATCAAGTTCACTTGGAATCACTATTGTTCGCTGCCATCCATCCATCATGGGTAAGTCTCGTGATGGCAAGGTCCCTATTTTACCATCCACTACAAGAAGAGGTACAGTTCTGAACACCTCTGTTGCTCTTGATTCACCGTCTATTATGAGTAAATTCCTTACACCACCACACACACATGCTACACACACTGCTACTACTGCTGAATCTGAAACTTCTGATACTTATTATGCTGCTTCTACTATGCTTGATAAGAGTGGTTCATTAGGTCCTTTCCTAGATTCTACGATTGCTAGAACTATAGCTGGAAATACTGAAACTCCTAATGAAGACACTACTACACCTGTCAGTTCACCAGAGTCTAGAGAGAGCTATGATATTGAAGACGGTTATATAGAGATAACCGATGAATTTATTAAAGAATGTCAAAACACCCATGATAGGAGTGCTATTAAGAGTCTCCTTGAGAGGCCTACTATAAAACCCAAATTGTCTCATAATGATAAGTTTGCTACATCTCCCATAAACATTAAAGATAAGGATTAGATTTCTCTCTTGATCTTTCTTACATAGCTATTGTTGAGAAAGAACCTTTTTGTGGGAATAAGAATGAAAGTGCGGTAGCACATATGAATGAACTTTCTACCATGAGTGGCCTATTTTCTGATGATATTAAGATGCGCACTTACTTTGTTGCTAAAATTTTCCCCTTTTCACTGAAAGAGAAGCTAAAACCTGGTTTAATAATTTACCTCCTGGATCTATTGATAGCCCTGATTGCTTGATTAGTACTTTCCTGCATAAATATCTTCCTCCTAGTGCTAGACATGCTATTTTGCAGGAACTTTTTGATTTTAAACAGGGAGAAAAAGAGATATTGCCTGGATCATGGGCAAGGTTTTGTGCTTTGATTCATGCACATGCTGGATGTCCATTACCTAAGAATGAGCTTCTTGATATATTTTATAATGGACTAACTGAAGAATCTAGGACATACCTAGACAGTTGTGCTGATTGTGTTTTCAGGAATAGGACTCCCAAGGAAGCTGAGGAATTAATGGCTAAAATAAGCAAAAATTATGAAGATTGGACTCCTCCTGAACTAGCTATACCTGAAACAATTATACCTGAACCAGCTATACCGGCGCCTATAACATCATCTAAGAAGAGGGGAGTTATTGAACTGAATGATGAAGTGATGAAGGAAGCTAAGAAATGTCTTAAGGAGAAGGGAATTAAAGCTGCAGATGTCAAGAATCTACCTCCTATAGAAGAACTATGTAAGCCAATCCCCCACTCATCTACTATTGAGGTACACTCTCTCCAACATTTTGATGAACGTGATATCCCTTACTCTAAACCTCCTCATCAATGCTTAGAAGAATTCGATATTTTTATTGTTAAGCAAGATAATTTCAATAAAAGGGTGCAAAATCATTTAATGGAAAACTCTAGAGCTATTGTTGAGTTAAAAGATATTGTGGAAAGAACCTCTAATGATGTTAAAATACTTATTAAACATTTTCAAATGGTTCAAACTCAAATAGATCAACTTATTAAAGTGCAAAAATACTGCTAGTTAATGCTGCTAAAGAAAAACATGCTTATGAAATTAGAACTAGAAGTGGTGCTGCTACCCAGGATCATGGACGGATCCAGCATGGATCATGGGTGTTCAGCTGAACACCCAAATGTTTCTAGAAAAAATTCTTATATATAATCTATAGTAAATACGTATCTCAGTTGGCATATGTACGGAGGTTTTCAAGTTTAGATCTCGTCCAGAAAAGAAGCTCAAACCTCAAATTAGTATTGGGGCTGGTGTATACATCCGTGCAGCCCAACTGAGCAAATAGCAATTAGCAAAGTAGTCATGATCCACTGCCTACTGCGACTCCCGGCTGGCACTTGTTTGACCAAAAAATATAAGAGCCGGACATATCTAAAGATATTAAGCTAGAGGCTTGAGCGGGATCCAGGACCGTCTCCTCTATTGTAACAGAGCCAGTAGTCCCCACGCCACCCGCCGGAAACTAGCAAGATCTGCCGCTTGATGGCAAGACCACCCGTCCGACCACTCCGACGGAGAAGGAGATCACCACCACCATGTTGGGGACAGATACCCCAAGCACCCTAGTGTCACAAACATGGCCCGGGGAACCTGGGCGCTAGTGTCGAGGGTGACGAACATCGCAGATGGCGGCCCATCTAGGCCCGAATACCCACCGCCGCTTGCTGCCATCTGGGCCGAGGACCTCCGGCCGCCGCCAATCATGACACCGCCGTCGAACCAGCCAGGCGTGGGCACCGCCGCCTTTCCCCGCCGGATCGCTACCTAGGTCACCGCCGCCGCCGCCACGCCACCATGTCTTTGCTCGGCTACGATCCGGCGGCGGCGAGCGGGGAGATCGCGGGAGGGACGACGAGGCCGGGGAGGGGTGGGATCCGCCCGGCGCGGCGCGGCCACTCATGAATAACTATTTGGTTATTTTATTGAGCGGGAATTCTTTTTATAGGTGAAAGATGATGTCGTCATATATCGCTTCCATGCTACGACTGAACGTATGATCGTATTATAATTTTCTTTATTATTTTGCATGTATCATAGTCTTTTGAGATACTTTTGCTATAATGGCCAATTTGTACTTTTATTGGCATGAAGGAATGGACTATTTTCATTTTTTTCTTTATGTTTTTTGTTGGTTTGAGTTTGAACACCCAAAGTTAAATTCCTGGATCCGTCCCTGCCCAAGATCCTCTATATCCTGAGGGGCATCCCAAAAGAATTGAGCAGGATTCTCAACAAGCTAAAAATAATGGTACTACTCCTAAGAAAAGAAAGAAGAAACATAAAACTATTGTAGAACCTTCTAAACCTGCTAAAGATCCTAATAATATACTTGTCTCTAATGCTGAAACTGAAAGTGGTAATAAAGAAAATGATGTTCCTGATAAAGAAAAAGTTGAAGAAGAACCTGAAAGACACACTAAGAATACTAAATACACTAAAGAAGATTTTGTTTCTAAGAAACATGGTAGTGAAAGAGAGCCTTGGGTCCAAAAACCTATGCCATTCCCTGATAAGAAACATAAGTCAAAGGAAGATGAACATTATAATAAGTTTTGTGAGTGGATGAAACCTTTATTCTTGCAAATTCCTTTGACTGATGCTATTAAATTGTCTCCTTATTCAAAGTATATGAAGGATATTGTCTCGAATAAAAGGAAGATCCCTAATGAAGAAATTTCTACCTTGCTTGCTAATTATTCCTTTAATGGTAAGGTTCCAAAGAAACTTGGAGACCTAGGGATTCCAACTATCCTGTGCTCTATTAAAAATAGTTATGTTAGAACTGCTTTGTGTGATTTGGGAGCAGGAGTTAGTGTTATACCTGTTTCTCTCTACAAGAGACTTCAACTGGAAAAACTTATACCAACTGATATATCTTTGCAAATGGCTGATAAATCTACTACTATTCGTGTTGGTATATGTGAGGATGTACCTGTTCAAGTGGCTCATAATTGCTTGATATTAACTGATTTTGTTGTGCTTGAAATGCTTGAAGATGATAATATGTCTATTATTCTTGCGAGACCTTTTCTTAATACTACAGGAGCTACTATTAATTATAATCAAGGAAAGGTGACCATTAATGTTAATGACAAAGAGCATACTGTCTATTTCCCCAAGAAGATTAACAGGACTTATGGTTTAAATTCAATTGAACATGTTAAGGGCATTCAAGTTGGAGAAATATATTGTCCCATACCAAGAGAAAAAATTGAAACTATTATGATTGGGACCATTCTATCAAGGTTGAGGTAACATAATCATTAGTGGAATGCAAAGTTTTGTTACATATAAAATTGTGTTGCTAACAAGACCTGATCAACCTTGTTAACAAAAGGATTTCAATGAACAAAACAATGTTTTCACCATGATTATCTTTGTTTACTTTTATTTTATGTTTTCTAGTTTTTGCTTTCGTTTAGTTTACTTTTCTCTTGTTAGTTACTTGCTTGTTAGAGTGTCTTAGAACTTCTGAAGTTTTAGCTTTGTTTTGTCATTGCGTCATTCCAAAAACTTTTTTCTGTCAAAAAATCATTCATCTATACCTGAAAATTGCTCAAAAATAAAGTGCCTCAAAAAATTCTAGAAAATTCATATTAAATTTTTACATAAAAAAGGGGCATAGAAGTGCCTGGAAGGTACCAAGGGGGCCACCAGGCAGGCACACCACCTGGTGACGCGGCCGGCCCAGGGACGCGCCTGGCCATGGTGTGGGCCACCCCTAGCCCTCCACTCACTCTCTCACTTCCCACTTTCTTCTCTCTCCTGAGAAAACACCAGTGCATTGCTCGAAATCGCGTTCTTGCTGTTCTTGCCTTCAATTTTTCGATCTCCTTGCTCAGCCCATCTTTGCTGCTGAAATTTGGAGCATTTGTTCTCCGGTATGTGACTCCTCCGCTTGTCCAAGTAGATTTGTGTTTAGTGGTTTATATCTTGAGTATTTTTCTGCTGTAGGTGACAGGTTATGAGAGCTTGTAAGCTTGTTCAATGCTTAGAGATTTTGTTTTGATGCATGTTTAGGCCTCTATAAGTCCCTATGAGCAGTGCCCTTCATTATGTATTCACTTTGCAATCACTTGTTTAATGGATGTTTAAATTTCAGAATATCAAAGATGGATAACCACACCTTTGGAGAGATATTTGAGAGGGACACACCTAGGAGGTCAAGGCCTTCAAGATCAGCCTCTCAGTTTAGGCCTTCATACAACGAAGATCTCATTGCACCACGCTTTGGCAATGAAGGATATGAGGAGGATGCTCACACATCTACTTTTCCTTGTTATACCTTCTTACGAGCTGCAGGGATTCTCGATGATTTCTTACTATTGATTCAGAGGGTTGGTTTGACCTCATACATGGAAGATGAGAGTGAGCAATATGCCATGCTCACCAAAACTTTCGTTGAGAGTTTCGTTTTCACTAACACCCCCTATCAATCAACTATTTCTTTTAGAATTTATAATCTATCTTTTACCATGCCATTGGAAAGATTTTGCAGCATTATAGGTATAGGCATGACAGGGACCGTGAAGAAGATTCAAGGGCGACCTGCTGATTTGCTAGAACTCTATCAAGGTGTGACCAATGACGATGACCGCGTAGCTCAGCGCGGGAAGATAAGAAACATCCAACTCCCAGCTCTTAGATACTTTGCCTATTATCTTGCTACTAGAAATCTTGGTAGGGAGTATACGAGTAATATCTCCAATTATCATTTAGCCTTCCTCGCTGCTGCGCTTAATAATGATACTCGGTACAATCTTGGCTCTCTCATTGCTCGCCACCTAGCTGCTAGGGGATCTATTTATGGGGGCATCATCGCTTCACGTATGGTCAATGCATTAGAGCTTTCGGTGGATCCAAATGATACTATATTGGCACCACAAAGGCTTGATCTTGCTGCCATGAAAACACATAACTTCGTCACTGCTGACTCTAATATGGACAGTCTAGTATACAGGATGTTGTTTACTGATAGGGACGAAAGGGAGATTCCTTTGCCGCAATCTACTTTGTTTAGTGTTCACAGGAGGCCATGGTCGCGCTCCAAGGAGGAGGTGGACGAGCAGCTCCGCTTGCTTGGTTTCCACAGGCAGCACCAAGAGGATGTGCCCTCCTACGATTACTCTACGCACTACAGTGGGGCGTCCTCGAGCTCGCACCAGGACGAGGGTACCTCCTCACCGTACTACGGAGGCGCGCCATCTTGGCTAGCTTGGGATTGTTACCCACTTAGGCCAAAAGCCTAAGCTTGGGGGGAGGTACACCGACATCACACTCATCTCCATATCATGTTTAGTCGGTACTCTGTATATTCATGTTTTGTTCTATTTTTAGTTTTCATTCTCTCTTTGTTTTTGCTTTCTAAACACAAAAAAGACCAAAAATATTTCGGTTGTTTCTCTTTGTTTGCTTTTTCTTCCTTTTGCCTTGGTTTGTTTTTCCCTTTTTGCTTTATTTGAACTATTCGAAAAACCCAAAAATATTTTCCTTTGTTTTTTTCCTTTTGGTTCTTGCCTTTAAAAATCAAAAACACCAAAAATATTTGTTCTTCTTCTTTGGTTTTGTGAGTTTGTTGTAGGGTTCAGCAGTCCTCGGTGGAATTTGGTTTTATGTTATTATTCAGGCCACACAAGTGAAGGGCAATAATGAGGACTAATGACAACTTGAGGTGTGGTAAGAGGCGGGTAACGAACTCTATTTGTTTTCATTTTTGTATATATACTCATCATTGTGGGCATGCTTAGTCTGTTCGTGTAGGGTGTATGTTATTTATGGATGCTTAGTAGTTCTTGCTTTCTTATGATTAGCTCCAGCTCGCTAATAATCTGTAGCATATCATATGAATGTTTGCTTGCATTGCTCTATTCATAACTTGGTATGACACTGTGGTATCCTCTTCTGAGTGTTTCACTTGAAATGACTTGGCACATGCTCATGCATGCATCTGACTGAAACAATAATTAGTTTAGCCTCGATGAATTATTTTTCCTTAGGGGTCTTGAATCACTTTCATGCCAAGATTAGTCATGTTTTGTGGCAAGCATGATTATGACAGTTATTGCTCTCTCGTTTGTCGCTCCCTTACTATTGCTAGCCTTTACTTGCACTGAGTATAAGCTTTACTCATGTTTCCAACTCCCCAAAACCAATATTGCCAAAAGTGTCCACCATACCTACCTATTAGCATTATTTGTTGTTCCGTGCATATTTAGTATGCCTTGTTTTCTTCTGAATAAAATGTTTTCTTGTTATGGGAAAGTTAGTTAGTAAAGCTCTCACGAACTTGATGGCACACTTTACTTTCTTGCACTTAATAATCTTGAACCATTGCATCCATCTTTGTTGCGTATATGCTTGCGCTTTATAAGTTGAAGTTAGCAGAACCATGTATCATGGGGAACGCTTTCAACATTGGAGGGGTACTTTGTACGCCGTTGATATCATGATTCTTTTGCTTATGGATCCCGACAGTGTGAAATAAAAGGGGAACTTGTAAGATCATGGAGTTTGTATGTGTTAGAGAAACGCCTGGGCCGCTAGCCTAAGCCATGCCTAATCATGGTGGAAACTTGCAGCATAACCATAATGAGCATTCTATGAAGCATCCTCAATAAAAACCTATGCAAATATCAAATAAAAAGATCGCTGAGATGCTCATTTCCTGCTTGCCTTGTCATTTTGATTATGGGATAGTTCATGTATCATGTGCAAGGGGTACCCTATTGGCGGTTCTTTATGATACATATGTACTTACAATGACAAGAGCTTACTTGTGACTGCAGTTGAGTAGCATGAGGTCTGGTACACGTAAGTAAGGGGCATGAGATTTTAACTGATAACTTGTCAAGCATATCCTCTTAGTTGTGTCACTTTAACCTTAACCAGTTAAAGATGCTTATGATAGGGGCAATGAGAGCTCAAAGCTAATGAGTACCATACTTTCAGCATTTGGAAGCCTTTCAAACTATTCAAAACCTTTTCATTTCTTTGTTGAGTCTCCACATATTCTATGAGCACTTTCTTGAGAGCATAGTTGTCACTCTTAGTATAATATGCTTGTCTCAAAACTTGATTATTTGTGTTATGACTTTGATGCTTGTATCTTTGATATCTTTACTTCTAGTCTTCACTTGAACTTCAGAGGTGCCTTGGCATTTATGTTTTCTCTACAATCAAAGGCAAGCGAGATAGCACTCTATCATACCTTTTTATTAGCAGTACAATGCTGCTTATGTTTTTGTTTCATGCTACTTATTATTTTTGAGTTGGAATCTCTTTCTTGCAATGACTATTAAGTAAACTTAGTTGCATACTCCCTATTATGAATTGCCTAAGTAGTTGATCACATGCTGAGAATATATACATCATATGAAGCAAATATGTTCATGAAAGTTTCTTTTATCGCACTCAGTTTTCAACTGAATTGCTTGAGGACAAGCAATAAGCTAAGCTTGGGGGGAGTTGATACGTCCAAAACGTATCTACTTTCCCGAACGCTTTTTCTATTTTTTTCCTCTAAACTTGTGTTATTTGGATACAACTAACACGGACCAACGCTGTTTTCAGCAGAATTACCTTGGTGTCTAGTTTTTGTGCAGAAAATCAACTATCAGGAAAAATCCTGGAAAATATGCCAAAAATTCTATTTCACCAGAAGACTCAAGGAGCTAGAATACGATATGGAGTGGGGCTGGGTCCTGGCACACCACCTGGCCGTGCGGGCTAGGCCTGGCCGCGCCAGGGGGTGGTCTGGCCTCCATAGGCACCCCCTCGGTCTCCCTCTTCGCCTATAAGTTGCCTCCTGACCTATAAACCCAAGGGGGTCGATGTTTTTCCAGAAAGAGTTCCGCTCCACCGCCACCTCCAAATTCTGTGATTCAGAACCAAAAACTCCGTTCTGGCACCCTGCCGGGACAGGGAATTGGAGGAGATCATCACCATCATCATCACCATCGCTTCTCCATCGACCATCCATGTTTCCCCCATCTATGAGTGATTAATCCCCTGCTGTAGGCTATGGGGATGGTAGGGATTGGATGAGATCGTTCATGTAATGGCATCGGATTTTTAGGGCATGGTGCCTAGTATCTACTATTAGTGTTTTTTGACTTTGTTGTGACTTGTTATGCTTAATGCTTGTCACTAGGGCCCGAGTGCCATGATTTCAGATCTGGACATGTTATTGATTCATTATGATAGTATTGTTTATGGTCATACCTGCAAGTTGTATACACACGTTGTTGTTCAGAACCAATGGCCCCGAAGTGACAACAATCGGGATAACTAGAGGGAATGGCTTTGATGTGAGGATCACATGTGTTCATGGAGTGTTAATGCTTTGCTCCGGTGCTCTATTAAAAGGAGCACCTTAATTTCCAGTAGTTCCCTTGAGGCCCCGCTGCAAACGGGCTAGCAGGACAAAAGATGTTGTGTAAGTTTTCATTGCGAGCACGTATGACTATATATGGAACACATGCCTATGATTATTTAGTAGTTGGATGCTTTATCTTATTTATCTGCAAATGCCCTATGTCTTGATTTCCATGTGAATTGTCTTGTTCATGCAACGCCCCGGTCCATCCATACCTATGCCTACCGCGCTTTAATCCTACTGTTTACTGCAATTGTTTCTACTGTCTTTACTTTTACTATTGTTATTACTCTTTTTATTGCTACTACAAAACTATTGCTACTGATAAACTGTTGTGAGCAAGTGTTTCTAGGTGCAGCTGAATTGAAAACTCAGTTGTCAAGGCTTATAAATATTCTTTGTCTCCCCTTGTGTCGAATCAATAAATTGGGTTTCACTTCCCTTGAAAATACTGTGATACACCCCCTATACTTGTGGGTCATCAGAGGCGTCGAAGGGAGGCACGACTGGTTCGCCAGGAAGAACCTCCTTGGCAATATACTTCGTCACTAGTTGCAACGTCTTATCTACTTCACCCACAGAAATGCCATCGGCAGATACGCGAGTGGTATCGTCCGCACCAGACCATTGGAACATGGGGTGGACTCTAGCCTACAGAGGTTGGATACAACGGCGCAACCATGTGCGAATGAGGGCGGCGCCTCCCTCTTCTTTACCCATGCCGCTCTCGAGGTCGCAGACACGCTTGTACAATACTTCCGTCTCCTTGGACTCGCCAGGCATCACTACGTTCTTCCAAGAATGCCTCCTCTTGCACGGTGTCGCGAGATCAAAGGGTGCGAGTCCGTAGTGCTCTCCATCGGCCTTCTGGTCGCGGATGTAGAACCACTTGTCTCTCCACCTTTGGACAGACGCCATGAGCTTGATATCGAAATAGGTGGCAGAGGATTCGACATGGATTCCGCAGCCTCCTACGTTGTAGACTATAGAACCAGATGCTGACTGGCGCTTCAGCTTGAAAATCCTCTTAAAGAGGCCAAAGTGTGGCTCGAATCCGAGCCAGCACTCGCAAAGAGTAATATAGCAGGCAATGTGGAGAATAGAATTTGGGGACAGCTGATGCAGCTGGAGCCCGTAGAAGCAAAGGAGGCCCCTGAAGAAAGGATGCAGGGGCAGAGAAAGACCGCGGATGATAAACGTAAGGAACATCACCCGGAAACCAGCAGGAGGACAAGGAATTACCTCGCCACCTGGTACTCGCGACTCATCCTCCATGGGTGATAGAACTCCATCTTGACGCGAGAGACGGAGCTCGGAGGACTTGATGATGGATGCGCGCCATGCACCATTGGTGACGCGGGTACCCGCGCCCTTCTTCCTAGCGCCGGCGGCGCTGGTGCCCACAGTGGCGGAGCCGCCCTTGTTCTTGGCGGCGGCAATGGCGGTGGCGGACTCAGCGGCGGCGCCTCCTTTCTTTTTGCCCATCTTGCGATGGCGGTGCGAGCGGAGGAAGTAGCTCGGGAAGACGCGGAGTTGGTCCAGCGCCACGAAGAGGACGAGCGCTAGGAAGCAGAGAGAAACGGCAATGGCAATGGAAGCACAAGCAGAGAAAGGGCATATGGGAAAATTACCGCAGCTGCACTGATACTTAACCCCCTTGCGGATGCCATCCAACGGCCAGCAGAAACCCTGCTAGACGCGTGGCGCACATCGCTGTTGACACGTGAAGAGGCCAAAACACGAATCGTCCCCCACTATCTTTATTACTTGCGGAAATTGAGGAGATGCAGTTAAAACGGAAGATTACGCACGCCCGATCAAATCGAAGTCAGAAAGTGGGACCCATCGCTCATCACGTCCCGTCAAAGCTGCTCACGCGGGCAACTGAGGTCATCACATCGTCAGCACTGATGTCATCATGAGGAGCATCAGAACATTTCGACTATTTTAAGTCCTTGCTTGAGTCTTCGACTCCACCAAGCACTCGGGGGCTACTCCCATAGGGAGCGCTGGTCGTGCACCCTATGATTCATTTTTATACAGGAATATGAACATTAAAAGCACACCCACCACTCGAATCTACGATTCGATTATGGTCATGGGTTACTCCCATAGGGAGCGCCGGAAGCAAATTTGACTGAAACAAGCAACAAAAGACAACAGCAGTCGCAAAAGTTCTTTAGTCCCTGCCTGAGTCTTCGACTCAACCAGGCACTCGGGGGCTACTCCCATAGGGAGCGCTGGTCCCATATTGTGTGTTGATAACATCCACACTCGAATGATATGGCGACTCCGCCTCATATTTTCCCTACAAAGAGATTACGTCTCCTGGGTTACCCGAATCATCTCCACGATGACAAAAGCTTGAATGCCGCGCTTACAGCATGAAGATAAGACCTGAATAAGGCCTGGCAATGCATCTGCTGCGCACTACCAGAAACATATCCGTGCCTGCAGGTACGATGAACATGCCTTGACGGACGCGTCGAGTGCTAACACCCATACCCTGGAGTTCGACTCATGTAAGACCTTTGTGGCCTGAGTCGAATTACGCCAGCACTCTTCCGAATTCGAGTCCAGGGACTCGAGTTTGAGTAGATTATGTTGTTTTGCCCTAAGGCAGTTAACTGATACCAATACATCGGCTAAATCAGGCACGTATATCAATAATCCCTATGACATGAACTGAACACTCAAAAGATACTCAATCTTGCACTCGAAAGACTTCATAAAGTCCCTAGTCGAATCTGCGATTCCACTGGACACTCGGGGGCTACTGACATGGGTACACCCTACATGTATTCGAGTTTTGTATATACGGCCGGGATACAGCAGAAGCCCATGGCGTTGCCAAGGCCCAATACGGAATTCGAGTGGCCCAAGGACTCTCGATTGCTTGCGAGACAAGAAGAAGCTTAAGATAGAAAGTTCAAAGGGAAAACCCTAATCTGTAACCGACTCGACCTACTACCCGAGACCCAGCCTATCTATATAAAGGCTAGGAGGAGGGGCGAGGAGGACACACATAACCCTACTTTCCACAACTCTCGCCAGATTGCATCTGCGCGCCCATGTAATCTTCGATTCCTTCGTTAATTCCAAGAGCAGACAAGCAGGAGTAGGGACCTCTACGAGGCCTGAACCTGGGCAAACCTTGCGTCCATGTGTGCTTATTTGCTAGCCGACTGATTCCTCCAGCGCTCCCTCCTTCTCCAAAACCCAAGTCCATAACAATGGCCATTGATGAGTTAAACCCTCGTCACCTACTATGGTGGAATCAAACACACTTTGGTGCATATGAATTCCTATAGGATTGAAGTGAACATGACAATGCAATCCTACATCTTTCCTATTCCTGCGATTTTCCTATCCTGCTAATCAAACAGGCCCTCACCATTTTCCCCTAGACTCTTCCCCCTCATCCAGGCCAGCACCATGGACTAGCCCCCGCCCCCCCCTCCCCCCACACCCCAAAAAAATCCCCAAATGGCGGTGCCGCCAGAACTAGAGCGCTCCTCACATGAGCGCATCATCGAGTCTGGCCCCCATGTCTTTCGTGCCTACCGCGTCTCTGCAGCCACAACCGACTTCTCCGCCTTCGAGCCACAGTTAGTTAACGTGGCGATGCCATACACAATGACACTAAAGATCTTCTTCTCGAGGACGTACGAGCTCAGGAGGATGCCTGGCTCCATCCCAGCCCCTCTCGAGGAGTACGATGTCGTGACCACACCCTGTAAAGAGGAAGTGTTGAATCTCAGCCTACCTCCCAGCAAGCTGCGAAGAGCGAGCAAGGTCGTGGGAACTATGCGCAAGGTTCTTGGTCATGTATGGCTGCTGAAGAACCTGCAACTCACGACGGAGGAGTGGGACATCATCGGGCCGTACGATATTCTGCACCGGCTCTGGCTTGAGGCGTGTATGTGGGTCGACGGGTTCCACTTCGACCTAACCCTCAGCCTGAATCTCCGGCTCATCGTCAACTTGTCCCCGCTTCAAGATAGTTGGTACCTGGTTAAGCAGGAGGATGGCTACTGGAGCATATGCATGCAGGCACTGTCGAAGCGCACAACGGTGCGTATCCAGGGATGCAACCATCTGTACCACCACAAGTGCATCTTCACTTGGTTTGAGACCAACGCCAACTGCCCTATCTGCCGAGACAATGTGCTCGCCCATCTCTACTGACACGAGGTGCATATGCCCCCTACTGTATGAAACTTGTCCTGTGGTTGATAATTAATTAATGTATTGAACCAATGTTTCTAATGCATGCCAAGTGAACATGTTCTATATATGTTTGCATTTGTCGAATTAATCTTAATCCAATTTAGACAGGGAAAACAATTAGTCTAGGATTACAATCCAACAGGAATTTGTCATCATGACTCATACATTTTACAAAGAGAAAACCAATATGAATCATTGTTCATCATATCACTGCATAATATGAAACAACAGTCTAATCATCGTCACCATCATCGCTTTCGGCACCGCCGTGTTCTAGATCCACATATTCCCACTCGGTTGGATCTTCTTCCCCTTGCCATTCATCATACATGTCCTGAGATTCATCAGGTAGAACCAGTTTATTCCTGTCTTTGTTGACAACACTAACCTCGACAGTGAAATCCACTTGTCCATCATGCACAGAGCTGCCTCTGGCAATCAAATTTTCATCGACGTCAGCCAGTTCAGTTACCATACAACTACTGGGATCATCTTGGTGGGCAACATCTCTGGTGACTGGCTCGTCATACTCATTCACATCATAGGTGCTCCTTGCCTCAAACTTTTGCACATATTGCTAGTCCTTATTATATCTCATCCAAGAAAATTATCTTGGAAGCTTGAGTTACCAAAATATAAGGTTCCTCCTTGTACTATGTAGCACCCCAATTGTCTAACAATTGTAATGCTACTTGTCCTAGTAAGATATTGGCTACTCCATAGAGATTATTGTTGCATCATAATTATATCATGCTCATGTCATCATGCCACCTTGCATTTGAGCACCATATAAAACTCCTTTTCTTTTGGGTTTTTCTCTCACATGCATTATTAATTGTATTTGCCTCTTGATATTGTTTTTGGCTATTGATATATTGTCTAAATGCCCAAGTTGAGTTGGGGGCATATCTTTTATTTCCATTCCACCATCTTTCTCTTCCACCACTTTATAATCTCACCATCCCATTAACCATGAGCTTGTTTCTCTTTCTTTTGCTATTTAATTCTAGCTCATGTAGTTTGGGGTGGATTAAATCCTCTAAATTCTTGTGCTTGGTTTTATCTCCACTTCTTGGAAATGCATAAGATTAATGCCATCATATTAGTATTGTTTTCACAAATAAATATTGGCATTAGTATTTTTGCATGGGCCATGCAAGTTTCTCCACCACCTTTTTCCTCCTTGGTTTTGCTTTGGTTTTAATGGATCCTACCTTTGTGGAAACACCTCCTACCACTCCACCACCCCCTTAGTCTCAACCATATCTCTCTCTTTATTTATTTTCTTCAAGCATGATCCATATGTGACCTTTTCCACCTAATTCTTTTCCTCCTCTTTCTTTCTTGTTTCTCCTCCACACTAACTCATGCAAGCTCAAGCCACATGATTCTTCTTGGTTTGGCCTTGTAAACAAAAACAAAACAAAAAACCTAAATGCTAAACACCATCTACATCTAGTTCCTCTTACTAATTTTCCTAAACCTAAATTACACTAAACCCTAACTCTAATCCTCCCTTCCTCTCTCTCACTAGCAGCACCACCTGACCCTCTCTCCCTCCCCCTGGCCCACACCCAGCCACCTAGCCCTAGCCCATGCCCTACCCGAGCTCCATCTAACCCTAGCCGAGCTCACCCGAGCCCCTTCCCTCCTTCTCTCTCTGCCGTGCGGGCCTAGCCACACCACCATCGCCTACCCCACCTGCAGCCTCCCTGCCGAGCCGTCCAGCTCCAGGACAAGCCCCAGCCTGGCCGAGCACGTGCTCGAGGGAGAAAGGGAAAAGCCCTAGCCCCTTATCCCTGCCGTGCCCCGCCCTCTTTTCCTCCCTCTCTCTCCCACTTTTTCTTCCTCTCCACGCCTCTCTGGCCTCCCTGGATCTGGCCGAGACGCCCTCCTCCTTCCCGTTCTCCCTCTCCATCCACCAGCAGCCGCTGCCGGTCGCCGCCAGGTACCACCCTGCCTCGACGATCCAGCCGTGCAGCGCGACCGGGAAGTGGTGGAGAAGATCAAGGACGTTCCCCTGCGACGCCCCGTGCACGCTGACGTGGACGAGAAGCTCCCCCGCGTCGCCAGTACCTCGCCGTCCCCGAAACCCTAGCCCGCCGGTGCGCCTGCGTCCTCGCCGCTCCAGAGTCTCCCCGACCGATCCAACACCGCCAGGCAAACCGCGGTGAGCCCCTCCCTCTCCCGGACAACCTCCTCTTCTCCGTCGTTGTCCAGCCTCACCGGGTGTTTCGTCGAGCAGCCACCGCGCACCAGAGCTCGCCCGCATCTGCGACTTTCCCGCGCCACGCTCGCCCTATCTAGTCCGCGCCCACCTCCCTGTCAGCTCCCCTAGCACGCCGCATTGGTCCACCCCCTCAGCCGCTCGCCCGCGTCCCGGGTTCGAATCCCCGCTCCGCGCTGCGCGCACACCGCCGTCAGACCGCGAAGACGATAAACAGTACGGGCGCATGGTCGATATGCAAAAAGCCCCCCACCTTTTTGATTCCTACGACCCGCGCTCCTAACAGCCCCACCTGTCAGCCGCACTAGCGCTTTCGCAGAAAACCCCTCCATCTTTCTCAGCCGCAACCCGCGCTCCAGCCCCAGCCCCACCTGTCAGCCGCTGTCTCGCCCACCGCTAACACGCGGGCCTGCGCCAGTTGGCCCACCCCGCAGTCACTGTGGCTAGGCGAGCCCGCGGTGACAAAAGGATTTCCCCGCGCGTGGTCCAGTCAGCACAAAGGCCCACTTGTCAGTGTCTGGGGTTAGTTTCGCCTGAGTGAGAAAAGTAATTCTGGCTGTCTGTTTTTATTTAAACATTTCCAAATTGTTTTTAAATTCAAATTCAAATCAGATTTAAATAATTTTAAAAATACAAATCCAAATAATACGAATAATATATGTTTTGGAATCAGAAAAATGTGAGGAATTCAAATATGCCCTTCAAAATATATTTTTAACACTTTAAATTTCGAGTTGATTAAAATTACAAGGAAATGCCCTTTACTTGATTAATTAATAACTTTTGTTTTATAATTCCAAATTTGGCAAATAATATGTCTAAATCGATCAGCGCGACTGAGCCCGTTCTATTTATGCAGTCCTTGTTCTGAATTGCAGCATGCATCATGTCAACATTTAAATTCTGAACTGTTTATGACAATAAAACTTAGGCAAATAAATATTAAAGTGCTTTAATTCTTGTATCCACATCTCACCTTTGCCATGCTACCTTAATGCCATGTAAATTGTGCATCATTCATCATGGCATGCTTGGTTGCTTTTTGCATTTCAATTCATATGCTTGCGCACTTTATTTATGTTGGCCCTTGTTTGTTTGGTTCTTCTTCGAATAGACACCCAGCAGGAGGTTTACCAGGAATCACAGGAGTATTACCCAGATCCATCTCTCGCTTCAACTGAGCTGCCAGGCAAGCACTACCACATGCTTGCATACATATAGTACCTATTGCCTCTATCTTATTCTTGCATCATTGAGTCGCGATTGCATTAAATTGAATCCCAAGTACTGCATAGCCTTTACTTTTAAACCACATTAAGCCTGTTCCGGTCCCATGAGCCATTACTACAGGAGTTGTTTGAGCCATGCGAGTCGTAGAAAAGCATGAGTAGGGTATGTGAGAGTCTGATGGATAACGAGGTACCTAAACAACATAACCTGAGTAGTAATGGGATAACTAATGAAAGAGGCACCGGTGAGCAATATCTGCTATTTGGTTTTCATGCTCACTTGTGTCCCGTAGGACCCCGAGTACTTGATTCCTGTTCCTCGACTATTCGCACTATCCACATCCGGGAGGCCTTATGGACCCCCCTGAGCCAGAGCTTGATTCATTCTTATTTCTTGGGGCCACAATTAGTTTGGGGTTTTATTACTATCCTGTACTTATGCCATGTTACTGTTTTATTTAAGATTGTGCGAGGAGCACCTGTACTGGTTTGGATCGTGACACGTTTTCGCTGTATCGACAAGCCCAGTCTCATTTTCAGGTTCCCAGTCGTTTACCGCCGTCCACACAAACCTTGGGTCCGTCTCGGAGCCGGCCAACTTCAGTTGCGGGTAGCTTAATGGGTTGGCCCCCTGAAATATTTCTGAATCCTGTGATTGCTTTGTCGTGAATGCCTCGTTGGGTTTTGATTTGGTTTTTTCGAGGTTGATCGAGTGTGTGTTGCTATTCGTGCACCCCTGCAGGGTAAATCTTTCTGAAAGCCGTGTCCGCGGTTATGGACGACTTGGAGCACAGTTTCTCGATCATAGACAAGTATAACTAAAGTACCACTTTTACATTGACTAAGTACTTGACTAGTAAATAGTGCAATACTCATGGAATGGTTAATAAATACTGCCAACGGATGATGGGGGTTGTTCGTCCCGCTTCCTCGTTGGTAAGCGAGGAGGAGGATGGATCTGTTAATTATACTGTTATAATTGTTGTTCTTAATTCACGGACTTCCGTCTATCATTGGTTAGGCGGAAGGTTAGCGAGTCTCTATAGAATTGTTAGGTATTATCTTTTGCTGCAATTGCGTCACCCCAGGTTGTGTCCCTTTAGAGGCATAAAGACTTGCTGAGTACCTCTAGGGTCTCACACGATAAATTGTTTGATTCAGATGAACAGGTGTACCCGCAAGATGGATACTGGGTGGAAGAGACAGATGATGTTGGCAACGATCATTTGGTGTAGAGATTCCGGGAACGGGGATCCGTGTGATCTGTGGGTGGGATGTGTTTATTTATGGGGCATCTTATGCCAATTTGCTTCTTATCCGTACTCGGATCTTGTTTTCCGCTTTCGCCTGACACTCTGATGTGTGATGTATGAGGAGCTATCCTAAATTATTATATCTATCTAGGATATTTGGATCTTGCCGTATGGCGTTGCAATATTTCTATTTCTTTTAGATGGAATGGCTCTGATGTACTGTTGTATGTGGCTTGCATACATACTCATTTGTGTATGTATTTGATCCCTTCGCCTGCCGATTACGCCGCTCGTTCTTGTCCCGTTGACTGAAAGTGGTTAGGACGGCCGAAAGGTCTACCGTGAGTGGCCCTGGGCCCCACCGTACTATTTTAACCACTTTCGTTCATCTAGGCATTAACTAAGAGCGTAATTCACCGAGGTAGTTACATACTACTCGGCAGTAGTATTGATCGATATGAAATTCCCATCATTTCTGGGGCCTGTTTTCTTGTTCGGATCTTGGTCATACCAATAACACTTGAATAGAACCACAGATCGACCACTAGTCTTGTCGTTATAATTCAACTCAATAACCTCTTTTATGCGACCATAATGATCATAGTCATCTGACTTCTTCATTTTGGTTGTCAAGTGCTCTCCACTGGTCGTGATGCCACTGTTTTGTGTCTTTAGATGTTTCTCACGCTCATAAGTGATGTAGTGGATACCATCGTCATTTCAAGCTGAAGTTGTATGCACCCTCTTTGCCGGACCACGTGATAGGGCATAGAGACCATCACTAACATTGCTCGGATTCTCTTCACACAGCTTCGTGATCTGCGGTTATACAAAATAATCAAGAGGTCATCTCATGTGCACAATTCGTATGCAATTCAAAGTTCAATTGACCATCTTACATGATTCCTAAACCATTCCTGAAACCCACCCCCACATACTGGTGCAGCATAATCTTTTCCTTTGGTTGCTTTAAATAACCTACAAAAACGATACTCAAGTAAGGCATCTGAACATATCTTGCTACAAGTTTCATTTCATATATGTGAGGATATGTATGAATAGTTCTTACGCAACAAAGTTTTCAGCCTCATCAGCATTATTCAGCACACACCAAGTAAGTTGGTCATATTCGTGCTGCATTAATGTTCTATGTTCCTTCTTTCCTACTAGGTGAACACTATGGTTAAAAACAGATTTTTCAACTTCTTCAATTCTGCCACCCATACTGGATCTCGTTTTACGATCAAGAATGTATCTTGAGCAAAATGCAAATGCTTCAGTAGCAATGTATGCCTCTGCAATGCAAGCCTCTGCTCTAGGCTTGTTCCTGACAGTACCCTTGAAAGTGCAAAGTCAACGTTCTATAGGGTACATCCATCCCTACTGTACGAGACCTCTATAAAGTGCATCTTTAGTCAGATGAACAACCAAATGCACCATCACATCAAAGAAGGCTGGTGGATATATCAGCTCAAGCTTGCACAAGATTTCTGCTATGTCCGTCTGAAGACGCGCTACAACTCTTATGTCCAGAGTTTTGCTACAGATTTCCCTAAAGAACTTTCCCAACTTTGCAAGCACGTTGTACAAATTCTTGTTCATTAAACCTTTAATGCCAAGAGCTAAAAGCCTTTGTAGTAGGATGTGGCAATCGTGAGTTTTCAACCCTTGGAGCTTGTTCCCCTCTGCATTGATACAATTTGCAATGTTGGAAGCAAATCCAGATGGGAACTTCACACCTCGGAGGAAGTCACAAAATAGTACCCTTTTATTCATCGGCAAGGTAAATTCTGCACCTCGAAATTTGTAATGTTTTTCACCACCCTTATCAACCGTATCTTCAGGATGCAGCTTCAAGTTTTTGTTAACATTGAGTTTTTCGCAGTCAAGCCTAGCATTATAGCTATCTTTTGTCTTAGATGGAATGTTGAGTAATGTGCCTATAATGTTATCACATATATTTTTCTCCATGTGCATGACATCAATATTATGTCGAAGTGTCTTACTAGCCCAATACGGCAAGTCCCATAGAGTGGATATGCGCTTATAAAATATTCTCGGTTCCTTTTCCTTCCCTTGGGAATCTGCTGCTACTTCTTCTCCTCTCTTCCTTTTGGATGCTGCTCCTACTATCGGTGCATCTTCTATATTCTTTCTTTTACCTCGTCTGGTAGCTGGTTGTTTTCCTAGTTTGACATTTCTAACATTTTTTAAATGCGCCTGCAACTTAGCTGCAGTGAACTTTTGTGGTGTGGTGCCATATTCAGTCCTCTTTCCATAGAACTGCAATTTTTTCAAGTTTTTTCGGAATTTGTGGCCTTGAGGAAGAAAACCCTGGTGGCCAAGGAAACCAGTCTTATTTTTTAGCCTCACTAGTGACTTGTTTTGTCTCACAGAGAACACATGCGTTATAACCTATTGTCACTCTGCCTAACATTGTGCCAAGAGCTGGAAAATCATGGGTGTAGAATAACATAGCAGCACGCATAGGGAACTTGGCATCTTCATGGTTGCTGGCAAGGATATCAGGAGTCATGACACCCTTCCATAGTTCCTGGAAGTCTCGTATAAGAGGCTGCATGAACAGATCAAAATCCTTCCCAGGTGATTTGGGCCTGGGATGAGTAAAGCCAGCAAGCAGTTCGACTGGTCAGTGCATGCCCAGGGAGGCAGGTTGTAAATTGTAACAAGTACTAGCCACATGTTGTACGAGTTACTCATGTTGCCAAATGGGTTAAATCCATCTGTAGCTAGGCCAAGTCTCAGGTTCCTTGGATCCACTGCAAATCCTGGATGGGCCTTGTCAAAGTTCTTCCATTCATCGCCATCAGCTGGATGTCTGAGTAAGTAATCGTTTGGCTTGAGAATCTCTTTGTGCCATCTTGTTTCCTTAGATGTTTGTTCTGACTGAAACAACCTATTCAATCTATCTATAATTGAAAAATATCTCAGAACCTTACAAGGATCTTTCTTATTTTTATCACCATTTTCCATCTTGATTCATTACATACTGGGCATTCATCGAGGTTTTCATAATCCTCCCAGAACAGTACACAGTTATTTGGACAAAAATGGATCTTCTCATATGATAGTCCAAGTACCTTGATGTACTGTTTCTCATAAAAGGATTTTGGCAGTCCTTCCCTAGGGATTGACTCGCTCTACACCTTAATCACTAAATCGAAAGCTTTGTTGGTAATTATGTTGAACGACTTCTCCTTTAGTAATTTCATTACCAGTTCAAATCTTGAGATACCAGAATCAGGGTCCACTGAACATTTGGCATCTTCTATCAGGTCAGAGAAAAGTGATATTTTAAGAGAAGGAGCGCATTTTTTGCTTGCAGTGGGCTACAGGTGCCTTAACAAACCAGAAAGGTCCTCATCCTCGACCTGATGAGCTTCAGACGGATCAGCTTCAGCTAGAGGTCAAGAACATGCTGATCATATGGTTCACCATGTTTAGTCCACCTAATATATGTGTGTTGCATCCCATTAACGAAAGTATGGTCTGCGACTCTACTCTGACTTGGCTTTTTATAATTAAGGCATTGTCGGCATGGGCAAAATACATCCGAGTCGCCGTTATGCTGTCTAACAAACTTCATGAATTCATTAACACCTTCCCAATATGAAGGTGTTGCTTTTTTCCATTCGGTATCCAATATCTGTCCATCTATTGAGGATAGAGATGGTCATAAGCTTTCAAGATATTTCACCGAACAGGTTGATTACAGATCTAATTAAGCCAAGATATTTGAGTAACCTAATTGAATATAGAACTATAAATGCCACGTATTTTTAGCTTATTTCAAAAATTGAGTGTAGAACTATGTTACATATTTGAGAGAACAGATCGACCGAGCACAAAATGACAACCAATTTGAACAAACAGATCAAGTACAAAACAATGCCAAACAAGAAGATCGGGGTACGAAACCACTTCTAGGGAATGATTGAGCGAACTAAGGATATTATAAGCGTACCGTGGGGATCGACCAGCTGACCGCTGGCCTGTGTGCGTCTCGAAAAGAACGGCGCCACTAGAAATGGTGTCAGGCCACCCCGGCTGATAGACGGAGTGTGAATGTTTTGGTGCGCGGCTTGTGGTTTTGACCTCCTGCACGTCTCCAGAAGAATGGCGCAAAGAGACAATAGATGGCTGTTGGAGTGAAGGCGTGAGTTGGAAGGCGCGAGTGGGAAAGTTTTGGCACGCGCGGGGTATGTGTCCTGGTTGTCAACAATTTTCACGCGAAAATATCGGCCAAAATTTTCTCCCTCGTTTTGTTCTTCCTTGTTGACATCTAGAATTTTTATTACTGAGCCTATGAAATTAGCCTATCAGACCCAATCATAGCCCAAAACCTTCAATTCGGCCTTTTCATTGTCTTGTGGCCGCTGACCATAGCACATTCAGTTTCGGAGTGAGCCCATGAAGAATAGGGCATTCGCCCCCAGTTATCCGAGAATCTTTTTAATTCGGCCTTTATGGTCATCCCCTTCCCCAGCCCTCCCCAGAAAAAGCTTCGCCTACCTATGTTGTTTTGTTGAAACTACTGCATTACTAGTAAGTTCCACGTACCATGCACGTGATAACCAGATAATAGACATATGATATATCATCACTATATAAAATTATAATAGATAATTTTCAAAAATATATATAATTTGATCGACATCTATATAGTATGTGTGTATATTTGGTCCTTTACTTTGTATCATGTATATTTATACCTAGCAATGGACCGATGTCAAAACAGCGGACGAGGCTAAAAAAAGTCCATCATGCGCGCGTTTCATTTATAGAGAGGCTGACACATGGGACCCAGCAGCGCGATTTTATAGAGATGCTGCATCGAGCAACATTGTCAAGTTCGAAATAGGGAGGCGCGAGCGAGAAAAAAGTCCAGCGTGGTGAGAGGCTAACATGGAGTACCCAGCAACGTTATCAAGTTTGACCCGAAAAAACAGTCCAACATACACACACGCCTTTTTGAGGTCAGGGAGCTGTTTTTTTAGCACAGGGTCAGCGAACTGCTGAGCACAGGCTAGTGAAATTTGAGAAAGGATCCCATGGAGCATAGGCAAGAACATTTTGATTCGGCCTTGTCAGGGTCAAGGGACTGCTTAGCACAGCCCAGTGAAATTTAAGAAAGGAGCCCATGGAGTATAGTGCATGTAGATGGACCATGTAGAATAGCCCAAAATATTTTTAATTTGGCCTTTTGAGCATTACCCCCACCTCTTAAAAAACTCTGCTATATTTTTAAGAAACTAGTCTATTATATATGTGGCATTTTCTAAATTGAAATGCCAGGAGACTGCCCTTTTATTTTTAAAAATATAAACACGGACACACGACATCTTTTTAAAAACATTAAAACATAATTTGAAGGTACTAAGGAATGTTTAATAATATATTTTCTATAAATATCTTTGGCATAGTGGCGACACACATAGTTTAAATCTATTGGAAGTCCAAAACAGCAGATGCGGCCGAAAAAAGGTCTATCATACATACACACATTTCATTTAAAGATAGACCGACATGTGGGTCCCACCAGCGCGGCCCTTATACAGGTGATGTATCGAGCAACGTCGCCAAGTTCGAAACAGGGAGGCGCGAGCGAGAAAAAAGTCCATCATGCACACGTTTGTTCTAATGAGAGGCTGACATGGGGGGACCCAGCAGCCTGAAAAACGGCTGATGCAGCGAGCAATGTTATCAAGTTCGAAATACAGAGCGCAAGCAGAGAAAAAAGTCAATCATACAACTGATCCTTCTAATGAGAGGTTGTCATGTGGGACCCATACCAAACGGCAGATTTGTCAAGTAACGCTATCTAGTTAGAAACAGGGTGGCGCTAGAGTACAAGAAAAGTCTGTCATACCCACAATTCTTCTAATGTGAGACTGACATAAGGAACCCACCAGCACGGCTGATGCAGCGAGCAATGTTATCAAGTTTGGAACACGGAGGCACGACCGAGGGAAAAAATTATATCATACACACGTTTCTTCTAATGAGAGGATGACATGTGGGGTCCAGGAGTTTGATTAAACGGCTGATGCAGTGAGCAACGCTATCAAGTTCAGAACACGAAGACGCGACAGAGGGTAAAAAATCCATCATACACACGTTTCTTCTAATGAGAGGATGACATGTGGGGCCCAGCATCGTGATTAAACGGTAGATGCATCGAACAGCGCTATCAAGTTCGGAGCAGGGTAGCGCGAGGGAAGGAAAAAAATCCATCATACACACGTTTCTTCTAATGAGAGGATGATATGTGGGGCTCAGGAGGCTGGTTAAATGGTAGATGCGTCGAGCAGCGCTATCAACTCGGAACAGGGTAGCGCCAGCAAAGGAAAAAATACCATCATACACATGTTTCTTCTAATGATAGGATGACATGTGGGTCCTAGGAGGTTGATTAGACGGTAGATGCATCAAGCAGCGCTATCAACTTCGGAACAGGGTAGCGCGAGCGAAGGAAAAAAATTCCATCATACACATGATCCTTCTAATGAGAGGCTGACATGTGGGACCTAGCAGCTTGACTAAACGGCAGATGCCTCGAGCTACATTATCAAGTTCAAATCAGGGAGGCACGACCGAAAAGTATGGTCCGCTAGAGACACTCACGTCCGGGACCCACACGCCTTAAAATATTTCGGCGAGTCAACATCGCGCGAGGAAACGAAAATCTTGCTTTTGCCATGCGCTGGCCAAGCTTCCTCCATGTTTTTAGCAGATCCGTCGTAGTAGAGGGTCACAAAACTGGAAAAAAATGTTCTCCATCGGCCACGGCTGAGCCGAGAATTTCATCGCGGAAGACGCGCCTTCTACGATGACCGTCGGGCCAATTCGTTGCGGAAAGAAACTTTTCTTGTAGTGGTTGCTATGGACCCAGAACCCTTTTCTTGGCTTGCCACTTAACATATTATGTCCTATGTATATGAATCTCAAAAATATCTGTCATCTTTCAACTTTGGGGCTACGAGATGAAATAGTTTATCATTTCATTGTATCGCCAACGACGAAAGGAAAGAAATCATTCCACGATTCATATAGCAATGTCGCCAGTGCTATACGAATAGTGAAGCAATGTCTTTCCTTTCGACTTTGGGGCTAAAATGAGATATTTGAAACTAAATACTTCACCATTTCATTTAATTCATGCTATCTAATCTATTCGTATCGCCAAAGACAAAAGAAGAGAAATACTTCCACGATTCATATAGCATGGGCATGATATGTACAATGGCAAAGCAAGAAAAGGATTTGGTCTCCACAACAATGACTCATTTCAAGTTTGGTTTGTCGAAAGGAGTCGTTGTCATGGACCCAGAACCCTTTCCTTGGCCTACCATTTAACATATTATGTCTTATGTATATGAATCTTGAAAATATCTGTCCTCTTTCGACTTTGGGGCTACGATATGAAATAGTTACCTCATACTTAGGTTGGGCACGGAAAATGACAAGCCGTTGATGGATCTGGTGCGGCAAGTAGAGTATATGCACAAACCTCTAGTCTACTTGGCACACCAGATCTAGCAACGGTATGGTCACACACATGAGTGACGCCACAACACCTTTTAATCATCGGCATTTCGAAGAAAGACAAAGAAAACAAATCACAAGAAGTAGGGCGGCAATAACGAATGAAAAGCAACAAGCACTTAAAATAGTTCATAATAACTAGCTAGTGACGCTTAGAATCAAGTTCAACGGTTGACGAAACATACTCTAGACGTTTTGCTAGGCAAGTTTAACATAGTGATAAGAGGTTACGACACGAGTTTGGAACTAACAGCTAGCTACCTAGGCAATGCAATCATCAAGACTTCTTCGGCTGTTGAGTCAGCTTTAAGGGGCATTGATGAAGCCTGACCGAGTTTTTGCCATCTGCATGAACATCCCGCGGTCACCCTACTATGCTAAGCGTTCGTCTATCTCCATGCTGGGCGGTGTATGGCCACTGTAGAAGGTGCCCCCAGATTTTATGACTCCCTGGTGCACGATTGTCGTGATCTCCTCCTGGATGTCGAAGAAGTGTTGCCTGAGGTTGCGATCATGTATTATTGCAAGCCTTTCAGCCCACTTCGCGAGGTCAGATGGCAGCGTTTTGCTCTCCATGTCATTGAAGAACACCTTCATGTGGTAAATGGCGTAGAAGGCATCCTTCCTGCTGCTAGACAGCTACTTGACGCAGGCGAACTTGGTGTTGTGGCGGAACACGTGCGCACCGAACTTCACATGTGGTGTTGCCGGTTTGACGCCTCCTGCTGTGACGTAGCCGGTGAGAGCACCATCAAGAATGTTCTTGATATTGGTGTAGTTTTTCTGGATCGCACGTTTTGAGTCGAGGTACACGGCTATTGAGTGTTTCAAATTCAAGCATATGAGCATGCAGCTAGTCTGATCATCCTCCGTGATGGGATGGTAGGGAAGGAGAATCACATCCTTGTCCGAGTATGTTTGTAGGAAGGTTGAGAGGTAGTCGGTCGCCAACGCTATGTCCTCAGCATCTTTCAGGATGACATCACGCATGAAGTAGGGATCCACTATCTGGATGCCTGGGATCTTGTCTCTGGTTGATCTGCATGGCCCTATTGAGGGAGAATAGCCGGACCAGGGTATTATGCAGCCGGAACCCGTTCAACATGTCGAAGATGTCGTAATGCCACATGTATAAGATATCCCTGGGGGGTTACACTGACAAAGCATGGCACGGAAGGCACCTTAGCCTTGAAAACGAGGTACGACTGATCGTTCTCATGAATGCGGCGCTCCTCAATTATGAGACAGCTATAATGAAGATTGTGCATTTGAGAGCCTGCGACCTCGAGCACCGAGTTACACATCATCGGTGCACCTGCCACGTGTTGCTGATTCCTGGCTTGCCCCGCAGGGCCGTCCTGAGCCCGAAGAACAAGATTTGGACCCTTGCTCCGGTCACCGTTAGGCTTCCTTTTGCGACCCTGCTTCCTGCCCTTTGGGGCGTCGGCCACCACGTTCACCTCACCGATCACCTTATGAAGGGTGTTGGGGCTGATCAAAGGAACTGTTGGCCTCGGAGGCTCGGTGAAGGGGCGGGTGGTGGCATCTCCTGACTAGTTGGGAAGAGATGCACCTAGTAAGTGATTTCGGCGGTGCTGGTTGGGTATCAGCAACTTGATGTGTGCATGATGGTCCCGGCTCATACCAATCAGAAAACCTTGTGTTAACAAACTGGTCGCCGAAGTTCGGATCAATTTCTCCATCATCATCATAGGGATCATGTGCCATGTTGTCCAAGTCTGCCATCTCAAAGTCTTCATCATGTGTTGGTTGTGCTGCCTCTCGGGTGATGTTGATCTGGTCCTCCGTCCCCAAACGGATCTGGCTCTTCTGCCACAGGTACAAGTAGCCGAAGCCGGTATTGAGGACCGTCGCCGTCTCCTCATCATCCCATCCTTGAGGTTGAGAGGGAGGTTCCACTTGCTCGTAGCCCGTAAGCACCATACTGTATCTGACCCTCATCATGTCGGGTGGCATTGTGACATTGTGCATTTTGCGGTTCTCCGGTTGAACGATAGTACCCTTGGCAATATCCTTCAACTAGCCTCCCACCCAGTGCATTAGAGTGCAAGGAGTGTCTCCCTGTGAAAGACATGTAGGCCGGGCGTCAGTAAAACGAAGATCAAGTCATCGGTGTGGTTAAGCCTCCCAACTCTCACTTTAACTAATTAGTTACCTTGAGGGTGTCAAACTCGGCCAAGGTCAAGGCACCGCCGCCGGCAGGCTTGAGCGCGCAAGTGGCGGAGTGGCTACCTAATGGCACGGTGGTGCGGGCCGGCGCCTTCGCCACAACGGGCAAGTTAAGCTCCGGAGCTGGAGGAGTCTCCACCACCACCGACCCTGCTGGAGGAGTCACCAGCGCCTCCGGCCACGCCACGTTGTCCGATTGGGCGCTGTCGAGGTTGGGAACTGGTGGCGGCCCTCGTTTACCACCCTTCTGCCACTTGTTGTACTTTTCCATGTAGGCGGGAAGGATGGTGTTGAGCTTATCGTTCACTTGTGCCTGGACTTGTGTATGAAGTTGTTCTTGGAACTTTGTCTCGGCAGCCGACACAGACTGGTTCACGGCATCTTGGACTATATTGTGAAAGGATTCCACCTGTTACCTTAGGTGTCTTACCTCGACGCTTTCGGCCTTCCTGCCCTTCCGCTCCGTGGTGCCATAGTACTCGGACCATGTTATGCCGCCAAAGCCGACCACACGACCAGCCGACGACGGGGCCGTCAGGAGCTCGACATTCTTGGTCAGGTTCAGCGCCCTGTTAAAAGTGGTGTCTCACTTGGCGATAGGCGCCGACCCCTGGGATGAGGAGCTCCTACACTCCACGTGCTGCGCACAAGGAACACGAAGCATTTGATCAGAAAACTGGACTTCATTGATTAATCGTGAATGCAATTAATTGACTTGCATGCAAACTACTTACATATTTTCTCATGAAGTCTGTCACCTTCGTAGCAAAGGGGCCGACGGGCTCCGAGGAATAATCAGAACTCCCTTTCGGCTTGGAAAATCGGGCCCTAACAAAGTGCTTTGCCTGCGGCTCTTTTATGTCATCAAAGGGAGGTGTCAACCCCTTTGCACGAGCGTCGGCGTCCTCCTTCTCCCATTTAGGAATTGCAGATCTATAACTGCCGGAGCCGAGATGGAGGGTACCAATGTTCTTCTTGGACAACTCCTTGAAGTACTCTACTATTATTCACTACTAGTCAACTAGCGCGTTGCACTAGTATCTGTCAACAAACATACATTAGCCCACTGGTATTGTCCCTTGTCCTATTCTGAACCCTAGCCACCCAGGTTTGAATCCTAGGGGCAACATATTTTTGTAAATTTTTTAAAGGCCATTTTTTATGTAAAAACATTGTCCAAACACAATATGAACTATAAAATATACTTCAAATATTTTAAAAATTCAAATATTGCCAAAACAACACAAGTGAGTATTATGAATGTGTCTCGTCGATACATAATATTCTCAATGCAATATTATAACATACAAAAAATGATAATTATGAATGTTTTGATACATAATAGTATGACACACACACACACGACGGACAATGGTCGGAGCGCGCTAGCGTTTCTTGACAATGGTCGTCTTATTTCCCTTCTTTGTCGCGGTTGCATAGGTTAGCTCCGGGACATCTTCACTACTTCTTTTGAATGGGAGTCCTTTCTTAGGTAGGGTTGTCGTTTACGGTGCTTGGTTGTCGTATCTATCTTCCATCTTCGGGTCACCGTTCTGGTCAAAGTCTTGCTCGTTGGCGACTCTATCCATTCAGATGATGTTCCTTTTGCCTCTCCTGATGACAACCCGGCTAGGCTTTGACGGGTCTGTGATGTACCAGCATTGGTCGACCTTGCTAGCTAGAACCCAAGGCTCATTTCTCGCGGGTGCGTTCGCGCTGGTGGTCTTTGACGGTATAACCATGGTGGTGAAATGTCGGCCTTCTTTCTCGACGCTCTTGGCCCACCTGACACGGAACATCGGCACCTTCTCCGTAATGTAGTCAAGCTCCCAAATCTCCTTGATCCTTCTGTAGTATCTTTCCAGGACGTCGTCGGTGTAGAATATCCCCGTAACCCCTGAGTTCTAGTAATCGCAGTTATTGTCCTTTTCCTTTGTGTAGAACGTGTATCCGTTGATATCGTATGCCTGATAGGTCATCAGGTTGTGCGAGGCCCCCTGTGACAAGGAGAATATGAGTATATCTTCCTCCGAGTACTCGCCCTACGGTGGATTAGCAATGACCTTCTCCCTGAACCACCGCGTGAAATCAGAGTTGTGCTCCTTGATAACATCTTCCTCCAAGTATTGGCGCCCCTGGTCAGCATAATTCTTCTTGATAAACTCTTTGTGCTCATATATGTATGGACCGACCACCTGCAGGTGCTGTAGCGTGACCAGGTTTGCTCTTTCAAAGTCCTTGGTTTGGCCCTCGATGTCGACATGCTTTGGGCGCCGACCCTCGTGGTGACCGCGTCCAGCGAGCCTCCCGAGGTGCTTGTCGAATGGCAGACCAAGAGGGGTCTCGGTTTGTAGAAAGTTCGAGCAGAAAGAGATGCACTCTTCGGCCAGGAAGCCGTTTGCTATGCTTCCATCTGGACGGGACATGTTCTTAACGTATCCTTTGATGTGTCCATTGAGCCTTTCGAATGACATCATGCTTGACCGAGCTGGACGATATCCTCCACGACATGGAGAAGCAGATGAAGCATGGCGTCAAAGAATGCGAGGGGGGAAATAGATCTCGAGCTCACATAGTATCACCACGATCTTGTCCTATTGCCTCGTGAGTTTCTTAATGCCTATCGACTTCCGAGAGATGACATCGAAAAAGTTGCAGAGGACAAACAACATTTCACGGACGTGCTTGTCCATTATACCTCGGATCGCGACCGGGAGTACCTACGTCATCAGCACGGTGATGTCGTGAGACTTCATCCTGTTGAAGCGCTGCTTCGCCTCGTCTAGCCATCTTCTTATCTTCCCCGCGTAGCCGTTCGGAAATTTGACTCCGAGGAGGCACTTCATAAACTGTATGGCCTCCTTCTTACTCAGAGTGAAGCACGTGACCTTGAGCTTGACCTCACCCTTCTTGACCTGCTTTTTGCCCTTGCGATGATGGTTATTCTGTGTTTTCGTCTCCTCCTCCTCCTCATCCTCCTCCTCGTCATCGCTAGGTGGTGGTTCAAGTTCATCCCTGATGCCCATATGCTTCAAGTCGTTCCTTGCCTTCGGCCCATCTTTGGTGTTGTCGGTGTTAAGGAGGGTGGCAAGCAAACTCTCGCCCATGTTCTTCGTGATATGCATGAGATCGAGGCTACGAGGCACGCGGAGAATCTTATAGTATGGCAAGTCCTAGAAAACAGACCACGCCTTCCATACCTTCAGCAGCGGCCATGGCTTCTTTTGGGTCTTTCCCGGTGTAGGGCATTCCTTCCAGTTATTCAACAGCTCGTAGATTTCCGCGACACTCCTCTGGTCTGGGATTCCTTGGAGCTCGACCGCCCCATCGAACAGATCTCCTAGCTTTCTCTAGGCGTGATTCTTGGGAAGCCACCTTCGAGCCCCAAGGAACACGGTTTTCCCGGACCCGGGATATTTCTGTAGCTAGCGGTACGTTGTATTATCCTTCCACCTAACGCACCCATAGAATCCTTGGACCACCTGCCCCGAGAAGTATCCGTAACCAGGATAGTCTTGCATCGTCGTGATCACCGCTGCTCTCATGTCGAAGTATTTTTGTCTCGAGGCGTCCCACATACGGGCTCCTTCTTCCCATAATGTGGCCAGCTCCTCTTTCAACAACGTGAGATACAGATTGATGTCTGTACCAGGTTGTTTTGGCCCTTGAACCAGCATACTCATGGTTATGTACTTCTTCTTCATGCACAACTAGGGGGAGGTTGTAGATCCATACAAACACGGGCCAGGTGTTGTGTGTGATGCTCTGGCTTCCGAACAGATTGAGTCCGTCGGTGCTCACGCCTAGCCTGAGGTTCCTTGACTCTTTCCCGGAATGTTGGTAATATTGGAGGTCCAAAGCCTTCCAATGGAAAGCATCCGAAGGGTGCCTCAGCATTTCATCCTTCTCCGGATTCTGGCCTCTTTCTTTCTACGTGCCAGCGCATGAGCTCTGCTTCCTTAGGATTCGCGAAATACCGCTGCAGACAAGGAGTTAGAGGAAAGTACCACATCACCTTTCTAGGAGCTTTCTTGGTCCCTCTCTTGTATCGAAAGGCCTTGCACACCGGACACGTGGTCTTCTCCATGTCCTCGCCCCGGTAGACGATGCAATCATTTATGAAGACGTGGTATTTCACGTGCAGTAGATTGAGAGGGCATGCGACTTTCTTGGCCTCAGCGATACTAGTCAGACATGTGTTCCCCTTCTTGGGAAGAATATCGTGCCAGAATGCAATGTTGTCGTCGAAGCATTCGTCGGTCATTTTGTGTTTCACCTTCATCTTCAGAGCCCTGAGCGTTACATTCAGGCGGGTATCCCCGTCGTTGCATCCATTAAACAATGGAGTGACCACGTCTTTCTTCATTTGCTCTAGCTTAGATTTCTCTCTAGCAGCGGCTCTGGCGTTACTCGTCTCCTTGAGAAGTAGATCTTGGACATGAGGGTCTCGCAGCCAGCTCGAATCATGGTCGACACCTTGATCTTCATGTTCATGCCCGACGCCACCTTGATCATCTTCGTGTTCATGCCTGGCATCACCCTGATCTTCATGATCATCACCTGCCCCGTCGTCGGCGTCTTGATCTTCATGATCATGACCGGCATCTTGATCTTCACTATTATTGACATCCTCATCATCATCTTCGTCATCATGTATCCACCGAGTGTAGCCATCCATGAAACTATGTCGGAGCAGGTGTGACTCCAGCATTCCAGAATCGTGCCTTATCAGATACATCAGCTTGCAGTCGTGACATGGACATCTTATCTCTATCTTGTTTGCGCGTGCCATATCGGTCCTCGTGCATCTCATACACCTATCCATGAGGGCTTTGCGGATCAGTGGTTGGACCATGGTCGCCTACGCGTGGTACAAAGAGCAAGAGAATAATGAGAGCATATATGGACATCTAGACCGCCGGAAAAATTCGGCATGACCTCCCCTAAAAAGAGGACATCCGTGAGTGCCAGAAATTCGCCGAAAAATAAATGAATCAACATTCTGGTGAAACATTGGCATCTCGAATGAAATCCCTGCACAAAAAGAAGCATGCACCACAACACAATCATATAGTCATGGTGTCGCCAACAATGCGCATGAGCATGCAAGCAACACCTTCACGCTTCCTCCAACGACGACTTGCGCAAGAGAGACGGAGGAGAAGTAAAGGGACATGTTGTAGATCTAGAGGAGCAAGAGACTTCACTTATAGATGAGTGTCAACCAATGGAGATTGAGCAAGCTTCTATGGTGAATCAATGTGGGAAATGAGGTGGGGAGAAGGAGAGGGCAACCAAATCTGTCTTTTGGTGGAGAGGAAGAAGTGAGGCAAGTGAGTGAGGTGCATGTGCCAAAAAGGTGCAAAAAAAGTGAGCCAGGTTATGTGAGGCGCATATTGCAGTAAATGTGCCTCCTATATTGTGAACTATCTGAGGCGCATATGCTAACATGTGCCTCGCCTATGCGGCCACCTGGGCCCGCAGGGGTTACTTGAGGCGCACCTTTCCTAATGCGCCTTGCCTATTGTCAAGTATCAGCGGCGCATGTGACTATATGCGCCTCGCATATTGGACCACCGATCTCCTCCTGGGCCCACCCAACATATGCGAGGCACATTGGTCACATATGCGCCTCGCTTGTCTAACATGTTGGAGGCGCATATTACCAGGATGCGCCTCGCATAATATGGGGGTGCCAGATTTCATCCGTACAGAGGCTAGAGGAGGCGCATCCTACAATATGTGCCTCGCCTAGGCGCATGTCAGGCTGGTGCGCCTCGCCTATTTTATCAGAGGCGCATGTAGTATAAATGTGCCTCAAATGTGCATGTCTCCTATAGCCTTTTCTCTAGTAGTGAGGGACACACCCCGGATAAGTTAAAAAGCAAACAATTGAATCATGATGCTTTCATACCACGTAGGTAAAATAACGGTTCTCTATGTCACCATAGAATCTCGTAATCTAGCAAAGTGTGTTACATGTGTCTAACTTGTTTTTGTAGTAAAGTGATATGGTATAGTTGAAGTTTGCAATATGATGTATGTGATGTGTTATGTTGTTATCTTGTTGGGAATGAGTGGCAAGAGTCGCGATGATTGTCATATTATTATTCCAATAGCCATAGTTGTTTTTACTTTCTATCTAGAGTAGCAATAATTGTAAAAGCAAGACATGGCGATGATGATCAAGCAACGATGCACCTTGATGCTATGCCTAAGGTGCATGGAGGAGTACATGGCACCAAAAGACGTTGATGATGGAGATCGTTAACGCGAAGTGCTATACCATATCACTATATAAATTGCATGTGATGTTAATCCTTTTATGCACTTTATTTGTTGCGTGATAGTCATAATAAATAGGGTGATATTTCACTAAAACTATCAATTTAATGTGGTTCCCCTTAGTTACGCTCACCATGGGCTTCGAACTGGTGTGGTCATGTAACATGGGAGAACCTAGCGACGTTCATAATGTGGGTACGAAACTGTCACACTACCGGTATACTAAGGTTCACTTGACATAGTACCTAGAATGTCTATAGTATGAACACAAGAATTGAAAGATTAACAAGAGTCATATGTTGATGTGATTGGTATGATTAACTACCGTTTTTGCTCCCTGACATGGGATATAACATTGGTGTCGGGAAAGGAAGACGTGGATCGTGAATCACTAAGAATCAATTATGAGGGATATTGATCTTAATGGGAGCTGCATAACAATTAAGGTGTTTATTTGAGTAGCTCATTAATCATGAACTATTAATCTAAGTGAATTTCATAGTGTTGGGGATATGCATAATGGCTATCACCATAGCATTGCTCTAATCCGGCTAACCCGGGTGGCCCACAGTTAGTAGGAAGGCCTATGGCCTACTAGGTGGCCCAGTTAGGTGGATCCGGAAGGGAGGCCCATGCCAGATACATGGAGGCTATGGCACCAACATAGATGAAGCTAGAGTCTTGGAGTACAAGACACGAAGACTAGTTAGTGTAGGACCCTGTAACCTGTCCGGTATGGACTATATCATGTGACCCTAGGTTTTGGTGACTTTATAAGCCAGACCTCTGGGAGCCATTAGGGCACAACACAATCTCGAATAGAGAACCCTACAATCTTTATAACTCGGCGTATTGCCATTATAGTGATTTATAGAAGGAGTAGGATTCTGCCATTGTGGTGGGATGTGAACCTGGTTAAGCTACTCATACTAGCCAACTCGCCGCCTTACCCCACCTCTCTAAACATGCTATGTGAGGAACCCTCCATGGCGTACTCATCGATAATACCACGACAGTTGGCTCCCACCGTGGGGCAAGAGGCACTTCGAGCTCTACACCGAGAGAGGCCCGAGCACTTCGCGGGAATCGGCGACACCATAGTGATCGGAGACGATCTCTTCTCCAATAATGTTCTAATCATCCCTCCAGATGAGTTCTGGATCTCGGCAAAGACGAACCCCACCTGCTGCTCCATCGTCCGTATCAGGGACATCCACATCTTCATCAGCGAAACTGGCTCAGGATAGATCTCCTGGGAAGTCATACACATGTCAAGACCCGCAAAGACCACCTCTGGGCTGGACACGATAGCGGAAGAACAATCTGAGACGAATCTCTCTTCAGGGTTTACCAGCTTAGATCTCAACAATTCAAGGCCCACCCAAACCGCCCCTATGCAGGATATAATGGTGGAAGGCCAAAGCAGATCCACTTGTTAGATAAGTAGAGGTCACACTTCATGGGTACCGCGAGTTCCTATGATCTGTCACATTGTTTCCAGATGCCGGGTGAAACCCCACATGAGTTCCTAGCCATATGGCTTAGGTTGAAAAACTCCGTCGTGGGAATCTCCGACAAAAGGGGCGTGTCTCAATTCATTGAAAGGCTCGAATGAGGGTCACTTCTACGGCATTCGCTAAGGCGACAGGACACTGACGGATTGCTAACTCTCATCCAAGTGATCGTGGTTGTTAACAGTTATGCCGAGGCTAACACAGTTGCCCCCAAAAAACAAGTTTGTTGGCTACATTGCTTCAGAATCGGGATCTACCTCCAAAACTGCCAGCAATAACTCTGACTTGGTCCTGGACACACTCTATTCCGACATCGGTGACATGGACTGTGGGAGTGATCCCGCCAACTTGGAGGAACTCGATGCTGCCATAAAGGAGATCGAGGAGGATATGGATCACGAGGAACACAACAAACAAGCAATTGCTTCCCACCAAGTATTGGTGGCTATCACAAAAGAAAATCAAGATACCGGAGAAGCTCCACCAGCAGTAGACAATGCTGGAAGGACAACGACCACAGGTAAGCACGTTGTAGATCCTATAGATCTGGAAAAGGCCATGCCCCCTCTAGCTATTCCCCCGCAGGCGGTGCAAGGAACCAGCGACCCGACCAAGTGCTGCTAATCAAGAAAATCCTCCACCACCGCCATCAACCTTGGAGGCATGCAACATCTTTGTTGCTCTGGCTAACAAAGTGATAAATGGCGGAACTCTCATAGATACAATAATAGTGGATCATATCCATAACATTGTCCAGCTAGATGAGAAGCGCCAAGAAATCCTGGCACAAGCCAAGTGCGTCGCGGAGCAGAGCACTCAGCTCAACAAAGACCTCAAAAACGCACAGGAATCCATCAAGGCGGCAAGAGCAATGGAAGAAGAGTACAAAAAGTTGCTGGCGCAGCAGAAAAAAGCATGAGCTCCCACTCATGTCGTCCAAGACCCTGGCATTCAACAAAAATTAGGATGGGTAAAGGACAAGGCGGAGAAACCAAAGGCTACCCCTACATTGACAAAGAGGAGAAGCGGGTCATGCCAACCCCTGCCCTGAACATGGTCGTCGCCAAGAACCTACTCGAGCAAGATAGATCACCAGAAGCGGTGGCACAAGTCTATGATCTAGTCGCCAAGGCTGTCAAACAACATGAAAAGGCCACCTCGTAGAGGCTTGAGACCAATCCGGACTTTTGTTAGTCTAGCGCTCGAAACCACCGCAGGCTACGATCTCCAACTCAACAAATCAAGGACCTACCTCAAGCCGTCATATCACGCACAGGCTCTATGGAGCAAAGGTGTAGGGACATGCGGAATTGGGACGATGTTATCCCCATATCCTCTAGCAATGGAGCTAAGGCACACCCTCGCCGCTCACCAGTCTCTCCCTGGCAATCTTGATGATACAGAGAGGCACCGCCTCACCACCATACAATCATCCCGTCTCAAAGACACCACATGGTGCCATTGTCATACGTGATAATGGATCACAGCAAGGTCACTATGGCAAGGAGCGCAGTGCCAATGATGGTCAAAGGAGCAAGGCACCAAACAATCAATATGGGCATGGTGGTTCCCAAGACAGAGGAACCAAGAGTACTAAGCCCGTGCCACCACCACCACCGCCGCCATCACCACCAAGAAGCCACCATGGCGGAGGATCTCGTAAGTCTTACCCTTGGTAGCGTCACTCTCCTCCTCATGGCGGCGAGCATAACGCTCCACAACCAAAGCCCTATGATGCACGTTAGCACCTATATGAACTTCGGGAATCATGGGAAGAACTCTACCTAGGTCCACGATGCGTTGGCCTGGTTATCCGGACAATAACTTACCCCAAGGGGCTCTAGATTGACAAGACTATCAAGCCGTACGACGACATGGCCTAGCCAGCTACATGGTTGTAGTACTACCGTGAAGCAATAGCAATCGTAGGGGAAACCCCAATGTCATCGTTAGGTACCTCCCACTAATGCTCAGCGGCACCACCCAACAATGGATCAATGACTTACGAGAGAAATCTATCTACAACTGGTTGGACATGCACGAGGCGTTCACCAAGAATTTCGAGGGCACGTACAAGCGTCCCTACACTGTCAGTGACCTACAACGGTGTCTATAGGAAAATGACGAGTCATCTCAGAACTACCTCTCATGTTGGCTTGATATGAAAAACTCATGCATGAGAGTACACGATCAAACTTCTATGGCTTCCTTCATCGACGGTTTGGAAAGAGGGTCTCTGCTCCGGCATACGCTGAAGCGCACTCAGGACAAGGGAAGCTTGATCTCAATGCGATGATAGCCAAGGTTAATGAATTTTCTGCTGCTGATGATGATGCTCACGGCGCTTTACCTAGAGTTGCCATACTCAACCAAGCTAAGAAAAATACCAATAATAAGCGGAAAAAAATGCCCGAAGAGAAGCAAGTGGCCGACATGGTCGCCATGGCGTTCCCTGGCAAAGGAGAAGGTGGATAGCATGAATGTGGCCAAGGAGCTAGTCGTGGGCAGCAGTACAGTAGCAAAGCTACACCTGCTATGCCCCGTGTTCCTCGGACATATGAGGAATACAGGGATATGTCGTGCTTCATGCACATAGATGCCAATGGTAACTCCACCCACACCAACCAAAAATGCAAAATTTTGTCAATGATCTCAAGAAATACCCTGAGTCTGGCTACAAGAGAAGCCGGAAGAACAAACCTCGTGGAAAAGGCAAGGGGAAGAAGGAAGACAAGGAGTCAAAGGATTCTGATGATATGGGGGAGGATACTGACCCCAATCCCATTGACAAGAGTGATGGTGAGGGAAATAGCAAAATTCCGTTCGAGAAGAAAAACGCCACCTATCACACCTTCCTCGGCAATCCAACAGTCAAGGCGTAGAAAACCTCCCTAATGACACTGATGGACACCCTCCACAAGGTACCCCAGTACGTGAAGTGGTTGGATATTTCAGTTAGTTGGTACAGAGAGGATCACCAAGATCTCATCCCAACAGAGAATCGATATGCCATGGTTATGAACCCACTGACTGACGGCTACGAGTTCACCAAGTGCCTCATGGATAGCGGAAGTAGCATCAACATCATGTACATCTATACACTACATAATATGAACCTACACAAGACGTAGCTTAAGCAGAGCAACACCGTGTTCCATGGAGCGGTTCCTAGTTAGCAGGCTTAGTCCCTTGCATTCATTACCCTTTAGGTCACTTTTGGTGATGTTAATAATTACCGCCAAGAGAAGATGACCTTTTAGGTGGTAACTTTCAAGAGTGTGTACCACGTCATCTTTGGACGTGACATCTTCCATGATTTCCGCGCACGGCCGTGTCACATCTACAACAAGCTCAAGATGCCGAGACCAAAAGGTATCATCATCGTTGTCAGAAGCTTCAAGAAGGAAAGGTAGTGCGAACTAGGACAAGGAGCCTACGCCAAATCAATACTCTACGATGAAGAGTTTAAGGAAATCCAGAGCCAGGTCGATGCCTCAGAGATGCCGGCTTTGAAAAAGTAGATATCTAACTCTGAACCTGCCTTCAAGGTGGCTATCAAGACCAAGCCGGTGCAACTTGTTAAAGGAGATTCCTCCAAGACCACCCCCATTGGCACGTCACTGGATTCAAAATAGGAAAGCACGCTCGTCGAGTTCCTCCGTGAAAACAAGGACATCTTCTCCTAGCAACATGTTGATATAAAAGTTGTTCCTACGAAACTCGCCGAGCACAACTTAAACATCAATCCTAAAGGAAAAATGGTAAAGCAACCACGGTGATGCTTCGGTGATGAAAAACGATGAGCCATTGGCAAGGAGCTAGCTCGGTTAATTAAAGCTAATTTTGTCCAAGAAGTGATCACACCAACTAGGTAGAAAATCCTGTACTTGTACCTAACAAGGAGACCTTAGTTTTAAGAATCTGTGTTGATTACACCAACTTTAACAAAGAGTGCCCGAAGGATCCGTTTACTTTGCCCTGCATTGACCAAGTCATTGACTCGATGGCTGGCTTGGAACTTTTGTGTTTCTTAGATGCATATTCCGGATACCACCAGATCAAGATGCGCGAGTCAGACCAATTGGCCACTTCTTTCATCACACCTTATGGCACATACTCCTATGTCACGATTCCCTTTGGGCTAAAAAATGTCGGTGCTACATACCACCGGACAATGCAGCCTTTCCTACATGAACAAATCAGTCGCAACGTACATGCTTACGTGGACGACATTGCGGCAATGTCAAAGAAAGCAAATGAACTCATTGCCGAATTATAGGAAACCTTTGATAATCTCCGGAAATACAACATGATGCTCAACCCTATGAAGTGTGTCTTTGGGGTTCCTGCCAGGAAATTGATGGGCTTCATCATTTCGCATCACGGAATTGAGGTGAACCCAGAGAACAACAAGGTCATCCTCAACATAAAATGCCCAACATGTTTGAAGGACATCCAACGGATCACGGGCTGTGTCGCAGCCGTAAGCCAATATATCAGCCGACTTGGAGATAAGGCCATGCCACCGTACAAGTTTCTCAAGAAGGCGGACAAATTCGTATGGACGGAGGAGGCAGACGCTGCACTACAAGAGTTGAAGAGAATACTCTCCTCTCCACCAATATTAGCAGCACTAGTATCAAGGGAGCCTATGTTAATCTACATGGCGGCAACTAACCAGGTCATCAGCATCGTTGTCGTGGTGGAGTGGAAGGAGCCTACGCATGGTCACGGAGTCCAGTGACCTGTTTACTATGTAAGCGAGGACTTTACAGAATCCAAGTAGTGCTACCCACACTACCAGAAAATAGCTTATGTGGTATTCCTTGCTTCTCGCAAGCTGAGGCATTACTTCTAGGAGCACCCCATCATAGTAGTTAGCAAAGCTCCACTGTCCAACATCATCAACAACAGCGACGCAACAGGATGGGTGACGAAGTGGGGCATGGAGCTTGTCGCCTTCAAAATCACCTACAAGAAGCACGACGCTATCAAATATCAAGCCTTGGCAGACTTTATTGCATATTGGACAAAAACCCCATATGATAATCCTATACTAGAGCTGGAGTTTTGGGTCATGCACTTTGATGGATCCAAGATGCTCAACGGCTCAGGGGCTGGTGTGTTGTTGCAATCACTAACAGGAGAGAAGCTCTAGTACCTCCTGCAGATCTTTAATGCCACTAACAATATGGCAAAGTATGAGGCTCTTATTCATAGACTTCGCATACCCAAGGATATTGGCATCAAGCACATAGATTGTTGTGGAGATTCCGACTTAGTTGCCTAGCAGGTAGCTGGCACCTGGAATGCATGGAACCCTATGATGGCATCATATCGAGATGAAGCGGACGAGATAGCCAAGGGCTTTCACGACTATGGAGTCAAATATGTCAAGAGGGAGGATAACAAAGAGGCATATCTGCTATCAAAGCTTGGATTAATGCGTAAACCGGTACCACCTGGCGTATTCCTGGAGCACCTCCGGGTGCCATCCGTGAAAGGAGCAGACCAAGAAAATATGGATAGAGTTGATTCATTTGTCAACACAGTTGTAGTGATCCCTCTAGGATGGATGAAGCCGTTCATGGACTACCTCAAAGATGGAACCCTTCCGACAAACAAAGTCAAAAGACGACAAATAGTACATAGAGCAAAGGCCTACACCATCATTGATGGACAACTATGCAAAATAAGCACCACAGGTATATTCCTACAGTGTGTGTGTCTCAGCAACAAGGAATTGAGATCTTTAGAGAGATCCATCTTGGTGATTGAGGGCATCACACTACTCCAGGTCGTTGGTCTCAAAAGCCTTACAACAAGGATTCTACTCGCTCACCGCCAAGGCGGATACCGACAAGATTGTTGAGACGTGTCTTGGGTGTCAGTACTATGCAAGGCAACCACATATTCCGGCAGAAGAATTGTGAACCATACCAATTACATGGTTGTTCGCAGTCCGGGGGATTGACATGGTTGGACCCTTGAAGACGGTATCTTGTGGCTTTACCCATCTGCTGGTAGTAGTGGATAAGTTCACAAAGTGGATTGAAGCTAAACCCATTAGAAAGCTTGATGGAGAAACTTCCCTTAAGTTTGTTCGGGATCTAGTGGTGAGATTTTGTCTCCACATAGCATCATCACTGACAATGGTAGCAATCTATCACTCAGAGAAGTAGAGGCTTATTGTCATGATAAAGGGATCTGCCTTGACTTAGCATCTATGGCACATCCACAATCTAACAGTCAAGTTGAAAGGCACAATGGACTAATTTTGCAGGGAATCAAGCCACACTTGGAGGCATCACTACATAGAGCAGCTAGAGCCTGGGTGAAGGAATTACCATATGTGTTGTGGAGCTTGTGAACAACTCCCAACAGATCCACCGACTACACCCCTTTCTTCATGGTATATGGAGCAGAAGTAGTCCTGCCTTCCGACATCCTCCATGATTCCCCTGTGTTGCTGCCCATGACGAGGATGACACTAAAGATTCCAACAACTCTCTGTGGACCTGTTCGAGGAAGAACACATTCTAGCAGCTCAGAGATCTACCATATACCAGCATAAGCTATGTAGCTACCTTAGTCACAGCGGTTGACGTCGCTCATTTAAGGAGGGAGATCTAGTGCTTCGCCTCAAGCGGAAGAAGTCACACAAACTATCCCCCCATGGGAAGGACCATTCGTCATAAGCAAAGCATTGCTCAATGGTTCCTATTACCTCATTGATATTCGCGAGTTGAAAGGTAGGCCAGGCAAGGATCGTAAACACAAGCGACGTGACCCCGATGATGATTATCCGGAGACAGATCAGCCATTGAACATAGCATAGCTACATCCTTTTCATACTTAGCATATTTCTCTTATGTAATATGTACCTTATATGATCAATGAAATAAAGCATTTGGTTCCATCATATTGCGAGTCTTTTACCTCCTTTAGTTATTTATTTCTGGATCATATAAAAACTTTTATGCACAAGTTTGCTTCTGCACTTGTGAAAATTCCGCTTTCGGGCATTAGCTTAAGTTTTCTAGTCTACATGTTTTTTGTTGTTTTTATGTGGATTCTAGAGTAGTGACTTCTCAGCACTCAAAGTCTGTAGTTTTGCTCCTTAGGTTCTTGATGGTGCTATTAAGAATCATCACGTGAGGGCATGGTTCTGTACTGAGAGTTTTTCGTCTCATGAAAAGTCAAGCATAAGAATCAAAATAATGGATAAGCTAGCACTTGCATAGAAATATATACATGTAAGACATAGTTTAAGTAGCCGGAGGCTTGTGCTCAAGTTTTCTACCTTACTAGCAGTTTTTCCGCATTACAAAATTATTCAGAGTCATATTGGATACAACATTGTTTTTATAACTTTGATGCAAGAGACTTTGATGCAGCATCATCAACAGGAGGAGTATCCTCGAAATTCGATGAGCCCAATGAAGAGTCTGATTGTTCGGAATATCTTATGGAAGGGTGTCAGCAGGAACGAAGACGTCTGACTTGACCATCTTGGCTACACGATTGTTGTATTCGTCAAGAGAGTTCCATATAGCGGAACTATTAATCTCTTTGCCATCCTTGTCAACGACAGGCATGCCAAAGGTAATAAGGCTTATGTTAGTGTCGTCGTAGTGGGCTTTGGTCAAGGCCAACGCCATTCTTGCTCCTACCCGGATAGATGATCCCTTCTAGCTAATGATCCTATCGGGGGCTCGAAGAAGGATCTCGGTTAACTTGATAGCAAAGTGCAGTGCTTTGATACTGATATCCAAACACATGGCTGTCACCTTCACCTGGGTGATGACGATGCTGATGAAGTTTCAGGCAAGGCTCATTCGGCTCTTGAGATTCGGAGTGTCTACTCCTATATTGGTTAAACCCAAGGGGCTTCAAATCACAAGTAAATCAAAAAGGCAATGAGCATCATAACATACGATTACCCGACTTACTAGATGAAAAAGATGGAGAAATGTTACCAAGCATGCTCGTCTCTACCTATCAGCAAGCCTTCGCCAAGATGTCATGATCCTTCAGTAGTTTTTTGAAAGCTTTAAGGCTTCGAGAATTTTGAACCATAGCTTCATCATTTCTCTCCTTGAGCATTTCATTCTCCTTGTTGAGATTCTCAATGGCAGTGTTAGAGGATTCCTGCATGGACTTGAGGGCTTCCTCGTGCATCTTAACGATGTTCGCTAGGTCCTCCTTCAGAATCTTGTTCTCGGCGTCAAGCTCCCGGATATGTTTGGATTTCTCCATAATGTCATTGGCTTTGGTGATGGCATCTGCAAGTCAGAAAAATAGAAACAATTGATCATACTCATAAGGGAAAACAGCTTCGAGGATATAATAATAACGTGTTAGAAAGATGAAGGACTTTTATTCTAGACGATATGTTCCTTTTGGAAGAAAACCGTACCCTTCTCCTCTAACAACTCCTTTTTCATCTTCATGAACTTCTCAGAAGCAGAACTCACCAAGTATGTTCATTCTATAGATAATACACAATTTAGTTTCTCTAGAACATATAGTCAGAACATTTGTGTTCTTCACATGCTCGTGGGATATAGTGTGACAATTTGACTTATACAGCTACTCTATGAGTGTCTAGTCGGGATTCTCTAATTCAAACTAGAAACTTGGGGGCTACATCTCAAAGTAAAACTGGGTTACTCTAAGAGCACTCATGCCAAAAACTTGTGCTTTTCTGCCTAAGCGCTCAGGGGCATTAGTGGAATATATCTTTAAAAACGTACAAAGTTTCAAGGACTAACCGTGGCAATGATCTTTAGGTTGTTAGCCTCTCCGGTAATGTTTTGTTGGAAAATTCTTACATTATGCACCAAGAGGTCTGCTTGCTGTAATAAATAAATGGCATTTAAAGTCATAGGAGCTGTGGTGGATGGTTATCCAACCAATGGCACTGAGTAGGCCCTTGCTACCCTTTAATCTAATGATGTGGGAGTTAGTTGGGAGCCTATTGTTGTGCTGGTTATCGGATTTCCCGCCGTCATCACCGCTAACTCCTTGCCATTTGGTTTAGCATACTTAATCGTGGCTTTAGCTGATTGAAAAATGGGAGCACTCTCCTGAGTCCCCTGAGTACCAAGAGGAGTTACTCCAATATTTGCTAAGATTGAAGCATCTTGACTAGGATGAATATTTGTCTCCATATCAGAGACTTCATGAACAGTAGTAGTGGAGGAACCTCCCAGACTGGCAGGTGCGTCGATGATAGGAGTGGATGGTGAAAGAGATATGCCCTAGAGGCAAATAATAAATGGGTTTTATTATCATATCTCAGTTAGTTCGTAATAGTTTCATATTGTGATATAACTATATCAAGCAGAAACATTGATATAGGTGTGGTATGAAACATATCAAGTCCCTAGTAGCCTCTGTTTATACTAGTTTTTTGGACAACCGATGATCAAGATTTCCTAATCATGGAGCATTTATGCCAGTTGACAACGGAGTCATATACGATATGATGGACATTTCCCAAAGATAGTTATTGCGGCACAATCAAGTCACAAGGTTCATCATTACAATAGTTAAAGCATAGTTTCCTTCGCCTTAGACCATGAGATCATATTAATCACTATCTCCCGTGGCTTCTTTAATCACATCAACTATCATGTCCATAACTGGGTGGCCATAAAGGTGTGCATCAGGTATTCCATAGGAATAGTTGAGGTCTATGTTATCAAGATCGGGATTTGTTCACCCGCGTGATGGGAAGATACACACGGCCAACTTGGTGAGATTACATCCATAATATTGCAACATGTGACTAGGTCACGGGGATGGAATATCACGAGAACAAGTGAAATAGAACTTATCGGTAACAAGATTGAACAAGGTATATGATACCGATGATCATATCTCGGACAAGTCGTATGGAATAAACAAAGGGAATTGGACTCAATGTTTACGGTTTAAACGACATCGTCTTCGTGGAATGCACATGACTCATTATGGGCATCTCGGTCTCGCTAATGATCATTGATATGAGAGGCGTCTCGATCATGTCTGTGATGTTCCTCGTGCCATTGGGGAAATACACTTAAGGGCACTTTGAGCTAGATATCTTCTATAAGAAGGAATCATAGAGAAAGAGAAAAAACCGGAATCATTCCGAAGAGAAGAGATTTGAAGTTGTTCGGAGAAAGAGAAAGGAAAAAGGGTCTAAAAGGTGTTTCAGGTAAATATGCATTTATTATATATTAATTATGAATCAATATGTACTAAATAAATATTTAGATTTATAGGGCACCTTTCTCAACAGATCAAAACCCCGAATGGAATTAGCCCAGGAGAAAGCCACCCTGAAAAAGGAAAAGAAAACAACAGAAAACAGCTCTTGCTGTTGTTGGGCCGGATCTGACCAAGCCCAGCCAAACAGGTGAGTAGCAGGTATTAAATACCGCTCGAGGCAACATGGCGTTGGGTTCCGCACCGTGCTTGGTGGGTCGCGGCAGTGTTTCGGCCCACCCAGGCAAGCACCTGGAAGCAGACGTCGCTAATGGTCGCACACGCGCTGGCCGGCCCACCCTGGTCGCTAGTTGCTGCGCTGGGCACCGCAGCACTATGGGCTGCGTGGGGCAGCGTCGGCCCACCCTGGGCACTAGCTGCTACGCAAGTCGGTCCGTGGGTGGCACGCCGGCCCACCCGGCTGGCACCCAGGTTGCTGCTGCTAGGCTGGCTTGGCCAAGCCCAGCAGGCCAGCCCCCTCTTCCCCTTTATCTTCCTTTGCCCTTTTATTTAGTCCCACGTGGACAACCCAATGGAGGGAGTACCCCTCCTCCACCTATATAAAGGGATGCCCATGTGTGGGACTAAACACACAAATAAAAAGTATTCTCGAAGCACTTTCCTTAGGGAATGTCTCTATCTCTCTTGTTGTCCCCTCGCGATGGAGCCGTCCCAGGAAGGATGGCGCATGTAAGAGACGACACACCTGCAACACGCTGTTGCGCTGCAGGGATTCCAGCCACGGGATCTACTTTTGCACTCCCAACAGGGATCAGGGAACCAGAGGTAGTCATCGTACAATGTATGTTTATGAAACCTCAAGGGTGCTACCAATAGTACACCTTGGATGTCATGAGCCGGAGCTGCTGCATGATGAATATGGAGCAAGGGATGACCTGCGAGGAGCTTCACGAACTTGAGGTTGGCTACAAGTACGACTACATCATCCACATTCCCCTCAGAATGTTAACCGCGTATGGTCTATGAGGGTATGTATTTTGTATGCTCCGGTCGTTACTGCATTACTACATAGATAGATCCTGGGTGTCTGGGTGTTCTAGCGTACATTTTTTTTGCCACGGAACCCCTTCAGATGGAGCTGCGGCTGGTGATGATTTTGGGGTAAAATCCCTGATGTCCTTGGATGCACATTTCAGCGCAATATTCTTATTCCTGAGACATACGAGTAAAAAGTATAAGTATTGGAATGAAGTTAGAGCAATAACAAAGTCAAAGTAAAGAAATGCTTACATAGCAGCAGGCGCCTTGGCTAAAGGAATGTCGATGCTCTTCCTTCTTTTCTCTGCCTCTAGGCAGGTGGTAGACTTCTTGGAGGCTCCGCCCTCCATTTTCTTCTTCTTCTTGCCCTCGACAACAACTTCAGGGGTAGAGCCCTTGCACTTTCTTGTTGCCGGAGCAGGTTGATCCTTGGAGGCCTCGTCATCCAACAAGACCATTGCATCCTTAAGCTTGGGGTCATATACTTTTGGAGCCATATCTATCTCGTCTAGGCCCATAAGCTTACAACAGGTTTTGTTAGAAGTGTGATTGATGGAACCAAGTCAGAGGAACTCTGGAGAATAAATAACATATGGAGAAGATTACCTTTAGACATTTGTCATTCTTGAACATGTCGAAGGTGGTGTGAAGCCACGCTTCCTATCCTTCACCTTGACCATGTCCTTCTGGCAGATCTTTATGGAGTCACTTGAGAAGTTATCCTGAGAAATTTGGATTGGATCCTTCCTGTCTCTAGTGTACTTGTGCATCAAGTCGACACGGTTCTGTAGAGGCTGGATCCGTCTTGTAAACCAGCATATGGCCAGGTCCAGGCTAGTCAAACCCATCTCAACAAGCCATTCTATACGCCTTACAACGCATGAAGTTTTGTTGCTGGAGGGAATAACAGCTTTGGTCCTCCTGGTGGGGAACTCAGCAGTAGCACCTTCGACGAAGTTGGGATATGTACGTCATGGTTCTCTAGAGGAACGTCTGGGCCATAAAATTAGGTCTCCTTCCAGTTCTTGACGGACTCGTAGCCGACGATGTCAGGAAACCTCTGATTCAGACGAATCTTAAAGCTAATGGTCTTGTAGTTAGCAAGTTCATCCTTGCTAATGTCCGACTCCCTCTTTATAGTGAAGTAAACGAAGATGTCTAACCTAGGATTCACTCCAACATATCTCTCGAATAAAGCTATGTAGTTTTGTAAGGACGAGGATTCTATTCGGAGAGAGGTGATGGGGAAGAACTCGGAAGTAATCCAGTACCTCGAGGAAGAAGTCAGATACTAGAAGGGAAACACGACGTACCAGTTGAGCTTTGAGCTACACCTTTTCCCCAAAATGGGGAGAATGAGTGACCTCGCCAGCTGGTGCCAACCGCTAGTTTAGTCCCTCCGTCAACGGTAGGTACCCCTAGGTGACGAGGTCCTTGAGCTCCGTGGGAGTGAGCTTTGACCCCCTCCACACACTGCGTTGAGAATCCGCATCCTCTTCCTTTTATATAAGGTCGTGCGCCACCACTTTGTGGTCACCACCGGTGGTCTGTTCCACCATGGTGGTGGCCCGAAGAACCAGCCCCTCCTTCTGCACCACCACTGATACCTTCGATCTGGATTCACCTATGTAATATACTAGTCTTTTACCTAGTAGACCTAAGTTTAATCGAACCTTGGGAAACAATGCTAAAAGGAATTAAATGGGACACATCTGCAAGACTTTATTTTTTCGGTTTACCTTTGTTTACCGGACCAATCTAGTTTACTTTATATCGTGGGTTGTTTCAATGGATGGAGATAGGCTAGGATTGAAGATTTCACCAGTAGTTGCACTTCATATGGGATTAATTACTGGCACAGTAACCTATATAACCCTGTCATCAAGATTCGTGCAAGTGGAAATGCAATGGAACATACGTGGGCAACGTGTCTGAGAACGTGTGAGGTAATTTCGCCACGCCCCCGTAACTGCCGCTAATGTTTCGGATTTCTCGCGTGGGAAAATCTCAATGATTATTCACTAGTCGTTGTGAGTTCCGAGGAAGCATAGGTGGTGCACTACGTCATCTTGCTAATAGATGGTGTGGATATTTCACGTCTGAAGAATCTTTGGTGAAACCAGAAGATTACCGACTATCGAAGAGATGATCAAAACTCAATGATTCTTCAACTTACAAGTTGAAGACGGAGAAAAAGATTTAAAGTGTTCTTTGGGAAGACTTCAAGATGTTTCTTGCCAAGATTGTCGAGATCACCTAGATAGAGCATTCAAGACTTAAAGTATCAAGACGATGCAACATCTTAAAGTTCTCTGGGGTCTACTATTGGGGATATGCATAATGGGTATCACCATAACATAGATCTAATCTGGCTAACTCGAGTGGTCCATAGTTGGTAGCAAGGCCTATGACCTGCTGGGCGGCCCAGTTAGGTGGATTCGGAAGGAAGGTCCATGCCTGATACAGGAAGGCTACGACACCGACATAGATGAAGCCAGAGCCTTGGAGTATAAGACATGAAGAGTAGTTAGTGTTAGTGTAAGACTCTATAACCTGTCTGATATGGAATTTACCCTGTAACCCTAGGTTTTGGTGCTTTTATAAGCCGGACCTTTGGGATCCTTTAGGGCATAACACAATCTCGCATAGCGGACCCTACGATCTTTGTAACTCGGTGTATTGCCATTATAGTGATTTATAGTAGGAGTAGGATTCCGCCACTGTTGTGGGATTTGAACCTGGGTAAGATGTGTAATCTCGTACCCTCCAACTCATCGCCTTAACCCACATTTCTGAACACACTATATGAGGAACCCTCCATGGCGTACTTGTCAACAATACCACGATAGATAGTTCATAGTAGTCATTGGAATCCGTTGTCTACCTTACACTTAGCTTGTTAATTGATATAGAAATACTGTAGATATATGGTAATTTCTTTATGGACCGGCACCGTAATATTAAAGTGACAATTAAAGATTGAGTCCTATTGAAAACTTTCGGTAAACTCTCTCGTGCTCCATGTGATTTAATAAGTTGTATCAATTCAAGAGAAATAATTCCAACTTAGTATCTACTATCATACTTGCCTCCATGGAACATGATCTTCAAAAGATTGTTTTGAGAATCAAAGTGCTCTAGGAGCTAAAAGGTTTGTTTCAGAAACAAGCAAGGAGTGACAGATATTTGATATCTAAAACCTTGTTTGATTTCAAGATGATTGATAATTATTTAGTGCAACAACATGTGCTCATATTGTATGAGTGTATGATAAGATTGAAGATGCTAGGCACCTTGATCACCTAGATGCACTGATCTTATTCTTGTATCCCTCCTCCGAGGTATAATATTCCTCATGAAGTAGTCAAGATGAGATGGATAAAATTATGGGTAAATTGTTTTCTATAGTTGAAAATGCTAAGATTAGAATCTTGAAGAACGCTAATAATGTGATGATAGATAATAAAACATCAACTTCAAAAAGTGTCAATCCAAGGTTGCTAGTACATGACTAACATGCTAGTGTCATGTGCTAGTGAACATGGCACCACTGTTGATGTTGAGTGATTCTTCTACAAAGAGAGGAAAAACCGTAAGGAAAATTACAAAAATTGTATGGCAGAAAAAAGTTTGGAAAGATCCAGCTCAGGAGTATATAGTTACAAGTTATAGATGTGTTATTTGCTAGTGAACGATGTAATTCTTGGGTATTGGATACCGGATTGGTTGGTATGTCATACAAAGCAACACAATGCAAGAACTACAGTGGGATAAGTAACTAGCAAAAGGATATGGTGATGATGCACGCCGGGAACGAAATAAAGTGTTACTGTGTTCACCTTTGGCATCTAACCTAGCTTATTAATTGTTACATAGCTCCGACTTTATGAGAACAATAGTTATTCAACTTAAAGTTGTGATCTATAGTGGATGGATTAGTTATTATAAATCTTAATGGTGATACACACATCATAACATTGACACTAAATGACATAAGACGATGATTGAATTTCACTTAATTGTGACGCCACTATTTAGGTCATATTAGAAAGAAACACATGAAGAAAATCCAGGATGATGGACTTTTGGAGTCATTTAACTTTGAATCAATTGACGCTTGTGAGACTTATCTAAAAGACCAAAACTCCGTTCAACTTGTTGGGGATCATACATATTGATGTGTGTAGTCCATTATGTGTAGCCACGCGTGATGGATTCTTCTACTTCATATACTTTCACCGATGATTTGAGTGGATATATATGGGTATATCTATTTGATGAGAAAGAAGTGTGAGACATTTGAAAATGTTCAAAGTATTTTTGCATCAAGTAGAAAATCAAGAATCTATGATTAGATCATAGAGAAAAATATTTGAGTTATGAATTTAGCAAGCATCTAAGAGTTGCATAATTGTTCCGCAACTTGCACCTCTCGAAACACCACAAGAGTGTGGAGTGTTCGTGAGATGCAATAACCTTGATGGACATGGTTGGATCTATTATGTAGTTAATAAAACTACCATTATATATTTTTGGATCATGCATTATAGACTATCGCTTTTACATTGAATAGTGCGTCGTCATAATCCGCTGAAATGACACCATACGAGTTATGGCATGGGAAGAAACCCAAGTTGTATTTTCTTAAATTTTGGTATGCTAAGCATATGCAAATTGTTTACAAACCAAAATTGAATGAGTCTGTATTTGTATGTTATCCCAGCGTAACATCTAGGTATTCCTTCTAGCTTAAAACCAAAGACACAAGTGTTTGTTGCCAAGTATGGCATTTTTCTCGAGAAGGAGTTTCCTGTGAAAGGTTTAAGTGGGAGGACAATAGAACTTGATGAGGTTGTTGAAATTGAACAGGATGAGTAAAGTAGCACAACACTAGACATCATTTCAGAGATGGCTATGGCGCTTGATGCTCCCGCGCCTACAAAATGTTGTAGTCCCGGAAATCGAAGTTCCTATTGAACCAAGTAGGTTGGGTAATGTTTATACTCAAATATGTTGATTTGAGAATGAAGTATTATTGTTGGAAATTGATGGACCAACTACATACAAAGAATTGATGATGGGCCCTGACTCTGTTAAATGGCTAGATGCCATTAAATCTAGGATAGTATTCATATACGAGAATGAAGTTTGAAACTTGGTAGACCCTCCAAAAGGCATGAAGCCTGTCGAATGTAAATGGATCTATAAAGAAACAACATGGATGTTCACATCCATAGAAGCTCGACTTGTCAAAAAGGAGTTTATGACAAAGTTCAAAGAGTTGACTACAATAAGATTGGATCTTCCATAGCGATGCTTAAGTCTGTTGGGATTATTCTAGTAACCACTATATATTCTGAAAATATGGTAGTTGAATAAACAAAGTTCCTTTCAAGGAGTGTTAACCTAGAATGTGTATTGACATGACCCAAGGGTTTTGTTAGTTCAAAGTATGCTAGAAATGGGTGCGAACTTCAATGGTAGAAGTTAGCATCACGAAGTTGGAATTTTCACTTTGATGAAATTGAAAGAGTTTAGCTTCCTCAGGAATGATGAATATGCTTGTATGTTTACAAGAAATTAAGTGGGTGTGCTAAGACTTATTTCTAATACTTTATGTGGACGACATATCGTTGATTGAAAATGATGTATCCTTTCTTAACACAAGTAAAATTTCACTAAAATTAAATTTTATGTCAAAGTCTTAGAAAAAACTGGAATATTGGGCATCAATATGGATAGATTGAGGATCCTAATATAGTATATTCCAAAGTACATAGATGAAATATTGAACTAGTTTAATATGGAAACGACAAGAAAGAGTTCTTGCCGCATGGAAGAGGTTGGAGCAAGAATCAAGTGTTATGAAACTTGGTGAGTTAAACCGCATGAATGATTTTATCAATCATGTAAACCATGATATTTACACAACCACATATGACCCATGCTATAATTTTTATGAGCATATACCAAAGTGATGCATATGCTGATCATTGGACAATAGTATGAATATTCTTGTGTGCTTCAGAAGTACTAAAAATATATTTTGTATGCTAAAGTGACAAACAATTCATTATAAAGTATTACATTGATACTAGTTCTATCACATATACAAATAATTTTATCTCAATTAGACTATGTGTTTTATAGAAGGTGGCGCGGTGGGCTGGAGGTAAATTCCATGTTGGATTTGGATGAGTTCCAAAATTAAACACTATGACAGATGCTACTACGAAAGGCTGAGTATATCGTTGTCATGACAACGGTAAAAGAGGGAGTTATGATTCAAGAAGTTCATCATTGAAGTTGGTGTAGTTTAGAGCGTGATAGTACTATGAAGATCTATTGTGTGACAATAGAGGCAACATAGTTTCAGCCGAGGAATTTATGTCCCACTAGTTGGCCAAATATATACAATGTCATATCATTGAAAATGAGTGATGTGGTGAAGACACAAAGACGTGCAAATACACATGGACCTGAACTTGTCAGATCCGTTGAGTATGTTTACCACATGCAAAGCATGACAGACACGGGTATGCCATATGTGATAAGTGCTGAGATATTGACTAGATTATTGACCCTAGTGCAAGTGGGATACTGATGGAAATATGCCCTAGATGCAATAATAAGTTGTATCATTATATATTTCATGTTCATGATTAAGTTTATTATTCTATGCTATAATTGTATTGGTTCCGGATAATGAGTATTTTGAGGAAAACCCAAATACACGTGTGGAACTATAAACACCATCAAGATATCCCTAGTGTCGCCTCTAAGACTAGTTCATGTATTATTGATAGTCCCGGTTTCCTGACTATGAGAAAAACAACAATGTGTTGTGGAGTTGCTGGTGATATATGAGATTGGAGTTGTTGGAGAACAACGACGATGGATAGACTAATATGATATACCGTGAAACATATCGTCAATATTGTTATCAGTAGTTTCTCATAAAAAAGTATTGCCTTTACTAAAAGATCGCTTGACCACAAGACACATATGTACTTGGGTACGACATGGATGCGGCGGGATTATTCAAACGTTGCTCTGAATAAGAGTAATTATAAATTCGATCCTTGCTCTTACCCGATCGTATGCCAATGGTTCATATGGTGTGGTTATGGGAATTGTTACCCTTGACGATGGAGTGATACACTCCGGTCCCACTCATGTATTATGATGTTCATCATTGTCTGGCCAGACACGTGATCAAGTTCTTGATTGCAAGAACATCGATAGTACAATATGAGTAAAGAGTACATGTCGGGTAACGAGGATAACCTAGTGTTTCACCTCGAATAATATAAAGTATCAATGAAGCAATATGATAAGTATCAGACAAATACAAAAGGTTCACACGATAAATATCTCCATGTTATATGCGGAGGTTACTATGTGCATCAAGGTGCTAATAGTGATCACTGCGAGGAATGAGTTTCGGACATGTCCGCATATATTCGAACCCACAGGGTCACACACTTAAGAGTTCAATGACATTTAGAATGTGAGTGCGAATGAAGATTTAGTAGAGAAGTGTAACACCCTGGACTCTCCATGCCCAGGATGTCACTCCTGACAGCTTACTAGGATCTCTAGACTGGCCCCACAGATCAAAAAATATCTTTTATGCGCACTTTGTCCTCACTCGTGCACACCCAGAACCCACTTCCCGGTCGGTCACCCATCCTCAAATTGCTCCAGGCTAAGCATGCTTAACCTCTGAGTTCTTTTCAGAAGATCTTCTAGAAAAGAAGTTGCAACTTGTTGATATGTGTATCCTATCAATCCTATTAAGCCATGCGCTAGGATCTCATAATAAGTAATTCCAAAGGTGTTCCGAGTGTCTCGGAATATATCAGAGGTGTCTGGAATATTGCCGAGAGTGTTCGAAATAAGTTTTGAGAATTAATGAGATGAGATAAGGGTTTCAAGAGTGTCTCGAATCATAATGGTCCGAGAGGTCCCATAAGTGTCCAAATTGGTCCCGGGAGTGTCCAGGAATGTTTTCGGGCATATATGGAAGGTTTTGGAAGGACCGGAAGGACCAGAAGGGTCTAGAAGGTTATGGAAGGTTATGTGGAAGGTATCGTGGTGACCCGGGTAATCTTAGTATGTCCGAAAGGTTCCATAATTAGTGCAACCAGGTTGGCTTAATGGCCAAGGAAATATTTCACAAGTCAAATTTGGACTTACAAAAGGAAGCAGTTTTGGAGTAGGTTTCAATTGTTGGAAAACTACCAAAACTCCTCCAAACTTGGGGGCTGGGTCAAGGACGAACCAAGGGGTCTTGCCACCCATAAAATGGCAGCAAGGGCGCCTCAAGAGCGCTTTAAGTCGCAACCCCAAGCCCCAAGCTGCCACTGCCTCCTCCCAGTCGAAACCCTAGCCGCCATGCGCTGTCGCCATGCGCCGCCACTGTGTGCCTCGCTCGCCGCCGCCGTATCTTCTCCGCCACCTCCATGGAGTGGACCATACCCTAGGGCCGACGTACCCGAGGTCTTCTTCTACTTCATCGCCGAAGCAATGCCCGAGTTCTACCTCCATTTAGATGAATCTAAACGGGACTGCTGAAGTGCTGCTGGATATTCATCGACACGTTCCCGCTTCGACCGTGTGCTTGATCACACCTCGACATGGTGCCACTGATCTTGTACGTGTGGATACCGGTGTAGATGCTACACTTGGAGCACTTGATCGTGTGGATCTTCGCAAAGGAGAAATGTTCTCGCGGCTAATCGACTAGTTGTGGGAATCAATTCATTGACTACTTCGACAACGACATCTTCATTGGTGCACGTTCATGGAAGCCGTCTATGGGATAATACATCTCCTCGCAACTAGCTAAGGCCTCGTTCGTTTTGCTTGGTACCAATCCAGACATGGAAGGGATCCAGCGTTGGATTGGGTTGATCCAATCCGCTCACCCAATCCCAACTAACCCAGGTTAATCTCTTCCCTGTTATCTCTAGGCGGTTCGGTTAATCCAGCATGTTTCAGATCGTTGTGTCTCCGTGCTACTTCGCTCGCTCACTCGCGTCGTGGAATTCCATCCACGGGTCTTGTGGAGATAAATTTTTTCCATGCCCAAGTAGTACAAGATAGACTGGATGGATTGGGCCAAAAATTCTGTCCGGGAATAAACGAAGACTAAAATTTAGGTGGGCTGGAAAAATACCTCACCTGGCTGGATTGGCATGGATTGGGAAGCAATCCAGATCAATCCCTGTCTCTTTGGGATTAAACAAACGAGGCCTAAGGCTTGTTGCGGGGATCGATGCTCGTTCAACCTTGTCATCGACAATTTCTGCTAGTTTGATCTTCGAGGGTATGATCAATTGTCTCTCCCCTTTCATATGATCTTGATTATGTGCTAGATTTTTTTGTTTTGCGTAGCGCGTTCCGCAATCCACTTGATGTCCTATGTTGGCGCACCCTCCACATCCTCAAAAACCAGATCATCAAACTCATCCTCCTCAATCCCTAGACGTTGTAGCATGTCATCAATTGCTTCACCCTTCTTAGTTCCCGATCCACCCGGTCGGGTAGCCGAATTCGCTGACGTAGCAGCCATCACGATCTTTCTTCAAATGTCACCAGGAAAACCCTAGCGAAGTACTAGAGGGTGATCGAAAACTTGGACAGGAGTAGGCAAACCCCTCTCATACCCCGAGGCCACCGGGGGAGATCGATCTGGACTAGAAGAGAACTCCGTGCCGGAGAGACCCGGTGGCCTGGCTATAGCCAGAGTTCTAGGTCGGCAGAGAAAGTTAAGATGATCTAGAATCTTAAACTTGTCCCCCAACAAATGTTTTTTTTAAGATATCCTCAACAAATGGTTACTTCCTCATCACCTTCACAAATCCAAGTCGCACGAGAATGTTTGCGGTGCCACATAAGACCTCGTTCGTTTAATCCATGTGAGGCATGGATTGATCTCGATAGTGTCCAGATCCAGCCCGGGCAGATATTTTATCCAGCCCATAAAAAAAGGGTCTTCGTTTACTCCACGACTGGAGAAATAGCCCAACCCATCCCGTCCATCTTGCACTAACACGGCCTGGAAAAAAATTCTCCCCATCCGACCCGTGGAAGATTATCCACGCCAGAACACGAAAGTGAGAGAGAGCGACGGGCGACGCGAGGACGGGGCGGCGGCACGGCGACGGCGACGGCGACGGGCACGCGGAGCCATCTCCTCCACCGCTGGCTCTCCCCTCCATCGGAAACGTTCTCCCCTGTACGTCCCCCTCCTGCTTCTCATCCTTCCCATCTCGTAGCTAGGGCTCAGTAGGGTTCTTCCCTGAGTCGAAATCTTGGGGAAAGATGGCGGAAATCGACGCAGGGAGAAGGGCCCTGTCGGAAGGAGGCTGGCGGGGAGGTAGGAAGACAGGGAGGTAGACGAAATCTTTGTTGCCGCAGCCTGCATCTTCTCAATCAGAGGCGGAGGACCCAGTAGGGCGCCCTACCTTGATTGTTTTGCTTCTACCCTGTATATTTAGTCAACTCGAGTAGAATTTGCAGCATCACCATGAAAATCTTCCTCTGTTACTCGTCTTATTGGTGGAGAAAAGGAACGAAGAAGAAGACATACAGGTGAAACGTTATGGTTTGGTACCGTCGTGGGCTGAATAGGAAATGGAGATAGTGCGATGGGCTCTTTCTTCTTGCTTCTTACACCAGAGTACATTATTTCTGCGTCTGAATGATTGATCGAAGAAAAAAAAGTAGTTGAAAGGTTCAGGATTTACGGTAGTTAAGTGGTGTCGATTTCTTATCAGGTTCCAACACAATACAAATTCTAAGAAATTTCAATCTTAAAACTTGGAGTAGAAAGCTTCTTGTGCAAATCTTTTGAGTGTTTCCGAGGAGACTTTTCCTGTTATCCAACATGTACATTCGAATGTGGAAATATATGTGTATTGCATATGTCACATCTTCTATGTTACCATGAACTGGCAGAAAAAAAATCTTGTATTAGCTTGCCTATGTCACCTTTTTTCTATATATCCTTCTTCATGTAGCCCCTAGTGAAGTATTTTTTACTCCAAAGTTCAGGTTCAAAATAATATTGCTTAGATTAAGTGACAGTGCATGTATGTACATGTCGGAGAGTGGTGTGTGCTTGGTTATGGTATGGTTCAGTATGTGGATAGATATTTGGTGTGTACTTGGTTATACTGATCTTACGGCTAGCTCGCCACCGGAAGAAGTGCTCACTGAACCATCAGTTGGTGCAGCATATGTGCTGGTACTTCATATAATATAACAACCATGCTTTCTAGACAACTGATGGTTAATTGGTTTTTAGAGAATGGAGGAGTAACTAGTTATCACTTGTGACTCACCTAATCAGTCATATTTAGTAATGAAATTTCAGGGATGGTAAAGTATGAAACAATATCATAATTAAGTCTGTTGGGGTTCTAGTAGAAGTTGGTTAGTAAACCGTGTTTAGTGGACAAATAGTACAAAATCAGAGTTTGTTTGCTTGTACGGCAAATCTGAACTAGGATGGGTTCCTTCATTCTACCATATTTTGAATTTGTCATGCGAAATCAGTATATGATAAGGAGCTTTCCCGTGTGTTATTCATGTTTGATTCCTGATATTATTTTGTTGAGTCTCTGGAGCTAGTAACAATCAGTTGCAATTGTCTAGCTAATAGTAGCTCCATAGGCTCATAAATTTTAATGTTGTTGATAAAGAACAATAGCAACCAAGCATGATAGTACATATATTAGTTGTGTTATACCTGTGTATTGCATCCCTGGCTGAACTCGATTGTCTACCATGCTTTACTTAATTGATCTGTCTTAACAAGTCACTCGAACTTCTTAGTTTCTTTATCTTGTTCCCTTTTTAGCGATGCCGCATTGGAGATAACATTTTCGTTCCTATTTATTCAAGAGTTGTAAGATGCATTGTTTACATTCATATACGAAATCTGAAATGCCTTTTTATTTTCTTCAATGCAGGAGGGAGGTAGGATATGATAATTAGGCTCTTCTATACCTTGTTTGGACGTCAAGCTCAGATGATGCGAGATTTATGATGAATCGATGAGAAATACTAGATGAAGATTTATGTGTTCGAAAAAACCCTTTGTTTTTACTTTTGGTTAATCTTGGGATGTCCATGAAGTGCCAAATCTATGTCTAGTAAATTAATTTTGATGAAATTATGTTCGGCAGATGTCTGCAAGTTATTTGATCAAGCTATATTGTGCTGTCTTTTGATAGTTAGTACTCCCTCCATCCCGAAAAGCATGTCACAGAGTTGTCTAGATATGCATCTTTCTAGCCGCATCTAGACACGTTCTAGTGTAAATCTAGGAAAATGCGCGGCATCATTTTTAGGACAGAGGGAGTAATGAATATATGTGATGAGCATTTTAATGTTTCTCTCAGTTCAAATTTGAACATTTTTACTTTTTTTTTTGTCAAATTTGCTATTATTATACCAGGGTTGCATAGAGAAAGAATGGGCGATCGTATGGTGGTGATGATCAATGCGGATGTGGAGAATAGATCACCTAATATTTTCTTGCTACATGAGATAAAGCGCCTGTTGGGGGAGATGAGAGGGTTTAAGGTAGAGAATATTCAGCGTGAGCAAAACTTGGTGAGCGATGCTCTCGCTGCCAACCTGGGTCGAACGGGCCCCCCTAGATATACCTAAACTCTGCAGGGAGGATTGTAATGTTGGTGTTTAATTAATATAAATGCCATTTTCGCAAAAACAAACAAACATGGATTGCACTTGTAGCATGCCATGGATTAACCGAATGGCTGAAAGATACGGAGGGAATATGGGTACGGGATTAAAGGGGTCAGTGGGGTTTGGGTGAAGGGAATTTTTTTTTTTTGAATTTTGGGTGAAAGGGATTGGATCAACCCAATACATACCTGGATTAATTCCATGTTTGGTTTCAATCCCATCAAAGCGAACGAGGCCTAAATGGGCCGTATGTGGCCTGCAGGCTGTCGTTGGTATGCTCGCACGGGCTCGACGTGGAATCTCAAAAGGCATCGGTTCTCTACCAAACTACCACAGCCCATTATTTATTTAGCCTTTAATTTCACCGGTTTATTCAAACACGAACTCCTCCACTAAATAAATAAATAAATTTAAACACGAGCTCTGCTTCCTGTCTAAATGCGCGCCGCGACCTACGGGTACCAAGCGCTCAAAGAGGTCCTCGCCGCAGCCATCTCCGCTGCCGGCGACGTCCGCCGCCCCCACGCGCTCGCCATCGTATCGGGCCTCGATGGAAACGGATACGTCGCCTCCCTCCTCGTCTCCAGCTACTTCCGCCTCGGCGCCACCGATGCTGCGCGTAAGGCGTTCGACGCCGTGCCCAGTGCAGCATCCCTCCCCGGTTCGGCCTCCGTCGTGCGGCCCAAACCGCTCCTCTACAACTCCATGCTCCGAGGGTACCTCGCGCACGGACTCCCGCGCCTGGCGATCGAGCTCTTTCAAGAGATGGCGTGCTCGCCCGACCACCACACGTACCACCTTGCCGTGATGGCGTGCGCCCGTGCGTCGGAGTTTGAGATCGGTCGGCGTATCGGGAGCGACGCCGCCGAGAAAGGCTTTGCGTCTGACCTCCTGGTTGGGACGGCTCTGGTCGTGATGTATTCTGAAGCGGGTGATACGGAGGCTGCTCGCAAGGTGTTTGATGGAATGCGGCACCAAGATGATGTGGTGTGGAATGCGTTGATTGCTGGCTATGCACGAGAGGGTCAGTTGGGACAGGCTTTATTGTCGTTCAAAAGAATGAGGTCGGTGGATGGATTGGCTCCGACTGAGTCGACATTGGTGAGCTTGGTTTCTGGGTTCGCAAGTTCTGGTTCTTGGAAGGTTCACAATATGATGCACGCTGTTGTAATTAGGTCTGGTTTCCACCTTAGCCATTTTGTTTGCAATGCTCTCCTAGAGATGTATGTTGAATTTTGCTGTTTGAGCGAGGCTGTGATGTTGTTTCGTCAGATGGAGGTGAAAGATTCCATCACTTGGAGTACGATGATTGGTGGGCTTGTTCGGAATGGACGACCTGATTCTGCTCTTAAGGTTTTCCGTTGGATGCTGTCAAATTCAGCCGTGTCGCCCACCAGGTCCATCTTGCTTAATGTCATTATGGCCTGCACTGAGCTGGGTGATTGGAAAGAAGGAAAATGGATCGAACAAAGCTTTGTGCTGGCTAATTCTAGTGAATTCAATAGAGACCCCTCTTTGGTAACTGCACTGATATATATGTACGCGAAGTGTGGACAGTTAGATTCCTCAGTCAATCTTGTACATGGAGTCGAAGAAATTAGAGATGATGTAGTTGCATGGAATGCTATGATCAAAGGCTGTGGAGTTTCTGGAGAAGTGCAAAAAGCAATAGGATTTACAGTAGAAATGCAGAGGGTAGGCATAGACCCAGATGATGTCACATTCTTGGAGATCCTACCTATGATCTCTTCGATCCCGTCACTGAAAAAGGGGATGGAAGCACATGGTCAGATTGTTAAAAGAGGTTTCCAGAATGAAAGGACAATTGCTAATTCACTTATTAGCATGTATGGTCGATGCGGGAGTCTTAGACATTCAGCTGATGCCTTCAGTGGAATTGTGAACAAGGATGTAATCTCTTGGACCTCTATGATTCAGGTATATGCCTGGAATGGACATGCTGCTGGAGTCGTCGAGCTTTTTGAGCGGATGAAGAAAACAGAAGTGAAACCGAACCGCTACACTTTTCATGCTGTGTTGTCTGCATGTAAAAACACAGGTCTTGTTGAAGATGGAATATCTTTGCTCAAGTGCATGGAAGAGCAGTACGGTCTTGAGCCAGATGTTGAGCATATATCATGTGTTGTTGATATGCTCTGTCATACTGGACGCTTGACTGATGCATATGATATGATTAGAAATACTATTTCGGAACATGTAGACAATACTATCTTATGGGGAATATTGCTAAGTGCTTCCCGTTCATGTGGAAATTTGGTGATTGGCGAAGCAGCAGCCAGACATCTCTTGTCTCTGGATCCAGAAAATCGAGCCAACTATAAAATGCTTGCTGATATTTATGTCTCGCTAGGGAGAAGGGATAGTGCTGATGATATCCTTAGACTATCTTTGTCAATAGGAGTGAACTTGATACCAGGCTGCAGCTGGACCGAAGGTGGCTAAATGTTGCAAATACATGCTAGAAGGTATGAGTCAAATATTGTTAAATTTTCCTCTTTTTTCACCAATTTTGTTCATATTTTATCTATCATGTTTTCAATTCTAAAGCAGGCTGTGATATTGTTGTCTAGATGTATCATTTTCTTACCATTTTATTGTTGCATTTCAGTATTTTTTGTAGTATAAGCAATGTTTAAAATTTCAAATGTTCCAACTTACAACTGCTTGCCTTGCTGAATTGCTTCTACTTACTTTTTCAAAGTTCAAACCATCAAGGCATCAACCTTAAGCACAGTTATTTATACATGTGAAGAATGCTACTGGTGCGACACCAGTTAGGGCATGCAAATTACTTGGGCAGTTTGGAACTGCTATGTGAGGAATTAAGTATTTTCATTTATGCTTTGATCACAAATACATGAACTGATACAACCATAAGTTGTGATTTGTGAATCCAACACAATCTTAGACTGAATTAATGTTAAACTTTGCTTGGGATGTCTTGAAATATATGCACTTGTGGACTTAGATCCACAACGGGGTAGACATAGGTTGAGAAGTGAGAATTGCTAGGGAGAGATTAGATTGATTGTTCTTGCTTGTCTCAAACATAGATACATGCCATCCTTATATAAAGGATGTTCAGGCCCTTGACCTCTCCTAATACGATCTAGACCTTTCCCAATATAATTGGACTTTTTCCTAATCCTATACTTTCCTAAAAGACTCTTGCCGTCTCCTGCTCCAGTATGAACATCCTAGTCTCCTTGCCATCCGGCCGGCTGCATCCATCTTACTAGCGTTCACAACACTACACCCCTCCCGGACAAGCAGCTTGTCCTCAAGCTGCAGGGTGGCGGCCAGGGTTGAAGTCCTCCATATCCCCACATTGATGTGATAGCGTGATTCAAGCTCCCAGTTTTGCTAGCCATCTTGCCCAATCCTCTCATGCAGCACTTATCTATCTCTAGGTCTTGCTGATCTGCTAGGTTCCTGTACTGAACAGATGTTCTATTGTCTTCAAAAGTATCTTCAGGGATGATCTGCAAATTTATCTCCATGCTGTCTTCGGTCTGAAAATAAAGTGCACCAACCATGTCTAGACGCTTGCTTTTCCTGCAGACTAGTTCATCTGGTGGACGCCATGCAAACCACCTGAAGCTATTTGCTGTTTTATGGAAGCGATTTTTTTCTGTACAAAAAGAGGAATAGCTGGAGCCAGCATGAATCTCATCTGAGTTCGTTCTCATGCATGCAGAGTAATTCTTGTACTTCTCTTCCAAACATGAGAGGCAACTTCTAGATATTGTATGCACCAAACTGTCCTTTCCTGATTGCGCATATGGACATAGAACCAAACTCATGTTTGAGTCGACCAGCAAACATGCATAGATCAGATCAATTTCGTGGACATCTTCAACACTCTCCATATGCGAAGCACAAAAGCTTTTCCCATTTGACGCCGTGACTGTTGAGGATTCTGCCGCCGATTTTTACATCAGCACCTAGCTGCTCTGTTCTAGCTTGCGACTCCAATGTTTTTATTCCTGGCTGCGCCACGGCCGCCGCTAGCAGCTCTGCCGCGCTTGGTTGTCCGGTCGTTGTTCCTCTGATTGCGCTTTCCGTCGGCCGTCGATGTACTCGCACGTGTCTGCGCTTCCTCTTGTTCCTGTTGCGCCTTTGCTTCTGTCTCCTGCTGTGGTGCCTCTACCATTACTGTAGCTTGCTGTGTCATCACCGTTAACATGGTTGCATCTGAGCCAGGCGATATAGGGAGCAACTCGATACCAAGCTGACAACAGCCATCGTATATGTTGCGACCTTGTAAACTCCTGAAAGCTCGTGGTGCATCATGGTGTGAACCATATTTGATGAAGACCACGACCCTTGAATTTGCTGGAAAAATTTCAATCGTCTCTATGGCCCCATAAGGATCAAAGACCTGATGAAGCAAACTCTCGATGATAGGGTAGAGAACATGCTGAATCGTAACGCGGAGTATCCGTCGCGACATCTTCTCAGCAGCAAAAGCCATGGCGGTCGGCTCTGATACCAAATGTTGTGGACTTAGATCCACAACGGGATAACTACCGTGCTAACACTAGTAGAAAACCTCATCCCCGGCGCACCAAAATGCCCTACCACCGGCGAGTCTTCGCTCGCCAGCGACCATCTCGCCGGTGGTAATGCCACATCGCCGGCCCGTTCACCAATTCGCCGGGGGTAATATTAGTTATTGCTGGCGAACGAATGCATTCGCCGGAGATAGTCTAGTACCACGGGCGCCCTTTAAAACTCACGGGGATAGTGCCACTACCACAGGCGAACACCTACTCGCCAGGGGTACTGAATCTGTTCGCCGGTGATACTGTTAACAAGAGTAAAAAAGGGCTCGGAATACGCAGCATATACAGAATACACACGGCATACCCAATAATATGCACTAAAATAGCAGAATTACAGCAAAATGTACACATTTGTGACACAATGTATACAGAAAGCACCCAAATGTTCACAGCATGCATCAATAACACAAATAGATAACACGAGTGTTGAAAGTCGACCATATATGGTTAAAACTCCGACTCCAACTAGCTAAACAACAATGACATAATAGACAAGAGAGGCGACGGTGGCTGCGAGCATCATCACGACAAAGGGGGTCATCTGAGTCCTCCACATCTCTCTCCTCCGCCGCGCTAGAAAGTTGGCGTATCGAGTTTCTGTCTCCTCCAAAGTGGTGTAGCCCTTGTAGCTGTTGCCGCTGAAACCGTGGACCTGCCTCCTACAATCTTCCCAGTCGTCGTAGACTCCGGGAACCTTGCCCTTGAACACGACATACCACGTCATCTATGCACACACACACAAGAATGAAATGTTAGTTGTTAGCACATTCATAATTGAGAGATAACATCTGTGCAAAAAGAAAAACATCAAATATACTAAGTAATTCTATATGACTAACATTTATTTGCAGGGAGAGATAGTATGCAAAAAGAAAAGCATCAAATATACTAAAGGCCTACCGTGACTCGGTGCAAGGACCACGACTCCCGTCATATGCATTCGGCGGGAAGGGATGGATGCCATTGAGCGTCCTGAATGTCCTCACGTCAAAGCACGCTTCTAAGCGGATTTCTATCTCTGCCTTACTCAGCGGGGTACCGTTGTAGTTGAACAAGGCACCCCTTTTCAAGACATCCCTCATGAGTACCGTGCCAATCTTCCGTTGGATGGCACGGAACTCGGCTCTGATGTTTGCATCGGTGGTATTCGCCATGTCTGTGCCCCTTTTCTCGAGACCAGATGGCATCAAGAGAAGCTCTTGATCCTTTACGAACTCCCTCATCTGTAGGACAGTGAACCAGGCATCCATCCCACCCGACGATTGCTTGAGGCAGGGGAAATTGGTTATGTGGGAGCACACATAGCAGCCTTTAACTTTCTTCTCATACTTGAGTGGGCCAACCGTGGTTCTGAAGCCGTTGAGGGCTTTATCAAGAGTAGACTTGACGTCGGTGTAGTCTTGATAAAGCCCGGAGTCAACCGTATTATTCCAAAGACTTCACCGACTGCACGACGTCTCTCCCGGAGTCAAGATACACGACATTGGAATAATACGGTTGAAAGATGATGAGGACGCAGTACTTGTGTCTGCACAAAACAGTTGGAATACACCATCATCCTCGGCTATTAAGGAAATTCATGAAAGAAATGTAATAGCGGGTAATTTAGCGACGGACTAATTACTCGAGAAAGTATGGCATGAGAAAGCAACTCTTATCCTTATTCGCCACCAAGAAATCCTGGATATACCTCGCGATAAACGCATGTTCCTTCTCGTTGTTGTGTGCAGTCATGTTGAAGGGGTCCATGATAGCGATGTGCGGGGTCTTCTCCACAATGATATCGTGCGCCATGCTAAGCCATATTAGGCGAACCAAGTTTCGCTCGAGCCGGAACATGTGGAAGAGCCTGAAGACGTCTTCATACCTAATGAAGAACAAATCCGCGGGGCTGGTGGTGACGAAGCCACAGTCAGTGGGCACCCTGACCGTGAAGACCGGGTACGAGGGATTTTTATCTTTGAGCAGTGCCCGCTCCGCATACAGAATAAACTCATGCAGGCTCCTCATGTCTGGCGTTAGCGTCTTGACAATGTGTTCCGGCAGCATCGATTCACCAATGTAATGCATCGTCCTCCACTGGGTCGGCAGCCTGTCGAGAACCACTTTCTTGCTTGCAATATCGTTTTTCCCTGACTTATTCTTCCGCTTCCTCATGCCCTTCTTATTGCACGGGGGGTGCCGGTTTCTCTCATCGCCTGCAGGGTCACACCAAGGAGTGTCCTCGGGGTAACCTGAGCTTGCGCCAGAGCGGTGAAGGCGGTACCGTCGCCCTGCTCGGGCGTTTCTTGAGAAGGGAAGAGCTTCTTCTTTAGGGTATCATGGGCGGGTGCCTCGAAAGGAAGAGCGTCGGCCTCCAAATCAGCAATGAACGAATCGATGGGAGCCAAACCGATGTCCAACGCGTTGTCGTGGTCATCATGTGTCTCAGGAGGATCATTAGCCGATCGAGGTCCTTTCCTATCTTGGCCTGCCGCAGTCACAGATGCTGGAGTGACCCTGGATTCTCTCAGCTCCCCCGACGCAATCGGAGTGACCCTGGCTTGGCTTCCCTCCGACCCCTTGGCGGTGTTTAGCCGAATTAGGGCTTTTGGCCATAGAAGGATATGATTCTTGAGTTGTCCGACCTTCAGCATGCAAGCGGCATCCGCGGGTTGAGAAGGAGGATCCAAGTCTCCGCATCCCGGTAACGACCGATCCACTTGAACCCGGTGCACGCTATCGTCCATAGGCTTGAAGTGGTACGACCGGTTGAGTGGCATGATGACGTTTCCCTTTGCAACATCCTTTAACTCGTTGTCCACATTCAGGAGCAAGGTGCAAGCAGTCGTTTGCTCCTGTGAAAATATTTAGGTTAGAGAGGATGAAGTAATTAATTTGCAGAGACATTGAGAGGGTCAACTAATTATACCGTGAGGGCATCGAGCTCGGCTCGCTTCGAGGGACCGAGGCAGGGCATGCAAGTGACTGAGGGGCTGCTGCCGGCCCCCACGGCCGGCGAATCCTCCCTAGCACCTGCATTGGCGTCGACGGCCGCCAATATGGCTGCAGAAGGCAGGTTGCCCGAGTTGCTGCTGCCTAGGCTGATCACCGGGAGTGGTCCCTTTTGGCCGTTGGCGAAAAAATTGGAGATCGACTGCACCATTCCAGGGATGATTTCATTGACCCGGCTGGCCATCGCGTCATCGACCTTGCTGGCCACCTCTGCTTGGACCCTGCTTTCTACCGCGTCTTGGACGCGCTGGTCCATGGTTGCTTCCAAGTTGGCCACCTTTTCCAATAGAGCCACATGCTCCCGCTCCTTCTCCGCCTGCCGCGACTCCTTGGTGCTGGGCACGGCCAAGCCATGGTTGACATGCTTGCAACCTCCTCTGGCGTCGGGGACACGGCCTAAGTGCAGCCTCTTCAATGGCGGCTGGTCCTTCACGATGTTCATGTCTCTGATAAAAGGGTTGTCCCACGGGACTTTGCCCGTCGATGTCTGGGACGAGGAGGCAGATTCGGCCGCTTCTTCTACGAACTGCAAGAAGTAGCATGAACAATTTTTTAGATAAAGTTGGTGAGCAGTATCAAACTAATAAGCTGGTAAAATTGCTTACCACTGCTTTCTCAACTTTCACCACCTTCGGGTCGGTGACCAAGACAACACCCTCCACCACTTCCGGGCTCGTGACAAGTTTCCCATCCTTTTCTTTATGGTACCGGGACCTGACAAATGCCCTAAAGAGAGGGTCTTTGTACTTTTCCCAAGGGTTCTCGATGCCCTTGTCTACGTAGGTCTGTTCCTCCTTCTGCCACTTCTCCTGCTTGCCGTCGTAGCCACGGCAACCGAGACGATGGCGACCGACGTTCTTCTCCGCCAGCTCCTTCCCCCAGATCGACTGCGACTTGGTGTACGCTAGTTCCTCGTTTTGCAGGAAGAGCGTGTAGTCCTCCGGCGTAATCTGCAGGAAGTGGCGCTTGATCTCTTCGAAGCTCTTGTTGTCAGCAATCATCCCCCTCAACATGGTTTTATAACCAGTAAGGTTCTTGGTGAACCTAGAGAGGGCTAGCCTGTTCACGATGTTCTCCTTGGGAACCAGACTCTAGTAGCCCTCAGGAAACTGGTACCGCGCGTGTAGCCGCGAAAGGAGTTGGTCCTGTAGATGCTTCTTGTTCTTCGTTCGGAGTTTCGTCTCGTTGACATTGACAATGTCCCGAAGGATAGCTCCCAGCTGGAGGCCTACCCCTTCACGAGCCACTTCGGCTCCATAGGAATACCGGTCTCGGGGTCCACAATGGTGAATGTTTCCTTTGTGGTGCCGACCATGTTTGGGCGCCGCTTCTTCCGTTGCCGATTGGCCTCTATAGTACTCTCCAAGCCACCCCTGGGGACGCCACTATCGATGGTCTCGTCATCTTCTTCTCCCCTCTCGTCATCGCCATCAAGGGCATCATCGGTGGTCTCGTCGTCTTCTTTGCCCCCTGCCATCTCCTCCAGTTCTATCTCCTTCTCCATGAGCCTGTAGTGCTCATCCAAGTCTCGCTGAGAAGACTCGGCGGGGTCATCTTGGTCCAAGTTTCGATGAGAAGACGACATGGCGCCTATACCTAGCACTATACAAGCAAAACGAAAAGATTTAGGACACTTAAATTCACGGCGAAAATCCGGCATGACCATTGCTAAAAATGGTCATGCCATAGTGCTAGAAATTCGCCGGAACGGAAGTTAATCAACATTCTGGCGAAACATTGGCAACTAATTAATTGTACCTGCACAATATATATGACATTGCCAAGCCAAACTCAGTCACACGATCTCACAGCCAACAAGCAATATATATGCCATCGATACTAACTGAATGAACAAGCGATCTCATAGCCAACAAGCGTTCTCACGCGATCTCACAACCAACAAGCGATCTCACGCGAGATAGAGTGCAGAGATCAGAGACTAGTACTAACTGAATGAACACTAGTACTAACAGAGCGCAGAGAGCAGAGATAGAGGGCGATACCACCGTGACGACGACGACGAGCGCGCGGACGACGACGGCCGGCTCTTCCACAGCATGCTCCTCCACGGCCGGCTCTGGCACAGGCTGCTCCTCCACGGCCCTGCTCCTCCATGGACTACGGCGGACGGCGGACTGCGAGGGGGCGGCGGGGCTGGTCGCCAGATCGAGGCTACGGTTCATGCACTCTGTTGGGGATCTATTGGGGATTTTTCTCGGGCCGCTTGGATGGTGAGGCAGTCCCTCTTACACGTGAGACCCGCACGTACCCCCGGCGTCTTAAGAGGGATTCGCCGGCGATAACTTTAGACCCACTTACAGGTGGGACCCGCACGTACCCCCGGCGCCTTAGTCTGTATTCGCCGGCGATAAACTTACACCCACTTACAGGTGGGACCCGCACGTACCCCCGGCGGCTTAGTATGAATTCGCCGGCGATAAATTTACACCCACTTATACAAGTGGGACCCGCACTTTTTGGCCCTCGTGGACCATCGACTATATATTATGTCGGTAAGGAGTGTGTGAGTGGGATAACTACACTTAAATGATGGGAGAGATAGTCGATTGATACACACACATATGTCATTGAAGACGACACACATAAAATGATGGTTCTTCCGCGTCGCCATCCAAATTAAAGAGTTTGCATATGTAGTACACTTATACATCATTAATTAGAGAGATACACACAATTAGGGTTTTATGGTTTAGTGTTATTTCTTTATTTCACACTCGATCTCTCTTCTTCTTCTTGCTCTTTTGCTTGGTCTTTGTTGACTTGACCCCACGGATGTACGGAGGAAGAGCAGACGACCTATGTAGCGTGGTCCTTGTTCTTCTTTTTGTGTATGTTGCATCGTCTTCATCGGGTTCTTCCACCATCAGGTCTTCGACGAGGCCGTCAAAGTCTTTCTTGTCGGCGACTCCATCCATTCCGATGAGGGCCCTTTTGCCTCTCCTTATGACGACACGGCTGGGCCTTGACGGGTCGGTAATGAAGAAGCATTGCTCGACGTGCTTAGCCAGCACCCATGGCTCATTTTGCGCGGTGGGGTTCTTGGTCTTGGATTTCTTAGGCATACGCATGGTGGTGAAATACTCGTCTTCTTTTGTGACGTCTGTAGCCCATCTGACACGGAACATCGGCAGCTTCTCCCCGACGTAGTCGAGCTCCCAGATTCTTTGATCGTTCCATAGTATCTTTTCTTCTCTTCACCCATGTAAGATTCCATCGTCACACCCGAGTTTTGATAGTCACTCCTTTTGTCTCTCTCCTCCGTGTAGAATGTGTATCCGCTAAGGTTGGGCGCGGGCCCGTAAGCAAGGCCACTATGATGTTGTCTGTATCGCTTGTCATTAGCGGGGGATTGGCATCAATCTGGTCTTTAAACCAGCGCGCGAAAGAGGAGTTGTGCGCTCTGAATACCTCTTCTTCCGTCATCGGCCTGTCAGCACTGTTCTTGATCATGGTTATGTGCTGATCCACCCAAGGCCCGACAACGTCCATGTGTTGTAGTGCAACTAAGTGGGCCTTATTAAAGTCGGCTCTCCTACCAGATTGATCCATGTCCATTTCCCTATTACCGGTGTTGTGGCCTACTCCCTCGAACCTGCCGAGGTGCTTGTTTTCGGGCAAACCAACCGGACGTGGGTTATCCTCGTTTAGATAATTCTTGCAGAAAGAGACGCACTCCTCGGTGAGAAAGCCCTGGACGATGCTTCCATCTGGATGTTTCCTGTTACGGACGTATTCTTTGATGATCCCGTTCATTCTTTCTAACGCCATCATGTTGTGAAGGAACGGAGGCCCGAGATCCTCGATATCGTCCACTATATGCAGCAGCAGGTGGACCATGACGTCAAAGAATGCAGGCGGAAAGTACATCTCCATCTTGCATATGATGGTGACGATCTCTTCCTGCAGCCTCCCGAGTTTCTTGACGGTTATCGACTTTCGAGTGATGACGTCAAAGAAGTTACAGGGGCCAGTCAGGTTGTACGGACGTGCGGCTCCATTATCCCTCGGATTGCCATCGGAAGTATCTGCGTCATCATGACGTGACAGTCATGAGACTTCATCTCGCTGAAGATTCTTTTCGTCAGGTCCAGCCATCGGAGTATCAGCCCCGCATAGCCTAAGGGAAATCTGACTCCTAGAAGGCAATTGAAGATTTGTTCGAGCTCGTTAGGATTTAGAGTGAAGCAGGAGGGGTGTGGAGTTTTGCTCTGCTTAGCCCTTTTGCCCTTCAGATCTTCCGTCTCCTCCTGAACCGGCTGCTTCCCTGCCCTCTTGTGCTTGCGATCATCCGTCTCCTCAACCCTAGACGGAGGTGGAGGGTGAAGCTCTTCTCTGATATTCAGGGCCATCAGGTCGTGTCTTGCTTTCGGCCCGTCTTTGGTCCTATCTGGCATGTTGAACAGAGTGGAAAGCAAGCTCTCGCACACGTTCTTCGTAATATGCATGACATCGAGGCTATGGGGCGTACCGAGGATCTTCCAGTACGGCAAGTCCCAAAACACGGACCTCCTTTTCCATACCCCCATGAGCGGCCCGGGTTCCTTTTTCTTCTTCTTGTCTCCTCGCTTCCCCTTCTGCTTCTGTATCTTACCCGCCGGAGGGATGTGTTTCTAGTTTTTCAACAAAGTATCGATCTCCTCGCCGCTACGCTTAGGTGGAGGTCCTTCGAGCTCATCCTCATCGTTGAATAGATCTCCACGCTTCCTCCACGGGTCATTCTCGGGTAGCCACATTCGAGTCCTCATGTAGACGGTTTTCGAAGACCTCGGATCCTTACCCAGCTGTAGAGACGACGTCTTTTCCATGCACCGCACACAAGCCTTGTGTCCGTGGCACACCTGGCACGCAATATATCCGTATCTGAGATAGTCCTGCACCGTGACGATAACCGCGGCTTTCAGATGGAATGGTTCTTCGAGGTGGGCGTCCCATGTTTCTACCCCTTCCTCCCACAAGATGGCTAGCTCCTCCTTCAATAGCTCAAGATACAGGTTGAGATTGCTCCCTGGCTGTGTCGGCCCTTGGATTAGCATACTCATGTGTATGTACTTCTTCTTCAGGCACAACCATGGGGGGAGGTTGTACATCCACACAAACACGGGCCAAGTGCTGTGCTTGCTGCTCTGGTTGCCGAACGGGTTCATCCCGTCGGTGCTCACACCAAGCCTGATGTTTCTTGGGTCTTTCCCAAATTCTTCGTACTCATTGTCTAATGCTTTCCACTGGTTGCATCTGAAGGGTGTGTTAGCACTGGGTTTTCAACCTGTATAGGATCCTTGAGCACCGCTTCCTTCCTTTCCATGTGCCAGCGCATGAGTTTTGCTTCCTTGCGGTCCGCGAAGTACCGCTGAAGACGGGGCCTGAGCGGGAAGTACCACACAACTTTACGAGGAGCTTTTCTTGTCCCTCTCTTGTATCGAGGTTCCTCACAGACTGGGCATGTGGTCTTGTCCTTGTGCTCGTTCCGGTAAATCACGCAATCACTGATGCAGGCGTGGTATTTTTCGTGCGGTAAATCAAGAGGGCACACGACTTTCTTGGCCTCCTGTAGGCTACCGGCCAACGTGTTATCTTTAGGAAAGCGCTTCTTCAAGTATCGGAAGAGATCGTCCGCGCCAGCGTCGGTCCATCCGTGTTTTGCCTTCATCTCCAGAAGATCGAGAGTTACTCTCAGGCGGCTCTCCTTCGGCCCGTGACCTACGTCGTACAACGGAGTTCTCGAGTCTAACTCCAGTTGATCCAGCTTAGACTTCCGTCTATCGGCGAATCTAGGGTCGGTCGATGCGTTGCCGAGAAGAATTTCTTGAACACGAGGGTCATGCATGGCCGCGGTTAGCGGGGTACTCCTACTCTAGTCCTCGTCGTCCGTTTGTACTTCTTCCCAGCCTTCTTCATCACCGTCGTTGTGTGCGATGTCCTGATCTTCCTCCTCATCTTCATTTTCGTGTTGATCGGCATCCTCTTCCAAATCATCTTCATCATCACCCGTCCACTGAGCGTGGCCCTCCATGAAACTATACCTGAGCAGGTGCTGATTCACTGTGCCGGAGAAAAAGGTCGGACAATGACGATAGTTTGCATCTTCGACATTGACATCTTATTTCCATGCGGTTATTTCGATACATGTCGGCCATCGCGCGTTGCACGTATCTATCCACGACGCTTTCCTTCATCTCGGTGATCATCGTAGCTAGCCTGCACGATAAGAGCATTGATTAGAACAATCATCTAGGCTTTCAATGAAAAATCCGACATGACCTTTGCTAAAAATGGTCATGGCGGAGTGCTAGAAATTCGCCGGAACGGAAGTCAATCGACATTCCGGCGAAACATTGGCAACTCATTGTACCTGCACATGAAAAGAAAATGCAAAACGGTCCACATATGAATGGAACTACTTTTCGCCATCACAAGTGACATCACTGCGACTTGTCGCCAACTCATACGCACATTCACCACATTATACCTATTAGTTGACGCGAGCTCCAAGAGCACCGGAGAGATGCCACACGGCGACCGAAGAGAGTGTGTTGTCGGGACCTTATTGAAATGGATCGTATGGCCACCTAGAGGGGGGGGGGGGGGGGTGAATAGGTGCTACTTCAAATTTTAATGCTTTTTCAATTTTAGGTTTAACACAAAGGGTAAATTCTCTAGATAAACTATTAGGTGGAATTTCCCTATATGCAAACCTATCTACTAGCGAGTAAAGAGCGAGTGGAAGAGGAACGGGTAAACCGTAGTGAAGCACGCGGAGACACAAGATTTGTTTTACCGCAGTTCCTTCCTTGTTAAGGGAAGTACGTCTGCGTTGGGGGGGGGGGGGGTGGGCGGTACTAAGACCACCACGCCACAATAGGCCTCACCCTGTTCTCCGATGGATCCCGCCACCAAAGGCCTGATCCACCTTTCCACTATAGGGACCATTCGAGGCAGGTACCGGCGCCTTTACACAACTAGCAGGGCACAACTCCACAATCAACTTGGAGGCTCCCGAAATGACAAGCTGCCACAAGAACAAGTTATCAATATCAAAGAACAAGATCTAGTTATCAATATCAAAGAACAAGATCTAGATATTGATAAGAATACTAGATCAGGGATTTCTCCAAATGAATGGAGAGGAGTTGATGCGCTTGATTCGTGATGACGATGATGATTCTCTCCTCCTTCAATTCCCCCAAAGATCGAAGCCTTCGGGTGGTTGAAGTGGGAGATCTAGAATGGGAGCTCTTGCAAAGGGTCTGAACAATTTCGAATGAATCAAGAGTTATGCTCGTTGGGGAAGAAGGGATATTTATACCCCTTCCAAAACCAAGCCATTGGAGCTTTCGAGGGCCGGATTATCCGGCCTGGGGAAACTCCGCCCCAGACTCGGATTATCCGGCACAAAAACCGGCCATGGACAGAGCTCACGCAGACTTGCCCTTCACACTTTCTTCTGGGGATCGGATTATCCGGCCTAGGGAAAGGCCGGATTATCCGACTACTGGAAAAATCCGCCCCAGCCACGGAATATCCGGGGGAAATTCCGCCCCCAGACAGAAGCTTGCGCAGGAGCTCACTTGGGCGATTTCCCTGGGCCGGATAATCCGCCCTAACCAGAGGGCCGGATTATCCGGTCCAGGGAGATAATCCGCCCCAAAGCCGGAATTTTCCGGGGGAAAATCCGTCCCCAGACAGAGACTTGCGCAGAGCCATCTTTGCCCAAGGTGGTCTGGCCGAATTATCCGGCCCATGATGGGGCGGATAATCCGGCCCCCAAAACTCTCAAAACTTCCTGCAACACTTAGTGCACATTAGAATTATCCATGGTATTGTTATCTAACACACAAAACCTGGGAAATCATGAATTGTTCTTTCAATCTCCCCCTTTTTGGTGTTAGATGACAATACTAGGATTTGCAAGAAGGATTAAAAGACCTCTAACAAAACATGAAAGAGACTCTCCCTCAATGTGTGCATATTAGAGATTTGCATTTGAGTACAAATGCACACAAGTAGGTGAAAGTCTATTCCATTGAAATAAAAACAACATAATTATACCACCGAGATAATGAGAGAGGTGTCCTTGAAATATCCAGAATTATCAACGTGATAACCAATATACGCGCCTTCCTTGAGATAGATTACCAGCATAATAGGATATGAATAAATGAATCCATAGGCATAATTCATGAGATAAATCCAGACGTCCACTGACACAAGGTCTCGAACAAACCACAAACCACAAATAAAGTTTAACGCTAAATGAACACAAGCAAGAAAACGACGAATGGAAAGATGCAAATGCTTGTGCCCGACCCATGCAAATCCTCGAATACCTAATAGAACTACTTCTCCCCCTTTGGCATCGAGACGCCAAAAAGGAAGAAGAGCGATGCTAGCGCCCCAATGATTCACTCGTAGTCCTCGTCCTCGTCCTCGTTCCCATCATCATCTTCATCCTCAAGCTCCTCAGTGTCATCGTCCTCATCATCAGCGGTGGGCGCAGAAGGAAACAAGTGACGCTCCAGCCTCCATAGTTCAGCCCAGAAGAGGAGTTCCACCGGGCATATGGTGTGGGAGTATTAGGAGCCGGGGGATCACCAGACGCACCAGTCACATGGTGAAGGATGAGCTGCCGAGAGTGAGCCAACTCATGGCGCTGCTTGTAGGCCTCATACTGTCCCTTGCATGTGTCCACTCCCATGCAAAGAATGTGGCGCTAGAACCAGTTCAACTGTTTGATCTCACGAGCAACGGGAGGCACTGGAGGCCTGCGAGCATCCCTCATGAGAGCCTCAGGAGCAGAAGAGGGGTGAGAGGTCTTCCGAGCCTTGTTGTAGATCATCTTTGCCTTATGCACCACATCAATGTTGAAATCTTCAGAGGGAAGCAGGTGCCTGATGAGCATCATAATATATGGTGTATAGGGAATGGACAGACGGTTGAACATAGCATCAGTCAATTCATGGTAGATGAAGTCCATCACATCCAGCTTGTACTGCACTGACTCATCCTCGCACGAGGCAACCTCATGAGAGAATTCAAGGAGCTAGACAAGGTGACCACGGATGCTATCATTGTTGCCTCCACTCGGAGTGATGGAGTCACGGAAGAGGCCCACTAAGGCAGCATAGATAGGAGCAAGGCCAGCAAGAGTGCCCACAATGCCATTGTCCACTGTGCAAGGAGAGAGAGCAGCATCTTTGTTGGGCTTCAGCTGTGTGATGATGCGGTGGCCACTGGCCCTACCCCTGCTGTGGAAAGAGTATCCAAGAACCTCAGCAAACACACGGAAATCAGCAGTCATAGGCCTCTCATGAGTCATCCACTTCATAGTGCGATGCTCATCTCCACAAATAACCAAAGTGGAAAAGAACTGCTTCACCACCTCAGAGTCATATGAGCACTGGAGAGCCATGAGATGGTGCAGCCCCATCCGCTCAGCCACATACATTGCATCCACAAGGTGGGGCTTCTCCAGAGCCTCAGCAAGAACCAGCGGGTGCATAGGCCTAATGTTCAGCCTGGCATACACATCTTCATAAATCCCTTTCTGTTCAGCACATCAAAAGCGAGAATCCTCCAGCTCAGAATCACGGGCAGCTCTGCAAACAAATCACGGTGACGGATAGAGGAATAAGTGACAGGATCCATAGCCTTGTAGTTGATCTTGGGCTCTTTGCCCTTCCTCTTGGACACACCCTTCTGGATCTCTCCCGCTTCTCTTGTTCTGCCATGCGTTCAGTCTCTTTTTCTCTTCGCCTCAGCTCAACTTTGTCCACTGTATGGCCCTCACTGTCTACCCCGAAATAGAGAGTGCGAGGATGTCGCTTGTAAGTCTTGGGAGCACTTGAACCACCTGTGAATAGAATAAGAGCGATAGCATGGGGATAAGCATACACACAAGTCCGGGAGAGAGCATGGAAAAATAGACAAAAAGTTCATAAGTCAAATCTACTCAATGCACACAATATGGTGAAACTGAACCAGAGTTGAATTTATCAGGCCGGATAATCCGGCCTTGGCAGAAATTTTCGACTTCACCTAGATTGAATGCAAAAAGTAGATCAGGCCTAGAAACTTCAATTCTACACGAAACCACATCCTTCTAGACAACGTTCCACCCAACAAATGACACATCTAGCCAAAGATGGGGAGAGAGGGAGTTACCCTCACTCATCGGAGGAAGAACGCGGAGGACAAGGTACCCGGAGGTGCGGAGAAGATCCGGGGAGGCCCGAAAAATCTGGTGGCCGGAGAGGCTCCGGGGAGGGTGGGGGACGGCAGGCGGCAGCTGGGGAGGAGGAGAGGGTTGGGGAGAAGAGCTGCTCGTTATGAGCCCTTCCCCCCGATCCTTGCCCTTTAAGATGAGATCCGCCAGGGCCGGATTATCCGGCCTACACTCCGGCCTCAAATCTGAATTTCTGTTGTACACAGATTCAGGCCCGCGCGTCCCCAAACAACACCCCCACAAGGTGTATAAGGGGCTTGTGTGCAAGAATAGATGGCTTAGGGGTAGGGAACAACTTAGGATTAAGAGAGCCAAACTGAGATGGTACTATACACTCAAAATTGCAATAACCAAATCAAATAAGAGCCAAAATTGAGTGTGATTCCCATAAGAACATGAGATGAGCTAAAACAACCAAAAATATCCACAAAAATCCAATTCTCCTCAAGGGAGAGGGCGGTGGCCGTAGCCACCTTGTTGGAGTGTATGGTGTGACACCGCGAAGATATATCTTGGGTTCACGACCAATACTCATCAATAAGCTCACATATCACAAAATGATATTAAGAGAAATGATTTATCTTGCTTTTGGCATTATGGGGGGGGGGAGGGTTGGCCCAATTAATTAGGACCACACTCCCCCTATATCCATGTCCACATCTAGACCAAATAAGACTGAGATGTATGAGTGAGTGCATGGGTAATCAAGACAAACTCCTGGAATCAATGATATTTAGCTCATTCCTCAAGTAGCAGAATCTTTCTTTATCAAGTGGCTTCGTGAAAATATCAGCAAGTTGGTTCTTCGTGCTCACAAAAGATAGATCCATATCGCCTCGAGCAACATGGTCTCGATATGCTTTGTCCTTGTGTGCTGTACCGGATTGTACGCAATTTTGATTGCACTTTCATTATCACATAAAAGAGGCACTTTGTCACAATTGACACCGTATTCCTTTAAAGTTTGCCTCATCCACAATAACTGAGTGCAAGCACTAGCAGCAGCAACATATTCAGCTTCGGCGGTGGAGAGAGATATACAATTCTGCTTTTTAGATGACCAACATACTAGAGATCTTCCCAAGAATTGACAGGCTCCAGAAGTGGATTTCCGATCATCCTTATCACCAGCCCAATCTGAATCAGTATAACCACATAGAGAGAAATTGGAGCCCTTGGGATACCAAAGACCAAAGTTAGGAGAATGAACCAAATATCGAAAGATCCTCTTGACCCCCACTAAGTGGCTTTCTTTAGGAGCTGCTTGATACCTTGCACACACCCCCACACTCAACACAATATCGGGTCTAGATGCGCAGAGGTAAAGAAGAGAGCCGATCATGGACCGGTATACCTTTTGGTCCACATCTTTACCATGGGGGTTAAGTTCAAGGTGACATTTTGTTTGCATCAGAGTGGCGACACCATTAAGATTCATCATCTTGAATCTCTTGAGCATGTCTTGGATGTACTTTGCTTGATTGATGAAGGTTCCTTCTCTAAGTTGCTTGATCTCGAATCCAAGAAAGAATCGTAATTCCCCCATCATAGACATCTCAAACCTGTCAGTCATAAGCTTTGAAAATTCATCATTAAAAGCTTTATTAGTAGAACCAAAGATGATATCGTTAGTTGGCATACGAAGAGCTCCCCCTTAACCTTCTTAGTAAAAAGAGTGGGATCGATTTGCCCAACTTCGAAGCCACGGTCTAGCAAAAGCTCTTTAAGGTGCTCATACCACGCACGTGGGGCTTGTTTAAGACCATAGAGTGCCTTATCGAGTTTGTAGACATGGTTCGGGAAGTTGGGATCCTCAAATCCCGGGGGTTGCTTTATATATACCAACTCATGTAGAGGACCATTAAGGAAAGCACTCTTGACGTCCATTTGCTGCAATTTAAAATTGTTATGAGCAGCATAAGCAAGAAGGATACAGATGGACTCAAGACGAGCCACTCGAGCGTAGGTTTCGCCGAAGTCAATGCCCTCAACTTGGGAATAGCCTTGTGCCACTAATCTCGCCTTGTTCCCCACAACAATGCCATTTTCATCTTGCTTGTTTTTAAATATCCATTTAGTGCCGATAACATTGCGGCACTCCTTGGGCTTCTCCACTAGTTTCTAGACCTTGTTGTGCTCAAAGTTATTCAATTCTTCATGCATAGCAATAACCCAGTCCAGATCTTCAAGAGCTTCAAAAACTTTCTTAGGTTCCACCATTGAGATGTGAGCTTGATGCTCACCAAAACTTGCCAATTCCCTTCTTGTAGAAACCCTTCGTCGAAGGTCACCTACAACCTTGTCGAGGGTGTGACCCCTTAACTCAAGGTTCCGATCAGCACGAGCCTTGCGACGAAGTTCAATAAGTTTGTTGTTTCTTGGTGGAATAGTTTCATCACTTGAATCTTCATTGGAATCATTTGCTTGTCCTTGATTAGAATCTGGGTTAACAGTAGTAGGAGGTGATGAAGCATGTCCTTGAGGAGAGTCAGCAGCCGCAACAGGAGGCTGCTAAACAACTGGTGAATCAGGGCCGGATAATCCGACCGAGGGGGAGGCCGAAAAATCCGGCCTAGGAGAGTTTGTTGCAGTTTCATCAGGCTGCCTGGGATTTGCTTGATCTAGCGAGGGGCCGGATAATCCGTGGTCTGCCGGAAAATCCAGCCTGGAGCTTGCAGCGACTTCTTCAACACCAGGAGCAGGCTGTTCGTTAGGATGGGGTTGGCCGGATAATCCGGTGTCAACCGGGTAATCCGGCCTAGGGCTTGCTGAAACATCTTGACCTTCAGCAGACGATGGAGATGGTGTAGAAGTTACTCCCGTGGTCGGAACATGATGAATATGTGTAGATGAGGGCGCTTCATGAGTAGAGCATTGTCCTTCCCGATCCCACACCCATTCTTCTTATGGCATCTTGGGGTATTTCAACATCTGCATCACAAACGTCAACTTGCCCCGCACGGGAGCCGTCATTTTCTTCGAACACCACACTACAAGATTCTACAACAGTTCCGGAGAGCTTATTGTAGACTCTATAAGTGTGGGATTCGGCACCATAACCAACAAAAATACCTTCTAGAGCCTTAGACTCAAACTTAGATAAACGAACTCCCTTGATGAGGAAGAAACACTTACACCCGAAAACCCGAAAGTATGAGATGTTTGGCTTGTTACCGGTAAGTATTTCATAAGGAGTCTTGTCCAAGATTTTACGGAGGTATAACCGGTTGGATGAATGACACGCGGTTGAGATTGCTTCAGCCCAGAAGTTATATGGAGACTTGAATTCGGCTGGCATTGACCTTGCCATATCCATTAGAGTCCGATTCTTCCTCTCGGCTACACCATTTTGTTGAGGGGTGTACGCAGCGGAATATTGATGTCTTATCCCCTCTTCACTTAGGAACTCATTTAAGGTGTAGTTCTTGAACTCAGAGCCGTTATCACTTCTTATAGCCAGAATAGGGACGTTGTGTTGACGTTGAACCTCGTTGGCGAAGTCGATGACCGTTTGTTGAGTTTCACTCTTCAGCTTGAAGAAATAAACCCAAGTGTATCTTGACTAATCATCAACAATCACTAGACAGTACTTCTTCCCACCGAGGCTTGCATGAGATGGAGGTCCGAAGAGGTCCACATGGAGGAGCTCTAAGATCCTTTTTGACGAGATAATAGCCTTTCTTCGATGAGGAGAGTCATGCATTTTCCCTTCAACACAAGCCCTGCAAACACGATCTTTGGCAAAGGAGACATTTTCTTTTAGTCCAAGGATGTGGCCACCCTTGTGAAGACTTTGCAAAGTTCTCATATTGATGTGGGCTAGTCGGCGATGCCACAACCAACCCACGTCAGCCTTTCCGAAAAGACACATCGGGCATGTAGTGGTTTTCCCCGAAAAGTCCACCACGTACAGGTCATTTTTGGCATATCCCACGAAAGCGACTTTTAGAGACTTGCTCCAAAAGAGTACCACCAAATCAGCATCAATAAAAACTGCAAAGCCCATCTTACCAAGGGCGCGAACTGAAAGTAAATTGTACCCGAGGGTCTCAACAAGTATGACGTCCATAAGAGAGATATGGTGAGCCACCACGACTTTGCCGAGACCCAATACCTCAGATTTTGACTTGTCACCATAGGAGACGGTTATATGATCATGATTTGGCCGCATTTCCGTGATGATCTCCTTGCTTCCGGTCATGTGACTCGTGCATTCGCTATCGAGTACCCATTTAGACCCACCGGAAGCATAGCCCTGCAAGAAGGTTACTTCTTGGTTTTAGATACCCATTTTTCAATGGGTCCTTTCATGTTAGTGACAAGGGTTTTGGGGACCCAAATAGACCAAGGAGTGTAACAATCATAAGAACCTACATAACTAGCATACACATCACCATAATGATCGCAATATAACTCAAAGTTAGGATTGTTAGCCCCTACAAAACCATCATAATTAGACTTGTCATTGGTGGTGGTGCTAGTCTTTGGTTGAGCAGTCTTGCTCTTCTTCTTCTTATTATTATTATTATTTTTCTTGTTCTTTGTCTTGGGGATATAACCAAGACCTTCTTTTCCATTGTTTGTCCTTTGCTTGCTCAGTATCTCGTCTAAGACTTTTTTACCTTTGTGTTGAGAACCTCTTGCAAGTCCTTCTTTTCCATAGGATGATGTGGAGGTGGTTGGCACATCATACATCTTCAATTGAGTTTGGAGCTGGTCATAAGACTCATTTAGAGTCGAGTGATCACTCTTCAATGCCTTGTGAGCACTGTCAAGTTTATCAAACTTCTCCGAGAGTCTAGCATGAGCAGCCCCAAATTTAATCTTTTCTTTTTTAGTTTCTTTACCTTGGCAAGAGCATTGTCACGTTCTTTGATGAGCTGAGCTACAACTTCTTCATGTGACTCCTCAATGGATGCGAGTCTCTCTTCCAAAGATACTCGAGCTTCCTCTTCTTCCAAGGCATTTTTCAAAGAGGCTATCTCCAATTCATCTTCTCTTTCGATTCGGCCCTTTTCTTCAAGAAGATCTTCGGCTTGAGCAAGTTGACTCATAAGAGCATCAAAATGAAGTTTGTGCTCACCTTGCAGGTTAGTGAAAAAATTGTCCAAGGCAATAACTTCTTTCATTTTAAGACTAGCATGATCATCCATATCCAAATTTATGTTAGTCTTAGGAAATGAAGAGCTAGAACTTGTTACCTCGGACCCTCTTGCCATAAGGCAAGTGGCATTATTGTTGATGACGTTTTCGTTTGGCGAGTCGAAGAGAGATGATGGAGTCGATGTGGTGGCTATAGCAGCCACCTCGCGAGAACTATCTTCATCCTCTTCATCTTCACTTGTAGATGAGTATTCTTCTTGTGCCACCAAGACGATCTTGGGTTGCTTCTTGTAGGGACCATTCTTTTTAATAAATTGCTTCTTCTTTGGTGCCTTGGATTTTTCCTTAAGAATGAGCCTGCCACCATTGTCTTCTCTATTTTGATAAGGACACTCGGCTACAAAGTGTAGCCTATCTCCACAATTGTAGCATGTTCTCAGTTTTGGGCCACTTTCTCTTCTTCCACTTAACCCATTCTTGCGCTCGAGTTCTGACTTGGCCTTGGCAGGATCCTTCCAAAAGTTCCTTGCATAAAACGCCATGTACTCACCATGAGCACGTTTGACTTCATCGGGGCAGTCCATGGAGGCCCCCTCAAAAGCTCTTTCATCCTCCTCTTGCTCAACAACATTAGCTTTTAGAGCAACATTGACACCCTTTTGCATTCCAATGGCACGAGCACGGGCATCTTCAGCGTTCTTTGCAGCAACTTTGAATGATGCCATTTCTTGCATGACTTCATTGGATGTCATTTGATGGTAGTTGTGTCTACCTTGTAAGCTCTTCAAGTCCGTTGGCTCGAAAGGCATTAAGCACTCACATATTTTCTTTTTTATCCACGCATCATCAATGTGAGTGGCTCCATGCTTTCTAAATGTTGTTGCAATGCCCTTAAGTCTTCTATACATGTCTTCATGGTTTTCACCATCCAACATGTAGAATCCCTCAGCTTCATTACTAAGGGCATCATACCTATTCCTTCTCATGCTTTCATTCCCAACAAAGAGATCAGTGAGAGCATCCCAAGCTTCTTTAGCAATGTTGAGATGTTCAATGTGAGGCATGTCCTTGGGACCCACACCGAGCTGTATCATATGGAGAGCAGTGGCATTCAATTGGCTGTCCACAACTTCTCTTCTTGTCAGGTTGGTATGATCTCCAATATAAAGACCCTCTTCAATAATCCTCCAAAGTTTAATAGAGGAGCTGCAAACATGAGACTTCATTAAGAATTGCCATTGATTGAAAGAGGATGCAGTAAGCTTGGGTGGATCACCCCTATTGTTTATATGAGGATGAGAAATAGGTGGGTCGGGGGAATATACGTGACGAACCTCATTATATTCCTCCTTACCACTTCCCTTCTTGGAGGTGGAACCATTAAGTTTTTCACCTTCCGCATCATCATCCTTGGATCCGGTGTTAGCCTTTTTCTTGGACGATGGTGTGGCTGCCTCAGAGGAGGATGGAGATGGGGCTATGGATGATGTGAGACGAGCAATCATTTGATTCATCTCCTCCATCTTGGCCTCAAAGGATTTCAACAAGGTTGTTCACACGTCTTGAGGTCATCCATTGTGACCTTATCCACAGCCTCATTCCCATCTCCCTTGGTACCCATACTACTCTTAGGCGGTTAAGCCCGAATAAAGAGCCGGGGCTCTGATACCAATTGAAATGGATCGTATGGGCACCTAGAGGGAGGGTGAATAGGTGCTACTTCAAATTTTAATGCCTTTTCAATTTTAGGCTTAACACAAAGGGTAAATTCTCTAGATAAACTATTAGGTGGAATTTCCCTATATGCAAACCTATCTACTAGCGAGTAAAGAGCGAGTGGAAGAGGAACGGGTAAACCGTAGTGAAGCACGCAGAGACACAGGATTTGTTTTACCGCAGTTCCTTCCTTGTTAAGGGAAGTACGTCTGCGTTGGAGGGGTGGGCGGTACTAAGACCACCACGCCACAATAGGCCTCACCCTGTTCTCCGATGGATCCTGCCACCAAAGGCCTGATCCACCTTTCCACTATAGGGACCCTTCGAGGCGGGTACCGGCGCCTTTACACAACTAGCGGGGCACAACTCCACAATCAACTTGGAGGCTCCCAAAATGACAACAAGCTGCCACAAGAACAAGTTATCAATAACAAAGAACAAGATCTAGATATTGACAAAAATACTAGATCAGGGATTTCTCCAAATGAATGGAGAGGAGTTGATGCGCTTGATTCGTGATGACGATGATGATTCTCTCCTCCTTCAATTCCCCCAAAGATCGAAGCCTTCGGGTGGTTGAAGTGGGAGATCTAGAATGGGAGCTCTTGCAAAGGGTCTGAACAATTTCGAATGAATCAAGAGTTCTGCTCGTTAGGGAAGAAGGGATATTTATACCCCTTCCAAAACCAAGCCGTTGGAGCTTTCGAGGGCCGGATTATCCGGCCTGGGGAAAACTCTGCCCCAGACTCGGATTGTCCAGCACAAAAACTGGCCACGGATAGAAGCTCACGCAGACTTGCCCTTCACACTTTCTTCTGGAGACCGGATTATCCGGCCTAGGGAAAGGCCGGATTATCTGGCTGCTGGAAAAATCCTCCCCAGCCACGGAATATCCGGGGGAAATTCCGCCCCCAGACAGAAGCTTGCGCAGGAGCTCACTTGGGCGAATTCCCTGGGGCCGGATTATCCGCCCCAACCAGAGGGCCGGATTATCCGGTCCAGGGAGAAAATCCGCCCCAGAGCCAGAATTTTCTGGGGGAAAATCCACCCCCAGACAGAGACTTGCGCAGAGCCATCTTTGCCCGGTCTGGCCGGATTATCCGGCCCATGATGGGGTCGGATAATCCAGCTCCCAAAACTCTCAAAACTTCCTGCAACACTTAGTGCACATTAGAATTATCCATGGTATTGTTATCTAACACACAAAACCTGGGAAATCATGAATTGTTCTTTCACTTATGCTCGAGATCTAGATCTACAAAAAAGTGTTGGGGGGAAATATATTTAGATCTTGCAAGCTAGATCTACTAGTGCGCATGCATGCTTTGAGGTGAAATATAACAAACTTGGTTGGTTCAATTAGCTAAAATGGGTAGGGAGAAGTGGGGGAATGAGCTAGCAAAGCTTTGGGTGGAGTTGCCATGAAAAGAGAGCTAGAGAGTGAGTGAGGGGGTGGGTGTAGGTGGCTGGTTCGACTTGAATTTAAGTCCTAGATTACCCCCGGCGAACGAAACCAATAAACGCCGGCGGTAAAGAGACGTGAAGTGGGCGGTCAGATGGAGGTAAGTACCCCCGGCGACCACAACCCTACATGTCGGTGGTATTGTTCCTATCGTCGGCGAGTCTAGGAGGATGGCGCCGGCGGAAAACTTTTGGTTAGATGGGCCCATCTTGCTCACCACTGCCCCGGCGAGCGGGTCATTTGTTCGCCGGTCGTAAGGGGACGTAGCCCCGGCGCATATGTACTTGTTTTGCCGGAGGTAAGCGTCGACCCGTCCGGTGGCACACGGCCCACCATAGCCCCGGCGCGCGCAACCACAGTTCGCCGGTGATAATTGGACTAGCCCCGGCGCACCTTATTCTGTTTCGCCGGCAGTAACGTGAGGAAGGCCTGGACGGCATTACCGCCGGCGACGCCGGTGCCCGCTTCGCCGGCGGTGACGAATCCGGCTATAAGGTTTCCCTACTAGTGTAAAGATAGCCAGTCGGCGTGGCTGCGAGGGATTGGGTAGACATAGGTTGAGAAGAGAGAATTGCTAGGGAGAGATTAGATTGATTGTTCTTGCTTGTCTCAAAGGTGGATACGTGCCATCCTTATAAAAATGAATGTTTAGGCCCTTGACCTCTCCTAATATGATTAGATCTAGACATTTCCTAATACAATTGGACTCTTTCCTAATCCTATACTTTCCTAAAGGACTCTTGTTGTCTCCTGCTCCAATATGAACATCCTAGGTTTTCTTGCCGTTCCGCCGGCCATATCCATCTTACTAGCGTCCACAACATCTTTCAAGAAAACGCAAAGGACCTTTGTGTTTCATTGCATTGAACAGATACAGTTTTGGTTACATCCTCCTAGGAGGCGGATTGCAAGGTGATCCTAGCACATCAGTGCACATCCCAAGTGGATGACAGAACTACTCTGAGCCCTTTGGCTCTGGCTCTAGCCCACAAACTGATCTCTTCCTTGATCTTTGCAGTGAGAGAGGAAACCGATGGCTGGGCGCCATTGAAGACGCAGTCATTTTGATGTTTCCAAATCATCCAAGGGATCAAAAGGGTTGCAGAGGCGAGCACGCTTTGGAATTGCTTGGGTGTATCCTGCTTAGCCTTGTGCCACCAGTCCATGAGTGTACTCTTGGTTAGATGCCATTGCTGTCATTCGCAGCCAGGCGAGGATTTCGTGCCAAGTCACTTTGGTGAATGGACATGTCAACAGCAAGTGCTGGATCATCTCCGGTTCCTGGTCGCACAGTAGGCATCGAGGATGGTGTTGTAAGCCGTGCCATGCTAGTCGCTCGGCAGTCCAACATCTGTCCTGAATGGCCAGCCAATGGAAAAACTTCAGCCATGCTGGTGCCCATGTCTTCCAGATCAGCTTCCAGGCACGGCAAGACGTCGATCCATGAAAGATGGCTAGGTAGCAGGAGCTCACTGTGTAGGTACCGTCCTTGGTCCATTTCCATTGCAGTGTGTCAGGGTCGTCCGTGAGGATTGTGCCCTGTATCAGGTCCCAGATCCTGAGGTACTGGCCGATCTCGTGCAGGCCAATAATGCCTTGGATCTCCCGTGCCCAGCTATTGCCGTGTAGTGCTTCAGCAACTGTTTTGGTCTTGCGGCGCCTATGCAATTGTAGAGCAGAGGCGCAATTTCGCTTATGGCACGGCCGTTGAGCCAGCGATCTTCCCAGAATAGTGCTTTTTGGCCATTGCCCAGCGACATGGCTGTCGAGGCGAAGAACAGTTGGCGTTCCTCTGTGGAGAAATGCAGGTCCAGGCCGCTCCATGCTCTGTCCTCATCAGTGCGAGCTAGCCACATCCATCGCAACCTTAGGGCGAGTCCAGTTCACTCCAAATCACGGACCCCCAGGCCGCCGTGCTCCATGGGTGACAGACGCACTGCCACCTGACGTGGCAGTGGCCTCCTTTGGCCTTGGCACGCCCTTCCCAGAGGAAGCCTCGCTCAATCCTTTCGATCTGCTTGATGGTCTTCTTTGATGGCGCAAGGACGAGCATCTGGTGGATCAGTATCGCACTCAGCACTGCTTTCACCATAGCGAGGCGCCCGGTCTTGCTCATCAGCCAGGAGATCCATGTTGGCAGCCGTCCTGGGATCGTGTCCACTAGTGGCTGTAGCTGCGCAGTGGTAGGGCGACGCATTGTGAGGGGAATCCCAAGATAGGTGATAGGGAAATCGACGATTGGGCATCCCAGCGTCTGGAGCATCGGAGCAATATCATCTGTGCCGCGTCGGATTAGCGTTGCCGAGCTCTTGGTGAAGTTCACCTTGAGGCTGGAGACGTTGCTGAAGAGCTAGAGGATTTCTCGCACCGCCTCAATGTCACTTGGCTGCGGGTGGCAGAAGAGGACGACGTCGTCGGCATACAAGGAGATGGAGGGGATCGTCCGCCAAGGGTGTAGAGGCTGCATGATTCCAGTGTCTATGGCTCGCCGGATTAGCCTTCCCAGGACATCGACGGCGAGCACAATCAGCTGCAGAGACAATGGGTCACCTTGCCGGAGGCCTCGACGTTGCCAGATCAGCGGCCCTGGCTCTCCATTCAGCAGGATGCGAGTGCTTGCTGAAGACACAAGTATGGCAAGCCACTCCAGGAAGCGGTCTCCGAAACCATACTGCCGTAGCACCTCAAAGAGGAATGGCAAGGCGATGGAATCGAATGCCTTTGTTTGATCGAGCTCGAGCAGCACTCTTGGGGCTCCCAGGTGGTGAAGCAGCTTCGCAGATTGTTTAACCAATATGAAGTTGTCATACAAGCCTCTCCCGGCAACGAATGCATTTTGGCTGTTGCGGACAAAAGTTCGGAGGACAAAAATTCGGAGGGAGATTGATTGTGATACTAAAAACTCAAGATTGAGTATTTTCAAGTACTTACGGAAGTAATATACTTTTGTTAACATTTTGGCATTTCGTCTTATATTTTGTTTCTGAAGTAAATGGAACACACACGTTTCTATGAGAGTTCCTAGACTTCCTATCTTAGTCCCTCCGCTAAGTAATTTTGTACAGCTGCCTATGGTAATGTAGTATTAGCCTTCTATTTCACAATCCTTCAGTGCTGACCGGTGATCACCATCTCAACGAACATGGTGCACAACAATCCCCATGTCACAAAGCATATTCTTTAGGTACCTTTGTCTGTGTTTATTAATGTGATGCTACATTGTCACGATTGTTTAGCTAGCTCTTATCTAGCTCAGACAAACAAACAATGTAATCGTTGAAATTTTTGTGGACCCCAGAATGCTTCAAAAAGAAATTTAGATACGAGAACTCTAGTGAGTTCTGGAGCTTATGCCGTTTGGGGCTCATGGCATTCTGTTTAGTTCTGTACATATTTGCATACACGGTGTCAAATATCAGTCTCTTCTGGAATGCTGGATAACATGCCAACATGGATTGCTTGAACTTACCAGCCAAGAAAAGCAAGCATATCTGCATGGACCATGATGGGATATGATTTTATTTCTTTGTTAAACTAAAATTTCAAAATGCCGTGAGATTTTATCTTTTATGGACTACCTATAATTGGGACAACCAGGGAGCTTCTTTAAGGCTGATATTAATGATTTGCACCTCTAATGATATTCAGTATTAGTAAATATAATCATGTACAGTGATCTGCTGATATGTTTGTTACTCCCTCCGTCCCAAATTAATTAACTCAACTTTGTCTAGATACGTGTATCTAGACGCGTTTTAGTGTCTAGATACATGCGTATTTGGATAAAGTTGAGTCAATTAATTTGGGATGGAGGGAATATTAAAATTCTCTGTGCAGCATTTGCTGTACTAGTACTAAGGAATCATACAGCTCACATGCATTTGGAGGAAAATAAGTGCCAGAGAAATAAACAGAAAAGGTTTTTAATCTGGTAATGTGAAGGCTTCATTCTCTTTAACATATTATTGTGTGGTTATTACAGAAAACACATATTATTGTGTACTCCCTCTGTTTTAAAATATAAGATGTTTTAGCTTTGTGAAGCTAATGAATCTAGACCACTTTTAGTGAGTAGGTTCACTCCAAACCTACATACTAAAAGAGGTCTAGATACATTAGCTTCACGAAGGTAAAACATCTTATATTTTGAAACGGAGGGAGTAGCATATTCTGTCAGGAATCGGGATCTGCTCTGTGTATTTAGGAGAAATTATCAAAGCAGGCTACAGAAATAACTCTGCAGCCAAACACGTCAGAAGTGCAAGCCGTGTTGGTAGTGATGAATGATGATTATCCCTACCTTGACTTTGTCGTGTTGTATGAATTCTTTAGGTGAACATATTCTGCAAGTGCTCTAGGTCCCAGAAAGTGGCATCTTCAGGATGGTAGATCCTAACTATTCTTCTCCGTAATAATGTTGAAGCTGTGATACTTTATACCCTTTTGGTCAAATCAGTCATGATTTATTTGCCAGTGTCTCTAGAATCAGGATGTGGAAAACCTTTTTCCTTTCTCTTGGACTCTAGGACCAAGAACATCTTCTCTGGAGATATGTCCCAAAATCTAGCAAGGTGCTAAACTATTTCCCCTCCTTTTTGAGACAATTCTTTCCCTTAATAGATATGATTGTTTGTCTTTGTAATCCAAATTCTGGAGGATATTTTTTGTACAACATAACAGCAAATACGTAGAAGTATGAGATTGATATATGCATTGGTGCACTTCATCACAAGTAAAAGTAATATCCTGTTTTAGTATGTAATTAATTGGTAAAAATCTTATGTGATTGCACAATCTATTGTCAGAAACTCTGAGCTAAAATATATTATATTTCACAAAAGCAAAACGAAACTTTTACTTGCTACACTTACTGCAGGTGTAATCTGAGGCTCTGAGCCTGTGTGTGAGTGACTGTTTGAACTTCTCATGTCTATTAGAGGAATATGTGTGTTATAATTTGGGTCCATAATGTAAAGCGAGTTTCTTTTACTCCCCGAAGTGAAGTCTTGATTTTCCCTTTTCTTTGTGTTCCTGCACATTTTATTTTTATATTACAAGAGTAAATCTCATGAAGTTACAAATTTATCTGATATGTGCAGGATTGGTTAACTGACAGAGGTGTACATAGGAGGCGAATTTCCAGGTGTGATCGCCTACAGTAGTTTTATGGGAACTTAACTTGAGTCGGCTGCACGGCTACGCTCATCCATGGCCATGACACAAGGTTTGGGTGGCAATTTTTGTTTGTCTTTTGCTTCAACTAAATGTATGAGGTCCTGTGTTTATGTAGAGCCTCTCTTGCAAACTCAATTACACAAGCGATAAGGTATGCTGCTCACAAAAAGAGTTTAAATAAAATGTGCAACAAAGAGATAAAGCAAATAACCTTTTTTATGAAACACTAACCTTAGCTGGGAATATATTAGAGGCCTGAAAGCTTACAAGGCTGTGCACAAAAGAAATTGTTCAGGATCAGACGAAACAACAAACCAGACTAGTACTAAGAAGGTTGTCATGTTGAAACTTGTGCTTTTGTTCATGCGCACCGATCCGGCAAATTTTTTGCTCATGCCACCTAGCAAATACCAGCCTCGTCTTGGATTGTCTTGTCTTGGATTGCTGGTAGGTGCTCCCCATGCTGCCAAAAATCAGTTCTGAATGTCTTTTTATTTTGCCAGAGCACATTGATGATTACACTCTTTTACCCTCACAATCCAAGCGGACTTTGTCTTGGCAGTATAAAGATTGAACTAACAATCAGAACTATTAATCTTCTGTTACTGGACCCGACTTGATGTTGACACGCATCGGTGGTAACTGGTAAGTTTTCCACAACATGTGCCCGCAAAATACAGGTATAAACACGACCCACCACGTGATAGTATATATTTCTTGCTCTGAGTAACATGGTAATTTTCTGTTGCTCCTCATTTCATCTTAGACTGTTCGGGGTAACAATTTGACATAATAATTGAATGTATTAAAAATGCCTTCTGCAAGTTTCTCTAGAAAAATACAACTATGGATCTAGTGCTGCTTCCCAAAAGAATAAAATGAAGATCATGGAGCTGTAGGCGTTTCACTGGTATTTAGGCGGTGTCTAGTCATTAATAATTTTCTTCTGACCAGATATGCTAGCAATTCACACCATAGCTCTGCTTTGCTATACCTGCATATAAAAGTAAAAGGGCATGAGAACTTAGAGGAAATTTGGTTGAATCTGTTGAAATGTCTCTTCCAGTGACTTCCATACATTTTGTGCGGAAGCAGGGTTGCTTCAGTGCTGGGTCATCTTCAGGAGGTGGCTGTCCAAAGTTCATCTCGCAGCTCATGTCTTCAAAATCTAAACAGTAATAATATGATTGGCGTAAGTGCATATATTTTATCTCCTCTAGTTCCTAATTAACTATGAACAGCCTTTAGGGTTTGTCACTTAACATGATACGCCTCCCTCTATTAGTCTTTAATTCCAAGTGAGAATTAGATAAATAACAGATGGCTTTTCTTTTTAGGGGAAATAACAGATGGCTTTGTTTTGTTGGCATCATCCATTGAGTTGGAAACATTCCATTGCAATATACATGGAATGAGTGATGAGGATAATCCCCAAGGGCTAAGATGATATGCACTGCCAGTAAACTAACATTCATCGGCCGCCCCCAGAGCTAGGTACTTGAAAACACTAAGGAAAATCACACCTTGCATATCCCAACTCAAATTTATCTCTCATTCGGTGGACTGCCGTCATAAAATATCAAAATCATATGACCTAGAAACAATGATTGTCGCAGCTGAAATACATTACGAGTCACCCTGGAAGACCCAACACTCACAACGGGTGCTTCTCATAAGTGAGGATGAACCATGTTGCTCTGATAATTGAAATATGTTGGCTCTGCACTGTGAGGTGAAGGTGCCTGTACTGTATTTGCCTGGCAGGCAACTTGTTTCTGCTCTTTGCCACCACTCACTAAGAATAACACATAGGGGCTAGCCCTATTTCTGTGCTATGCTTGCAATTGCTTTATAACTTGCAAACATGTTGGTCCCACCCCAACCCTTTTTGTCCCCCAAATGTTAGCATGTGGTTCCCGTAAAAGAAAAGGTAAAGAACCTCAGTGGATATAGGTGGCAAGATCTTAAGGTTTATGTATAAAGTTAAGTTCTGTATTATTCACATGAGAATCTTGATATCATGGATGCTTTGAGTTAACTTTTACTTAGAGAGCTAGTTGAAACACATGGATGGCTATGGACATATTATACCACTACTTGAAGCAGAAAGGTAATATTCTAAGTTCACTCAAGTCAACGTTAGTAATATTGTTGCGCTACATTATAATTAGGTCACTGACCAGGTAGCTAGGGATACACTTTCAGGTTTTTAACACATCTTCAATGACAATCCATTAATTTCCTGCTGGCTTCATTCAGTGGGCCAGAGTTCTCTGTTTGGTCATTGAACTGGTATTCAAACAAGTTATAGCTTACCCACTGATCTACTCACTATTCAGGATAGTCTCATGGATTGAAGCAAAAGGAAGCTTACTGGGTGACATGTAGACAGCAACTCCAAGCGAATCTTGCATAAACTTCTGGGATGGAATCTTGCAAAGATTCGTGCACATACCGACACAGTTGGTGCTTTCCAGAAATCTGTCACAGAGTAAGACAAGAAATTGAGAAAGATCAGTATCACTTGTCTCAAGATTTGGTGGCATATCTGTACTCTGCGCCTTACAAATCTCATCCTTAACCCAGTGATAATCGGGATATCGTCTCAGTACTGGTAAGGTGCATTGCCCTCTTATATATTTGTTCATCTATTCTTGTAGGCAGTTTGTGGAGTGTGAGTAGGATCGTCAGTTTGCTGCAGTTACGACATTGGCAATAGAAGTTGCATGTGAACCTTGGTACTTTGATGCGTTTACTTTTAAGTGGGGATACTCAAGTAAAGGTTGACATACAGCAAATAAAATTATTCAGAACCTATTGATGGTTGCAGAATCATGCCTACCAAAAAACAATTTGGACCAATATGTTTTGGATACCTTATATTCAACCTAGTAAAACTCATTCAACAAATTTGTTCTGGTATTGACTACTCAATGAAGGAGTTTGTCGGTTATGATGGAATTACCTGCATTTGGGGATGAACACCACATTCTTCTCCTTGGTTCCATTGACTTCAGATTCCTTTACCTTGTTCAATGACATAATGATTACTCAGACAGCTTATCCAAAGTAGGTAGTGTACTCCATGCGTGACTCCATTTCAAATTAGGATATGCACAAAATATGCCTCGCAGACAGCAAAAAACACCTAGGATTTTGCTTCATAAAAAGAACGATACTCTTATAGGTGTCAATCCTACATCAATTTTCTCTACTCTTGTAGTAATATTTATTAACTTGGCATGTGGCTTTATATCATTAATTAATTTTGTTCAGGGCTCAACAGAAGCTCTAGCATGAACTCTTTGTGAATAATGCCCTGCGTGAGGTTGAGGCTATCCCTTTTATGACTTGAAGTATTACATATTTACATGGAGCAACAGCAAGAACATATTAACAAGTGAAAAATTGTGTATGTACCTCACACGGTCCAACCAGCCAAGGGAAGAATATGGTGGTGAAGGCAGCAAAGTACTCCCTGGAAAATTTTGAAGGCGGCATCATCACCTTTATCTGCCCAAACAGAATTCTGTCAGCCCAAATCCAAGTAAAGAAATAGAGGAACTCCTAAGGCAAGTACTGTTGTTTCCCTCCATTTAAAAAGGATAGCTTCATTGGTTTCTAGCAATGCAAGTGAATAATAGAAATGTTGCAAAGTTAATTATGCATCCTTGTAATGAAGTGTACTTGCCATTGTGACGATATAGCTTGGCATCGCTTGTTCGAGCGCCTTGGCCACAATCTCGCCCTGTGTTTCAAGCTTGAAGATTCTGGAGATTGCGACGGCGGCCTCTATCAAGCCCTGGTAGCCAGGCGTTGCATTCTTTATCCCTGTGGTACATTCACGTTCAAGTCAGTCCTCTATACAGAAAAAAAGCATGTTTACCATCAACAGGGCGAAGAAATAAGAAGAGGAGTACGTCATGGTTGCAGCTGGATGCTACTTATTCGCTTGTCTAGTCACGGAAAATCCGAGGGATACGGAAGACCAAACACAGGAATTTACACGCATGCACAGTGACAGTGGACACACTAATTAGGAGGCTAACTCCTAGAGCAGAAGAAAACCATGTGCTGCGTGATGGTTGACTTCTCCATTAGCCCCCGTTAACACCCTTTTTTTTTGGCGGGAACGCTTCTGGATCACTTAGGTTACTTTTTTTTTGGAAGAGGGAGAGGAACGTCATAAAGGACATACGCACCACTAAAAAGATTCCTAGAATGTGCACCTCACATTTTTATACGACCGGCAAGTTATGAGCCTCTCTTAGTTGCCTAGGTATATATATAGTATATGCGCTCATGCACTTGTGCTTGTTTTGCAGTAGTAATATGTTACTCTTGTGCATATGAAACTGGCTCACGGAGCTGATACACCTTTCATTTTGAGGGAGAATTATACATTTATATGACTACTAATCTGTAGTGGCTTTTGTTCTCTCGCTTCAGAAATGGAATTATAATGAGTAGTACCGTTAAAATGGCCGTACAAATACAACACTCGTAGCCATTTGTAATAGTACTCCGTAGAAAACGTGCACGGAGAGCAAGACGTCACATTCACAGCATGCATAACATTACGTGAGCATCAGCAGTCAATTATTAGCTAATTAAAATAATACTACTAGATCAATCCGTGTATAGTGACAAAAATGGCATATGTAGACCATAGGAGCACCCGTCGGGTGGCAAGACAAGCAACTGTAGTAACGACGAAAACAAGCATCTTGGAAACAGTGCTTGGAAAGCTCCGTTTTATATATTCTTGTGAGGCATCTAACATCAAACTCGATTTTTGTACTACTACTTAATCGCAAACTAAACTTGTAAGACTACAAGATAGTAGTACTTGATCCATACGATTCGAGACAAGTTGTACTACAGTACTATGAGTGATTTTGCAACCGTAATTATGAGTGGTCTCGTCTGGGTTTTTACACGGAGGCCGACCATCTCTCTACTTTCCAAGATGTGTGGGACACAAGTGTCGGAGGCACATGGCCGTCTTCCTCGTTGAGACAAGGATCGAGCTGGTGGCAAAGGAATGGTGGCCATATACTAGTATATTACTACCAGATTAATTAAGCCTGCGATTATATATGAACTCAGCTATCGTTAAGAAAATCTGACCCCAAAAAAAAAACAATGGCTTATTCACCAGAACTACGGGTCCGTTCTCTCTGGTGCAGCGGCATAAGCGATCGCGATCGACCATGACTCACATGGCTACAAGCCTAGAACAACATGCATGTGTAGAGTCGATGATCATTCCAAAGCTTGCAAATGTATATATCTACTAGGCACGAACCAGAAGCTTCCTGAAGTTTCCTGGACAGGAATCCAATGGCCAAGTTGTCGAACCAGCTGTCGTGGTACACCGTCGTTCCCGTCGTCCCTGCCACCGTCTCTCTCACCGGCGCTAGCGTTGCCTCTGCTTGTGGCCTCACCATGACCGATCGCACGGTGGAGCAGCGCTTGATCCTCCTCGCGTAGCTCTGCTTCATCACGCAGGACACACCTCTTTCACGCAGGCGAGGAGGTGCTCTGATGGTGAGCCCACCTTGAGGAAGAAGGAGCACGAGCGCGGTGGCCTCCATGGTTTAGCTAGCGTGTGGGTTTGTGTGCGTGTGCGTCAGTCTTTGAGAGAGAGGTATATTTGTAGAGAGAGAGAGAGAGAGAGAGAGAGAGAGAGAGAGAGAGAGAGAGGTGCAAAGAGTAGGAAGCGCCCAAATGGCAGGGAGGGGCATCTTGGTGTGGTGGGATCAGGGAATCATCATGTTTCACACGATTCTCACCTTGGAATGGACAACGGGGCTGTGTCGGTTTTTAATGGGCTTTGGCTATTCACACGATTCTCGCCTTGGAATATGGACAAACGAAGTATACATACTGTACATACTCCGGACTTGAATACTATAAAATAAGAATTATTAAGAGCTAAATAGTAGCAGTAACGTTTTCCTAGAGGAATAATCTTTTGGAATACTGCTATTTTTAGACACTTCTTGAGCCGTCTTGAAAAACTTATAACTAGTATTTTACATAATACTAATTGCTCTCTGCACTTACAAGTAATAAGAGAAAAATGACTCTTCAAACACGCCCTAGTTAGGCTTTCATTTCATGGGTTGACTATCGATTTTTTAATAATTGCTTGGTTGGAAGTCATATGCATATTTATCTTCAAATGTACATTTCTAATGTAATAATAACCTGTCTATATTTTAAAATCAATATAAATATAATTAGTGGCTCAAAATATACTTCCTCCGTTTATACAAGACAACATACATCTTGGCGATTTATTTGAACTGCCAAAATGTCTCACATTAAGGGCTTGTTTGATTCATAGGAATTGCATAGAAATTGTGTGGATTTGAATCCTATGGGAATTTTCCTATGTTATTGTTTGATTCATAGGAACACATCCTATAGTAATTAATCCTATAGGAATCTTATAGTGCAATTCTTATAGAAAAGAAACATTAGATCATACCTCATGGAAAAATTTCTTTGCAACATCAAATATAATTTCTCTTCCCATAGGATTCAAGTTGGCATGACATATCAATCCTATTTTTTTCCTATTCCTATACTTTTCTTATCCTATGAATCAAACAAGCCCTAAGGAGTTGATGTAGTACTACTTTGGAGTATGTTGAAATTATAGTCTTTGATATGACTAGATGCGCTCCTTCAGCCTACTAGCATCAGCTAGTCCATTTTTGCTGCCCCATGTTGCTATTGTATATATTGTACTACATTGTTGGGCAAATCTGATCCGCAGTGTCTACTAGGTCTATCTGCAGCCATATATACTCATACATACTAGCATTACTAGTCACCAATTTCAGTGTAGACTATATAGTAGTATGAATTACAAGTAAAACTTATTGACGTTAGTTATTAGGTCTATATAATAAAGTTTGCTTAAGAAATTACTAGTGAAAAGGAGAGACTAGACTCAGGTCAGAAGACGGGCTAGCTGCAGGCTCGTCCATCTCCTACTTCGTCATTGATTATGAGAGCAAGGGCAATAATATAGGCCGTTGCTAGCTATATCCATGCCAACTCACCTAAAGTCTTTATACGTATGTACTCATACAATAAGCTGGCTATTCGTTTAGCTCTATAAAATATTTAAGTACTAAATATTTGCATGTCCATATGCATGCAAGACATAGGAAAGGAGAGTAGCCAGCTTACTGCCCACGCACAGGCTGCATGCAAGCTGCAGCCTTTTGATTTTTGGTAATGAAGCGCCGGCTACCTTCTCTCCTCCCTTCTCTCTCTTTCAGATGTGTTTTTGCTAACATAAAATGGTTTATAGTCTGCTGATTAGGATCTATTGTGCATATATATACATTCTTACCCAGGGTGCTGAATAGTTATTTTGCATCCCACATATATTTATCTTCTCACATTCAGAAATTTATGTTTTGTATGCTAATAATTATGTTCATATTTATTAGAAATGCAAAAAAATCGACATAAAAATACAAGTTTTGAGTTATTATAGTGTAAAATACATAGAAAATATGCATTTTATGTCGTATTTTTATATGGTATGTAAACAATTTTTTTAACGACTAAATTCTTTTATATTCTTCTTGACTTCTGAGGTAAGAAAAAATTTACGTGACGTAAAAATCATGTACGGTTTAAAAGATAGAGGCTGGGTGAAGAATAACTATTCTACACCCTGGTGTCAAATAGCGCCACTCTATATCGTGCTATTTAACTCCCATGGTGTAGAATAGTTATTCTATACTCACCCTCTATCTTGAACCGTATATTATTTTTACGTCACGTAAATTTTGTCTTACATCATAAGTCGAGAAGAACATAAGAAAATTTAGAAATAACATAATTTTTTGTTTACATGCCGTATAAAAATATGACGTAAAATATTTATTTTTGATGTTCTTTTACACTATAATGACTCATAAACTCCATTTTTTATCGATTTTTTGGTTGTGGTGAACATATGAACATAATTATTCATATACAAAACATAATTTTTTTAATCTAACAACATAAAAATATGTTGAGTGCAAAATAACTATTCTGCTTCCTGTGTGCAGAATAGGGTTTCTATATCTATATATCTATACATATATACGTGTGAATACAACTTTTCACACCAAATGATTGCTACTGTATCGTGTCTGAGGCGAAAATTAAGACGCACACGGAGAGAACTCCTAGAGAAACACGTATTTTGTGCAATGGCATGAATTGAAGACACTTCCTGATCTAACTTTTCAGAGCTGAAAACTTTATGAATGGAAATAGTAGCACTGGAAGGCTATGGTGGTTGTACCGTTGTAGTATGGTGACTGCTTTTTATCCCTTAATAAATAAATAAATAAATAAATAATTATCCAGAGCGATACTAGATTGTTAGCCACGTGACCCGCGATGCCCAATCAAGGACTCCGACGTCTCCCCTCTCTCCCATTTGGCACATCACAAGATCCAACTAGTTTCCGGAGCGTCCAAGGCAATCCAGTCCAAATCTACACTTGGATCGAACATCCCAACTACTACTAGCAAGCTGTAATAATCAGATCAGACAGGAACGCAAGGTTTCATCCAACCTCGAACGTAATTTTGTTTGCCGCGAGTCTCGAGGGAGAGCTACATCTACATGGGACTCTGCTCACAAGGATGTCTATATGTCTGTTCGTCCTTACGCTACATCCAAAACCAAGACGAATGTTCTGGCACAAATCTTGTGTACTCCCTCCATCGTGAAAAAGATGTCGCGGATTTGTCTGAAATCAAATATTTAGTATATAGATACATTTAAAATTAGACAACTTTGCCACGGAGAAGAACTTTTTTTTGAGCAGTGGCCCCAGAAACCTCCGCTCCTCGGTCGTCCCCCCGACCAGGAGCCAAACCCTAGCCGCGGCCTCCGGCCCCCTTCTTCTCCACCCCCTCACGCTGCCGCCGCCGGGCAAAGCATGTGCGGTGCCGACGGCGACGGCCTCTCCTGGTTCGCGCTGGCGCGTCGGGCGGCAGGGGCAGCTCCATGCGGCGGCGACGAACCGCGGCTCTGCTCCAGCCCTTCCCGCGCGCGGCGGGCCAGCGCGCCGTGGCCGGGGTGGAGCAGAGTGCTAGAGGCGGCGGGGCTCGACGTCGGGGATGGTTTCCTCGGCCCGACGGCAGTGCCCCACGGCGGCGTTGGAGCTCGGGCGGCGGGGTCCGTTTTCCTGGCGGTGAGGCGCGGATGGGCGGCGCGGCGACGCCTCCTTCCCTCTCTGTGGCGGGGCGGCTCTGGCCCGGGCTTTAGGCACGAGCTCGGCCCGAGATCTAGCAGCGTCCATGGCGCTCGCAGCTGCGACAGGGCGCAGGGTTGCTCGGGACGCAGGGGAACGACGGCGGCGGCGACTTGGGAGCAGCAGTGCGGTGGCGGAGCAGAGGGGCCCGATCTAGGCCCGATCTGGGCCTGGCTGGCGAGTCGGGCCTGATCTGGGCCTATTCCAGCCCTGTCTGGTTCTGCTGATGTGTCCGGACAGCTCCCACCGCGGGTGATGGAGGGAAGGGCCCCTCCCCCAAGCCGCCCGTGCCTCGGTACCTGCACGTCCGTGAGCCCGACCCGGCCCTATCGTTGGTGGCACGATGCGGTGTTGGTCGGAGCTTTGGCTAGAGCTCGGGGATGCCGGGGTGGCGGCCCCAGAAGGTGAACTGCGTGGGTGTCTCTTCAGCGAGCGCAGTGGCAGTGGTGGTGGCTCCTCCCCCGGTCATGTGGATGGCGAGGAGAGGGCGATGGGAGGCTTTGGTGTTGGCGGCGCTTCGGCTAAGGCAACTCCCAGATCGCGTGTTGGCAGCCTATCTTGGGGTCAACGAGCGTGGCAGACGCCGGGGAGTGGTCGGAGGTTTTCTGGGCGAAAGCTCTGTGCTTCGGCACCATCGACGGCGGTGCCTGTGGGTATCGTTACCTTCTTGGGGGCGTCGGTGCGGCTACCTCCCGCGCGATAGGGCTCCGGGTGAAAACCCTTGACCTTTGGTCTCGGTGGCGGCGACACGGTGTGTCGTGACCCTCTTGGGGGCGTCGTCGTGGAGCCCCGGGTCACCCCGGTATCAACTCGTTGTCCTCGGTTGCAAGTTTAGGCTTCCGCATTTTCATGTTTATTTTGATCTGCCTCGTAAAAGGGGTCTCCCCTCCACCTTGTATCTGTTCGGCCGATGTGGATTTATTTATAAAGCAGGACGAAAGCCTAGTTCGAGAGAGACAACTTTGCGACATCCTTTTTAGAGCGGAAGGAGTAGTATCATCAGAGGTTTATTTAGGGACAGAGACTTCCTACTATATCTAAATTAAGTCTAGTCCTCCTACATCAAAATCCAAAAGATAAATTCTGCGTACTTTTGTCAAATCTGACCAAACTGAATAACTTCAACCAAATCTGACCCTTGGGCAAAACTAATTCGGAATCTGACTCCTAGATCAATGTCATTTAAAACGGCGTCAAAGTTGTGCAGATCGGCGCCAACAAGAGCAGCTGGAACCGGGCAAAGGAGGTCGGATTCAGAATTAGTTTTGCCAAGGGGTTAGATTTGGTTGAAGTTTCATAAAAATGTCAGATTTGGCAAAAAAAAAATTTACAAATTCTGCATATGCCTAGGATCCACTACATATGTATTTAGTATCTACACAAATTCAAGTCAACTCATATGGGTCGGAGAGAGTACGTCCTCCTTCCTAAATTAGGATGCATATTAGTTTTGGTCAAAGTCAAATTTAATAAATTTTGACTAATTATCTAAAAAATAGTATGAATATGTACGACATCAACTCAATGTTATTAGAATCATCATAAACTATATTTTCATACTACATGCATTTGATATTAAAAAAGTTAGTACGTTTTTATATATAGTTGGTCAAATTTTATAAGATTGACTTTGACCAAACCTAATATGCATTTTAATTTGGGAAAGAGGGAGTATGTCGAACCGAGAATGTAACACAACTCTCCTCGGAACATGCCCCTCCTTCCACCATCATCAGTGACGAAACAATCGCCGACGTCATGTGGGGGCAGATCCACACGCTACTACGTACGCTGACGCGGTTTCGTCTCAGGTCGCGTCGACGCGCTGGGCTAGAGCTACATATGTCGTGGATCCTAGACGCATGCAGCAGCAGCCGGCGTAGCATCGCGGTCTCTGTGCCTCCGTTTCTGCTCGACCTTCCTGCCTGCCGTTTCTCGCATAAGCGCGCACCGCTACTCTGAAACGACGTGCATGTTTCCGCACCGATGGAAGTGGCAACAGGGAGTTGGTGTCATCAGACGTTTCTCCTGCGCAAGGATTCAGCAGCAGATGGCGTTGATTGATTGAGTCGACGCAGCTGCCGGCCAAATTTTGCAAAGCGGTCACGTACCAATCACCCACTCAAAATGCCAAATTCCTTGCTGAATTGGTCTCAGGAGGAATCTGTCAGGTTTTGGTATCCCTGTGGATACATGAAGAAACGGCTCCATTCGATTCGAATTTGTCCTGCTTGAATTGGTCGTAATACAGAGCTGTTCTGAATTCCCTTTGGGTTGATTTAGTCTCGGACTCTCAGGATCAGGGGTAAATAACCTTTTGCAGTTTAGACACTTGTCTCTTCGGTTATGGAACTCGCACACCACCAAAGTAGCTAACAGCAACCCTAACATATCCGGATAGCTTAACTTCCTATAAACTTTCTTTCATATTTCTCATCTATTGTGCGCATAAACTCCATTTCAACTATTGTTTTTTTCTTCGCGAGCCTTGCGTTTTTCATTGATAGAAAAAGAGAGTTTTGTACAAATTATATACAAGCGGCTCAGAAGAGGCAATACCCTATACAACTCAACCCACTAGACCTACGGGGCCGCGGGTATCATGGCCCGGAGGCCAGTCGCACCGGTAGCAGCCCACGATCGAGCTTCAGAGCGTATTGTAACAAGAAGGCTACTCATGTTTGGCGACACGTTGTCAAAGACGATCGCATTACGCTGTTTCTAAATCTACCACGATGTCAGCATGATTAGCGAGGACGTCTCCTTGCGACTGGCACGGGGTAGAAAGCGAGGTCTGCAACCACCAATCCACGAAGTCATCCTCTCCATTCGGAGGCGCGGCCGTGGCTCGGATCCAAGAGAGCACCTCATGCTAGACTGCCCTGGAGAAGGGGCAACCTACCAGAAGGTGAGTCATGGTCTTAGCCGATTGGTCGCACAGGGGGCAGCGCGGGGAATGGGCAAGGCCTCGTCTCGCAAGTCGCTCGGCAGTCCAACACCGGTCTTGGCAGGCCAACCAAATCAAGAACTTGACTTTGGGTGGAGTCCAAGTATGCTAGTTCGGTCTTGGCAGGCCAACCAAATGAAGAACTTGACTTTCGGTGGAGCCCAAGTATGCCAGTTCAACTTCTACGACCTGGACGTGATCGATCCCTGGAAAAGGAACTCATAACATGATTTGGTGGAGTAGTGCCCATCTGTGGTCCACCTCCAGATCAGGGTGTCCGGCTCATCCGTCAGCATGACATCACACATCCTCACCAGAGTTGAACGTACTGCCATAGGGCAAGAAGACTCAGCGCGCCCTGGATGTCAGCAATCCAACGGCGCTCCAACATCACCTTTCTCACCGTGTGGCACCTCCTAGCGCGTTTTGAGATTAGCGCGACGAGTTCAGGCGCCAACTCCTCGATGGCTTTCCCGTCCAGCCATCGATCCATCCATAAGAGAACCATAGCTCAGTCACCTACCATCATCCTACAGGATGCTCTAAAGACCTGGAGCTCCGTGTTGGAGAATGTCATGTCCAGACCGTGCCAAGGGCGCAGTGGATCCGTCTGCATCCTCCAAATCTAGTGAATCCGAAGGCTGATCGTCATGCGGCCTAGGTCAGGGACGCCCAAGCCCCCAAAGCACTTGGGCCTACTCACCTTCCCCTAATTGACTTGGAAATGCCCTCCATTGGCTTCCGCTCACCCGACCCATAGGAAGCCTCTCACTATCTTCTGTATGTGACGGAGCGTTTGCTTGTTGAGCCCTAGCACAATGATCAGATGAAGGTGTATTGCCAGGAGCACGAATTTGACTAAGGCTAGGCACCCAGCCCTCGTCATCATGGATGCCTTCTAGGATGGTAGCCTGTCAGCAATACTATGAACCAGGGGCTGGGCCGAAGCTGAAAGCCAGCGTAGTGATAAGGGGATCCCTAGGTATTTGATCGGGAAAGGTGCCAACTGGCATCCCATAATCGTTACCACCCATAGGGCCTCCTCCTTGGAGCAAGCGATCGGGGATACCGAGCACTTGGCGAAGTTGCTATGAAGCCCGATGCCTCCCCAAAGTGTGCCAGGAGTGCGCGCACCGTGCGCAACTCCGTCTCATCTAGGTGGCAGAAAACCACGACGTCATCCGCATAAAGGGAGGCCATCGTCACCACTTCCCGGGAAGCGATGCGCTTGAGCATACCAAACTCCAGGGCCTTAGCCATCACCCTATTGAGCGTGTTAATGAAGAACACGAACAACATTGGTGAAAGGGGGTCACCCTGCCTTAGTCCCCTCTGATGCCAGATCGGGGGTCCTGGCTCGCCATTGAGCATCACCCTCATGCTTGCCGTAGAGAGTAGGATAACCACTATCTCGCGAAATCTGGGGACAAACCCTACCCCACGCAGCACCTCCAGCAACAACGCCCAGGATACCGAGTCAAAGGCTTTGGCTATGTCGAGCTTTAGCATGACCCTTGGCTCCTTCAACCTATGTAGTAGGCATGATGTCTGCCGAACCAACATGAAATTATCATGAATGCAGAGCTTCTAGATGAAGGCGCATTGGTTCAGGTCTACCAGGGCCCCAAGCTTGGCAAAGATATGGATCAGACTGATCGGTCAGTAGTCACCCAAGGAGGCCACGTCACTCTGCTTGGGCAGCAGTACTACCAGTGCCTGATTGAGGCCTTGGAAATCACGCCCGTTCAAGGTGTACATCTTGGCGAAGACAGACATTAGGTCTTGTTTCACCACTCCCCATCAGGTCTATAGGAATTCCGTTGTGAAACCATCCAGTCCAGGCGCCTTACCATGAGGTAGTCGCTTAATCACCTCTCACACCTCCTCCTCGAAGAATGGGGCATCCAAATATGAGAGGTCCGTCGGAGTGTATCCAAGAAAGTCCAGGTCCAGTGAGAACTGCCGCTCTCTACCCGTACCAAGCAGCTCCTAGAAGTGATCAAACGTAGCCTTAGCCATGGCAACATGGTCAACGACGACCGTGCCATCCACCTGCAGGCTACGGATCACATTCCTCTATCGATGATAGGTCGCGTGCTGGTGGAAGAACCCCGTATTGGCATCCCCTCGCTCAGCCACCTCGCCTTGGCCCGCTGGCGCGCCATTGTTCGCTCGAGTGAGGCCAGTCCAAGGTGGATGCGTTTCAGCATTGCACGGAGGGCGCCCTCATCCGGAGAGAGGCCTAGACTCCATGGCCACGATGAAGTGGTATACGATAGCCTGCGCTAGAGAAAGCTGCAGTTTTACCAATCCCACCTTCCTATCCTCCTAGCTCATTAGCTGACGGGAAGTGCGTTTGAGCTTGGAAACAAGTCTCTGAAAGGGATCGGGGTCACCATCGATGGCCGTCCAGGCCATAGTAACCACTTCATTAAAGCCGTCAAGTTTCAGCCAGAATTTCTCAAACTGGAACAGTGCACGCCCAGCAGCAACCGAGGTACAGTCCAGGAGCAAGGGGAAGTGGTCTAGGATGACCGTTGAGAGTCAACACAAAGAGAAGTTGCTATGCATCTTGTCCTGGTTTGCCGAGCAGAGCACCCTGTCGAGGCTGACAAGCATGGGGGATTCACGCACATTGGACCACGTGTACCTTCTACCGTATAGGTAAATCTCCTTCAGCACGCAGTCGTTTAGGAATCTCCTAAAGCGACCCATCATGCGGCTGTTCAGGTTATCGTTGTTTTGTCCTCGTCGCGATATATCATGTTAAAGTCTCCCCAGATCACTCAGGGTCCAGGGCGCACCCTCCTGAGCTCGCAAAGCTCCGAGAGGAAGGCCACCTTGTATGCATCAGCCTGTGGTCCATAAACACACGTTAGGCACCAAGGCGTGCCCCCATGGGGCCACCCTAGCGGTTACCACTACAAGAAAAGTTTCCTTCCGCAACGACTTGGCCCGACGGTCGTCGCAGAAGGCGCGTCTTCCACAACAAAATTCTCCGCTCGGCCGTGGCCAATGGAAAACTTTTTTTCTGGTTTCACGACCCTCTACTACGACGGATCTGCTAAAAACATGGAGAAAGCTCGGCCATCGTGTGGCAGAAGCAAGATTTTCGTTTCCTCGCGCGATGTTGACTCGCCGAAGTCTTTTGCGGCGTGTGGGTTCCGAACATCAGTGTCTCTAGCAGACCATACTTTTTGGTGGTGCCTCCCTGATTTGAACTCGATAACGTTGCTTGAAGCGTCTGCCGTTTAGTCAGGCTGCTAGGTCCCACATGTCAGCCTCTCATTAGAAGGATCGTGTGTATGATGGAACTTTTTTCCTTCGCCCGCGCTACCCTGTTCCGAAGTTGATAATGTTGCTCGATGCATCTACCGTTTAATCAACCTCCTGGGACCCACATGTCATCCTCTCATTAGAAGAACCATGTGCATAATGGAATTTTTTCCCTTGGCTATTGCCTCTCTAATTTCAACTCGATAACGTTGCTCGATCTATCTGTCGTCTAGTCACGCTGTTGGATCCTCCATGTCAGCCTCACATTATAAGAATCGTGTGTATGATAGAATTTTTTTCTTCGCTTGTGCTACCCTGTTCCGAACTTGATAGCGCTGCTTGATGCATCTACCGTTTTAATCAAACTCCTGGACCCCACATGTCATCCTCTCATTAGAAGAAACATGTGTATGATATAATTTTTTCCCTCGGTCGCACCTCCGTGTTCCGAATTTGATAGCGTTACTCGCTGCATCTACCATTTAATCATGATGCAGGGCTCCACATGTCATCCACTAATTAGAAGAAACGTGTGTATGATGCAATTTTTTCTCTCGGTCACGCTTTCGTGTTTCGAACTTGATAGCGTTGCTCAATGCATCAGCCTTTTTCCAGGCTGCTGAGTCCCCCATGTGAGCCTCTCATTAGAAGAAACGTGTGCATGCTAGACTTTTTTCTTTCTCGCGCCTCCCTGTTTCGAACTTGGCAACGTCGCTCGAGGCATAACATGTATAAGGCCGCGCTACTAGGTCCCACATGCCGGTCTCTCTGTATATCAAACCTGCATATGGTGGACTTTTTTTCGGCCGCGTCCGCTGTTTTAACTTTGGAAACGTTGCTCGATGTGGCAGCCGTGTATGATCTTGCTGCTAAGGCCCCCATGTCAGCCTCTCTGGTATGTTTTGGCGGGTGGGTCCCTGATGTCAGCCTCTCTGTACAAGTATTTAATTTTTTTTCAAACCCTACCATTAAACTCGAGAGATGCTGCAGGCTGGTGGGTCCGCGATGTCAGCCTCTCCATAATGCGACATTAAAAAGTAAACCCTTTCTCAAAAAAAAGTAAACCCAAGATATATATAAATATTTACGCACAGGGGATTCGAACTAAAGACCTTCAAATCAAATCAAATAGACATAAACTGAGTGTTTTGCCACTATACCAAAGATACTAATAGAAATTGAATCATTAAACATGTATTAGTACTACAACTTATGTATCAGTCTTCTAAAAAATATTTTGTGTGTCCATGTTATTTCTCTTAAAATAAAAGAGCAGTGCTAGTGGAACCTCGATTTATGAAAAGCCACATAATGGATTAGTTTCTTAAAAACATGGGTAGGCAGAGTTTTTTTAGAGGTGGGGGGCAATGCCAAAAAGGCCAAATTTAAAAAAATTGGGCTATGGTCAATGGGCTCCTATCTCAAATTTCACTAGGCTGTGGCTCGCTAGACTCAAACACATACCTCTTTGAGGGAGGAAAAAAAGCGATAATTCCTTTGACAGATATTCATGTAAAAATATCTAATGAACACACACCACATGAGCCAAAACAGGGCTGGTATCCAATGACTTCACTTGGTGAAATCATGTTGTATATCTTTACCCTCTCATCTCTGTCCAAAATACATCCAATGGTTCCGATGACATAAAGGAAAAAGCTCTAGAGCAAGCAGCCAACAACAACGATAGAACTTTTGACAAATTCAATACCATTTGAAAGATTAAGGAGTACAGAATAATAAGACATAAAAAATCGACAGATTCCTAGTTCATATTCAGCAGCACTTTACCAATTCAGAAGCATTTCAAATTGACTAATTCAGCAATACAGACACTGAAATTCAATATCACTACAGAGAGACAGTTTTTGTTTCAGCTCTAAAAACCATGCTAAGTGATCAGTTTGCCCTTTTCTCCAAACACACTCGATCATTGGAACACAATCATTGTCATACTATTTGGTCATATAGGGAACCGTCATATAGATACAAATATACCATACCAGTACGTACTAGTCATAGCTCCAATCCAACAAAAGGTTATCATAGTTTTACCATCCATATATGATCAGTGGAGATAAGACAACTACATAATTAATTATAATAGCATGCGCCCAAAGAGCTAGACTGCTGGAAAGTTCATGAACAACATGCGGCATTCAGGGCAGCCAGATACATCGACCTTGACCGTTCTTCCAATAGTAAGTTTGGCCGCTTTCCGAAACTTGATCCACCTAAAGGTAGCTACCAAGTGCCCATCAGTCGAGTTAATAGCATAGCGTACCTCGATTCGCAATCCTTCGCTCTGCATCGTGAAGACTATTGTTCCCTTTCATCTGGCCCGGAGTTGCTTTGTGGCACTCTTAGGCAATTTTTGAGTCAAAACAAGAGATAGACGCATAATTACTAAGAGCAATGCACTGAATCATGTGAAACTTGAGAAGACATTGAGAGCAGTTTATCTGCTGCCATATACTCACAAACATAATCCGGTGCGACCTTGTGATGACACATGTGTAGGATATGGTCTGACAAGTGCTGCCCGGGGTGATGAAGGAGCTTGTGTCGGTGCTTGTGCTCGGGCTGGTGCTGGTGCAGGAGATGGTGCCACTAATTGTAGAGGGGCTGGTGCAGGAGCTAGAAGGCCTAGAACCGGTGCCGGCGCCAACAACTTGATGCTAGATTCCTTCTGAGGGGTAGCTAAGCTGACTGCAGGGATGGTAGAGGTAGATGAGAAGTGTACAAGTAAAATGGTCTCTTATACAACAGTTACTCACAAGATAGTGATCAGAGGATATGATGAGTATACAAGCAAATTAAGTTACTACCTCCATTCTTTCTCCTTAGGTCAACAGGTGCCGGAATAGGAACTAGGGCCAGTGCCGTTGGGAGTGCCAACAACTTGGTGCTAGTTACCTTCTGAGGGGTAGGTAAGGGGACTGCAGGAGTGGTCAGAGAGGCATATGAGATGTGGACAAGCAAAATGGTTTCTTATACAATAGTAACTCCTAGACAGAGATGAGAGTATACAAGTGAATTAAGTTACTACCTCTATTCTTTCTCCTACTGAGGTCAACAGGTGCCATTGCAGGAACTGGGGCCGGTGCTGGTGCCCGTGCCAGCAGCTTGATGCTGGCACCCTTCTGGGTGGTACATAAGGGGAAGCAGACTGCAGAAGTGGTCAGGGTCATATGATGAGTAAAGACAATGGTGCAGAACAATTAGTCGCAAGAAAATCATTAGAGGTTGTGATGATTATATAACCAAATTAATTAGTACTACCTCTGTTCTTGGTCCTTTGGTCAACAGGTGTACGATGGCGTGCAAGTATCTGCCCAGGTTTGCTAAAATCGAATGATACCTCGTCCCCCTGCTTCAGACCATTCTCACGGACATACTTGGACCAACCTCGGCCACCCAAATAGGTGGTGGCCATCGTCTGGGAGACATCCACATCATATAGTTGCCGCATGTCTTTAGGGCCCTCGCTATATAGAGTTAGAAACTTGTTGTTTCTGAACATCTTGTTTATACTGGGGCGAGCGACACAAGGGACACCTTTCATGAGAAAATTGATAGAGAAGTAAGGAGACAAAAAAAAGTGAGATACAAGATCTTACATAAAGTCGGTCTAAACCACTTGGAATCCATACATGATACCATGGGTACCCTTTACGAAGGGTGGCCATGCACCATTTTTCATCCCTCTACCTTTGGAATGGCATAAGGGGCCCCCTTTCAATCCACAAGCTTGATAAGAGGAGGTTAGCAGAAAGGGCTGAGCAGCTGGTACGTGGTACTGATTGAAATTAAGTGGAAAAGTTAAATTATATAAAGAGCAAGTAAATCTAATAATATAAGACAAAATCATTGCCTATAAAGCAAATAAATTTTATTTTTGTGAACTTCTAATGAGCGTAAACATATAGTACTAGCTGATAACCATGGAAAATCAAACATGTGAAATTGTGGATTTGCAAATTATACACACTTCTTAGAGAGGTCATTGTCCACCTAGGTACTGTGTTGGCGCTTCCTCGTTGTGTAGAGGATGTCCTCTTTTGGTGCGGGCATCAGAAATCTACTAGCCTCTACAGCAGCCTCAGTCTCCGCAGCAGCACCTTCAATCTGCATAAATAGCAACATAGCTCAACAATTCAATACTATGTAAAGTTTGACCATGTTTTTAGAAAAAAATTATAATATGAATTATATATCCTTGGATACATCATGAAACATATATTCACGTTGTATGTATATAATATCATAGTTGTTGATAGTTTTTGACTTTTTTCAAAAGTTTGGTCAAACTTTCCATCGCTTGACTTTTCAAAAAATATAGTATATGCCTAAGCCTTGGGACTAAGGGAGTACAGTACATAGTAGTCATATACAGACTGTATGAGATAGTCTGACAGATCCAGATCTGGATTCACATAAACATAGTGCCAGAATTAATAAAATCACACATATGGTTCTGAACATCTGATAAGCATGCATGACACCAAGCGGGTAATACTTAAATCTGATTGTACCATGGTAATAAGGGTATGAAGAACAAATACCTTTCTCTTTAAGCTGGGCCCTCCCAGCTGGTCGGTGGCCTTGCGCTTGTTTGGTGAGTAGTGGTACTGGCCAGATCCCGCGGCATGTGGGGGTACCATCCTATTTGCCGCACCTGGAGCACCGCACGTTCGTAGGTATGTACCACCCTACTACAGTAAATGAAGAAGAGATGGTGTCACAGAGGCTTCCACAAAAATAGGAGGCAGGCAGAGACGACTTTAGCACAGGGATACATCCAGGTTGCAGCTAACCACTTTCAACATTGGAAAGAATGGAAGAACACAATGAATATACTGCCACATTACCTTTTTTAGGCAACTTTTAAGGGAACTAACGGGACCATCCCTGTCTGTAGTGGGCGTGCGCGCCACTGACCCATAGTTCTCCATACAAAATCTAATGCAAAATCCATTGCACATTACGAGTAGCAACTAAAGGTTACATAAGTGAAGAACACTGAAATCAAACCCGACCAAATGCCCCAATCAGAACAGCGGTGACCATGCCCTGATCCAGAATCCATATGAAATCAGTACCACCCCCACCCCCATCCCCACCACCACCCCCGCCCCCACCCAAATGACCCAATCGATTAGAGAAGAGGAAAAGTATCTTGATTAGGTGATTCCGAGGTGAGGAATAAGCAAGAACTCCACAATCGAAGCATACCGAATACTATTACTCCTAGTACTAATAGTACCCCCAATGGCCCAATCGGAAGCAAATTAAGCAAAGACGGATTTCGAGGTGAGCAAATACACCTACCTATTTCAACAAGAACTCCCCAATCGGAGGTTGCACCAGTTCCAATAGTTGATTGCTGGATGGGAGCTAGCTAGTGATGGTTTCTTGTCTTGTCGTCGGTAGAAAGGCATGGGCAGGGGAGTAGTAGTACTAGTAGTAGTAGGGCTGGGCAGTACACTTTTTTCTACAGTAAGTATTTTTAAGTGGTAGTGGAGGGAACATTTTGCCGGGAGAGAATCTCGAATTTTTGATCCCAGCTATCACGTGGTGGCCTACAGCTGTTTCAAGCGGGACCCATGTCAAGGGTGAGTTAAAGCAGGTCCCACATCAAGTAGGTGAGATAATTGACCGAGCCAACCTCCTCCTTCCCTTGGTACCAGTACTAGTTCTCCCAGGTTCCTCTCCAAGGACAAAGAAAATCACCCCTCTTCGAATCAAATTGATCCTAGCTTATTATCCTTTTGCTGATTCGTCTCATGGAGAAGTGGAAAAGACAACGGTAGTTGCAACATAGGGCACCAGCGCTGGGGCCTCAAAAACAGTTTAGAAATCGATAAAATGATAAGCTCGGATTTCAGACTAGAAACACACACAAACACACATATACTCCGTATATACTAATATACGGAATAGTTTCCAATTATAGTTCTGCTAACGAAGGCCTAGAAATCATAATAAGGTAGCTCCATATTACAGAACTACGCTAGTAGCGAACCAATCATGGGATAGCTCTACACCCCAAGAGTTTTGCAGCTGGGCTTGTGGTCATGAGACTACCCAAACGACACCAAAAGTACACCCCTAATGATCAACAACCCTACATCAAATCCATCCAGAAGCAGTGTACCCGATCCACAACATCAGTTACAGGGTCATCAATGAACATGTCATCGTCATTACCATCAAAGTCCTCTTCGGTCGTCTGCTTCTGTGATAAGTAGATTAACATATACGTTTATAGAGAAATATCAAAGACACATAACCTGAACATTTGTCGTTCTACAGATATACCTTGTCATCTGGCATAGCGGTAGTACTAGAAATGAAACCTGTTTCATGCAGCTTGTGTTTTTTCTCTCCTCCCCCTTCTCCAAGTTGATCTAGATGCTCAGGAGCTGCCTCTGTCAGTTGATCTAGTTGATCAACATCTGCTTCCCCTACTTGATATTGATGATAAAGATGTGCACGCCCCGGTTCATATGGAGGATCATATGGTTCACCATGAAATACCCATCTAACATATGTGCTTAACATCCCAAATGTAAAAATATGGTCTTCCACTATACTTTGAGGCAGCACCTTACGATTCGCACACAACCGGCAGGGGCAATGTACTTTTGAGTTCTCACAATGAGATCTAACAAATCTCATAAATCGTAGAACATCAAGGTTACGTTTAGCGCTGCCTAATGGAGCAATCTCTATCCAAAATCCGCCCATATGTTTAATTATGACATACAAGGTTGGTTATTATTAAAAAAAAGCAGGAAACATATAGATGGAGTACAAAAACTATAGATGCCTATGAATTTTAGCAAACATATTGACAACAAAAACCGCCGAAGGTATTTAGGAACACAGATCTAGCACAGAATAAACTATGACCATGCAGATTGATGAAAAATTAAACTACATATTTGAAAGGGCAATAAAATGCCAACCAGATCGAGCTAGAGATAGAAGGAGTACTGTGGGATCGACGTGCCTACCGGTGCGTCTCAAGAAGACCGACGGGTAGGGAAAGCTTCTTTACGCACGTTGGTGATGAGGAGCGGCCGTAAGTGCGTCTGTTTTGTGGGGAAGGGGATGAGGGCCTAGGCGGTAGAGGGTGGAAGTTAATACACAACGCGAAGGGGTGCGGAGGGATAACTTTGGAAATTCTGACCTACCCTGCTTTGGGCACTACCATATACGTGGCCCACCTGCCAGTCACCATAGATCAAAATTGATCCAAAACTTGTCAAAATACAAGTTTATGTTTTACCATGGAAACTAATGCACATAGCATTGCACTTTGCAAACGAATTGCTTTATATCAAAAAGTTATTTAATTTCAGCATCTTCAGCTAGGAAGCTTGGAAACTCATGAAAGTAGGGCATTATCCATCAAATCCGGAATCTTCTTTGTAAACAATTGCTTGAAATGCCAAGATGCACCGATCTACCAAATATGGACACGTTTGTAAGCTTGGTTGGTGAAGATGCTTCAATGTACGGAGTAGTACAAAACATAAAAAAGGTACAGAAACTATGGTTGTGGCCTTGCTCCTCTTGTTTGAAAGCCTTGAATTAATGTTCATTAATTTCGGCAGATGTCTATAAACTCATTAAATGCTGAAAAGCATATAGGCCTATGGGTCTATTTGACGGGGACAACATCCTAAGTGGGAGTAGAGTACCTTAGAAGCTTCAACTTCAAAATTTTGGCAGAGCGCCAAAATATCTAGCCCACACATTCAAACATCCGGCCCATCCATTCAAACATCTAGCCCCAAAAATTATTTTATTGCACAAATTTAACTTGGAAGCTTGAAAAGGCGTTATACATTGTGTAAAAAAGGGGGCGGTGGAATTTTGAGCCATCATCTTTGTAGTTGCTTGCTTCACAAAAAAACACATTGTAGTTACTTGGATATTCGAAAACAAAATTCAAATTTGAAAGTAGACATATTGGTTGATTTGCAAAGATGCACCGATCTACCAAATACGGACACGTCATCATAAACTATTTCCATGACCTTGGTCACCTTTTTTGGACAGTGGTCATTTTCTTGAAAGCCTTAAATTGTTCGAAAATTTCAGCAAATGCCTAGAAACTCGTTTAAATAACTCGAAATATGGAAGCTCTTTTTCTGAACAATGTTGAAATATCAATATGCACCAATCTACCAAACATGGTTACATTATCATAAAGTATGGTCACACATATTGCCTTGACATTGGTCATCTAGTTTTTGAAAGCCATGAATGTTTAAACATGGTACGCCATATTGTGAAACGAGTTTTTCAAGAGTTATCAAATTTTATATATTTTCATGGAAATTAGCCAATGCACAGAGCGAGACACCAACGGAGAAACTAATGGTTGTATTTCGTTTTATATTTCATTTCTTTATTTTATAAAAACTGGCCCAAATTTGGTGTCATTACTATTCATATCAAAAAATTGAAATCTTGCAAAACTCTCGGTGGTTCTCCAATATTTGACTAATTCGATACCTTTAAACTATTTTTAAAAATTCAAGAGCAAGCTATATCACACACTTTGTAGTTCGTATATAGACATACGTACTTTCAATCATCAAAAATTTATTTAATTTTAGCATCTTTAGTTAGGAAGCTTGGAAACTCATGAAAGTAGGGCATTATCCATCAAATATGGAACCTCCTTTGTAAACAATTGCTTTTTTGAAACCTTTGTAAAAAATTGCTTGAAATGCCAAGATGCACCGATTTACCAAATATGGACACGTTTGTAAGCTTGATTGACGAAGATGCTTCAATGTACGGAGTAGTACAAAACATGAAAAAGGTACAAAAACTATGTCTGTGACCTTGCATCTCTTGTTTGAAAGTCTTGAATTAATGTTCATTAATTTCGACGGATGTGTATAAACTCATTAAATACTGAAAGGCATACAGACCTGTGGGTCTATCTGACGGGGACAACATCCGAAGTGGGAGTAGCATACCTTAGAAGCTTCAACTTCAAAATTTCGGCAGAGCCCCGAAATATCCCGCCCACCCATTAAAATATCCCGCCCATCCATTCAAACATCTAGCCCCAAAAATTATTTTATCGCACAAATTTAGCCTCGGAGCTTGAAAGGGCTATATACATTGTGTGAAAAAAGGGCGCGGTGGAATTTTGAGCCATCGTCTTTGTAGTTTCTTCACAACAAAACACATTGTTGTTACTTGGAAATTCGAAAACAAACTTCAAATTTGGAAGCAGACATATTGGTTGATTTGCAAAGATGCACCGATCTACCAAATACAGACACGTCATCATAAAATATTTCCATGACCTTGGTCACCTTTTTTGGACGATGGTCATCTTCTTAAAAGCCTTAAATTGTTCGAAAATTTCAGCAAATGCCTAGAAACTCGTTTAAATGCTGGGAAGCAACTCTCGCTGGCGTGTGGGCCTAGACGGTGGCAGTGCGTCTGAGAGGCCCCACGCCGCAGTCACGTATGCTAGAAGCTTCGACCTCAAAATTTGGTACGGCGCCCAAACATCACACCCATCCATTAAAATATCCCGTGCATCCATTAAAACATGCTTCACCTCTTTCTAGAATGCAAAATTCCTCTTCTATCCCTGCTCCGGAAACAAGAATCTGAGGGAGCACTGCAATAACAGAGGGATATAGGTGGTAAATTTGTGTTCTCCCAAGTGCATCATCCCATCGACGTTTCCTAGCCCTTCTTCAATATTTACCTGCCCGCCCACTCCAACCTACACTGACTTTTTGGACCCACTATGCAAGTGACCCACATGTCAGTGAGCCAGAATTACGGTAAATAGAGATTCCCATCGCTTGTTGTTCAAAATTCGAACATTTTTCGCTAAACCGAGATAATATCGTTAAAATCATCCAACCTAGCTTATACTATCATTCCACTATGTCAGAGTAAAAGCTAAAAAACAAAGCCAAAAACACGTTCATATCTTTATAAGCCAAAAATCAAAAGCCAGAATTAGAGCCCAAGCAAACATCGCCTAGTATCAAGGAACTCTTCGTGTTTCTCCCTTGTTCTAGTACTTGGGTACCTTCAATTTTATTTAACAAAAAATATGACCAATCAGGGTATCATCGACTTGTAGATCAATTTTTGAGATACTTTCATTAAATTGCGGTAACACCATTCTGTTCCATGAATATATATAACCATAAAGTTTGAAAATATTATTGAGAATTCACGGAATCCTAAACCATAAAATCTAAACCCCTAAACCTTGACCAAGTAGGTATCATGCAACTATAGATCAAAAGTTGAGATACTTTCGTTAAATTGGGTGACACCATTCTATTCCATGAATATAAGCATAAATCTTGAACATTATTGAAAATTCCCGAAAACCTAAACCCCTAAAACCCAAATCATAAACCCCTAAACCCTATAACCCTAAACCCTCACGAAGCACATACCATGCACTTATAGATTAAAATTTATGATAATTTCGTTAAATTGGGTAACACCATTCTATTTGACGAATATAAGCATAAATTCTGAGTAATATCAAAAATTCCCTAAACCCTAACAACCCCTAAAACTTAAACCCTAAACCATAAAGCCCTAAACCCTCAGCCATAAACCCTAACGAAGCAGGTGTCATGCACACATTTATCAAAATTTGAGATACTTTCATTAAATCAGCTAACACCCATTCTGTTCTACGAGTATAAGCATAAGTCTTGAGCATTATTGGAAATTCGCTAAACCCTAAACCCTAAACAACCAATAAAACTAAACCGTAAAAACCTATAACCCTAAACCCTCGACCCATAAACCCTAACCAAAGCAGGTTGAAGGAAATATGCCCTGAGAAGCAATAATAAAGTTGTTATTATGTATTCCTTATATATGATAGATGTTTATTTTGCATGCTATAAGTGTATTGATCGGAAACGTCAATACATGTGTGTTTAATAAACAAAAAGGGTTCCTAGTTATGCCTCTCTTATAGACTAGCTTGTTGATTAACAAGATGATCAAGTTTTCCTAATCATAGACATTGGATGTTGTTAATAACAAGGTCACAGCATTTGTGAAATGATGTGATGAACATTCATCCGAAGTATAGCATTACGATCAAGTCATTATGTTTATATTGCTATAACATCATACGAAGTAATCTTTATCCTTAGACCATGAGATCATGTTAATTGCTAACATCAGAAGAGTATCTTGATCACATCAAACGTCACACCTTAACAGGGTGACTATAAAGATGGGTTCAGTACTACGAAGGTGTTATGTTGAGGCTCATGGATCAAGAGTGGAATTTGTCAATCCCGATGACGGATAGATATACTCTGGGCCCTCTCGGTGATATCACATTAAGGTAGCTTGCAAGCAAGTGATGTGATCACTAGAATGTTATATCACGGGAACGAGAAAAGAGTGCATGTCGGTAACGAGATCAAACTAGGTATTTGGATACCTATGATCGAATCTCGGACATGTATTATATCATGATACAAAAGGATTAAGTTACTAGAGTTAAAGGTTCTCACGATCACAGAAGTCATCGTTGAATATGTAGGAGTCAGTATGGATCTCTAGGTCCCGCTTCTGATTATTGATCTGAGAGGAGTCTCAATCATGTCTGCATTATTCATGCACCGTAGGGTGACACACTTAAGAGTTACCGGACACCATTTTGGAGCACATATGTTTCAGAAGAAAGAATTGCAAAGCGCAGGAATTGTTTCGATAGAAACCGGAAATTGTTTCGGGTGAAATTGCAGAAAGTGGTTCTGCATGTGATATTGAAATGTTGCAAGGGGTTATATGTGAATGTTTGTTAATTAAAGTAATTAACAAAATTCTGAATAAATTTAATAAAAGAGTTTTATTAAATGAGAGAGCATTAAACTTGGAGAATTTTAATGCATTTAAAGTAGAGACTTTAAAGGGGAATGTGAAGAGGCGTTTTAATGTGGAGGGAGTTAGCACCACATGAACGGAGAGGTGAGGGGTCACCCCCATGCGCCGGCCATGGAGAGAGGGGGTACCCTCCTCCTCCTATAAAAGGCCCCCCTCTTCCTCCTTCTTCCTCACACCTCCTTGTGAAGGATCTCTCTCCCCCTCTAGAATTATTCCCCCATGGTCTCGGATTAGCGAGATACATGTTCCAAGTGGCATTTCGTCTGGAAGGAGTCGCTGCTTCCACTGGATCGCTGGAGCGAGGAGGTGGAGGTTGTCCGGTGGCTTGAACGTGTGTGCGAGTACGGATGCGCTGCTGAGTTGTGGCGCTCGGACTTCCTCATGATCTTGAGATCGGCAAGTGTACGACTACATCAACCACGAGTTCCTACTCGTTAACAAACTCGTTGTCTTCAAGGGTAAGTTCTCGATGGATGTATGTCCACCCGTTGCTCTATACCTAGTAGATAGATCTTGGCGTGTAGTTCTCATCGTATGAATTTTTTTGTTTTCTATGCTGCGAACCCAACAGTGGTATCGTGCACTTATACATCAAAATTTGATATACTTTCAATAAATTGATGTAATGCCATTCTATTCCACGAATATAAGCATAAAGCAACTTGAAAATTATTGAAAATTCCTAAAACCCAAAACCCTAAACCCGTAAAACCCGAAACCCTAAACCCTTACCAAGCACGTAACATGCACTTATAGATCAAAATTTGATATACTTTCATTTAATTTGGTAACGCCATTTTATTCGACAAATATAAGCATAAATCTTGAGCATTATCAAAAATTCCCTAAACCCTAAACAACCCCTAAAATCTAAACCCTAAAACCCCAAACCCTCAACCCATAAACACTAACCAAGCAGGTATCATGCACTTTATAAATCAAAATTTGTGATACTTTCAATACCTTAGGTAACGTCATTCTATTCGACGAATATCACAATAAAGCTTGAGCATTATTCTAAATTCGCTAAACTCTAAACCCTATACAACCATAAAACCTAAGCTGTAAAACCTAAAACCCAAAACCCATGACCCGTAAACCCTAACCAAGCAGGTATCATGCACTTATAGGTCAACATTTGTGATACTTTCATTAAAGCAAGTAACACCATTCTATTCAACGAATATAAGCATAAATCTTTGAGCATTACTGAAAAATCACTAATCCCTAAACCCTAAACAACCCATAAAACCTAAATCGTAAAACCCTAAATCATCGATCCATAAACCTAAACCCTAAACCAAGCAGGTACCATGCACTTATATAGATCAAAATTTGAGATACTTTCATTAAATTGCGGTAACGCCATTCTATTACATGAATATAAGCATAAAGCTTGAAGATTATTGAAAATCAAAAACCCTTAACCGTAAACCCTAATAACCTCCTAACCCTAGAAGCCCAACTTCCTAACCCTAGAACCCTAAACCCTTACCAAGGAGGTATAATGCACTTATAGATCAAATTTTGAAATACTTTAATTAAATTGCGATAACGCCATTCTATTCCATGACTATAACCATATATATAAAGCTTGAACATTATTATTGAAAATTCCCTAAACCCTAAAACCTAAACAATCATAAACCCTAAAACCCTGAACAACCCTAAACCCTAAATCATGAACCCTAAACCACTAAACCCTAAAATCTTAAACCCTAAAATCCTAAACCATAAACCATGAACCCTTAAACCCTCAACCAAAAATAAAACCCCGAACCCTAAACTTAACCCTAGGCTATATATACTTTGAGTGAAAACCGGGACAGTGGGATTTTAAGCCATGTTTTGTAGTAGCTTCATGACTAAAGCCATTGTTGTGCCTTAGAAAATTAAAATAACTTCCAATTCGGAAGCTTCCTTTGTAAATAATATTTTAAATGCCAATACACACCAACTAGCAAATATGGATAGGTTATTATAAACTGTAGAAAAGATATGGCCATGACCTTGGTCATCTGGTTTGAAAGCCATGCATATTCTTACATGGTATCTCCATATATTGTGATACAATTTTTTCTCAGAAGTTATCAAATTTCAAGATTTTATTTTCCCATGGAAACTAGCTAGTGGACATAGTGAGACACGAAGAGAGAAAATAATGGATGCATTTATTTTTATATTTTGTTTCTTTGTATTTTTTAAAATGGCTAAAATTAGGTGTCATTACCATTCATATCAAAAAGTTGAATTTTGCGAAACTCTCGGTAGTTCTCCAATATTTGAGTACTTGATATCTTTGAATTATTTTAAAAAGTCAAGAGCAAGGTATATCATATGCTTTCTAGTTCAAAATTAGACATACTTACTTCAGATTGTCAAAAAGTCATTTTATTGCATAGATTTAGCTAGAAAGTTGGAAAATTCATGAAAGTTGGGTATTTTCCATAAAATCTAGAATCTTCTTTTGAAATGCCAAGATGCAGCTATCTACCAGATATGGACACGCTATTATAAACTATAAAAGAGATATGGCCGTGACCTTGGTCATCTTGTATGAAAGCCTTCAAAATATATTGTTTATCAATTTCAGAAAATGTGTGGAAACTCATTTATATGTTGGTAAGCATACTGTCGCTGGCGTGTGGGTCTAGACGGGGCCAACACGTGAGAGTGGCCACGTCGGAGTAGCATACGTCGTAAGCTTCAACCTCAAAATTTTCGCATGGCACCGAAACATCCCGCGCACATCAATTCAAAAATCCTGCCCCGCTTTTTGCAAATGCAAAATTCCTCTTCTATGCTTGCTCCGAAAACAAGGATCGTGGGAGTACAACCCTAATAGAGGGGTATAGGTGGTAAATGTGCGTCATCCCACCTATATTCCCCCCATCGCCTCTTCCCCGCCCACACCGCTCCAACCTCGACCTTCCTCTAGCTGCTTCACCGTGGGCCCTCTCTTCCACACTGGAGATCTTCCACTACAGGCGCTCTTCACCGGAACTATTTCACCAACTCCCTCGCTGCACCAGATCCGCTTCGCCAACACTGTCGTCTACCCTACCGGGGTTGCTTCACTGAACCATTTGTTGCTGACCCTAAAATGCTGAGCCGCTGTCCCCGCTGCCCTCTTGCCCGTCCCACCCGTCCTCGCCGCGCAGCGGTAATTTCTCTTACCCGTTTGCTATATTTTTGGTACTCGTAAGCTACGAAATCATTAGGATGTTGCTCAATATCCTGGATGCTATTGCCATTTCATTTGCACCCTTCATCTTGTAGGTCCTATCCACATCATTAGCTTCTCGCTTTTATCCCTTTCTTACATTCTCACGCTATCGGTTTAATCCTCCAACACCAACTCATAGATTCTATTCTTTCCGAGCGCTCGCACGGGTCATGCAAACAGCTCATAGAGGATCTAACACTGACAATCTGATGCCCAGCAAGGCTGAATCGTGAGGTTTCCTTGTGTTACTTAGGCCAGTTTCTTGTCATGTTAATTAGTTATATAACCTGCATGCCTAATAAGTTAATAAGTCATTCTACCTAAGAACTTTTCATGATATTTGCATTTATGTTTAATTGTGAATATATGTGCGAATGCTTAATTCGGAAAATGTCCATCTAGTTTGGATGATATATCTGGTCATTTTTAATGCTATACGTTGGTGTTTTCACCTGCTTTCATCCTTCCAAACCAGCTATCTAGTTTGAAACATACATCTGATAATTTTTAATGCTATGTTTTTGGTGTTTTTCAAGAGTTCTCATCCTTCCAAACTAACCAACTTGGTTTCAAATGTCATGCAGAGAAATGAAAATGGAGTACAAGGGCAAGAGTTCCAATTGCTCTGCTCAGATTCTTCTGGCAGATTGACCAGGAGTGGCACCCGCTCGAGAAGGAGCTATTATCAGCCTGAACGTGCTAGTATAAGTTCATACTTACTTTGAATGATCTTTATTTTATATAATACTGCTTGTTTTCCTTATTGTTTGTTTTAATCTCTTTCACCATATTTTAGCAGACTCCAGTTAAAACCCAGCAAGAGTCCTTGGAAGAAAGGACTGAAAGTTGTGATCCCTCGTCCCATTCATCCTCCCATTGCATTTCCGAAACAAACAACTTACTTAACAGTCCACCTAGAAACTCCTGCAGGTGATAAATATATAAATGTTCTATTGCATGCAGAACGAAATGGTATAGCTGCTCTTAGATCTATAGCTGAAATGTTGAAGAAGTGGACAGATGATACATTGAAGCGAATCGCCATGTACCGATCTCTTATTGATGATACTGACACATTGTAATTTGTCGGAATTACAATCTTGTTGTATAACATGTTGTAACAAACTTTTATTATTGTATAATAAGTAATTTTAATTTCTGTGTGTTTATTAATTGATGTTTTGATATTCACCCGTTCTGCGAAAAGTAGGCGCTAGCAAAAAAGTCCGAAATAGTAACTAGCCGAAGCAGTAGCATGTCGAACGTCGAAACAACATGCGGATGGACGACCCAAAACGACCAAAACAGTAAAAGACCAGAATAGGAAAATGCCAGAACTGTAGAAGGCTAGAACAATAGAAGGCCATAATAGTAAATGGCTAATACAGTAAAAGGACAGTATAATAAAAGGCCGGTATAGTAAAAGGACATACCAGTAAAAGGCTGTAGCAGTAAAATGCTGGAACAATAAAATGTCAGAATAGTAAGAGGTCAGAACAGTAAAATGCCAGAACAGTAAAAGGCCAGAATAGTAAGAAGGCCGAGCAGAGAAAAGGCCGGAACGGTGAAAGGCCAGAACCGCGAAAGGTATCAACAACAAAAGGCCAGTACGGTGGCAGGCCAGTACAATAATAGGACGAACAGTGCCGGTCTGAACAGGCAAAAGTCCAAACACTAAAGGGCCTATACAGTAACGGGTCGAAATTCCTAAAAGGCTGGAACAGTAACATGACTGAACAGTAAAAGGCTAGACTGGCAACATGCTTGAATAGTGTCAGGTCATATTTGTGCAGGCCTCAAGTGGCAACACAGTGTTGGACCAACATGGGCCTTCTGTAGTCCGAAACAAAATCGGGCCTGAAAGTTCGCGGGTCACTGCTGACTGCATTTTTGGGCCCATTTCAAATAGTGCAGGACAAAACAGTAATGAGACATCTTCTTATTGGGCTCCCCTGATGGGTCGGCCCAGTTAGTATTTAGCAGGCCTTGGCTGGGCCTGGCTTCTGCCACGGTTTCTATGACCGTTAACGATAGTAATCGGTCGCTAACGGCGGTTGCCACGTGGCAGTTTGCATGATGTCAGCCGTCAGCGCGGTTGGCGAACATATCTACAACGGAACAAGTTTTCGTGGCTGAAGGGTGCAATCTGCCATGGTCAGAAAAAAACTGTGGTTAATTCATTTGTGACGGGGCTTTTACCATGAAGGCCATCCATCGTGGAAGACTCTTTGGCCACGAAAAACGGGCCTTCAACCACGAAAATCGTCCGTTGTAAAAGCCAACTTTTCTTATAGTGTACACTGTTCATGTCAACATGTGCGCTATCGAGCAACACCACCTTGCTCTTCCAAGCCACTATAATACCCCCTCTAGTATCGATCACCGACAAGCAGAAGTGAGCATCAAAATCCGCGCCCAGGGTTGCTATAACAATAGGGAGAGTTACAATGGCAAGTTTAATCTCTTACAAACATACAATGGACGCATTCGTCATAGTGATGACACTCGTCACCTCGGTGCGACACAAACGGTCATTGAGATCACGCATGTTGGACACCAAAATCATAGGTTCGTACAACATTGGGACTGTCACGTATACGCAAAATGACATGTAGGTCAGACCACCACCAGGTGGCCACCCGCTGACTCGCCCATGGGCGTCGCGCAGCCCCTGATCACCGAGAGGGTCCACTCGTAGAGCTCACCCACTTCCTCGATCATGTCATCAGTGAGCGGTGTATCAAACATCCTATGGAAAGCCTCTAAGGCAGCCTCCGATGGCGCCTCGTCCTCGGCAATGAGCCCCATCTTCCTCATCAGGTTGTGGATCACCCTCTGCCTCGAGTTGAGCCCACCTGGATGCTTGGTGATCCTTGTGCTCCTGCGGGGCTGGAAGTTGAGGGCCATCAGTCTGCGCCGCACATGTGGTGCCAGCAGCAGTGCACCCGAACGTAACTTGGCCGTGGCCACGAACTCACCCAGAGTGCATAGTCTCGCTGGTGGCGGGGTGCTAGGCCCACTACACCGGAGGCTGCAACATGCCAACTGTAGAACTGTATCGGGGGTGAGGTGAGTCTGGCAGCCAGCCGAATAACGGTGGTGTTGGAAGGTGTTGTGGATAGGTCCTGGGGGGTGTCCCATCGATAGGTCCTGAGTGGGAGCAACCTTGCTTGTCAACATCGAAGAGCCATCGCGGCATACCCAACTACCTATCACCGGCATGTGCTGAAGGAGTAGCATCACTCAATGGCTGAGCACCCTGGGTCTCAGAAACAGCATCCCGCTGCCCGAAAATCATAATCTCTGAAGAAGTGGATCGAGGGGTGGCCACCGGCAACTGATGGCCTAGACCCCCACCCAATGGGCTTGAACTGGGCTACGACGTGATGACCACAGCATCACTACCATCCTGGCCCATATGGGAAGGAAGCCCAGTCCCCAAGGATTGGCCCACCAGGTTGGCCGTGTTCGAGGCAGCGGACAACGACCCACTAGCACCTGACCCAACCATCGTGGTAGGTGGCGTGGGGTACTTATCCATGACCCCGTCCCTCAGTATCTTTCGTTCCTCCTCCATGACTCCTACATGCGCTAACCCATCTTCCGTCGTGACAGAGACGCGCAAATCATCTTCCCCTCTAGTAGCAGCTGCCTCCTCCTCGGATCCACTCCCCTCCGCGCTCGTCAGCAGCAGCAGGGAAGCCTCCACCCGTTCGTTCTCACGCAAAACCTCTCTCTCTGCTACACACTCGGCCAGCAAAGCCATTTTGGCCAGCCACTTTGCCCTCCTGCTCCTCTGCTTCTGGTGTCGAGACAAAGCCAGAGCGCCGCCCACGCCACTGCCCTCCCCTGTTTGAAGGGTGGAGGAACCTTTGCGCCCCTGGCGCCCTACCTCCAGCTGGCGCGATGTGGAGCCGATAGCCTGCCTAGCCCGCACGTTAGCCACGACCGAGGCGGTCGCTTTACGACTAGCGCAGCCCTCCTACGGCGTTGCGACAAGGAAGTGGTGGCCCCATCACCAGATGCCAGCACAACACCTGTTTGGTAAAGCCTGGGTCCACCACCCGGGCCACCCTGCCCTCCACGGTGGCGCGCACCACTGCCAGCCATCTCGCCGCCTGCACCACCATGAGGCAGCAGGTCTGGCGTCCCCCGGTCTTAGGAGTAGCGCCGCGTTGTCGGGTAGTCCGGTGTTGGCCCGTTACCTCCCGCGCCGCCCGATCCCGGAGGACGCCGCCAGAAGTCGGTGAAGCTGGTTACGTGCACGATGAGGGGGTGGATGAGGGTCGATACTTGCAGCGGGATGACCGCAGATTCTGGTGCCGCCATTGTCTCTGCGGACGGCGTCGCGTCGGGCTCAACCACGTGGAAGTCCACCTCGCCGGGGATGAGCGAGGGATCGAGGCACCAAGCGGAGAGGCGGAAAACCTCCATGTCAGCACGCGAGCGAGTCAGAGGATCGAGATGCTCCACCCATGAGTTCAGCAACAGGACCGCCTCCGCCGCCGCCATGCTCCAAGCATTTGCCGGCACCCCCTCGATTTCCAGGTTCACATGAACCCCTAGTCCGTCGGCGATGGTGTTGGTCCGGCGAGACCAGGGCTCGACCATGAGTCTAAAGAACAGCGACCGAATGATCTTTGTGTTGAAGATGATGTCTCGGTCCTCCATGACAACGAAGTAGATGAGGATGGTGCCTCCGCCGTGGTTGTGGATAGAAAAAACCTGAGACGGAAGGCCATAGCCGGACTCGATCACATCTACAACCTCGGTCGGCGAGGCGTCCACACGCTCGCCCACGAACCTTCCCACCAGCGCGTACCGAAGAGCTCGCTCCGCGTCATCCACCTCAGTGGTGTGCGGGAAGATGCAGGCCGTACGTCGTGGACGATTAATGCAAACTTCTATATCTCAATTGCACACAATTCAACAACATTTGAAATTCATAACTTCAAAAAATGAATTCAAATGAGAAAAATACATGGTACACTCAAGATGAATGACCATTCAAAAGGAGAGATCATCCGAAAACAAAGTTTATCCCAAACGAAACACAAAGAGCAACGCCCCCCTCCTCCCCCACGCACACACACACGCACACACAAAACCCACCATGGTATCTTGCGAGACAACATCTCCCCACGAGTAGGCTCGTGTCTTCTCATCCAGTCCATCGCGTCAATGAACATGAGCCTTTGCCTCTTGATTCTTCTTCTTGTTCATTTCCTTTTTTGCCTTGACCCTCGTCCTCTCCTTCACAAGAGCAAGCTTCCTCACCTCAATCTTGGCCTTGGGCTCCTTAATTGGTCTCCTTGAGCTCATTCCACCGTAGTGCCTTCTCTTGCTTACTACTACCTCCACCTCCTAAAACAAGGCGTATCAAAATTTTCTAAAGTCAAACAACATAAAGCTTGACAATGTTTATAGAAAATTATCTATAGTTATAATACTCCATCCGATCCAAATTAATTGACTTGGATTTGCCTACATTCGGATGTATCTAGGACTAAAACATGTCTAGATACATCCGAATCTAGACAAATCCAAGTCAATTAATTTGGATCAGAGGGAGTACCATATATATATAATACGAAAACAAATATAAAAGTGTATCTAATAAGATTTACTTACATTGTAGAGGGTTGATAGTTTTTTTTAAGTTTGCCCAAAATTTATATGATTGGACTTCTGATAAAAAACTATACACCTTGTTCAGACAAAGATAGTATTAAACTGCCAACTCCTTCCTTGTCGTGATCATATCTTGAAGTTCTTCCTTGTGCACTCATGTCAATGATATATGGATCGCGCTAGGCGTCCTCCGGACGATGGGGGCTTCTCATGGTCATGCTCCCCCACGCGCCACGTGTTCCCCAAAATGTTCCAAAATTCCGGTTTTGCTGCAAAACACCCCTTTTTGCTATAAATGTCCCCGCTTTTGCTTTTGAAGCAAAAAAATGGTTCGTTCCAGAAAATAGAACGTCCCGCTAGAGACCTCGCCAGAGACCATGCAGCAAAAAAATGTGCTAATGTAGGAAAACCAACTTCGTCAGAGACATCGCCGGAAAACTCTCGCCGAAGACCTCGCAGGAGACATCGTAGCAAAAAATTTGCGCAATTGTAGCAAATCGACAAAACATTGGTAGCAAATAAAATGTGCTAATGTAGCAAAAAACCGACTTCGCCTGAGACTTTTGCTGGGAAACCTCGCCAAAAAACATTGAAGCAAACATTTTGTATAATTCTAGCAAAAGGACATAATGTGTGTAGCAAAGAAATTATGCCATTGTAGCAAAGAACATATGTAGCAAAGAAATTTTGCTCCGACATGCCGTTGTAGCAAGTCGCCTCCACGATGGTAGTAGCCCTATGTAGCATCGACGGCCACCGATCGTAGCAGCCCCTCCCGCCCCTTGTAGCACGGGCGCCTAACGTCGGCAGCAGTGACCACACCCGCAGGAAGCAACTTTGGCTGCCGCAGGGACCAACCCCAGCCGATGTAGGGAGCTTGGCTGGTCGGAGAGATGGAGGGCGTGACGAGGTTGTCGCCAGCGCTGGTGCTACGGAGGCCCAGCGTGGCGGTGGTTGGATAGCCGGTGACACGCGAGGGAGTGACGCAGCGACGGAGATCGGTCGGCACGTGGGAGGACCTTGCCGGCGTGCCGAGCATGGAGCTGGATGCAGGGCGGGCGAGGCGGAGCTCGAGCAGGCGAAGCGGCTGCAAGGGAGGAGTGGCGGCGCGACGCTGGTGCGGGGGGGGGGGGGGGGGGGAGGGACCAGTGGGGCGCACCCATCGCTTGCTCGCGGCGCCGACAAGAGTTACAGGAAATTGCTCGGGAGGGGATTAGAAAAGGGAACCATGGGTGGGTCCTAGGCCGTGCGGCAAAAAAACTGCCTACGTGCGGAGTCGATCGCGACCCGAACGATGGTCGTCCGGGGATACGGATCATTTCCCATACTATATGGGATTCTCACGTGTCATATTGATATATGTGATGCTCACTCATGTCCAAGCCCACATGGTACGAGGGATGAGGACCACATAAAGAAAATCCGCCGACATACGGAAGAAACCCGACCTGACAAGACCAACTCGAAAGGAACAACAAAGTAGATTTGACCAAGATAAGGAGATCAAGGCGGCAAGAACCAGTTTGTATCGGGAGAGGATACCAAGATGAATACAAATGTAACACTCGGGTCTCTCCCAGGCCAACTGTTGTTAGCCCTAGGAGCTCAATAGGATTTTTAGACTACGCACTTTGTCCTTACTCGTGCGCAACAGGAAATAACTTTCTCTCACCCATACTCAAATAACGCAGATCAAGCACCCTTAACCTGGAGGTTGATGATCTTCCGCAAAAGAAGATTGACCTTGTCGGTAGGAGTATTGACATGGGTATGTCCTATGGTTACCCATGATTATCCTATATAATTCGGTCCAAGAGAAGTCCACAGCGTAAATGAAGCCCATGAGGATTCGGGTGGCCCAAATCCAAAGAGACGCGACTCCTTGAGAAACATGGCAAACAATAGATAGAAAGTTTAAAGGGAAAAGCCCTAGTCTTTAACTGACTCGCATTACTATCCCGAGACCTAGCTTCCCTATATAAAGGCCAGGAGGGGCCAACGAGAACGACCACCGCAAACCCTAGTTCATACATCCAGATTTCATCTATGCACCCTTATAACCCTTGGTTTCGTTGTTAATCAAGAGAAGACAAGCAGGAGTAAAGTTCCCTCCGAGGGCCCAAACCTGGGTAAACCTCGTGTCCCTGATTTGCTTGCCTGTTAGTCGAACGAAACTTCCAGTACTTCCCTCTTTCTAAAAACCCAAGTCCATCAACCATGGGCATTAACATGTTAACCCCGCGTCAATTGGTGTCGTATGTGGAAACTGGGAGCACTGATGTTGCGGCTTCGACGACCCCATCACCCGCAATCTACAGCTCCGCTACAGTAGAGAACCCTCTCCTCTTCAGCATCTTTGACTTCACCGTCCACTCGCCGATAACTCGCCCAACCTTCGAGTTCGTGGGAGATGGAACCAGCATGACAATCGGGATCTTACGCTGCCAGGCCAACAAGATCGGCATGCTTCACTTCCCCGATCACTCGCCAACACCTTCGATTGCGCCTGCCTCGTGGTTTCCACCACCGATTAGCACCCTGAGTGAGCTCAACGCTTCGGCATCAGCCTACAATACGGATAGCAACAATAGTTGCGACTCCGATCTGTGCGGTTTATCGTTGGAGGACGGCATCTATGTCTCTAGGTTGGAGAGTTGCGGGAGCAACATCTTCTCCAACCGCTACATGTGTGTCGTCATCACCAATGGCGGTGGAGGCACTCAAGGCAACACCAACAATGAAGGCCCCACCAACGGCCCCATCGACACCGGCAACCGTGAACCCAACAATGGCAGTCACGACCATCCCAACCCCCCAACCGCAATGCCCATGGCAGAGGTGGGCTGGGTCATCTAGAGATCCACCTTTCGGAACAATAGTGGGAGCGAATCAGGGAAGCCCTGCGAGGCAACCCCTTCCAGACAATGTATCCGGCGACATGCTGATGGGATACCACTAGATCCTCATAAAGGAGTTCAACCGCCAACAAGCGGTGAACGCTGAGCTTGCGACACGCAAGAAATCAGCTGATGAATCAAGCGCCCGACGGGCAGAACTCTCCTCCGTCGGCGGATCCTCCTCGAATGGCAACGACGATGTAGCCGCCAAAAGATGCTCTCAGCTCGTCCACCTCGATGACAAAGATAGACAAGAGGCCACCAAGCCCTCGACTTCTCGTTCATGTCGATAGACTCTCGGGGTCACATGATCCCAAAAACACCGCAAGCTGCGGTAATCACAGCTACTACGTGCCTGCTAAGTAACTAGCCTCCGACCGGAGATCCACGATCTGCTGTACACCAATTCACCATCTCTGGGCTCAGATTGGTAGAAGCCGCGCTGGACAAGGACCCAACGCCATAGCCGAAGAAAAAGGAGACATTCACGAGGTATCGCTCGCCATCCTCCAGCAAGGAGGAACATGCTTTGTCACGGTGACGCCACAGCCCGCGGCGAAGAATCCTCAACTACAATGCCCGTGATGAAATCACGCAGTGTAAGGTAGACAAGATGTGCGCCAAGCATGCCTACTCAACAGAGTCGGAGGACGAAGAAACACAGCTCTGTGGCGCTAGCTGCTTCAGCAGAGCCATACAGCAAACTTGGATGCTGAAAGGCTTCAAGCTTCCTTCTGATAACCCGAAGTTTGACGGTCTCCAAGAGCCGAAGATTTGGCTGGACCACCATATTACCTCAGTAAGGTTGCATGGCGGGATCAAGGACATAGCCATGCAGTGCCTCCAGCTACAGCTGAAGGGCGCTACCCGAGTCTGGCTCAATAATCTTTCACGCGGTTCAGTTCGCAGCGAGCAGGAGCTAGGATACAACATCGTCCACAACTTCAAGGGCCCCTACAAGCAACCCGCATCAATCGAAGATCTCTGGGTCAGCTGCCAAAAGCCTAGCGAATCCCTTTGCGCCTACATCCAGCAGTGGCCTATCATCAAGAACTCAGCGGAGGACATCTCCGAGGAGCGCGCAATCGACGCGTTCAACGACGGTGTATGTCGCCGAGAGATTAGGGAGGAGCTGGGTCACACCAAGCCCAAAACCATTGACCACCTGATGGATATCGCGAACCGGTGGGTGGATGGTGAAGACTCCATCCACAACATTCGCGTTTGTTTAGACGACAAGGACGTCCTCAGCCGTAGGCGTGATAGCCGAGGGAAACATCGAATGCGTGGCTACGAGGACTGCGAAGAGGTCGACATGGTCGTAGCCGGCTCCGCCGACAGCCACTACAACAGCAGATACCTCAGCAGCAGCTAACGCGATAGCAGTAAAACAATACAAGTGTGGCAACACCGCACCCACGACGACGCACTGATACGTCCATTTTGCATCACTATTCTATATCATAATTTACTATTATTCATTGATATATTTCATATTAAGATATGATACTTCTGTTATTTCATCTATTTTTGCATGGTTGATGACTTTTGGAGCATGGACCGCTGTAGTCAGAATTCTGATGGAAAAGGTGTTGTTCGGAGGCAAAATTCGCGAAGATCAGAAAATCCGGGAAAATACATGGAAAATCCTATTTTTCCAGAAGACGAAGAATGCCAGAAGGGGAAGTGGAGATGGGCCACAGGGGGCGCACACCACCCTCTAGCACGAGCCACCCCAGGTCGCGCCACCAGGTGGTGTGGCCGCCCTGGTCCACTCCTGGCTCTCCCCTCTAGCGTATATTATCCTCCCAAAACCCTAAGACTCGGGGGGCGACCACAGAAAGATTTCACCGCCTCTGCGGGGCGAAAAATATCGAGAGAGAAAGATCTCTCCTATAGACAGAATTCTGTCGGGGGAATTCCTTCCCGGAGAGGGGAGATCGTCTCCATCAACCCCACCATCAAGATGGACTTCATCAGGATCATCATCATCATCATCAAACACCACCATCATCTCCACTAGCACCATCATTACCACTTCATACCGCTGTAACAATTGGGTTGGATCTTGCATAGTTCTTAGGGGAAACTTTCCCGGTGTTGATTACTCTTTGTAGTTGATGCTATTGAGTGAACCATTGAATTATCATTTATGTTCAGATTGTTACATATCATTATATCATCTCTGATCATGATCCATATGATGTCTTATGAGTAGTTCGTTTTGTTCTTGAGGACATGGGAGAAGTCATGTTGTTAGTAGTGGAATTGTGTTGAGAAAGATTCAATAGTTTGATATTTAAGTTGTGGTGTACTTCTTCTAGTGGTGTCATGTGAACGTCGACTACATGACACTTCTCCTATATGGGACCAAGGGAATGCATTGTGTATTTGGCTACTAATCGGAGGGGTTGCCGGAGTGACAGAAACCTGAACCCCCATTAGGAAACCATTGCACAAGGGACGTCAGGGTCTTAGAGTTTAAGGCTGTGGTTAGGTTTCTACCTTAATTACTTTATTGTACTTGCGGATGCTTGCAAGGGGTATAATCACAAGTATGTATTAGTCCTAGGAAGGTCGGTACATTAGTACATGTTCACCCACATAACACTTAGCAAACTAAAAAAGATTAATCATCTATATGAAGCGAAAGCACTTGACGATATTCCTCCTCGAGAACGTTTAGTCATTTTAAGTAATACAACCGGCTTGTCCTTTGCTAAAGAAAGGATTGGGCCACTTGCTGCATTTATTCTTATTGTCTTTTATTTACTCGTACTTTATTTACCTGTATTATCAAAAACCCCTAAAAAATATGTTTGCTAAGTATTTACAGAGAATTCCTGCTCCTAGCACCTTCTGCTCCTCGTTGGGTTCGACACTCTTACTTATCGAAAATACTGCGATACACCCCCTGTACTTGTGGGTCATCAAGACTATTTTTTAGCATTGTTGCCGAGGAGTGAAGCGCTATTGGAGAGTGGAACTGGTAAAGGAAACTTCTACTGTGAGTATTGTTTACTTCTGTTAGTTGCTTTATTTTTAAAATGGATAATTCGCTAAGTTTCTTATTTTGTGATGCTACTACCACTGCTAAGGTAGTAGATGAACCACCACCTACTAAGAATGATACTTTTAAAATACCAACAAGAATTATTGATTGTGTTATGTATAACTATTATGTTGGAGATGGAACTGTCTATCCCGATGATCATTTGCTCTTTATACACGAATTATGCGGGTTGTTCAAGTGTGCAGGTATTACAACAGATCAAGTCAAGAATAAGTTATTCTCATTATCACTAAAAGGAAGAGTTGAGGAAGGGTATAAGTTGCTGAAGAATGGTCAAGCTCTTGAATGGGAGGAAATAGTACCTCTCTTTTATTCAAAGTTTTTATCCTCCTAGTGAGATTCATAAAGATCGGAATCAAATATAAAACTTTTGGCCTCTTGATGGAGAGGGTACAGCTCAATCTTGGGCGAGATTGAAGTTACTAATGCTCAAATGTCCCATTCATGAGCTCCCCAACAATATTATTATCAATAACTTTTATGCAAGGCTCCCTCTACATGATAAGGATTTATTGGATGCCTCTTGTGTTGGATCATTCACTCGCATGGAAGAAGAAGCTAAATGGGATCTTCTAGACCGTATTCAAGACAATGCTGAAGCATGGGAGAATGACAAAAGAAGAAAGTCAGGTATAAATTATGATTATGAATGCATTGAATCTTTTATGGGAACTGATGACTTTTAAAATATTAAAAATGCTTATGGTCTAGACTCTCAAGCTATAAAAGGCTTTTGCTTCCTATATTGAAGTTCCTAAAAAGAAGTGGAATAAGTATCATGAACCATATAAATATGTTGCTAAGTGTGTTCCTGCAAGAAATACTGAAGTTTATACTGCTAATCATGCTTTACCTGAACCTTACATTGAGAAAATACCTTTTCCAGTTAAGATAAAGGAACATTCTATGATAGCTAGTATGGTTAATGAAAGTACAAATAAAGTTGTTGAACCTGATAAACAAATGGATGATGAACCTATAATAACAATTGTGAAAGACTTTGTCACTAAATATGTGGAATATGGACACACTATCCTCTGTAAGGATATCCCTAATATTGTTTCACAAAGTAGTGTTATGAGAGTTAGTGTCCCTGTGTTCTCTATTAGGATAAGTGATCATTGCTACAATGGTTCTTATGATAGTTATATCATTAAGTTTATGCATGATACTCAAGGTTATTATGAGAGAGGAAAGACTATTCTTATGCACCTCAATAATATCAAGTTTCCTCGTTTTATGCTTAAAGTCTTTATGTTGCACTTATTTTGCCTTCCTATGCTTGTAGCCTCTGGTTTCAACAACTTGGTTGTTTACAAAATTCCCTTGCATAGTAAGTGGGTTAGACTTAAACATGTGTATTTTTGCTTCTTGATGCTCTCTTTTACTCCAATTTATATCTTATGTGAGCACCATTGAAATTATCATGCCCATCTTAATGGCTATAAAGAAAGAGCTTTTTGGAAGACAACCCATATTATTTCTTTTGCTTTCAGTTTTTGTTTATTTGAGTCTTGGAAGTTATTACTTCAGTAATAACCTCTCCCTATACTTTTTTTGTGTCTATATCAACCTCTAATGAGAGAGAAGTAAGATTTGGGGAAGTTGCTGTCCCGAAACAGATTTTTGTGCTTCACCATTAAAATTCGTGAGAGATCTCTGTATCTCGGATTGAGCTGTAATTTTTTGTGATTCTGCCCCAGGTTGTTATTTAACTTTCGTTAGTTTTTCACTTTTTGATTTGAGTAACAAAAGATTTTCGAAAAAATTGATCTCTAGCTGCTGGTCTGTTTTGACAGATTTTGTTACTCTTGCATTTGCTTCTTTAATCGATTTCCTTTTTGAATTCTTTTTGGGTTTTCAGAAGGAGTTGCTACAGTAGATTATGATTTGATGGATTTCAGTTGAAATTGGACCTAAAAGGTTTATTACCTCGCTTACACTAATGTTGCTAATGAGAATTGTGTGAAGTTTCGTGTGAAAGAAATTTCTAGGTTATTGGAGAAAATGGTGTAATAAGAAAGTGAAAGGTTTCATGACTCGAGCAATATGAGTATGAAGATGAAGATATTGATGTTATTCAAGCGGTGACCCTGGAAGAATCTACTAAATGCTAAATTCAGAGACCTGCAGAGTCCGTTTTCGAATAGGTAACAGTTCTGGTAAGAAAAGTTCCATGAAAATTCTGTGTAGTTATATTTTTGGAGTTTTTATCCAACAAGGAAAGCTACGAAGCGAAAGAGGACGGAAATGGAGCCAGGGTGGCTCACACCACCCCTTGACGCGGGCCTCCTGGCCACGCCACCAGGTGGTGTGGCCGCCCCGGACTCCGTCTCCGACCCGTTCTCTCCCAGTACCTTCCTTTTGTTGTAAAACTTCATAATATATAATCCCCCAGATCCCCCGAGGTTCGTATATCGTGTTCTCTTCGTGTTTTCGTTTCGATATGTTTCTGCCAGGAACTATTCTTGAAAGTTTAGAAGCACAATGGTGTCCGCCAAGGATAAGGGAAAGGAGCCTATGGAGGAAGATCTCCAAGACCTCGGGAAGGAGAAGGAGATCAATAGTGAATATGAAGAGGAGGCAAAGCAAAGCCAACATCCGCACACCGGCACTACCATTGCAAGCATTGGAGTGTTGGCAAACCCTGCCAAGATCAAAGGGACTACACATATGTCAACTGGAGGGAAACCTCCGCGTCACTGTTTAGCTCCACGGTCACTTCCACCACGCACCAAGAATCCCTTCCATACCCTTATCCATGAACATCAATAGCAGAATATGCCCAAGGATAAACTACCCTCCAATTGGGATTTGCCTCGTTCTAGCCATGCAGGAAAAGAAGACTTCAAGGAGGAAGAGTGGGGAAAGAATCGCAAGAGCTGGAATTCGCAACCCGACATGATCATGAGCCGCATTGAGCAAAACTTGGAGTTGATTCGTACTCTCACCTTCGAGATTGAGGATTTGGGGAAATTAATCAAAAATCTCATCGAGAGAATACCACCACCACCGAAGGAGTAATTCGTCATCAGATTTTGGCATCCCCTTGGTTTGTTCCAAGCTTGGGGGAGTGCCGCGGTATCACATTACTATCTTCTATCTTTTTACCTTTTTAGTAGAGTCATATCATGAATAGAGAAGTTATCATGTAGGATGGTTTGCATTATGGAAGTGTCCCACCTCTCGTTAGATATCTATGTATCCATTGGTGTGAGTTGCCATTATGGAATATTAATGAGAAGTTCTATCATTTACTCTTTTGCATACCTTATATTAGTTTTCAATTCATGGTTATATGATTGATCTTGTCGTTAGTATTGGTATCACTTTGGGATCATTGAGTAAATTTAGTTGGTTTTGGAAAACCTGGCTCGGTCAGTAGCAACACTATTTTGAGAATTGAATGAAAACGATAAAAGTACTCTTAAAAGAAATATAACTTCATCATCATCTTTCTTGATTTGCTCATAAGTTTAGTATTCTCTAGCTAAGATCTTTTGTTCTTCCGAGGAAGATTGTATGTTTTTTTTTATCACTTGTATGTTTGTTTGTTTCCTTCGACTCTTATGCTTGCTATCCAGCCTTGCTAGCCAAAAACCTGTACTGGGAGGAAATGCTTCTCGTGCATCCAATCCTTAAACCAAAACCTCTGCCATTTGTGTCCACCATACCTACCTACTAGAATTATTGCTATTCCAAATAAATTCATGTTTTTATATACCTTCCGAATTAAACTTGTTATGTGAAAATTAGTGATTAAAGCTCTCACGCACTTGATGGCACACTTAACTTTCTTGCACTTAATAAACTTGAACCATTGTGCCCATCTATCTTGCGTATATGCTTGCGCTTTGTAAGTTGTGAATTAGCAGAACCATGCTGTCATGGGGAACGCTTTCAACATTACACCGGTACTTTGTACCTAGTTGATATCATGTTCTTTTGTCTATGGATGTCGTCGGTGTGAAATGAAAGGGGAGCTTGTAAGTCCATGGAGTTATGTATGTGTGTTAGAGAAACGCCTGAGCCGCCGGTCTAATCCATGCTGTCATGGTGGAAACCTACAGCGTAACCATAATGAGCATCTATGAAGCATTCTTCATATAAAAAAAGAGATAGAGATTGAGAAAAAGAGAAAAAGAGAAAAATAAAAATAAAAAGGGAGATGAGAAAAGAGGAAAGAGAGAAAAAAGCACCATATTCCCATGGTAAAATAAGAAGATTGCTGAGATGCTTGTTGTGCTTGCCTTTACATTTTGATATGGGGATTCTTCTGTATCATCGGGCAAGGGGTACTCCGTTAGCGGTTCTCTATGATA